>CM070516.1:7919828-8629737 GCA_036346375.1 Guadua angustifolia | reverse complement strand
TTCTTGTAGTGCGAGCACAAAGTGAGGAGCTCAAAACCCAGAAAAAGAGCTGCATGGTTGCTCCTGATAGAGCTGCATGTGGGGCCCATGCGAAAATGCAATAGGATGCCATCATGTATTCATGTGGTGTACGTGATTGCTGCTATAGGAGGAACCACCCCCAAAATGTACTCTCTGTCTGTATCCATAGGCAGAGGCAATGATGGGGCTGGAGCCCACCCTGTCAGCCCAGTAAAAGAATTTTCAGGAGCACACGATGAATGGTAATATCCACTGTCAACTTTTTCGAAGCAATGAATGATACGTTTTCCTCCTTTCATAGTTGCATACTTATATTGCATACAATTTAAATTTTAACTATTTTACAATATGTCGATAGTCATAGTAGTTGATTTTAGATGTTTTTTTAAAGCCCCTCTTTTTGAAACTTTCTAGCTCTGCTACTGTCTGTATCCTCGTCAAGATCTGCATCCGTAGAACATAAGCGGTTATTCTAGGTAGGAGTAGTTGTGACATTGTCTTTTTTTTTAAAAAAAAAAAGTAGCTCGCAATATAATTTTTAGGAGTTTTGTTACGGTGATCCTAGTCAGAGGATGTGCATTACATGTTCGAGTTGCTTACTTAATCGGACATACAATAGTTATGCATTGGTGCCTCCAAAACAGACTTAAAAAAAAAAATCGACCGGTTAGTCAAGGCTTCCTCGTTGGCTCATTGTCTCTACCTGACAGGCATGTCGTTCGCTCCACGAGAGGATGCTTGTTCACATGTATTTGCTGCTGGGTTATTCGCAAAGATACCGTTGAAGTCCTGAAATGTCTGCCTTATCTGTGGAACGTTGGCATTCAGTCTTAGATGATTCACACGAGTTACTTGTTTGATGACTGACAAACTGGCTCGCTTAATGTTCCAGTAACCTTCAGTTCTCCTCAGACAAAAATGGTCTCAATTTGCGGCCCCAAAACATGCATTTAGAGCAAGGCTAATAAGAGAGCCAACTACAGACTTTATCTCACTGCCATATCATATACAGTCAACCTAACAGCCCACTCATATAATAGTTAGCCATACATACATACAAAGTCATTAATACTTGGCCCACATTCATCCACTCATTCTCTCACCAAGTTTCTTAGAGCCCGTGCTGCAATCGGCTGTAGATCTGTAGCTCGCTTCTCTCCTCTCTCCTTCAACTCACCATAAATTTAATGTGGCAATCTTTACAGTCTGCTTACCTCACCTTATAATACTTGCTCTAAGCGGGCTGCAAGAAGTGACACATCAGATCTGTGATGAGGTGGAAGAGAGAGAATGGAGAGAAAGAAAGCGGTCTACTTATAGCCAAATGAAAGTGGGCTGCTTCATGACTCCAAGACACTTTGTGAGAGGAAGAGGTGATCCAAGTATTAAATGTATAGCTTGTATCAAGAGTGAGCTATTATATGAGTAGACTTTTTATTGGCTATATGTGACATGGCAACACTATAAAACCCACCATGAGCTTTATTATTAACCTTGCTCTTAGAGCTTCTCACCGGCACGCACGTTAGAATCAAATGCTTATCTGTAGTTTGGTGACATTCTGGGTCTAGAGAATATTATATTGTTTTTCGAGTGACCTTAATGTTTTGCTTTTTTGTGCAGCGCCATTGCAGTGAAGTACTACTACCTGTACTTTGGCAAATTAATTTTCCAGGCTCATTGTTAGTACTGGAGTACCTTATACGTGATTAAGAAATCTCTCAACGAATATTTGTGCAGGTGCACGGCTGCGCAGTAATCGTCAAGCTGGATCTCATCAATGGTGTGCTGGTTTTTTAAAATTTGAACACGCACGCAACCGTCTTCTTGTGCAGTACTACGTACCGCTGATCGGCCTGCCAAAAATGCTGGCAATAACCGAAAAATCTTCACTACAGGTCCTTGCAACTTGTAAGGTGGTGTAGCTTGGAATCAGTGCGCCATCTAGCTAAGCTAGGTCACCACAATTGCTCGAATTAGGACTAAACTCCCTTGCCAAATCAGCAAAATTCACTTTTAAAGATGCCTATATTGACTTACAAGTCACTAATGCAAAGTTTGGGGACCATACGAAGTTTTATGCTACCATAGTACCATGATGACAAAGGGTTCGTTGGACTAACGAAAAGTTGAGGACCGTGGATATGCTATTTAATTTATATCCTGTTCCTACAAAATTGCTCAAATTTTTCATTGAAAAAAAAGCACAAAATGCTTTAGGTTCTTTTTATGCACATACTGGGTTCCGTGTACGACTATCCTTGAAGGACGGTTATGTGGCAGCACCAGATGATCCTGGCCTTTCTAGGCATACAATTTCAATCATAGTATATAAAACAATATAGATTACGAATGGTTTTCGCTAGTAGTTTATTGATAACGAGGGCAACACACTAATATAACTCTCATAGTATGAATTAGATTTTATTATCCGTATATATGAATTTTACTATCGTATACTTAGATTTTACAATTGATACACATGGAGTTTATTAACGGGACTTATATTATTATGTTGATATCATTGTCGGTAAGCTATTGGTAAAAATCGATCATAAATCGAAGCTACTAATAAAAAGATATAGCTAAATAAAAGGTAATAAGATTCATGTACAAATTAGGGATAGATTTTCTAGTCGGTTGGGCTTTTGTGGATGGGTTGAACAAATTTACTAGTTGAGCAATATAATATATTTTTATTTACTACATATAGAGCAAGATACTACGGGATTGTACATGTAGTGTTACCGATATAATTTCTAGAATGATATGTTGCCATTTTTTTGTTCGGTTGTGCATGCTGCCAATTCTTTCGTACGCTATAAGGCCGATGGGCTAAAAGCCTATTTTCTCATACACCATCATTATATATAGCATTGATGATAGGAAATTAGTTCCATATCGCTCATGGAGGTTCATCAATATCTGTTAATATTGCCAAACTAGCATGATTCTCTCAATCAAAGTGATACGTGTAATTTTAGCAAGTGTAGAGCTATGTTTGAGGACCCTGTTACACCACTATATGCTTGTAGTGATGGACCCAAAAACCTTACCTTTTAACACTATGATTACTTTTGTGCATTTTTTACTAAAGGTCGTTGATGATTTTACAAACTTGAACAACAAAGTTTACTACCATGTAATTTTTTTATGCTATTGTTGCACATGCATGTTTTTTCTATCATGTTTCTTACCTTATACTACAGTACAAAAATCTTATCTTTACAGGCCATCTCGGATGGTACCTTTAGTATCTCGAAATAACATTTTTACTTATGTGCATTCAATCATTTTTTTCATGTGTGATTCACATGCATGATTTTACAAACGTTCTTATGAACTTTCACTTGTTGTTTCATTTAATTTACTACTCTGCACTTTACGCTGCAATATCATCTACATATTTTACTACCTTCAACACCATAATCACTTGTAAATTAGTCTTATCATGTAAAATATACAAAAACCATATGTACAAGTTTTAAAAAATTCTCAAAAAATTACCATAAGTAGAGAAGGTGAGATTATACATCTTCATAAAATTTTAAGACCAAAATCAATCTCATTTTATAGATATGAAATTAACAAGCGCTAATCAATGACGAATAGTAAATTTGTTCTTTTCATATCTTTCAAATGAAAGTGATTTTGGTCTTCAAATTTTACAAGGTTGTAGAAATTCACATTCTCTATATATGGTAATTTTTTTAGAATTTTTCAAAACTTGTATATATAATTTTTCACAGACTTACATGATAAAGGTGATGTATATGCATGATCCATTAACCTGTCTGTTTTTGCCCCGAAAATAACATATGACTTACTATTACACAAAATGCTATTATATCATGTGTAAATCTGTCTTATCGTGTAAAATGTATAAAACCATATATAAATACTTAAATAATTCTCCAAAATTACCATAAGTAAAGGATGTGAGATTCTACAACTCTATAAAATTTGAAGACCAAAATCAATTTCATTTGAAAGATATGAAAAGAACAATATCTTTCAAATGCAAGTAGGTTTGGTGTTTAAATTTTACAGGGTTGTAGAAACTCACATTCTTTATGTACGGTAATTTTTTGAGAATTTTTCAGAACTTGCACGTATGGCTTTCATGGACTTTACATGATAAAGGTAGTATACTGCCAGATGACTGATTTGTGTATGATTTTACTACTAAACAGACGATTAACATTTTTATGAACAGTTCTCAATTGATTTTATCATCTATTATAGCAACATTTACAATCGTCTATATAATATTTTTATACAAGGCTGACAAATAGAGCTAAATTCTTATTATGATAGTTCACTTCATTTTGATTTAGTAACATCTTGTGTAATAGCAAGTAATATGTTATTTTCTAGATAGTAAATACAATATATCTTCTGTAAACTACTATTATCGTATAAAATTAATGAAAATCACATATATAAGTTTTGAAAATTCTCAAAAATTACTTTAAGTAGGAAAGTGAGATTCTACATCCTCATGTAAATTTAAAGACAAAATTAATCTGATTTGAAAGATATGAAATTGACAAGCACTAATCAGTGATGAATAGTAAATTTATCCTTTTCATATCTTTCAAATACGAATGATTTTGGTCTTCAAATTTTACAGGGCTGTAGAAACTCACATCCCTTATATATGGTAATTTTTTGAGAATTTTTTAGAAATTGCATATAGTTTTCACAGACTTTTACTACCAAATGATTTATCTGTGTAACATGTTCCAATTATACAGTAGGATAGCAATTTCTAGTTGTAGATGTAGTAATTTATTATTATAAAAATAGTAATTTATTTTACCTATCAAGAAAATTACTGTTTAATAGCGAGACTTATATCATTTTATTCCTCTCATCGTCAGTAATCTACTAGTCAAAACCATTTGAAAATCCAAATTACCAATATAAAGATATGGCTAAAATAAAGAAGAAACATATTCATGTACAAACTACAATACGCATTAATTAGTTGGGTTGACCAACACATTAATTAGTAACTGATTCGATAGTAATTGCATCTGTTTGTTTTATAGTAAAATATATTCGTAATTTACTTCCGAATTGCTAGCAATCAGTACGATGTACACAACGCACAAAGCTATATGGTGGCAACACAACGATATGGCTCATGGCAGAGAATAGACAACACAACATATACGCGTAGAATATAGTTACCATATATATATGTATATTTTTAAAAGCGTCAATTCAAGCCAAATTTGGGTATATTTTTCAAAATTTTCAGTTTTAGGGTATATACCTATCTATAACAACTCAAATGAAACATGCACCTTTGAAAAAATATACTTGAATTCAAAGGTTTGAATGAATTAGATCACATGCTTTGTTGATTTATATGTAAAATTAGCACATACTTACAATTAAACTATCATAAAAAGACACTATTTTTAATTTCAATTCAAACTTATTTTAATTAGTTAGTAACTTGGTTAAACTCAACATCATAAAAATTTAAAAAATTTCACATGTAAATAAATAGGAATATATATATACACACACGCTTTATACTCTTTTATCATTTTCGGTATATTCCAATAACAATTCTAAGATACTCTAATGAGACATGATTGAAAAAATTTCATCGAGCCCTTTATTTTTTTCTACATATCCTTTTCCATATGTAAAAAGAATATACAAACAAATTATACTATAAAGGGTGGATTTTGATGAAATTTTTTGTGGAAATCACTTTGGAGTATTTTATAATCAGTATTAGAGTATACTCAAAAGGATAAAGAGGTATAACTTCTCTCTCTCTCTCTCTCTCTCTCTCTATATATATATATATATATGCGTATGTATGTATATATGTATGCGTATGTATGTATGTATACGTGTGTGTATAAAGATTTAGGTCCCGGTTGCAACGCGGAAAAGTTTCTTAGTGCTGGGGGAATTGAATTTTATATTGTCAATGCCTGTACTGCTAAGAATATGGTACAACAGATGCTGATTTAAGTTCTCTACTAGGTTGATATGTTGGAGGCCTTGTGTTGAGGGAGTCCTATTGGCCCTTTCTTTTTTTTTGTCTGAAAAAGAAGGCTGAAGTTCTGCCAATACATTAGAAGTCCTACTGGCCTTACTCTGACGTAAATAGGATGGTTCAAGTTGCTTCTCTTGCACATTGTTTACAAAGCAGAAGTCAAGTAAAGATATTATTGGTGCATCAGAATTGTACAAAGTTACTTCCAAACTAATTCCCATAAAGAACATCAAATCTGGTAGAGATTTAGTCGTGTTTACTACTAAGAATATGGTACAAACTTTTGGATTAACCAACATGGTACAAGATGTGAACAACTACACATTTTACTTCTTTAAAACACATTTTAGACGAAAAAACAAATACCTAATATTGCCGTATTAAATTTGTACCTTCAATTCTCATGGAAAATATGCGTATTTCGGAGCACAAAAATTTTTGTTTGCAAAAACAACATATAAAAAAAATCTATACTTTGTTTTGATAGATAGACACCTAAAATAATCATGGCGAAAGGTGTGTACTCGATTAACATAGAAGCTAGCATAAACATGGTCGTGCCGCTTTTACTAAGAGCATACACAGTAGTATAAACAATAGCTGTCTATAATTTATCTTTATGTCATCTATAGATAGCACTAAAAAAACTCACAATGGATCGTCTATATAGTTGTCTGTAATAGTTTCTTATTCAATTAACAGACTGTCTATGTAGTGGCACATAAAATAAAAAGTTGTCTATAAGACTATCTATTAAATAGTAGACAGTAGTTTTCTCTTCTTCACATCATCTAAAATTCTACATGGTATAATCTTACAGACAACTAACATATACCATTGTATATTCCCTAAGGCTTCTATTATTCTACAAGCTTCATCAGCAACTTGAGAAAAAGATCAAAAGAGCCATTCGAACTCACTTTCATGCGCACACATTTCCCTTCTCATTTCCAAACTAAAATCCACCTACTACTCCTTCCTACCACCTTGGCATTGCAATCCACAGGTATTTCCTACTGGTAATGGTTGCAACTAATCCAACCACTACATACACACATACTGCAACATCTGCTCATGCTGTGTTGTGTCTCCTTCCCTTGCTGGCTGGGTTACACTACCCCCAACGGAAGTTCCTGAGGTGAAATAAAGAAAAAAAAAGGGTAAAGAAAAGAAACCAACTAAATGCTACGAGGAGTAGTAAACGAAAAGAAAAGAAAAGTTTCAACTGAACATTTTTTTGGCACTTTGCCACTCTGACCGCCTGCTCCCCCGGTTTGAAGTGGTCGCCTTTTTTTTAGCACCTCTTGTCGTTTTACCTAATCACCTGTAAACCTATTTACAGATTTGAACCCTTTTCCTACCACGCAAAAGGCACAGTACTTGACATATATCTTCTGTTATATCGAGGAGCACAGGAGCAAATAGACGAGTGTAGGAGTAGGCATTGCCGAGTTTGAAGAGCGCATGAGGAGTATGAGCTCGTGAGGGTAGCAGCATGTGTTGGTGTGGCCAGCGAGGTTGGCAAAAGGACTAAATTTGCAAAAAAAGGAAGATAAAAATAAAAGGCCCCCCTCGGGCCGTTCACTCGTCACCGTGTTGAGTTGGGTTTAGGGGTGTAAACGGAGCGGATAATTTCCGACCGATCCGAGCCCGAAATCGTTTAAAACCCGATTTAATCCGAAAAAATGATATCCGGTTATATCCGAATTCGAATCCGTCTATCCGAAAAAATATGGGTTAAGATATGGAAAGAGAAGTATCCTATTCGTATCCGATCCGTACCCGTATATCCGAGATATCCGAAAAATATCAGTGTAAATTAGTGAAATAGATATCCGATAAACATAAACATTATACATCATTTAAGTTCATATGTTGATTGAAATTATAATTAACTGCATATTATTCTTATATAGGGAAGACACCTATTATTGAATTTGAAACACTTATATGTCTTGAAGGTTCTAGTAAAATTTTGTATATGGTTGTTCGATCCTAATATGCATGACATATATGGTTTCTGTTTTCACGTATTATCCGACTAACTATTCGTGACCGAGACTAATCGTATCCGGAACGATCTGTATTCGCTCTGTATTCGTGACCGAAGTAATCCGTATTCGTATTCGAATCTGGTATTGTCCGTATCCGATTCTATATCTGAGAAAAAATTTAAAATAGGATACATAATAAGTAAAATCCGTTCGCATCCGATCCGTTTGCACCCCTAATTGGGTGTGAAATGTGCGGCTGTGATCTCGTCAGGGTTGCCATTCAATCTCCAACTGCAGTCCGGTCGGTGTGCGGGTGTGCGCCAGTACAAGGCAGTCAAGCAGGCCTGCAGGCCCTGCACTGAAAAGGTTTTAAATTGTTCTTCCCGTGCTCAAAGAAAAAGGTGTGCAGAGAGGTGGGTCCACAGCGAGAGCAACTCAACGAGCAAGAACGCTTTGCATAAAGGCCTAGAAAAAATTAGAATTATGGATGCACTCCCGCTGTATATGTAGGGGTGTTTAGGTTAGTTCTATCTCTATCAAATCTACAAAGTTGATAAAGCATGATATTTCTAGCTCTAGAAATTAATAGAGCTGAAACTGTAGATATATTAAGAGTGTTTAGATGAGTTATTATATTTATATTTTAGACTAAAAATATAAATTTAATTCACTTTATTTTAGCCTACAAACTCTAGCTTTGAGATAAAGGTGGATCTAGAACTCTGTTAAAGAGAACCGTAGTATCGCATTAGTAAGTCATCCACTTATGTGTAGTTCGTATGACAATGCAGGGAAGCAAAAGACTTGCATAAGCCAATTGAACAAAACATTTTGCCGGATTTGAGCTTAGGAGAACCTGTCTGGTTTAATTTCTTTTTTACTCTTCGTTGGTAGATCAAATTTCAAAGATTGTTCTATTCTATTCTTAATCAGATTTTTCTATAATGACTTTTACTTAATTTGTGAATGTAATGCCTTTAAACTCACGAGCAAGAAGACGTGCGTATCAAGCTCGCCCCTTCTGCTAGGGAGAACAAAGATTCGTCATATGTTCTAAGCAACTTCCAATGGATAAGTTTTACTCAATAGTTTTCGACTATTAATGTAACAAACGTAGTTTGTTTTCTCACTAATAGTAACATGTGAGTTTTGTTTATTCCTGTTAGAGTTTGCTAGATTGCAAAGAAGCCTCCGTGTATCCCCCTGCATACTTTTTTTTATCTGTGGTCCTTTTCTAACACGCTTCTTTACTACAGCAAGTCGTTGGCATTGCAACGGCTTTGACCACTACAGTAGCTCCCTGTGGTAAGTGGCAGGCTTTACATTTCTGCCAAGCTCGAGTACTGCGACAGGTACTTATTGAGCTCAGGCATCGTAATACTTTGTCTTGCTAAGCTTGGGTACCTCGGTACCTCTTCCTACCTAGTTCGGGTACCACGATAGCTCGTCTACTATGATAGGTATAGTACTGATGAATTGCCGTGGTAGAGAAATGTGATAGGTGATATTGGTCGTCTGTCGGTACTACCGCGGTCGAGAAGGATGCTAAATTTATAATTTTATTACGGAGATTGCTAAAGATAAAAAAAAATATGCATAGAGGCAAATACACCTAGGCATAGGCCTAATAGTCTCACCTAGTACACTTCTACACTTTTGCATAGGATCACTATTTTTTTGTTCCCTTTAGAAGGTGGGTTCAAAAATCGAAAACAGAACAAGGGTGGTACTGCAATTGCCAACTTTGCTCACCTGTGTGTAGAGAGAGAGAGTACCGTCGCCTTTGCCCCTTCGCTCCATGTACAAAAACCACAAGGCAGCCAAGCAGAAGCGTTTACACCACCACCTAGGGCGACAAGAAGCAGGGGAGAGAGGGGGAGAGAGAGAGAGAGAGCGCTCTTATGGTGCTGTAGCTGAGGTGGGAGCGAGCAATGGTGGGGGGATGCGGCGGCGGCGGCGATGGCGGCGAAGGAATGCTCGCGAGATGGCGCAGGGCTGCGGCCAGGCGGATCGGCCTCTCCTGCGCCTTCTTCTCCCATACCGCCTTTCCCTCCCCGCCTTCCAAGACTGTATGCTCTTGCTCTCACTCACTCACTCTACATTCCATATCTTCTTGTTTTCGAAATGTTTCGAAGACTTAGCAACTACTAGTAAAAGGGTCCCAAAAAAGGCTCATTTTTTCTGCATTTTAATCACTCATTAGAGATGCTCTGTTTTAGTTCCTAGTGGTTTTATGCCCAAGAAAAAGAGATTCTTTTATCTCTCGGATTAGATAAGTTTTTTGTTTTTAACCATCAATGCATCCGTTTCTGATGTGTTTTTGGCTTTCTGGCTTTCTGTTTCTTGCTATTTTGTTTCCATTCGAGCCCTCTTGGGGACCTCATTCTCTATCATTAGTAGGTGATTTCAGGTTCCTTTGCTTTTAATCTTGGGCTCAGGTCTAGCTGTACCTGTCTGTCATTTTCACCTGCATTTTTTCTCCCACACTGCGGTTCTATTTATTTTTTTTCTTCTCCATTTCAGATGTGGTTCTTGATATAGGTCACCGTTCTAGGGCCATGTCTGCTTGCATTCTTGACTTATCCCCTTTCTAGTGGGTTGGTGGGTTGGTGTTTTGCCTTTTCCAACAGAAAGATTTCTTGCAAATGCCTTGCTCCCTAGTTGGTTTTGGTCACTTTGTAGAAAATTTGTGATTAGATTTGCATTTGAACATATTTTGCCCTTGGTTGCTTTTTTTTGTTAGGGAATTCTAGCAAAGGATGACATTCCTATTCATTCCATTTATCTACATTTTTGAAGTTTAAATAAAATGAAGTAACAAAAGCACTCCTTTGCCGTTTTTTCCCTTAGGTTTGCTTTACTAACAGTAGCTGCGTGGCCTACCTGCTTTCTTCATACTATTCATTCAATAATGGAAATTATTATTCTACTGTTTCTACCTCTCTTCCGTCTCATCTTGTACTAGAATCTTGGGAAAAATATGTATTACACTGGAGGTACCATTCTCGTAGTCCATGTTTATGGTGGCTTTATTCCACCCCACCCCACCCCACCAAAAATTTTTACTTTGGATACTGACATCTCCTCCCTCCCTCTGGCAATATAAGTCCAAAGTTTACTATACACTCAGTGGCCAAGGAGACTAAATGTAACAACTATATGTTATTACGCCATGTATACCCTTATTAATTGATATACTATAACTACTCACTCAATTTTTCAGCATTAAACGAGAGGTTTATATTGAACATATAGCAGTAACTACACATTTAGTCTCTACAATGGACTTATCCAGTGAGACAACGCTTTCCAAGAATAATAACATATATTGCGTGCATGAAGTAAAAAACTGTGCACAGGTTATATTTTGGATTTTTTATCTTCATGCAAAGGGCATTTTGTTTCATTTCTTGTTGAAAGGCCATCCATTCTCTTGGGTTTTGGCACCTTTATCCCATTTAGAGGCATGTTGATGGTTGTTGCAAGTTGCACCGCAAACGGCACATATTTTCCATGAGAGCATTTTGTGTTTCTTAGAAAAATGGGCACTTCTATTTCTTTCTTAACAAAATGAGCACTACTATTTTTTTTTCCGGTTTCTTCTCCGAACGTTTTGTCTTGGTATTGGGTAATCATCTTTGTCTATTATCTACATTCTGGTGTACCCTGTTACCAATCTCTAGATTAATAATGTTTCTCCAGAAACTTGGCTGTTTACAGTGCTATTGTTTCAGCACTGCCTGAGAGGATTATATGGTGACTGTATGTGTTTCTATAATTTCCTTTTGAATCAGCATTGTCTATGTCCATGTGTATCTTATACATCATTGATAGGTAAAATAGGAAGGAAAGTACAAAATACAGAAGATGAGATAAACAGGCTAACCTTGTCTTTGCCTTTCCCCCCCTTTTTTTCTGTTATAAAAGTCAAGAACAGTGTCTTGCTTGTAGCTGTATTGCTATGTAACAGATTGCGGTTTGTCATGTATGTACAGATCTCATGCTCAGCAGCTAATGCGCCTGCAGAAACCAGTGATGGAGACCAGGAAAAGCTGGAGGAGTCCACTAGCACCGGAATGGCTGACAAGGTACCAGCTCTATGTCCACTTAAATCTCCTTTTCCTTTTCTTTTTTTTTTTATGTTCCATTTGGACCACCAACATTGTTCTTATTTTCCTATCAATAATGTCTCTTTTTTTTCAGAAAAATTATTTCATGAAACCAAGTATAGTTATGTTTAGATGTGTCCACTAATTAACTTTTAAAGATTTCAGAAACATGCTTACCTACTATCAGGTTATAACAAACTAAGATAGCAAGGGACAAGCTGAAAGGTGAAATTGCGTTAGTGGTGAGATTGCGACAGAAAATCTTGATATTGTGGGGTTCACTCTAGTCCCTCTCAAGAGCGCTCAATGGTGAAGATATCCCTCGAGAGTCCCAATGGTGAAGGTTGTTGATGCTCTAGAGGAATATCTGATATAAGCTAGATTTTAAGTAACGATGACATTGAGGACATAGACTCTTGGTAACTGAAGCATATTTGTCTTCTTTCGAATCATGTTGGTATTGGCAACTTGGGTTAGCTGTTGCCATCTCCACGACCTTGTATTTTAGTTTGAGAAAATGACACTGTTGCACATGATGGGGGCATGACCGTCCACTAACATCTACTAATGGACGATCTGAGTGTGCCTGTCTTTCGTTGGTTTCAAAATTTTTAGTGCATATTGGTGGACAAGTATATGGTCTCTTTGACTACATAATGCTTGTCTTCCTAATGGCATATAAAAGCATAAAGAATTATCTATGAATGCTTTGTTATGATACCAATGGTGACCAATAAAGTAAATAACTTCTTTATAAAATTGTTTAACAAAGACAATTTGTTAAGTCGTGACCATGCATGTCATATAGGTCAGCTTTGTGTGCAAATTATACTGTATGTGAATCATGGTACATTTAAATGCTGCCAACTTATTTATCTTGGTAGTGTGAGAATGAATGCTGTGAAAACTAGAACATAGTTTGTGAAGATGTTATTAGTTCGATCAGGTAAGGGTTTCTTTGCTAAGATTCCATGAAGATTTCCTATAATGTAGAAAATAAAATAATTGACCAAATGTCGATGGCAAGATACTAGATACTAAGATATGATGAGCTCACAAGTAATATGTTGGCCAAGAAAGACTTTTCGTGATGTTTGTGGACGGTCCTATGTATTCCAATGGGGTGGTCCTAATAAATAATTCCACTATTAGCGACTATAATTTCAATATCCAATTAACCATAGTGCTATAGTTCTAGCATTTTTGCTTGTCTTTAATGTCACTCTGTTAAGGGAGGACTGAATTCTGTTAAGGGAGAACTGAAGCTTTGCCTATATGTTATTTTATTTTCAACAGTAGCAGCCAATAAATGGAATTTTGCTTGCAAACTGTCAGGGTCAAATGTTTCATAAAGCATTTCGTATCAGCCCAATGTCACCGTTCTTATTCAAATAACTGCTGTCGAGAGGTTGTTAATTGGCTTCATGTCAAGGGGAGAGGAAAAAAAACATTTTGGTCCAGTATTGCTAGTTTGTCTTAGTTGAATCTGTCTCGTCAGTAGTTGAATCAGTATCTAGTACATAATAGATTTCTTCATTTCTTGTGTACTAGTACTAGTGTAGCCCCTAGATGAAAGTATTTTTACTCCAGTATTATTTGACCCTATTTTTGTTGCAATCTTAAAGGACGCCAAAAACTTGTCAACCTTGCTAATGTATAGCAGGGTAGCTTAGAGGAACAAATGATAACACTAACACGTTGCGACTATTTGTATGGAACAAATATAGAGGTGATGGTAAATGGTAGCAAACTATGTACAGGCCCAATCAAATTTTACAGAATGAACAACAAGGGGTGTCTTTTGTGTTCTAAGTTCTAACTACAGTGTTCTAAAGAGGGAACACAGGGAGTGCTTCTTTTAGTACATTTCAATTTGTAAGGGTTTTTCTATGCGTTATGTTCAGTAGTGGGCACACAGTGCAGACCACATTCTCAATTTCATATTTTGGTTGTCACAACATCTGTGGTGCCAGCTTGCAACGAATGCAACAATTGCCATGTATTGGCCTAGGCTATCATCCTCTCAGCATCTAGGTTATTAGTCATATCTGATGTGGGGCGTTAATCAGGTTATCTTTGGAGCTTATGATAATGGTACGCGCTGTATTTTATACACATTTATATTAAGTGAAGTGCTAAACGAAGCAGGCATTATTTCGCAGTCTAATACAATTTTGCCTTCAGCACACGTAGTCAGGAACTTGCTCTAGAATGAGTAGGTTTCATTGCTTTGTTTTACCAGTAAATCCAAGAGAGAGCGATTCTTTATTGGTAAATTTTATGCACATACAGTTTTACTTTCTAATATGGTCTCACATTTATTCTGTTCTCGTTCATTGACTTTAAATGCCGTATTACTAATCATTTGCAGAACCTCTGTACAATCTGTTTGGAGCCCCTCAGCAGCACCAGTAGTGATATTAGCAATGGTGACAGGCCAGCAGTCTTCACAGCGCAATGCTCCCACTCTTTCCACTTTCTATGCATCGCCTCCAACATCCGGCATGGCAGTGTTACATGCCCTATCTGCCGTGCAGAGTGGTCTCAGCTGCCGCGTGACCTGAAGGTGCCACCATTGCTGCACAACCAGTCCGACCCAATCCTTCGCATCCTTGATGACAGCATCGCGACATCCCGTGTCAACAGAAGGTCATCCATCCGCGCGGCCCGCTACAACGATGATGACCCAGTTGAACCTTACGCCTTGACCGAGCATGTGGAACCATGCCTTCGCTTCGCCCTTATCCCGTCTCCAATGGCAGCTCACCATAATGTCCTCGGACACTACCCCTGTGGGCGCATAATGCCACTACAACTGCACTGCCAGTACAGCAGCTCCTCCATGCTTTCGCCACCACAGATGGCTTCACCAAGTGGGCAAAGGCGTGCCTACCTCTCTCTCAGTCTCGCTCCTCAGCCGGCCATGGACTTGGTCCTGGTTGCCAGCCCTAACGGGCCACATATGAGGCTCTTGAAGCAGGCCATGGCGCTTGTTGTCTTCTCCATGCGGGCAACTGACCGGCTAGCCATTGTCACAGACGCCACCACTGCAACCCGTGCCTTTCCCTTGCGGCGGATGTCGTCCCATGGGAAACGGATGGCATTGCAGGTCATCGAACACCTCTGCTGCGTTGGTGGAACTGATCCGGTAGGGGCTTTGCAGAAGGGCCTGAAGATACTAGAGGACCGGACGCAACAGAACCCAAGCAACTGCATTCTTCACCTGTCCGACCATCCAATCCGCAGCTGTGTCGGGGTAGAGATGAACCGTCCCGACGTCCCGGTTCACCAGTTCCATGTCGGACTTGGTTTCGGGGTGCAGAATGGCTTTGTCATGCACAAGTTTGAGGAGCTCCTAGCACGGCTGCTTGGCGGTGTCATAGACGACACCCAGCTGAGGATAGGAGAGCATGGAGGAGTGGTGAGGCTAGGAGAGCTGAGGGGTGGTGAGGAGAGGAGGATCCCACTTGACCTAGGGGCAGACTGTGGCTTCGTACTGGTTGGTTACAGCTACTTGGAGGGTGGAAGAGAGGATCAGTTGAGGACAGGCGAAGTCGCTGTCGGATTCGAAGAGAAAGGCGATAATCGGTACTGTGGAGTCAGAGATACAGGTCTGAGCATCGACGGCGAGAGGAGCAGCTGCTGTGCCGAGAGATGGGACTACCTTGACCCGTTCATGGCGCAACGATGGGCTAAGCATTTCAATGTGTACAGGGCATGAGTAAAAAGATCGGGGGGCTTCGATGATCAGCTGAACAAGTTGGGTTACCAGTTTAACAAAATATGATTCTTGTTAGTTCTTTTTTACATTCCTGCAGGCATCTCAGGGCAATGTTTGTTTTTTTGGGTTTTGTTGTGGATCTGAATCCTTATAAGGCGTCTGGTTTGCATCATATGTGTGCAGGTGTTTTTGTCATTGTCAAAATCTGTATGTGTGACAGAATGTGAACAGAGCTCGTCAGAACGAAATATGGCAGTATTGAAGTAAGTTTGCTAATTGTGAAAGTCAGGAAGTGACATGCCAATTCGTCAGAAGGGATGCAATGTATGTTTTGTTGTCATCAGCATGTGTTCCGTTCCCTCTTCATTTGCGTTGGAAATGTAAAATTTCTGGGAAGCTTAAGGTGTGTTTGGTAGAGCTCATCTTGTTTACATTTTAGATCAAAAATATAAATTTAATTCACTTTATTCTAGTCTACAAGTTTCAGATCTCAGATGAAGTTAAGATCTAGAGCTCTACCAAACAGGCTCTTACATAAACAACCAATCCCCAGCAGAGTTATTTTTGAAATCCCTTGCAACTATTTTGCTACAATTGTCTCCCCGGGTCTCCCAACTACATTAAAGCTTCAATATAACCCTTGAAGTTAAAATCTCAAATAAGTCTCGCTTTGATTTACCTTAACGCCATCTTCATTCTGATTTATCTCCACTTGAGAAGGATACATATAAATAAAGGAAGAATGGAACAGTCACGTATTTCAGCATTTCTCTTTTCTTTGCCTTGGATACAGAAACTTCATCAGATTTTGATAGAACTAGAACTTGAGATTAATTACTTTACCCAGTGTGTATATAAGCTCCTAAGCCTATGGTTTCAGCTATTTGTTCTTTCCAAAATAGCCGTAATATAATCAAGAGAGGCTTCGTTTCCTTCTCATTTTTCTTCTTCGGTAAGTACATTCCTACAGTTGGTTTTTATCGTCTTTATTCTCTTTTACTTGTCGTTTTGGACCTTGATACATCTCCATTACACCCTTTGACAATTACCTTTTCTAAGTATATGTTGGAAAAAAGTAATTAAAAATATAATGGCATAGAAGTACTTTTGATGACAAATATAGTAGCACAATTTTCATGTGAAAAATCTAAATACTTTTATGTATTTTTGTCATTAAATTTTCAAAAGGTTGATTGCACGCATTAATAAAAAACAGAAGGAGTAACATATTTTTGCAGGGTTCTAGTAAAAAAATTACAGCTCGTGAATAACTTACCATTTTCTTCCTTCCCTAATAATAAATATGGATCTTTCCTTGCCAAAAAAAGGGAGATCTTAAGTCACATAAGTACAATGCAACACTGTCCCATGGTTAAAATTTCAGCGAAATTTTGTGAAATCTTGGATTTCGGTCGAGGACGAGATTCAAAATCCTGATCGTCGACTGCTAGAGTTTTTTGACCAGATTTTGACTTTTTTTACTGTATTTGGCCCAATAACCCTTAATAACGTCATCTTCCATGAAAATTTATTAAAAAACGCATTTTGAGACATTTTATAATTTCGACAGAAACATTGCCTGATTTTTATAAAATTGTAAGGCTTGATCATGCTCTGAAAAATTTATAGTACCATCTTTAGCAGTCTAGAATCATTTAAAAAAAAATAAAAGAATTGAACTTCATTTGTTATCTTCAAAAAATAAAAAAAACAAAATGAGCATAACTAAGATAGTAACCTTGTCAGGATTTTATAAATTTCCTCAAGCGTCATCACGATCTAAAATTTTTATGAAAGCTTAAGCATTGCACGAGAACCCTTCTCTAATTTTTTTAAATAATTTTTTATTTGTTCAATCAAATCTATAGAATAATTGAACTTTATTTGTTATCTTTCAAAAATCTAAAACAGAAGGAACATAAATGGTACATTACACTTTGTAAGAATTTTATAAATTTATTGAAGTGTGATCATAATCCAAAATTTTTATAAGAGCTTAACCATTGCTTTAGCATCCTCCTGTAAAAGTTTCAAAAATTCAAAACCTTTTTGGTGCTCAAGCAAATCTATATATGATCATCAGACTTTTATCAGGACAATAACACTGTCAAAATTTTTAAAAATTACTCATGATTGATCATCTTCTCAAAACTTTATGTAAGTATTGATAATGCATTAGGACCATACACTCTAACTTGGTTTAAATAATTTTTATTCAGTTGAAGTTTACTGATAAAAAGACAGTAACACTATAAGATTTTTTTTTAAAAAATCCTAAGACTTGATAATAATCTGAAAATTTTATAAAAACATTATTGATACATCAAGATCATTTAAAAAACTTTTCAAAATTTTCTAACATGGTTTATTTTATTTTTCATTAGGTACAAATTTACCTATGAGCCTTTCATTAGGACATTACTTCTGTTTGAATTTTTAAAATTACTCAAACTCAATCATTATCTAAAATTTTTATGGAACATTAGATATGTACATTAGATATGTGTCAGAACCATCCACAAAAAAATTAATTTTTTTAACATCATTTCAACCATTTATCACTCAGTTTAATTTCAACCGAAATTTCAGTTAAAAAATTCCTGATTTCAAATTTTCCTTTTGAATTTTTCCGAAAACGAAATTTTAAACCTTGCACTGTCCCCTATTATCAATATGGATCTTGAGTCACGTACAATACAACATTGTTGTGTTTAAGCGGCACGAACATGAACATTGAAGTTACATTGGAAGGCCAAAAATGTATCCAAATATGAAGATCAGAAGTCAATCTACAAAGGGAACATGCTTGATGGTAATCTGCTTAGCATCAGTTATGTGCTTTCAAAGCCAAATATTCGGAAAACACCTGCAAAAACCAATAAAGAGTAAGAGCCAATTCTGGTCAGAAGTACCACTTCCATTCCATTTTTATGTCACCTCCACTTCTATAATGTTGCGAACTGATACTAGTGCATCCAAAGTTAATGAAATTTGTTATTTGATTGCAAGTAAAGCTAGGCATTTCTTTCATTCAACCAAACTAAAAATAGTGGATTGCATCAACCATACCTTCGTCAGCCTGGTACTTGTTCTTGTCATCTCCTGCATAAGCCAGCAGGTCATACTTAGGGTTCCATTCAACACTATTCATAGCTGCCTTGCATGGAATCTGATGAATCGATCGTCCAGTCTGAACATTAGCCTGATGGAAGGACACAGATGTAAAAGAATTATTCTTGACAACAATAATCCTCAGGTCAGAAAGAAATAACACTGTTGTGACCACTCACAATGTCAATGAAAGGATCTTCACTGGCATATGCAATAAATTCTCCAGTATGATTGAAGCTGACTGTTCTTACAGGCCACCTGGAAATTTTTAAAAAAAAAACAACAGAGAAATTGGTACACATTTCTAAGCTTCCCAAAACTGAAAGTAGGGTTACCTGGATCATAATTAGATTAGCTTTTCAATGATTGTTTCAATATACGGTGTAGTCACAAAAGTAGCTAACCCTGAATTTAGTCCGAGTATTCACGCTTCATGGCTATTTCTAGTATGTTTGGAGAAACAAAGTTCGGGTCATAAGATTAGTCCAAACCCAAAGCCTCTTCTGCTTAACATTTTGAACAGTTTGGAGGTCATATTTTCTTAAAAGTTAATAATACATAAATATAGTGAAAAACACCCCAAAGATTACACTCATCCTGGAAGTCCACACTGTCATCAGGACTTGGGAAGTGATGGGAAACCCAAAGCTAATGCCCACATTATTCAGTAATTTCAATTGCATTGACATGCTCTTTGGGCTATGAAAAACATCCAGCCACTTTCCAGGGCATACTCAACTAAAACACAATAGTCCAAATGAATATTAATGACAACTGAAAACTCAGGTTGATTCAAATAAAAGCATTTGGAATCATTACTACCATACCGTACATAGTAAAGAGGAGGAAAACATACTCAAGTTTTGTGAAGGTTCTAATGCATAGTAACTCTTTGACATTCCAAAGACTGACAAGTGAATCTGCACTTCCAACAGCAAAATACCTGGCATCAAAACATGCTGTTAAGTGTCATCATCAAAATAATTAAAATCTCCCTGAATATTCAGACCAAAAATAAACCAGACAATTGCCAGATAATTGTGTTAAAAAAATTCTGATATAACTACACTAATGCATGAATTTGGGAGTAAGAACTTGGGAGTCAGAACTTGGTAGTCAGAACTACACTAACTACACTAATGCATGAATTTGGGAGTCAGAACTACACTAACTACACTATTTGCATATATTTGGGAGTCAGAACTTGGTACTTTAATTAGTCTATTGAGGCTCACAGTTTACAGCAGTTCCATACAAAAAAGGGATTGCAGTTCATGCAGTGTGTAGCAAAGATAAGAATCTTGACCAGGTGACATTAATTTGCACCTTCTCTACATAAATTCTGAATTTAATATCCTTGGTATTTATAGGCCTGACAATCCTATCCTTTAAAACTCACTATTGGGTATTACTAGGTATTCATTAGCTCAAAGAGTCAAAGGTAGCCAGGGTAGAATTTCTTTTTGATTTAAAGATGAAGCTAGGATACAATTTCAGCTCTGAATATTCCAATAGTAGTGTTACTTGGACATGACATGGGAGTCAAAATTCGACTCGGATTTGGGTGTCTGATTCGGCAAAAAAAAAAGGACACCGGGAATGCTACTTGGAATCATACATGGGTTTCGGAATCCAACTCAGATTCGGGGTGTCCGATTCGGCAAAATTTTTTTGGATATGGGTATCCGAGTAACATTGTCCAATAGCTAGAATATCAGTTTAGTAGTTTCACTTGTGCCTAGATTACCCTGAATAAGAAGTCTTTAACCATGTACTAACCATGACACAAATGTAAGCACCTCTTTAAAGCATTTCTAGAGTACAATACAAGGGATCATCTAGATCCACAACAAAGAAACATAGGAAATGAATGAATGTGGCGACCCGCATAATTAACCTCTGGTAACACTGTCACCTAGAGCTAATTATGTGGACCTCAGCACAGTAACTAGCAAAACATCGGGAGCTCCAATGCTTTATTAGTTACTATCTTGTATCTGAGAATATTGCGTGAGAACAATAATTAGAGATGAATAACGAATCCGTTATTACATTCCATTAGCCACGCAGGCTATTGTCTAAGTCTTAACTTTACATCGGACATATTACAACAAAAGAAAGTCTAAAACCTCCTATTTCATTTGGGACGACTAGCGATCTGCCTCGCTAGCGAGAATAAGGCCACTAGTACTACTACTCCTCCCGATAGTAATAACTGTCCTCCGGCAGATCCTGCTCTCATGACTGTCCTCCACCCATGCCTCGGAGGACGATCCATTCGATTCGGCGTCTAAGCAAGGGAGATTTAGCAAGAGTGAGTACTAGGTACTCAAAAGTATAATAATGAATGCAATAAATGACTTTTCCTTCTCAACTTCTCTTCCTTTTTCCTTCTACAACTATTCTCAACCCAAATCCTTCATTTTAAAGAAATACATTTTTGTTGAAAGGTTTGCAAGTTTTATACTTATAAAGACTCTACTAATAGTGAGCATGTCACATGTAGTCTCTAATCCTCAAGACGGCTTGAATTCAAGATTTTACTGTTCTTGCAGTCTGTGCCACTTTACCCACAATGACACCCACAAGAGATGCCCTGAACGTTTATTCTATTCCCAGATTAGTCCTCCACCTGATGCGAGTATGGGGCTCACCGCCTAGGTTACCCCACCTCCTAGATCAGCTTTGTACTCGACCAAATCGCCAAAGAAGATCTGCTTTGTACTCGCCAACTCCGCCAAAGAAGACCACCAAGCTTCAAATATACCGCCCCAATTCACATGCTCAATTAGTCCCCTCAGGTCATACCGCATTTCGGACGACATACAACCTTACCCAATGTGGAGTAACTAATACCATCCTAGAACAACCTTTTACGACCGATTTCACACAATCGTGGTTGGCACCAATTCTGACTCATTACTCAATATTAGATTGTTATTATCTTATATGCTAGCCTATTGTAGAGGACCCCACCGGCGAACACCTTCTCATCGGCGTCCTCTACACCACCATAATAATATATACCAAGGCTCCCCTACTCGGACAAGCCAAACTCTATACAGACATCATATTTCCATTTCATTCATACTTAACTCATTCCCATCACCCATTCCTCCAATTCATTTCCAACACTACCATATATCCATTCTTACATTCCCACCCTTCAATTCATACTTTTCTTTCTAAAATATATCTTTTAATGCAGTGATGAATTTAATCAGAAAGCAGTAAAACATTTACAGAAATATGATCAATAGAAATGCGCTTGCCTGGAATAAAATTTGGAGGTTCGGCCTCGCTCGAAATTAAATTCAGATCCAATGACGGGTTCTGTTCTGAGCCTGAAAATTATGTTATATTAATCTACTGCAATTTATTACATATGAGTAGCAATTCCAATATTCTCCTCTAGCAGTTTTATCATTTCCAAAATTCGACATTCCTTTATTTAGATGCATGCTCTTGTTCTATTTGCATACTCTTTACTGTTAATGTAACTTCTAGCACTGTTTAATGATTCTAATGCAGGTAATGCCACACTTATTCTCCTAATTTATTTAATGCAATTATGAATGACATGATACGGTATGTGCATATGGTTCCATTCCTTTTCTCCTTCTTGCTAGCATTTTGCTCCCTAGACTTACTCACTTCCGCCACTGTCACGTACGAATGTTAATTTCTCTTTTACCTCACTTCTCAACAAGCATTCTGGTACTATCATTTTGACCTAAGTTAATCTTGAGTTGAGCCATTCGACTCTTCTTTGCTACCAATTGTCTCAATTGGTTTATTGAGTGAATGCTTTCTTGGTTTATATAGCCATTCTACTGCTACCACTACTAGTGCTATCGCTACTACTCCTTCCTCCCTTCACTCTATTTCCTCACTCTTTGCTGGCGATTTTTCCCGGGTTCTCCATGCTTGATCGAGCTAGCTCCTCTACTCTTCCTCTCTGGCGCATGGAGGCTACTCCTCCCATCTCCTGTGGCTGCTTACTCTCTGGTCGATCTCGCCTCCTCTCCCTACTCGGTCATACCTGGCGAACCTGTGTTGGGGTTAGAGCTAACCCTAGCTCTAAAACGGGGTTCTTTGCTATGGTTTCTTTAGTTCTTTTTCTTCTTGCATTGAGATCTACCAGTTCTTGCTTCTTTTGAAGTAATTTACAGATGAGGGTCTATGATGAAAATGGGTTTGAGCTCTAGGTTGGGTGGTGAGGATGACGATACTAGCTTGCTAGGACGCTCCTTACGAGCTACCGGAGTTCAAATCTTTTGAGACCATGTCAATGATGACTAAAGAGCTGAGACTATGTTATTCTTTAGCTCTACTGCTACTTCCTTTTTGATTCTTCCTCTAATGACAGCACTGCACTTACTGGTGGTCCTACGATCTGCTTGTTTTCTTGACTTGAACGAGCTCGGGTTGAAGTAGAAGAAGTAGAGGGAGCAGATTCTTGAATCGGTTTCCTCCTTCTGGCTCCCCGGTTTGTTCCTTCTTCTCTGTCCTTAGCCTTTGCTTCTTCTTGGCCTACCGCTTGGGATGGTCTTGGTGTGGGGATGAGAATGGCTATGCTTTGGTTCTTTGCTAGTGGATGCATTTGGTTTGAGGTAAAAGGGAAATGGCTGCACTGGTTTCTTGACTTGGCTCTAGCCTTGGCGATGGAGGGGCTGCACTTGGCCTCCTTCTTCCCGTGCTTTTAATTTGAGCTAGTCGTGCCTAGGGCTGCCTTGGAGACAGAGCTTAGTGAGGGTAATGAATCCTCCAGTGTTGGCTATCGGTGGTTTTACCTTTTACTTCTGACCTTTTTGATTTATCGAGTTACCACTCAATTCCTTCCTCTCTCTCCCATCACTGTTGCTCATAAAATCTCCGTGTAGGCATGCACTTTTATGCCATGCATGACTTGCTAATGTTTATGGCTAATGAATACTTAAGCTTAATAATCATTTCTTAATGCATAATTAATACTTAATCCTAATGCTTATGTCTTAATATGCATGGATAATGGGGATTAAGGGCCAGGTAGGCATGCACTTTTATGCCATGCATGACTTGCTAATGTTTATGGCTAATGAATACTTAAGCTTAATAATCATTTCTTAATGCATAATTAATACTTAATCCTAATGCTTATGTCTTAATATGCATGGATAATGGGGATTAAGGGGGAGGGTCCTCACATCGACAGTCCGCAGGAGCAGGATCTGCCGGAGGACGGTTACTACTATCAGGAGGAGTAGTAGTACTAGCCGGCCTTATTCCCGCGCTAGCGAGACAGTCGCTAGTCGTCCAGCGGGAAATAGGAGGTTTTAGACTTTCTTTTGTTGTAATATGTCTGATGTAAAGTTAAGACTTAGACAATAGCCTCAAGGCTAATGGAATGTAATAACGGATTCCGTTATCTGTCTCTAATTATTGTTCTGCTGCAATATTCTGTATACAGTATAGTAACTAATAAAGCATTGGAGCTCCCGATGTTTTGCTAGTTACTGTGGTGAGGTCCACATAATTAGCTCTAGGTGACAGTGTTACCAGGGGTTAATTATGCGGGTCGCCCCATATGGTATCAGAGCAATGGTTACGACAACCACGCAATAGATAATTAGAGTCTAATTAAAAGGGTAGTCAACCAACAGGATATCCTAGCTATATGGCTTTAAATAGATGTTACCCCTCATCATATCATTTACTAAAATGCTAATTTATCTAGTTATTTCTGCAAATTTAGTCACTCTTATCAATTAACCACCTTTTTGCAGGATGACTCGTACCATGATTCCAGAGTCGCAGGCAGTTGGTACGCACTCCTCCTCCCTGTCGTGGGTCCTAGTAGAGCTAGGAGGAGGATGGGTAGAGTATTTCCAGGAGACCTTCGACGATCAGACTACCGCAAGGATAGGATTGGCAGTGAGTGGTTTGGGCGTGCAACCAAATTTCTATGAGGAGTTCACCTCCTTGTGGCGTAGTGCGGATCCTTCCGTACCTCTGCATGACGCCATTAGGAGAGCCGTTTTGGCACTCAGGGCTCGGTTTGCGAGTTACCTGAGTAACTCCTCCCTTGGCTCCTTCCCCCTGTGTACTCAAGGAGTCGCCCGTCGTCCCACCTCTTCTACACCCCACCCACCACCAGCTAGCGATGCTTTGAGCCTTGCAGCCCAAAGGGTCTCTAGCCATTTTATGATGGCAGGCGATGCCGCATTTTGTGTAGAGTCGAATGCGGCAAGGGAAGAAGCCCAGGACAGGGCAACGTACTGGCACCAGCAGTACCACGAAGAGCGTACAGTACGTCGGGCCCTAGAGACGACCATCTTGAACATGATGCCCTCACCTTCTGAGCCAGCAGCCGCTTCCGATGCAGACCCCTTTGCTACACCTGACCATATTCCAGATGCTCCCACGCCAGTCCCACCACCTCCAGCAGCAGCACCTCCCCACCCGTATGCATTCATTCCAGAGTTAGGTGTCCCAGCCCCTGCATATCCCTCATACCCTTACCCAACCTTTCCAGACTACGGCATTCCTATTCCCTACTATGTTTATGAGCCATCCACCTCTTACCCTCAAGACCATCACAGTGCTTGACCCCACCGCACTGCCTGTATGAGTGTGCATTCTCGTCCCATCCTTGAGGCTGCACAACTTAATGCCGTTTTAGGGGATCTTGGCCAAAGCACCAGTTCGGGGGTGCATGTTCAGAGGGGAGTTGAGGATCATGAGGACCCCGAGGAGGTCGAGTAGGTGTAGGGGTTGGGGAAGAGATATCCATGTAATATGTGTGTAACAGCCTGATGTTATGGTTGTAGAGGGCATTGATTCTAACTGTACGGCCCTTATGTAACCCCCCCTATGTATGCTATAATCATTATGGATGATGTATCATGTTTTATATTCTATTATGCACTCATTTCTATGCTTGTATGTCTTCTTTTCGATATATGATATATGCAAATTGCTGCTTGGTTTATATGTTGCCATTAGATTCATCCTAGCATGTCAAATAACATTTTTAGAGCTGCTGCCCTGGACAAAAAAAAAATGCTAAATGACATGATGGGGATGTTATTAATGGTAGAAATCATGTGTATGCTGGTATGTTACACTTGTGCCAACATGTGTACACTTGTACGATTAATATTCACGTGTTATATGGGTGTTTCATGGCAAAATCAGAAGTATGTAGCTGCTGCCCTCCCGTATTAGTAATGGAAATCAGCAGGCTATGAACATCATGGTGTAGTAGTATTATGGTTTATGTTCATCTAATTCTGATAGACTAATGACATGCAGATTTGCAACAAATGATGTGCCTTGAATGTCTATCAGTTGATTCTTTCTTATAAGTGTGACTGTTATTAATCCTGCAGGTGTGTTAACACCTAAAGGCACTTCTAATGGCACACAGTCCAACTTATTTTTATTAACAAAGCTTTTAGATATGAATGAATGCGTTGCACCAGGATCAAATAAAATCATACCAATGGATGGTGGGATGGGAAGCATACCAGTGATAACATCGGTTGCTCCCTCTGCTTGCTCCACTGAAATATTGTTTAGGCGGGCTGATCCTGCTGTTGGAGCTCCCCTGCTAGACCCATGTGAGGATGGGGCTTGTTGGTGGCCTTGCACACGTCCTACCATGGGTGGACGACTCTGAGGCCTCATAGGATAATTCTGTCCAGCTGGATTTGGAGGGAATGGACAATTCATCTTTTTGTGGCCCTCTTGACCACAATTGTAGCATTTGCTTCCAGATTGGGGACAAACACTGATATAATGAGGCCCTCCGCACTTATAGCATTTGACTGGAGCTCTAGGTTTGGGAGGATCGAGGGCGCCGAATCGAGCAAATTGATAAGGTCGAGGTGCTGGATATCTAATCCACCCTGAAGGCTTGAATGGCCTTGACTGATTTGAGAAAGATGGTTTAGGATCAAACTTAGCCTTTTTCCTCCTATCTTCGTTAAGTAGAGCTTGTTCACTTTCTGCTATCATAGCCCTCTCAGCTAAGTCCTGGAACTTTGTAATTTTGAGAAGGGCTACTTTGGCTCTCACTAGTGGGTTCAAACCTTTCTGGAATCTATAAACTTTTCTGGACTCTGTCTCTACTTCTTCTGGTGCATAACGTGACAACTCATTGAATTTCTTCAAATACTGAGAGACACTCATGCCTCCTTGGATCAAATCCCAAAATTCTCTCTTTTTATTGTCCATTTCACCCAAGGGAACATGGGTGGTACGGAACTGGGATGTGAATTCTTCCCAAGAAACAGGCTGATCTGAAGTACGGGTGCGGCAATAGTTGGTCCACCATGTCGCCGCAGGCCCCGTAAGCTGATGGGTAGCAAATTGAACCTTTTCCTCTTCTGAACACCCAATTGAGAAGAATTTCTTTTCAATCTCATGAAGCCAATCATCGCCTTCAAGAGGTAATTGTGGCTTCGAGAAGGTAGGTGGGCGGTGTGAAGGAATTCTCCTAATGTAACCCGATTCTTAGTGGAGGGATGTGCTCCAGGTATAATGTTTGTGAGGAGGGACTCAAGGAACTGATTTTGGTTTGCAATAAATTGATTTTGAGCCTCTTGGGCTTCCTTTTTGGAGTTCTCCATAAACATGAGGACTCTCTCAAACTGACCTGCCTGTTCAGGAGTTCTAGCAGTGCTGTCATTGCCACCAGGAGGGGTGGCTTGCCTAGACCCATGTGGCTGAGGTTGGTTTAGATCCTGAAGTGGAACTGCGATTGACTCTGGAATTTCTGGCTGATACTGAGTGGATCCCAACCTAAGGATCAAATCCTGCTCTCTAACTTCACGGTCTGACATGCCTGCAAAAGAACATGGAATGGATGCATGGCATGATGATTAAATTTTGCTTGGAACATATTTTATCTTTCATTAGTCTCTCTTATATTAGCTAGAGAGATATATAGAATGTTGGACAGCTACTCATATTCGGATTTTATTCATGAGGCAAGAGGTCTTTATTTTAGTAGAACATGAGTCAATTTTAGTTGTTACAGCACTTGTATATATAAGGTGAGAGGTGTTTTTGTGATTAAAACCATTAAGGGTTATGTTTTTAAGAATATATAGAAAAGAATGGATCTCACCGCTCTCATTCGCCACTCCATTGCAGGACTCTTGACTCAACCTACTGCTATTTCATAAGAGGCAGCATAAATCGCAATTGGAAATAAACGAAAACAATCTGATGATAGAGCACCAGAAACTCCCCGAGATTGATGCACTCGGGCCGCCCTATCTACATAAGAACCATAAGAACATAAGAACCAAATAAGTAAACGATAAAAAGGTTGGTTTTAGAACACCAACAGCTCATCTATATCTAGTGAAGACAAACGAAAAACAACTTGGTTTTCAAGGGAAGCACCAAGAACCCCTCGAGACGCTGTGCTCGAGTACACCATGGAGCCACGCATCCAAGGACGCCTCGGACAAACGGGTCCGGTCCGCTTTCTAATCCTTAGCTCCTATGTGTCACACCGCCTACTAAATATATATGTAATCATATACACACAATCTGGTCTCTACCACAGGTATAGCATAATTTAGCAAGCACATGAGCCTATCTAACCTATGTTGAATGCAAGGGCTACTCATGATGATATAGAATGCAGTAGATGAACATAAACCATAATACTACCACACCATGATGTTCATAGCCTGCTGATTTCCATTACTAATACGGGAGGGCAGCAGCTACATACTTCTGATTTTGCTATGAAACACCCATATAACACGTGAATATTAATCGTACAAGTGTACACATGTTGGCACAAGTGTAACATACCAGCATACACATGATTTCTACCATTAATAACATCCCCATCATGTCATTTAGCATTTTTTTTTGTCCAGGGCAGCAGCTCTAAAAATGTTATTTGACATGCTAGGATGAATCTAATGGCAACATATAAACCAAGCAGCAATTTGCATATATCATATATCAAAAAGAAAACATACAAGCATAGCAATGAGTGCATAATAGAATATAAAACATGATACATCATCCATAATGATTATAGCATACATAGGGGGGGTTACATAAGGGCCGTACAGTTAGAATCAATGCCCTCTACAACCATAACATCAGGCTGTTACACACATATTACATGGATATCTCTTCCCCAACCCCTACACCTACTCGACCTCCTCGGGGTCCTCCTCAGGATCCTCCTCATGATCCTCAACTCCCCTCTGAACATGCACCCCCGAACTGGTGCTTTGGCCAAGATCCCCTAAAACGGCATTAAGTTGTGCAGCCTCAAGGATGGGACCGGAATGCACACTCATACTACTGTGCGGCGCGGGTGGCTCTGTGGTGGTCTTGGGTAAGAGGAGGTGGATGGCTCATAAACATAGTAGGGAATAGGAATGCCGTAGTCTGGAAAGGCTGGGTAAGGGTATGAGGGATATGCAGGGGCTGGGACACCTAACTCTAGAATGAATGCATACGGGTGGGGAGGTCTTCTTCTTTGGAGGTGGTGGATCGGCGTGGGAGCATCTGGAATATGGTCAGGTGTAGCAAAGGGGTCTGCATCGGAAGCGGCTGCTGGCTCAGAAGGTGAGGGCATCATGTTCAAGATGGTCGTCTCTAGGGCCCGACGTCTCAGACGCTTCTCTTAGTATCTGCTGGTGCGAAGACGTTGCCTCGTCTGGGCTTCTTCCCTTGCCGCATTCGACTCTACACAAAATGCGCATCGCCGCCATCATAAAATAGCTAGAGACCATTTGGGCCGCAAGGCTCAAAGCATCGCTAATGGTGGTGGAGTGGGGTGTAGAAGAGGCGGGACGACAGGCGACTCCTTGAGTACAGGGGGAAGGAGCCAAGGAGGAGTTACTCGGGTAACTCGCAAACCGAGCCTCGAGTGCCAAACGGCTCTCCTAATGGCGTCATGCAGGTACTGAAGGATCCGCGACTACGCCACAAGGAGGTGAACTCCTCACGAAATTTGGTTGCACGCCCAAACCACTCACCGCCAATCCTACCCTTGCGGTAGTCGATCGTCGAAGGTCTCCTGGAAATACTCTACCCATCCTCCTCCTAGCTCTACTAGGACCCACGACAGGGAGGAGGAGTGCGGACCCACTGCCTGCGACTCTGGAATCATGGTACGAGTCATCCTGCAAAAAGGTGGTTAATTGATAAGGGTGACTAAATTTGCAGAAATAACTAGATAAATTAGCATTTTAGTAAATGATAAGATGAAGGGTAACATATATTTAAAGCCATATAGCTAGGATATCCTGTTGGTTGACTACCCTTTTAATTAGACTCTAATTATCTATTGCGTGGTTGTCGTAACCATTGCTCTGATACCATATGGGGCGACCCGCATAATTAACCCCTGGTAACACTGTCACCTAGAGCTAATTATGTGGACCTCACCACAGTAACTAGCAAAACATCGGGAGCTCCAATGCTTTATTAGTTACTATCTTTGTATCTGATATTGCAGCAGAACAATAATTAGAGATGATAACTAATCCGTTATTACATTCCATTAGCCACGCAGGGCTATTGTCTAAGTCTTAACTTTACATCAGACATATTACAACAAAAGAAAGTCTAAAACCTCCTATTTCATTTGACGACTAGCGATTGTCTCGCTAAGCGTGAATAAGGCCGACTAGTACTACTACTCCTCCTGATAGTAGTAACCGTCCTCCGGCAGATCCTGCTCCTGCGGACTGTCGATGTGAGGACCCTCCCCCTTAATCCCCATTATCCATGCATATTAAGACATAAGCATTAGGATTAAGTATTAATTATGCATTAAGAAATGATTATTAAGCTTAAGTATTCATTAGCCATAAACATTAGCAAGTCATGCATGGCATAAAAGTGCATGCCTACCTGGCCCTTAATCCCCATTATCCATGCATATTAAGACATAAGCATTAGGATTAAGTATTAATTATGCATTAAGAAATGATTATTAAGCTTAAGTATTCATTAGCCATAAACATTAGCAAGTCATGCATGGCATAAAAGTGCATGCCTACTTGGAGATTTTGCGCAGCAACAGTATGGGGAGAGAGAGGAAGGAATTGAGTGGTAACTCAGTAAATCAAAAAGGTCAGAACTGTAAAAGGTAAAAACCACCGATAGCCAACACTTGGAGGATTCATTACCCTCACCAAGCTCTGTCTCCAAGGCAGCCCTAGGCACACTAGCTCAAATTAGAAAAGCCCAGGAAGAAGGAGGCCAAGTCAGACCCTCCATCGCCAAGGCTAGAGCCAAGTCAAGAAACCAGTCACCATTTCCTTTTACCTCAAACCAAATGCATCCACCAAAGAAAGAATCAAAGCATAGCCATTCTCATCCCCACACCAAGACCATCCCAAGCGGTAAATGCCAAGCAAAGAAGAAGCATTAAGGACAGAGAAGAAGGAACAAACCGGGAGCCGGAAGGAGGAAATCGATTCAAGAATCTGCCCTCTACTTCTTCTACTTCAACCCGAGCTCGCTCAAGTCAAGAAAACAAGCGGATCAGAGGACCACCAAGAAGTGCAAGGTCTTTGTCATTAGAGGAAGAATCAAAAAGGAAGTAGCAGAGAGCTAAAGAATAACATAGTCTCACTCTTTAGTCATCATTGACATGGTCTCAAAAGATTTGAACTCCTAGAGCTCGAAGGAGCGCCCTAGCAAGCTAGTATCGTCATCCTCACCACCCAACCTAGAGCTCAAACCCATTTTCATCATAGACCCTCATCTCAGAATTACTTCAAAAGAAGCAAGAACTGTAGATCTCAATGCAAGAAGAAAAAGAACTAAAGAAATCATAGCAAAGAACCCCTGTTCTTAGAGCTAGGGTTAGCTCTAACCCCAAACCTGGGTTCGGCCAGGGTATGACCGAGTAGGGGAGAGGAGGCGAGATCACCAGAGAGTAAGCAGCAGAAGATGGGAGGAGTAGCCTCCATGCGCCAGAGAGGAAGAGTAGAGGAGCTAGCTCGATCGGCAAGGAGAACCCAGAAAAATCGCCAGCAGGCGCGAGGAAATAGAGTGAAGGAGGAAGGAGTAGTAGCGAAGAGCACTAGTAGTGGTAGCAAATTAATGGCTATATAAACCAAGAAAGCATTCACTCAATAAACCAATTGAGACAATTGGTAGCAACAAGAGCCGAATGGCTCAACTCAAGATTAACCTAGGTCAAAATGATAGTACCAGGAATGCAGCTGAGAGAAGTGAGGTAAAAGAGAAATTAACATTCGGCAGCAGAAGTAACTGGAAGTGAGTAAGTCTAGGGAGCAAAATGCTAGCAGTAAGGAGAAAAGGGAACTGGAACCATATGCACGCATACCTGTATCATGTCATTCATAATTGCATTAAATAAATTAGGAGAATAAGTGTGGCATTACCTGCATTAGAATCATTAAACAGTGCTAGAAGTTACATTAACAGTAAAGAGTATGCAAATAGAACAAGAGCATGCATCTAAATAAAGGAATGTCGAATTTTGGAAATGATAAAACTGCTAGAGGAGAATATTGGAATTGCTACTCATATGTAATAAATTGCGAGATTAATATAACATAATTTTCGAGCTCGTAATGTAACCCGCTATTGGATCTCAATTTAATTTGAGCGAGGCCGAACCTCCAAATTTTATTCCGTGCAAGCGCATTTCTATTGATCATATTTCGTAAATGTTTTATCGCTTTACGATTAAATTCATCATGCATTAAAAGATATATTTTAGAAAGAAAAGTATGAATTGAAGGGTGGGAATGTAAGAATGGATATATGGTAGTGTTGGAAATGAATTGGAGGAATGGGTGATGGGAATGAGTTAAGTATGAATGAAATGGAAATATGATGTCTCAGATAGAGTTTGGCTTGTCCGAGTAGTGAGCCTTGGTATATATTATTATGGTGGTGTAGAGGACGCCGATGAGAAGGTGTTCGCGGTGGGGTCCTCTACAATAGGCTAGCATATAAGATAATAACAATCTAATATTGAGTAATGAGTCAGAATTGGTGCCAACCACAAGGTGTGAAATCGGTCGAAAAAGGTTGTTCTAGGATGGTATTAGTTACTCCACATTGGGTAAGGTTGTATGTCATGTTTGAAATGCAGATGACCTGTGGGGACTAATTGAGCATGTGAATTAGGCGGTATATTTGAAGCTTGGTGGTGCTATTGGCGAGTTGGCGAGTACAAACTATCACTTGGCTTTGGTCGAGTACAAATCAGACTGGAGGCGGGTAACCTAGGGCAGGTGAGCCCCATACTCAGTGCAGGGTGGAGGACTAATACCGGAATAGAATAAACGTTCTGGGGCATCTCTGGTGGGTGTCATTGTGGGTAAAGTGGCACAGACCTGCGCAGCGTAAAATCTTGAATTCAAGCCAGTCTTCAGGATTGGAGACTACATGTGACATGCTCACTATTAGTAGAGTCTTTATAAGTATAAAACTTGCAAACCTTTCAACAAAAATGTATTTCTTTAAAATGAAGGATTTGGGTTGAGAATAGTTGTAGAAGGAAAAAGGGAAGAGAAGCTGAGAAGGGAAAAGTCATTTATTGCATTCATTATTATACTTGCTGAGTACCTAGTACTCACTCTTGCTAAATCTCCCTTGCTTAGACGCCAACCAATGGATCGTCCTCCGAGGCATGGGTGGAGGATCATTGCAGAGCGAGGATCTGCCGAGGGTTACTTACTACTACTACTATCGGGAGGAGTAGTAGTACTAGCCGACCTTATTCGCGCTTAGCGAGATATCGCTAGTCGCCCAAATGAAATAGGAGGTTTTAGACTTTCTTTTGTTGTAATATGTCTGATGTAAAGTTAAGACTTAGACAATAGCCCTGCGTGGCTAATGGAATGTAATAACGGATTCCGTTATCTGTCTCTAATTAGTGTTCTGCTGCAATATTCTGTATACAGTATAGTAACTAATAAAGCATTGGAGCTCCCGATGTTTTGCTAGTTACTGTGCTGAGGTCCACATAATTAGCTCTAGGTGACAGTGTTACCAGAGGTTAATTATGCGGGTCGCCACAATGAAGAAACTGAAAAATGAAAGAATTTTCACCTATCTAGGGGATCCATTGCAATGCAATAGCAGCCTGCTGTGTGAGCATTCAATTTGCAGACTACATCAGGGGAAAAAGGATAGCCAAGCACCTCAACATATCCTACATAAACAAAAAACCATGTGGATCATTAGTATCAACTAATACGATATTAACACTTCAAATCTGACATCTCGGTTCTTTGTTTCTTTTTTCACAAATCAGAATTACTAAGAGCTTAGTGATGAATAATTAAGGAAAAAACATCTCTATTCATCGAGGAAAAGGCATCTCAGTATCTTACCAAGACCAGTAGTGATGAAGAATAAATCTCCAGTTTTATTCCATGCAATCTCATTAATCTGAGGAACAAAGCCTAATGACATTAATCAAGCATATGCAAACTGTGGAAAGTACAAATAATTGAGAACTGCAAGAAATTGAAAATACAAAGCTTAGAAAGGTACTCCCTTCGTTCTTTTTTACTTGATGTTTTTGACTTTTCATCGTCTCCAAGATGCAACTGACCGTTACTTTTTTTATAACTTTACATTAAGATGTACTATAAAATTATAATATTATAAAAATATTTTACTGACAAATCTAATAGTATAATTTTCATATAGCCAATCTAGATAGTATTACACGTATCAGCGGTTAAACCATAGTTTTCACGGCGCCCCGGCGAGGCGAGTTGCCTGGATGCCTAGGTGATAGTTAGGCGACCAGTAATATATTGGCCTGCTGCCCTTACTTTAGTTGGCAAGCTGGCGGGAAAGCTAACTAGTGAACTTGCTGAACATGCTCAAATTGATCAACATAAAGTTGAAAGTGTAGTAGAGATGTTACTCGCAGTATGAGAAGGAAGAGAAGATCTAACCTCTCTACCTGACTCCTCTGAACCAACTTCGTTCCTTGCTAAAATAGGAACTACAGCTGAAAGTACTAAAGCTTCAAACTCCTTACTACCAGCCCTACCGATAAAAGGAAAGGACTGTATGACGCTCGCTTAACCCCAGCCCCAAGCGACGCCTCTGCTCGATTGCCCCACAGTGATACGCCACGTCTCGAGTCTCAACTCGCTCGCAGACGAGCTCTTCTTCCTCATCCGCGATCGCTTCGCCGCTGCCGACCCGTGCGCCCTCAAGTCCTTCGTGCTTGCCTCCTGCGCATGCCACGCCATCGAGTCATGCCATCGCCGCCACCACCTTCCCTTCCCCGATCCCCCCACGCCGCCACCCCCTTTCCCTCCCCTGAGGCAGCGCAGTGAAGCCCGACTGGAGGTGATGCGGATTTGGTGTCGACGAGCCTGGATCTAGCGCCGACGAGCCCAGATCTGGCGCCGACAAGGTGATGGCCAGTGATGCTAGCTCCAGATTTGGCGGAGAAGCAACGACCGGGGAGCTGGAAGGTGGAGGAGCAGTGCCTGGCTCTCTTCATGCGAGGCGCCGGGCCATAGCGCCTCCCGCCAGCCGCCTAGACACCTAGTCGGCGATTAGGCATCGCCTAGGCGACACCATGATAACACTAGGTTAAACTTTAGCAAGTTTGACATCACGGATTCTAGGACATCATTAATATAGTAAATTGTAATAAAGTAGGTAGATTCAACAGTATGGTAAATTCATACATCAGCATTCATTCAAAGTATCAGTGGACAATTTTCCTGTCTCAAACAAGTACATATTCACATGCTGCTCACTAAATTTCTTTTCACATGCATTTGTGCATGTTCATCCAAAACAATGGTTGGATCAAAACAAAGAAATGCTACAGACCGTTTCATAGATCCAAAATTCATTGAGATGTACCTCATAAGGAAACTTGTGTTTGTGAATTGCTTTTAGCTTCCGAACATCCACTATAGTCAGCTCATCCTCCTACAAATAATTAGCAGCAGCTGTTATTGTACTGTATGATTTCATTAAACTAGTAATTCATTAATTAAACGCATATGGTGTACACTTTAGGAACCATGCTAACTAGCTTACTTGACCTTCCAAAATAGTTTTCATTTCAATAATTATTACAAACTTTACACATTCATATGCTCAAAAACATGTCTCATTAACTTAACACAGCCAAAACAAGACTTCTATGTAATTCATAGGCTAATTTGTATTATATATTTATATGCACATCTCCAGACGCATCAGTATGAAGCTATGTTGCATTGATACTGGCACAGGATATCCGTAAAACACTCATACGGTGATACGGCTACATATGTATATACATTATAGAATTTGATTTGTAGAATAGTACTTAGGTTCACCAAAGATCTAATTTTCTAGCAAACTTACACAATGCATAAACTGAAAAAAATACCCACAACAGAACAGATAGAAAGAACACCCATGTTGCATTAATCTAAAAAATTGGGGTGTAAACTGGAAAAATGAACACAACCCTCCACCAATGGTTCCACAACAACCTGTGCCGTTCTGGCCATCTTCTGAACGGTATTTACCCATATGAACTAAGGAACATAGCAACTTGGTATCACAGCCGAGTCGCCGATACCATGGTCTCTACTGCCACATTTTCCAAAGTTGAGTGGGAGGCTACCTGGGCAGATATTATGGAGAAGTTTGTCAAGGCAATGGAGGAGATGGCATGAGCAGCCATTACTCGGTCTACGCCGCTGGCACCATCACCGGGCTAGTCGTCAGCAACTTACCCGGTGTTGCCCATGGAGGTGGCCACAACGTTGCCGCCATCGGATACAAGGCTGTTGCATGCACCAAGGAGCACATCTTGCATACCAAGGTGCCTGCCGCAGCACAAGCCATGGTACGCGTGGCGTCTACGACATCTGCAACATTGCAATCCGTGTCTTGTGTGCGTGTGTATGGTTGCATGCGTTGAGACCACGACTGCCCCTCTTGTGTGCGTGTGTATGGATGCATGCGTTGAGACCACGAGATTTGGGATACAACCTGGACACGGCTTGTTGGGTCAGCCCAAGTAACCTCTCTAATATATGTTTGGGCTCAAAATTTTATTTGGCAGCTTGGTACGAGTTAATATCTACTATCGTATTATTTTATGCATATTCATAATTATATATTACGCCCGGAATGGTACACCGGAATGGGCTGGTACCAAAACAATCCATTCCAAAAGGCTAACCGGAATGACCTCCGGAATGGATTTGCAACTATGGTTTGTTAGGGTCGGCTCTATATAAGCATGGTATTGTCATATATTATCATTAAGCAAGAAGAAATAGTCTCTCCCAAGGTTCGTCTCCCCAATCCATGGTCCCTCCTTTCTCCTAAAGTCCCTCCCCGTCAGTCGTGCCATTCTGGCCATCTTCTGGATGGTATTTACCCTTATGTACATAGCACGGCCACAAGATCAGATAGCAAGAGAGTTATAGGGAGGGACACCAGATGTGAGTGAGTGTGTGTTTGGGGGGGGGGGGGGGGATGAAAGACGGATGTTCCAGCAACAAGCTTGCTGGAGTTGGACACAGGATTCTACCATCGATCCTATCTGCCTGAATGACGACTCTTCTCTTCCTCCCAACAAGAACATAAGCTCCATCTCCTTTTTTTCTTCTTTGTTTAATGGAAGTAGCTGCCGGTGTCAGTATAATTGGATATGGGAAGCTGTTGTGTGATCTGGGTCATGGGCCTCCAATTGTATTAATGTGTATCCTTCCATATCAGAAACATATCAGGATTTTCTTTTCTATTTTAAAATAAGGGAAATAAAGTGATACGCTATCAATACCTATCATGGCCATATCAGTACCCTATAACTGGTATGGTGCTTCCCAGATACATTGGTCCTTCATACGTGCCAAGAAAAAACAACCACAGAAGATGCAGAAATATAGGCACTATGAAAGCAATTGCAAACAAGAGAATTAATATTGTAGTTAAATCTAGTTGCTAACTTGTCAAATAACTAAGCACCAAAGTTAATATAAATTGGATTATTGCATATTCTCTTTAGAAAGAAATACAAAAAATATATTCCAACGTAATGGGCCCATCTTCTGTTATTGTATATGCACATCAAATGTAGTTCATTATTCTTATAGCGTATACCACTCTTGGGGCTACCAGAAGAAAAACGGATTAGGCAATATAAACCTTGTTTCCAACAGCTATCTGAGTACCATCATGTTTATATGTGATGTTGATGTTTTCTCCACTAAGTTCAACAACCTGACATTTTCCACCTGAAAAAAAAACAAAACTAGTTTGAGAAAAAGCTTTATAAAGAAATATATCGTGATGAACCGGTAAATTTCCAACATCACAGAGTGTTATGAGAAGAGACTGGAAAGTAAAATGTATCATCCTATGCCAAATATTAAGTACAACAAAACTAACTTCCAGGTAAAGTCATTACACAAGAGATCTTATCTGACAACACCAAATTAATTGTAAATGTAGGTGTAGGAAATGAAAAAAGGCACAAAAAGAATTCATCAATTTCAGAGAGCAGAACTAAAATGCATCAAGAATGCTGAACAAAACTGGATATTTTAGCGCGTTAACCTTCAAGGATGAAGTGTACAACTTACTTCGAGCATCCCAAAGGCGAATCGACTTGTCAGCAGCTGCAGTAGCAACTGTATCAGGATGCTTTGGATCCCAGCATAGCTGATCTACACTATCTGTGTGGCCTTTCAGTTCAATATCTTTAACCTTGGACTGTACATTGTAAAATGCCTTGTCAGGACAGATTGCAGTTTGGATAAAACTTCACTCAGCTGCAGAACTTATTCTCAACATACAAGTCTATTGAGAATGAAATTAACTACAAATATTAATATAAGTTTTGCCCACATTTTTTTGCATATTGAACAAAATTATGCATTCAGTTACAACAGTTAACTAAGGAACCAAACAGACGAGAACAATTTATGGTGCTCCTTGTACACAACTGTAGAAATAAGAATATTACATCAAATGCCTTACACCTCTTATCGTGCTACATAGTAGTTACACGGTTACACTTATTTGGCATATAAACCAACATCAGCATGCCAATGGAAAATGGCCATGTAATCATTTCGTGCTAACGTTAAGTTCATCACTAGTTGTCTGAGTACTACAAAATGGGACATATTCCCTATTAATCATTGTGCAGATCTTTGAAATTTGTACAAAAATTCTTAATAAGATCAGGATAAAAAAATTGGAGCGAATGGCAACTAAAAAGGGTTATCCGATTCCACAAAAAGCAAGGTTATTTTGGTAGCAATTAGAAAACGAGAATACATTACATGGCCATGGGTATCAATGCTCCAGATACGTGCAGTATGATCAATAGAGCCCGAAGCAAGCTTTGTGCCTAGGCAGTTCCATGCTACAGAGTGCACCTAACAATCAAACAAAAGACCATAATTATATAATAATTAAAATTGATAACAATACCAGATAAAAGCAGAACAGAGAGCACAAAAAATTACAAAACCAACTAAATTTTCGAGTGTCAGGTACTAGATTAGAAGGAAGATTACTTTTTTGGAAGATCGTTAGAAGGAAGATTTAGCAACACAAGCAACATAATGCAAGAAAGAAACCAAGAAATCCTCACCATGACATGATTTCTTCTGCAAGGTATATGTTTTTCTCTCTCCCTCAGTGCAACTTTACAAAACTAGATAAGCATTACTAGACGTCTAGACCTCGACATTGGAGAACATAATTTTCTTTCTTAGTATGGTGACACCAATTTTCCCCATTAATCGAAAAGAACAATCACTAGCCCAAAAAAAAAGAAGCTAATCAGTATTCTTATTTCACAAAAAAAAAGATCCTTTTTTCAGTGTCCTAACATTGGCTCGAATCAACATTTCCTCAGGTTAGCTCACACTTTCTTGCATAGCCCTAGACTGGAACAAACGAAACCACATGCTGCACGAGTCAAAACGCGAGAAAGAGACCAAGGAAAACGCCATCACGATTTCTGTTACTGAAACAAAATCGCAAGACCCAAATATTGGATATTTCATATCTTTTATCTCGTTTATGCTTGTAATATTAGGGTTTTAGGGGATTCACATCAAAAAAAGATGCAAAGTTTGGAACATTATACCCTTCTTCCTTGCGGGATTTTGGGTTTTAGGGGCTCAAAGAATTTTAATGCCTTCCCTTCACGACAGTTCAGGGGCATGGAGAGGTACCTTCTTCTTGTGGCCGTGGTATTCCCTCGACACCAGGTTCCTGAAGTTCATCCCTGGCGTTGAGCCGCCGCCGCCGCCCTTCTTCTCCTCTTCTCTCCCCTCCATTCTCTCTCCGCACAGCGGGCCTGCTGGTTGTCGTGTCTGAGGAGGAGAAATTTGCATTAGTTAGTTTATGGCCTTGGTTCCGGCCCGATGGGCTTTACGGTTATTTGCTACAGCTCTAACTTTATTAAAATCTATAAAGTTAGTAAAATAGTATATTTTTAACTCTAAAAATTTATAAAGCTAGAGCTGTAGATATATTATTCTATTTAGCAGAACTTCAGATCTCAGCTTCACCTTAAATCTGAAACTTGTAGGCTAAAATAAAGTGAATTAAGTTTATATTTTTAGTCTAAAATATAAACAAGATGACTCACCTAAATTTTTTTAATATACCCACAGTTCCAGCTTTACAGATCTATTAAGAATATCTAGCTCCACTATGGATCTGATGGAGCTGGAGCTGTATCAAACACAGCCTAAAAATGTTTATGTGGGTCATTTTGTTTACATTTTAGACTAAAAATATAAACTTAATTTACTTTATTTTAGCCTAGAAATTTCATATCCGAGGTGAAGTTGAGATCTAGAGCTCACAAACAGACCTATATAGACATGGATAATAATTTAAAGGGTAAATTGATTACAGCGCACACAATTTTTATGACATTTGCTTTTGGTATATTGGTTTCTTTTGTCTTCCCTGAAATACAATATTGCCTCTATGCCATGAGACACTTCGCCTATTAAAATACTGGCAAAATACAAGTAATTTGTTACGGATAAAAAAAATCATATTTACTTCGGTACGTTGAGTTGGGATTGGCTTGCTTAGCACATGCCCTCAGTCTCGCCTTCATGCTAAGTCGCATACTTTTAGAATATTTAAGGGATAGGATTTATTAGTTGGTATATTATTTTTCTATTTTTTGTTAGAGATTTTTTTAGGAAGTGGAAAGAAGAGGTGAAGTAGGAGAGAAAAATGAACTATTGGAGATAATGAACCACCACCACTAGCTTCTTTCAAAATATTAAAGATAGCATTTGGGTGAGAGGCCTCTTTCAAAGCACTAAAGATAACATTTGGCTGAGAGGAAAGGGAAAGTGAATGAAATGTCACTTTTGATCTTATCGCCCTTGGAAATTTTTTAGATGGCACAAGAGCTCACCATCAGTGGGTAGCGGAGTGAGAGGAGCTCAAGGTCCGGTAGAAGAAGAGGAGAAAATGAGGATGGAGAGAAGATGAGAAAGAAGAAGGGGTTAGGTGTCAAATAGACTTTTCACCTACATTCTCTCTCCTCTCTTAGTTGGATATTACATTTAATAGAGGGAGTGCCATACAACACAGAGCAACCAAAGTCTAATATCTTTTCAACAAATACCACAAAGGTTAGGTATCCTTGAGTTGATTTTGCCTAATTTTAAAAGATAAAAACTACATAACCTTATACCATTCCAATGGTATAGGCATAGCCATCCGATTGGATCCAATGCGCCATCACATTCATGCACATCAATGCCCTCAAGTCATCTCCTCAATCTCACATATCCATCTCTCTCTAGTCTCCATGTGACCATCAATCTTCAAGGTTGCGGCGACCAGCAAGGAAGCAGAGGTCAATAGGTGCCAACCAGCACTATGGAGGCTGCATGGCAGGCGGAAGGTGGCCACCGACATGGCGGAGGTAGCATAGTGGGAGGGGGACACCGACGACGGGATTCGCCATATTCGTTCGTTTTCCTTGTCGCCGATGATGGGATTTGCTAGATCCACCGACCCTCACCTACCTCCTTATCTAGGTCACAAAATGGTCATCTGTCGGAGACTGGCAGGTGGCAACCGATAGTACGAAAGCAGCGCCATGGGCAAAGTGTAACACCTCGATTTTCTAAGAGCCAATTCGGTAATTTGTTTAGTAACGGAGAATCATAAAACATGTATCGTATTGGCTTTTAGGTATAAAATTTTGCATCGAAACACTGGAAACCAAAAGCCAACTCTCAACCTCACCCCACTGTCTTCTCCAATTTATATTTTCACCTTACAAAAGAAAAGAAGAAGAAAAAAGTGAGGAAGGAGCCAGGAGACATAAACACCCCACCTCCCCTCATTGCCTTCTCCCCCCTTCCTCCATTTTCACATTCTGCCATTTCTTCTCCAATTAAGAACAAGCTTCCTCCATGTTCTCTTGTCTAAATCTTATCCAAAATCAAAGATTTAACCCATGCATGTCACACCATTGCGTTCCTTGTCACACAAGAATTCCATTCATCCAAATTTTCCGTGCATGCATGATCATTCGAGCAAGTTTGAGAATAGGGAGAGAAAGAGGTAACACTGGCAACAACAATGGTGCATGTGTTGGCCCAGTGCAGCCTTAGCCTAGTGACACTAGACGGTGGCTTGGCTCTGGCTTGGGATGATGGTGTTAGGGTGGCCAGCAGCGGCTCAGGTGACCAACTAGCGCCAGCCTGAGGTAGCAAGAGGCGAGGGCCCTAGTGGTGGGGGAGCAGCACGGTGGCACGGCCAGCCAGCACTAGCCCAAGGTTACCCGCGCACGGTGATGAGCATTGATGCCGCAACGCAGGTGCGGCTCAGCTCGGCTTGACAGTGTAGGCGATGGTGTCATGGGGCGATGCAGGAGGTGGCTCGATGATGTGGACGACTTGAATGGCAATCGGAGCAATGGCGTAGACGGGCAATGCAGAGATGGTAGCATGGCCAACGAGCACTAGTATCATAGGAGACTAGCACACAGGTGGTGACGCAAGAGGCTAGAGGACGACAACAAGCGGTCAGTGCGACTAGCATTGGCGGGATTCGATGTTCCCCACACCAAATCCATCTCGGGGAGGCCAGGTGAACCGTCATGGTGGCATAGTTGAGGGAGAGGGGAGGATAGGGTAGTGCTATGAAGAAGAGAGGGGAACCATGCATGGCAGTGGAGAAGAAAGGGAGGAGCCGATGCTTGGTTAGGGAAGAAGGAAAAAGAAGGGGAAGATGTATGAAGGAGGAAGAGGATGAATAAGAAGAAAGAAAGAGGGAGGAGCAGGGAGCGGCTAGGAAAAGAAGGGGGGAGAGGGAGAAAAGAAAAGATGACAAGAAAAGAAAAAGAAGAAAAGAAAAGAAGGAAAGAGAGAAAAGAAAGAAAGGAAGGAAAAGAAAAAGGGAAAAGGGAAAGAAAAGAGAAAGAAAAGAAAGGAGGAAGAAAAAAGGAAGAAAAGAAAAGAGAAAAGGAAAGGAAAGAAGAGAAAATATAAGAGAAAAGGGGAGGAGCTGGACTTCCAACGACGGACCTGATTTCTGTTCACGTGTGGTCAAGAAGTTGTCTATGGAGGATTTATTCATTTTCAGCGCTTATGGTAAATTTGCGTAGTCATCTGCATTTTCACATTCTTAGATTTTAGTTGTGCATGTTGCATCTTAATCTTTACTATGGCACATTCACATATGCTTGAAGGAAAATTGGTTTGAGGGCTTGCAACCTATACAACCTCTTATTAGGCCTTAATTGTTCAGTGGTATGAATATGTAGTGCTTTTTACTTCATGAATGATTCGATGGATAGAGTGAAATATTATTTGTCAGTCGGTGGATGTCGAATCATTTGATTTAGTAGATTATTTGATCATAGGCTAGTATTATTGGAATAACATAGAAATCAGTTAGTAAGTCTTATATATTAAGATTTAGTTCTTGCAAGATTGTCGATAGATGGATTTACTAGACATATAAATTGGTGGTTGGTCTATGTGTTTATGTTGCATCGGTGGAGCTTTTCCTGTTAATTTAGGTGTACTTAATTATAGTGGACTGATCCTAGTAGTGTGTATATGACTAAGTTAGTGCTTAGCATACACGGTTAATTTTGTGGAATTGATAACTGCATATTCAATTGATGGTTGTGTGCCATTTGAGCAACGCATGTGCAATTGGATTGGATATCTTAAGTGATAGTTAGATGGGTCATATGTACTAAATATATGAGGACTTCAATGATTGATTACTTGACTATATACAATTGGATTATATCACTATGTAAATTGGAGGATGAATCGTAGGTATCAAAATATTAGACTTGCGCCATTGGAGGAGGTCTACAACCTCATTTTAGATTAACAAATGTATGATTATAGGTCAATCTTGGTGGTACAGATATGACCAAATTGACGGTTCACATGCAAGATAATCCAATAGAGTGAGCACATGCATGAGTGATCAGTAGGCTATTAAATGGTATGTGATCAATGAGATATGACTAAAATGATGGTTCACATACACTTAGAATGATGGAATTTTAATATGTACAATTATGGATTGCATGGGATTTTTATAATTAGATTGTTAGCACTAGTGTAAAAAGTCTAGGGAATTATGATTATCAGAATTGATCACAATTAAAAATTAGTTGACCTTGTACAATTACTTGTTGGATTGTATAATTGAAATATCATGAGTCCGATCAATGAGGAAACAAACTACTTTGGTGATCCTATAATCCATAATTCATGAGATTATACATAGTGAGCAACCTTGTTGGACAATTGTGTAGTTAGACATATGTATAAAATTGGTGGTTTCCTCGTAGATTACAACATCTAGTAAAAGGATATGACTTGCATGTAAGGTGTTCTTTTTAGTGGTTGTCTTAGGAATTGGAAGTTAGCTCTCACATCCTTTCATATGCATCATTCTCATATGTATGACACACTATACAATACTTCTATATATGTTGTTTGTAGCTGAAGAATAGTAACTAGAGGTTTGGGTCTAAGACGACCTAATTGGCATTCCGATTAACCAGAGCAAGACCAAGTGTTAAACAAGCAAGGCTAGCACACTCTTTGATCATATTTGAATCCATATTTCACTATTAAAACTTTTATGCATACGTGTAATTTCAGTACAAATTGCTAAGTTGGTAATAATGATAGATGTATCCAATTATTGTATTCACCCTACCTTGAAAAACTGTTATCTTCACCATTGTCACCATAGTAACACTATCCACTGTTCGTAAATCTTATAAGTGGAATTGTAGAGTAACAATGATAGCGAGATGCTTAGCTATGCTTATATCGATATTAGATCAATTAGCGTGGAAAATGGTCAAAATGTTCAAATGGAAAATACATGTGATGTTTCAGAAGAGGTACATCTGATAATTTTAGTACAACTAAAAATGAAAACATGTTTTAGACTTGGGCGAATGGTGGTAAAGATCGGTGCAGTTACACGAGATGTGGGATTGTTGTAGTCTCTCTTGGGTCACTAAGGACCGATCTCTTATGCCCATAAACCAAGTATATTTGTACAACCACATGTATCATTATGGGAGTGCTCGATCATAATAAGTTGTCACGGACTAGTAGCAAAATTGCAAGTGGTAGCTGATAGTTGAAATTGGGTTAGTGTGAGCATGGAGGGTGTACTCCATGGCTTGAAGGAATCTTGCTAGATAAGCATGGTTTACTAATACAATGTTTGAGCTCTTGGGATATTAGAGGGTTACTCCTTATCCTAAAGAAGGTATCGATGGATAGTTTGTTGTTAGTACCGACAATGTAAAGCCTTTGTCATGATCACTTAGTTGCATACCAAAGGAAGCGTGTCATGGCCGACATTAAGAGATGATCATATCGTATAGGTAAAGCAGTACAACCTCTACAAAGTGTAAATCTATTCACATAGCTGTGTCCTTAGCCATGTACATCACTTGGTTATGTCCCATAATAAGTGTCGGGACCCGAATATGCAAATTCGGACCCTCTGTGTATATCGTACTAGTCTAAGATCACGCTAGTGCACACAGGCTCAACTTAGATGAATATCACAATCATACACAGCTAAAACATAATAAAAGACTTCATGTATTATTATTAACCTGTTGACTGACCTTTTGATCGACCTTACATGAATATGCCTTGCAAGGCTAAACTGTGAATAACAAATTAAATTACAGAAAAATAAAAACATAGATAAACCCCTTAGCATACTACAAGCAACTAACAAGGCTCCATCCTAAACATTCGTCTCTTCCTAGTACTCCTCCTAAGCAGGTGTAGACTCTTCCTCAACTAATGATTATGTTGTTGGCAAGGGTGAGTACATAAAACACTCAACAAGTTGTGTATAGAATACAAAACTAACATAACTATATGCAAGGCTTATTCCAATTGAATGGCTGATATGGTTGTTTTGCAATAAGCCTCATTTATAATTGAATATAATAAATAGATTGAAAGGATAGTAAAAAATAAAAAAATAATAACTTTCAATTATTTCTCGAGTAAACATGGCTCACAGCCCTAATCATACTCCAACTTTCCATAGCATCAAGCCTCCCTTTTCAAGTTTTCATTTTACAAAATTCTATTCCTTGACTGTGATTCCTGAGCATTGCTCAATACCATAAGTACGGCTATCCGAAAAGAATTTACACTCTGTAGAGGTTATGCGCTTTACCCACATGACATGATCATCTCCTTTTGCCTCCAGATTAACACACTTCCTTTAGTGTGTCGATAGAGAGATAATGACAAATCCTTTACAAAGCTCTGTCCACTATTACAAAACACCACATCACTGCCAATTCCAAACCGCATCATCTTTGGATATTGGAATCGGCGAAGGCGTGGTCAAGAAGATAGTCGGACTATTACTGCCGGTTCTAGAACCGGCAGTGATAGTTTGTATCACTTCCGGTTTGTTATAGAACCAGCAGTGATAGTATAAATCCAAAAATCACTCGGTAAATTCAAAAATAAATTTATTTGCAACTAGACCAACCTATATTTACTACTACGCACAGTCACAAGTCACACGATTTTCGCGTGAAATATGCATGCGTGTGGTTGCTAGGATTCGAATCCATGACTTGTTGCTTCGCATGAACTCCCCTTACCATCTCACCTAACACGCACTTCTCAACTACTATAAGATATATGTTCCTTTTATCCCTTTGTATCCAAAAGTTTCAATGATTATTTAGACATCTAAATGACTTTAAATAAAAAAGTTGTCAACTACAAAGTTGTAGATCTTATCGAGAGCTACAAGTTTCATATAAATTTTGTCTCCATCTGATTTCGTATGTAAAAGTTATGATTTTTCAAAAATATTATCACTACTTGTTCAGATTCCGAACCAGTAGTGATAATAGTATCATTGCCGATTCGGATTCTGAACCGGCAATGATATTTCCTCCATTATAACTGTCAGTTCTTGTTGAGAACTGACAGTGATAGTAACTTATCACTGTCGGTTCTTCTTAATAGTATCATTGCCTGTTTTTTTAGAACCGGTAGTGATAAGTTACTATCACTGTCGGTTCTTCTTCGGTCGAGCATTTGTGCCGGTTTAGCTTATGAACCGGCAGTAAAAGTGTTATCACTGTCGATTCTAGCTGAACCGACAATGATAGGCTGGTAAAAAAGAGGTTTTTTTGTAGTAGTGGTCTTAACCCAATACTACCCGCTAAGATTTCAATATTGAAGTGACTAGTTACCGCAATTAAGGCCCCCCTCTTGTGCTATGTGAGTTTTATCGTTTGGTCAGATCTCACACCACCACTGATACTATGAAGGCTAGGACATTGTATATTATCAGCTAGGTCTATTCCATTCCAAACATGTGATTGCATATTTGACTCAAGTCAAATGCTTTCAAGGTTAAGTCCTTAGGTTGGCGGAGGCAAGACTTCCACAACCCATTCCTCCACATAGACCAACCTTAGCATACTATCCCTTGCCACTTGCCCCAATCTAAATCATTAATACCTCAGTTGATTACCGTACAACACATGCCATCAACAATTCAACTTCATTGCAGAACAACATATGTTACCACAACTTAACATCATCGTGTGATAACACATGACACACTAACTCCGTAAACATGTTCTATATTCCATTAAACAAGATTAACTTTGATATTTCAAAAGGCACATGTCATATGTGGCATGGCTAACCATTCCATGTTGATCTCTAATAGCAACCAACTAGTAAGAAACCATCCTAAAGTGACAATAATTATGGCATACAAACGACAAGGTAGGTATAAACTAATTGGGTAGATTAACTACATCCCAAACTATTTTGAAAGTAATTCTGCACATAAAATAACATGCATAACTTAAATCAATATAGCAATTTTGCAAAACTGGGTTCAATATGATCAAAGCACAACTTGCTTAAGAACAAGTCTTGTTTTTACTCTGGACCTTGGTCTTGAGTCAACGATTCTCCCTCGGATGCTCCGAGCACTTCGACGCCTACTTGTGTCGAGAGAAAATACCAAATAAACACTAAAATAGAGAGTAAACAAACTCTAAAAGTCAAATGAAATTCACTATTAAATAGATCTCAATTTTATAAATTTTTAGAAATTTGAATCGCCTTAATCGGAGCTCGTATGAAAAAGAACGGCTCTTGAAAGATTCAAAAATTATAAAAATTAGAAAAATACCAAATTAATCGAATTATTTTTATACTGAAAAATCTATTTATGATGTTAGCATTAACCTAAACTAGCCACAAGCTGACACTTGTCTTAACGTATGGATGCAGTCTACGAATTTGGACTGGTTCACCATGGACCTGATCTATTATTCCGTGAACCGCCTGACATAAGCGATGACGTCACACGATGATGTCATGCTAATGTAAGCAAGCACACATGGCATGATGTGGGTGTGACACATGGCATGATCTGGGTGGCGACTTGTGGCATGCTCTCGCCCGTTCAATGCATATCGGATGGTGCCCAACACGGCTAGCGATAGCGACGACGTAGACACACGGCACACGGCCACGCTGCACACATGGTGCTCATCCAGCGGTCTGAGGTTGCATCGAATGGCTGCTGATCACGATGGGCGACGTGATGATGCAGTGATGGAGTTCTCATTGGAAAGGATGACAACGGCGGCTACCATGACGAAACTCGATGGATTGGCCTCGGGTCTTCACGGATCTGATGTGGCACAGTGAGACGTCCTTGGATTTAGCATAAATGCGGTGGAAGAAACTCGACAGTGGTGGGAATAGAGCAAAACCCAATGGCACAAATGTCCAACTTCAACGAGCACCCACACGAAAACAATGGCAACATGGACGACGAAATCTAGGGCAAAAGCTACGACGCAAGGTGAGGAATACGATGTGGGGATCAGTACTTTAAATAGGTGGCTCGACTTCCGTGCATAGGCCGGAGAACTCAAGCGACGCAGTGGTGAACACAGTAACCAGCTTGGACACGGCAGCATGGAGACGACGACTCCCCACCCTACACGTGTCAAGATAACCGGCCATGATGCACCGAGATGTGGCACAATCCAATCCGCAAATGCTATCAATAGTGGAGATCAACTAGGGTTCTGATTAACTTCGATTAAACCCAACCGATCATCTAAATTCGACGGCTGTCCCTTCTAGGGTTCCAAACCGATCACAATCGCTTGATCCAAATCCAACAGCTAAGATTCACCGGTATAGTTGGTGGGCTTCCACTGGACAAAGGCTAGGGAAACAGGCTAGGCTACGACAGACTAGGCTGGGCCAAGCCGGCATGCATAGGACTGGGCAAGGCCCAATACTGTTCAAACTATTTTTCAAAGCTTTTTCTTTTAAAATAATTCTAGAAAGTAGTTTAGGCCTAAAATTTTTAGAAAAAATCCAAAAAATACTTTGAGACATTTGTATCCCAAATAAAATATTTTTGTCAAAAGTTTGTTTAAACTCTCTAAACGTTTAGATATTTTCATATTGAACATATTTCAAAATAATAAATAAATACAAATAAATTCTAGAAAATTCCAAAAATTAAAAACCCATAAAATGAACAAATAACATATTAAAATATTGAAATCCAAAAATTAGGATGTTACAATAAGTAGTTTTATGTTTTTAGAAAATTGGTTGGAAAGTTTGTGGATGGGGAATCCATACACGATTAATTGGCAAAAGGACTATGTTGAGCTTTTGAATATTTAGGGTAGAAAGACACCTATTTATTTATGTTTAGTTATGCTCTATTACTACTTGTTACCAAATATAAAATGCTCTTACAATTTTCTTTTCAATCTACTATTCAATATTGCAAATGAATGCCTGCTTCATGCAAAAGTGGAAAACCTGGTAGGATAGCCATTCATTTGAGATAACCTTGTATAGTATATACCTTTGTTTAAAAGGATGAGAAAGATGACCCATCGTATGGTTACTTTTACGCCTTAGGTTTCGGCAATGTTGACGTATTAGGGTCACGATCCTACTCAAGCCAACTATGGGTTTTCAATTGTTGGTTTGTAAGTTAAAATCTAGGCTAGTAGCCTACAATGCTTTTTATAATTTTAGCCAATAGACCATATTTTACTCCATCTAACCTTCTTCCATTGTCATAGCGGGTGCGATACAATTTCTACCCGCAACTAAATTCACAGGCGGTTGGGGAAATATGGTGACCTTAGCGTACTAACCTGAGTCTTCACACATAGGAGGGTGGCTACCATCATGGTAGAGGAAGCATGGTGGGAGGAGGATGCTGGTGATGGGATCCACCGAATCTACTTGTCTTCCTTGTTAGTGACAGGATCCGCCAGATCATGAGACCCTCGCCTACCTTCATACCTGGGTCACAGAGCGGCTCAATGCCAAATCTGGCCACATCGCGTCATGACTCTACTTTGTTGATGAACGTGTCATGGGTGAATTCAAGCTCTAGCTTCACTTGGCAAGCAAGGAGAGGAGGCGGTGGTGTTGGGAAGTGGAAAGGATGGGGCGGTGGCCACAAGTGAGTGTGCAGTGGATTTTTCTCTCTTTGTGTTATAAAAATTGTTGAAACTTTAGTTGCAACTTGCAGAAACATCTTGAAGATTTTGTGTTGAAACTTTTTAAAACCTGCTAAATATTTATAAAACTTTTTTGGTTGAAACTAGTAGAAACTTCTTAAAACAAAACTTGTTGAAACCTAGTGTTGAAACTTTGTTACAATCTTTTAGAAACATGTGAAACTCATTGAAACCAAAAACTTTTTAAAATGGTTTAGTAAAACTTCCTTAAACTTGTTGCTATACTATTGCAACAGTATACTGCTCTCCAGTAGCCTCCTTTTAAAAAGTTTAAGGAAATTTATATTCCTATCAATAGCTTTCTTGCAATGAACGAATCATTTTTTTTAAAAAAAAGTAAAAAGTTCACTTTTCAATCTTAAACTTTGGCCTTAGTTTGTTTTTCAACGTGAACATTGAAACTGTCCGAATCGGGATATCAAACTGATGAAATTGTTCGGTTTACCCGCTCAACTAAAACATGGGTAGTTTTCATATGACGTGTCGTCATAGCACGGATCCTTGTTGTCAACTTAATCCTCGTCAATGTCTCATCACCGCACATAATCTCCACTACTACAGAACACCACATCACTGCCGGTTCCAAATTAGCATCACTGCAGGATATTGGAATTGGCAGTGCGTGATCGGCAGTGATAGTCCGGTAAGAAAGAGGTTTTTTGTAGTAGTGCTCCTAGGTCCATGTAGTGACCTGAATTCACCAATTCGGATCCACCGTGTCTGCCGCACTATTCCCAGGATCAACGCTAGTGCACACGACTTAACTTCGGTATGCATCACATCATACACAACGATAATAACAATAAGACTTCATTTATTTAATATAACTAGTGTATGATCTTATGATCACTTACATTTATTCGGCCTCATAGGGCAAGACTAAGATGAAATAAGACAAATGCAATGAAAATCGTAGAAGACGTAGTGACTCATCAAGACACCACAAAGCGATCGACAAGGCTTCGCCTAGTGACTCGCGTCCCACCGAAAGTCCTCCTCAAGCACAAAGCGATGACTCCTCCATCGTTGTTGGTTGTTAAGCAAGGGTGAGTACACCAACACGTACTCAACAAGTTGTGCATGTAATGCATTTCTATTATAACTATATGCGTGCTTATTCCAAAGGAAGGCTTATGGTTCATAAGCGAAGGCAAAGATTTTCAAACATAAGCAATATGTAGATTGAAAAGACAAGAAACAAATAATAACAAGTAAGTAGATTCATGATTCTCAAATAAACCAAGTTTCTCCATCCTAAATCAAGTTCCATTATCCACATGGCATCCCCGCCATCCCATCCAGCTTGACAAGTTTTAATTAACTACCCTTGATCAGTAATTCCCGAGCATTGCTCAATACCGTGAGCACGGCTATCCTAATAGATTGTACACTCTGCAGAGGTTATGCACTTTACCCACACGATATAACCATGCACCACAGAGATTTAACGATTATAACAAAGCCTTTACAATGCATCCTCTTAACCCAAGCTACCCGCTAAGGTTTCAACATCGAAGGCTACTACGCCACAACAGGCCCCCCTCTTGCGCCATGTGAGTTTCCCGTGCACCCGGACTCACACCACCAAGATAGCACTTAAGTTAAGCATTTGCAAATTAGTCACTAGGTCGCCCCATAAGAGACGATGTGGTCGCAAGTTTGACTCAGTCAAAGGCTCGCAAGGTTAAGTCCTTAGGATTGATTAAAGCAAGACGTACACATACCCTCGGCTCCACCGAGCCCACCTCGCACACCGCCCTTCCACTTGCTTCAATCCAAAGTGATTACCCTCCTGCTGGTTACCAATCACCACGTGCTTTTCACAAATCAACATCGCTATGCGTGACTCACTGTCACAACAACTCAATCTCTTTGTGCGACCACACATAGCCCACAAGTTATCATCATTGTTCCATATTCCATTAGTCAAGATTATTAAGCAATATTCCATGAACATGTGATGACGTGGCATGGCTAAGCAATTTCTATTCCGTTCTAACCATCCATGTTGATTTTCTATTAACCAACTATAATTAACCAACCTAGGGTGACAAGTGGATCATGGCATACAATTTAACAAGGTAGGGTGTAATTCAAGAGGGTATAATATCTAAATCCCAATCTAGGTCAAAATCATTTGTACGCATGAAATAACAAGTGATAAGGTAAATCAAAATAGCATGCAATCTAATTTATGGGTGCAACATGATCAAAGCACAACTTGCCTTCGTTAAGCTCCTGCCTCGATCCGGAAATAATTCTGAGTGAGAAATCCTTCCAAGCCTCGCACAATTCAACGTCTCACGAATCGAGAGAGAAAAGCAAATAAAAACCAAAACTAAAGAGCAAACAAATTCAAAAATTCAAATAAAAGCCACCATTAGAAAGATCTCATTTTTACAAATTTTAGAATTTGAATCACCTCAAACGGAGTTCAGATGCAAAAGTTATAAGGTTTTGAAGTTTGAAATTCTGAAAAATCCTTATATTCATAATTCCGAATTAAATTGAATTGTTTTATGAAAAAAATACGGATTTCGACGTCACCGCCACAGTGTACACATGGACTGCCACGCAATGCCAGCTCGATGCCACCTCAGCGCCACCTAAGCAACCAATCCACGTGGCGCCACGTGTCAAGGAAGTACCAACCCACCTCAGCCGATGACGTGGACAAATCTTGACGTTTCGTTGAGGATCCGACGGTCGAGAATCTTCCCGAGCGGCGATGAAGACACGGTGGCACAACTCGGCGGTGCTGGGGATGATGACCACGTTCTCGGCGTTGCGGTGACTTCGGTGATGATGAAGCGGCGGATCCGACGCGGCGCCACCCGACGAACTCGAAGCCGAGTCCCACTCGTTGGAAGAGTTACCGAGCGGCGCAAAAACCACGGCAATATTTCACGAACTCCAGAAGCGCAGCGGCCTCCTCGGGATTCTCCGCGACGGCTCGTGGGGAAAACGCGCGCTAAGTGGTGATCATCGGGAGGGGCGGGTCTCTATTTATACGGCGGGCGCGCGAAGAAGGAAAGTGCAAGGGCGACGGCGTTTGGAAGGCGGCGGCGATTTTTTTTGGAACCCGAATCGGAGACGATGAACGGTGACCACACGATGCGCAATCGACGGTCAGGATCAGTATAGGGTTTCCTAATTTAGATGCTTTGATAAAGGCCGTTGGATTTTAATCCAACGGTCGGTTTTTAATCCTTTTAAAACCCGCCGGTCTGCACAGTGATTGGGCCGGGCCCATTACTGTTCATACCTTATTTTCTCGAATTTTCTAATTAATTTAATTCCCAGAAATAAAATGATTTATTTGAGATAGTGAAAATACTTTAAAAATTCCCAGAAAATTCTCAAAAATACTTTGAGACATCTAGGTCTTAAATAAAATATTTTCACAAAAACTTTATTTTAACTTTATATATTTTTAATTAATTCTTATCAAAAGGTAATATTGTTTAATTCAAATAATTCTCAGAAAATCCAATAAAATCCAGAAAAATCATAAAATTCATAAATGGCAATAAAATAATATTAATTAATTAAAAAGGCTAAAAATTGGGATGTTACAAACCTCCCCCCTTAACGGAATCTTGACCCCGAGATTCAGGGCTGACTAGAGAATAGGTTCGAAAATTCTGCCTTCAGATCCTCCTCACGCTCCCAGGTTGCTTCATTTTCTGAATGATTACTCCATTGGACTCTGCAAAAACGAGTGGACTTGTTCCTGGTCCTACGCTCCATTACATCCAAAATCCTGATAAGGTATTCCTTGTAGGTCAGATCTTCCTGCAACTCAATAGCCTCCAACGGCGTCTGCTCAGCTGGCACTCGAAGACATTTCTTGAGCTGTGACACATGAAATACATCATGCACACCGGCCAACGACTCTGGCAACTCTAACTGATAAGCAACCTCTCCTCGGCGGCTTAAGATTTTAAATGGTCCAACAAACCTAGGTGCAAGCTTCCCCTTGACATGGAACCTCTTAACACCTTTAAGGGGAGTAATCCTAAGGTACACATAATCATTGGGCTCGAAACTCAAATCACGACGGCGGTTGTCAAGATAACTCTTACGCTTTGATCAAGGCTGTTTTCAATCTCTCCCGATCATGGCAACTTGCTCTTCACCTCCCTAAGAATCTCAGTCCAAACACCTAACGCCTCCGCCTCGCTCCAATTCAACGGGTGCGACAGGCTCGCCCATACAAAGCTTCATATGGTGGCATTTGCAAACTAGCTCGATAATCTGTATTATAACTCGAACTCGATACGCAGACATTTATCCCAAGATGTGCTATAAGATATCGCACAAGCTCTCAACATATCCTCTAGAATCGATTAACCTCTCGGCCCGACCATCTGCTCAGGATGATATGCGGTGCTAAAATTCAAGCGTGTGCCCATCGCTTCATGCAACTTGTCCCAAAATCTTGAGGTAAACTGGGTACCTCGATCCGACACAATCTTTTTGGGCACACCATGCAAACACACAATCCTCGACATATATAACTCTGCTAATTTATCTCCTGAATAAGTCGTCTTCACCGGGATGAAGTGAGCGACTTTAGTCAATCGGTCAATGATCACCCATATGGAGTCATACCCTCTCTGAGTCTTGGGCAATCCTGTGATAAAATCCATTCCAATCTCCTCCCACTTCCATTCCAGAATCTTCAATGGCTGCAACAATCCAGCGGGCTTCTGGTGCATCGCCTTTACGCTCTGGCATACATCACATAACGCTACATGTTCTGCTACTTCACGCTTCATGTTAGGCAACCAAAATCTCCCTTTAAGGTCCTGATACATCTTGGCACTTCCCGGATGAATAGAATACTTGGAATCGTGAGCCTCCTCAAGAATCAACTGTTTGAGTTCTTTCTCATTCGGCACACAAATCCGACCCTTGAATCACAGGGTTCCTTACTCATCTACCGAGAAATCCTCAGCTAACCCTTCATCCTTCTTGGACTTGATCCTGCTGATCTTCTCATCCTTACTCTGTTTATCCCTGATTTGATCCTCCAAGGTTGGCTTCACTTCCAATGCAGCAAGAAATCCTTGCGGCACAACTTCCAAACCCAACTTTTGAAATTCTTCGCACAACTCCTGCTGTTCGCTTACCACCAACGAATTCACATTGTGACTCTTTCGACTCAAAGCGTCGGCCACCACATTAGCTTTTCCAGGATGATAATGGATTCCAACATTATAATCCTTTATCAATTCCAACCATCTCCTCTACCTCATGTTCAGATCCGACTGAGTGAATATATACTTCAAACTCTTATGGTCCGTATATATCTCACATCTATTTCCAATGAGATAATGACGCCATATCTTTAGAGCATGCACTACGGCTGCTAACTCCAAGTCATGCGTTGGGTAATTCCCCTCATGAGGCCTCAACTGCCTTGATGCGTAGGCCACTACCTTGCCATTCTGCATTAACACACATCCAAGACCTTGTCGCGATCGGCCACAAGAATGTCAAACCGCTTTGCACATCCCAAATACTAACACAGGGCGGATGTTAATCTCTTCTTTAATTCTTGAAAACTATTCTCGCACTCGGGCGTCCATGCAAACTTCTTCTCCTTTTTCAACAATTGCGTAAGAGGTCTCGCAATCGCCGAAAATCCTTCAATGAATCGGCGGTAATATCCCGCCATTCCCAGGAAACTACGGATCTGTGTGACTGTCTTCGGTTGCTCCCAATTCATTACAGCTTCTACTTTACTTGGATCTATGGCAATTCCTTTAGCGGTCATTACATGCCCAAGGAATTCCACCTTCTCCTTCCAAAAGTCACACTTGCTGAACTTGGCATATAATTGCTGATCACGCAACCTTTCCAAAACCAATCTCAAATGCTTGTCATGTTCTTCTTCCGTCTTGGAATACACTAGGATATCATCAATAAAGACAACCATAAACTTGTCCAAATATTCCATGAACACCTTGTTCATGAGGTTCATGAAATAAGCCGGGACATTGGTTAACCCAAATGACATAACTGTGAACTCATAATGTCCATAACGGGTTGAAAATGCGGTCTTCGGAATATCCTCCGCTCTAATCCTTAGCTGATGATAACCTGATCGAAGATCTATCTTGGAGAAAACTGCTGCTCCCTTCAACTGATCAAACAAATCATCAATTCTCGGCAAAGGGTACTTATTCTTGATTGTTACTTCATTAAGTGCACGATAATCGATGCACATCCTTAAACTTCCATCCTTCTTCCTGACAAACAAAACTGGCGCTCCCCACGGGGAAGAACTTGACCGAATGAAACCCTTCTCCAAAGAATTCCTCAATTTGCTTCTTCATCTCCACTAACTCATCTGGTTGGCATCCTATATGGTCTTTTTGCTATCGGTCTGCTCGTGTACCAACTCTATGACAAACTCGATGTCCCGATCTGGCGGCATGCCCGTAAATCTCGTGAATACCTCCGTAATCTCTAACCACCGTACATCCTCCAAATTAACCATCTTCACACTGCTGATCATCAACTCGACCATCACGGATCATGAAGCATGTACTTCCACCTTTTCACCATTAGGGTTTTCTAAGGTCACCATCATTTGGCCACAATCCAAAATGACCTTTGTGTTTTGACAAACCAATCCATCCCTAAGATAACTGAAAGTGCATCTAGGCCCCTAATTATGTTTTGGATGATTAATGACAAACAATTAAGGACTAATGGCTTAAATGAGTATATGAGCGGTGTTAGTCCCAAAAGGAACGATCTACTGGACGTTGATGACCCTCAAAAGTGAAAAGAAGAACGTCGACTTAGCGAGATTTTTCATTTAATTGAGTCGATAGGATTGCCGTACTATCAAGAGGGATGGGATGTAGATGCTTGAGAAATGACCTCTCGTGCTCGTGATGAACATGTTTTACAAAATGAGTTTTGGTAGTTTCCAAGCACGACACTCACTTGCTTTCATTTTGTCTTGATAATATCGGAATATCCGATGTGTACATCGGATAGTCCGATAGTATCGATTCTCCTGTGTGAGTGTTGTTGCTGCTTTGGATCTCTCGGAAACATCGGACCGTTCGATAGTTTATATCGAACATCCGATGTTGTCTGAAATTTTCTAAGTCTTTGTGCCGAACTCTCGGTATTTATCGGATAGTCCGATGTCGCATCTGACAATCCGATGTATACTTAGAAAGATTTTGAAATTGCTCGCTTGAAACTCTTCGAATTATCGGAATGTCCGATGTCCCATATCGACGAATCCGATATACACTTAGAAATTTTTCAAAGTTGCTGAGATTGTTGGAAACTCTCTGGAATCATCGGAACATCCGATGTCTGTCATCGGATAGTCCGATGTGTGTTTTCTCTCATAGAATTTGAATTTTAGAGTGGAGTTGATCTGGGGGTTTCTACATATCGGATAGTCCGATGAATGGTATCGGATAGTCCGATGTGGGGTCTGACACAGGGCAGAACGGCTATATTTTGTGTCTTGACTATTTATACCCCACACTCTCCCTCATTTACTCCCACCTAACTAGTGTACTGAGCATTTACTTCACTCTTGCTATTCTCTTGCTCTCTCTTGTGTTCATCCTTGTGATATTTGTTGAGAGATTTGAGCAATTGGTTCTCTAGTGCTTTGTTGCAAACCGTGAAAGTTCTCTTGAGTACTAGGGTGATTTTCAAGAGTGGGACTACACTCTATTTATTACTCTTGGAGATTGAGGTCTCCTAGACGGCTAGGGGTCACCGGTGAGCTCCCGATCTTCGTGTGGGAAGCCGCCGGAGTTTGTGAAGGTTCGATTCCACCTCCGCAAGGGAAGGAATCAAGAAGTGAAACCGGCGAGTGCTTGGTGCAACACCGGGAGGAAAGTGGTCAAGAGGGACCCGGGCTTTGTGCCTCCTCAACGGAGACGTAGGATCTCCTCGAAGATCCGAACTTCGGGAAAAAATCACTACATCCCTTTGGTTTGTGAGTTTTCTATTTGTTTCCCTTTGTGCTTAGCCTAACCTTTGGGGATTCAAGTATTTGGTAGCCTCTTGCAGTAGGTGTTTGTGTGACCTAATATTCTAGAAAGTGCACTTTCTCAGAAATTTCATTTGGTAGAAAACTAGCCCTCATATTTGCTCAGATCTACTTTTTAGGGTTTTCTTGCGCTCTGATCGGATAGTCCGACTTCTCATATCGGATAGTCCGATATATATCGGACAGTCCGATATCAAGGTCGGATATTCTGGTGTTTCCACTGCAAATTAGGTTTTATTTTTATTAACGCCTATTCACCCCCCCTCTAGGCGACTTTATCGATCCTTCAATTGGTATCAGAGCCAAATCTCCATAGTTTGGCTTAACCGCTTGGAGAATCAATACGTCGCAAGGAGATAAGACTACCAAAGGCCTTACCCAAGTCAAGGGTACGGGTGACGGTATTGGGGTTGCTATTCCATTTGATTATACTTCTCTTGGTGTCTCAAGCTCCTCATCTTATGTCTCCGTGCCCTCCGGTCGAGCGCCTCATTTCGATGGCACTCACTATGCGGCATGGAAACATAAGATGAAGATGCACTTGAGATCGCTTCACCCTTCTATTTGGAAGATTGTGCAAACAGGTTTTCAACCCGTAGATCCAGACAACCTCACTCCTGAAGAAGACAAAGCTCAACACTTCAATGACCTAGCCGTCAATGCTTTGTTCAATACACTGAGTGATTCTGAGTTCAACCGTGTGGATGGACTCGAGGAAGCCAAGGCAATTTGGGATAGACTGATGGTTACCCACAAAGGAGTATCAAGTGTAAAGGAGTCAAAGATCGAGCTCATTATTGGTGAGCTAAGTCGGTTCACCTTGGAAGATGGTGAATCATACACAAAAATGTTTGATCGCTTGATGGTGCTTGTGAATCAAGCAAAAGGTCTTGGGTGCACTGATCTTTCTGACAAGGCTGTGTTGAAAATTATCCTTCGTGTAATCACTCCTACCAACCGCAACCTTGTTCAATTGATACGAGACCGGCCCAACTTCGACACTTTGACACCTCACGACGTCATTGGTCGGCTTGTGATGGATGAGATGATGATTAAAGAGGCGGAAGTCGTGGAAGAGCTTAAGTCAGGCAAGAAAAAGGGGATTGCCTTGAAGGCAGTATAGATGGTGAAGGAAGCAGAAGAGAGCACAAGTGAAGATGAAGAGTCGTGTGGTCCTTTAACAAATGAAGACATGGCCCTATTCGTAAGAAGATTCAACAAATTCTTTAAAAAGAAGAATTTCAAACAAGGAGGTCAATCGAGAAACTTTAGAAGAAAATCAAAGGGGAGACACTCCACAAGAAGGTGCTATGAATGCGGCGAAACCGGCCATTTCATTGCCGAGTGTCCGCATAAGGAGAACAAGGATGAGAAGTCGCACAAGAAGGACAAGTACCGGAGCAAAGACAAGAAGAAGAGCAAGAAATACAAGGGCAAGGGCCATGCCTACATTGGAAAGGAGTGTAACTCCGACACCGACTCCAACTTCGACTCAAGCTCCGAGTCTGAAGAAGAAGGTGGGATTGCCTCCGTCGCCATCGCCATTTCCTCTACTCCGATAATGTCGAAGAACCTCTTCGACAATTTAAGCGATGACGAAGAAGTTGCTCCAATGTGCCTTATGGCAAAGGGGCACAAGGTATCATCAATTGCCTCCACTCCCTCCATTGCTAATGAATGCCTAGATGAGCACGATAGTGATAGTGATGATGATGACATTAACACCATGCTTAAGTCAATGAAGAATTTCGATATTCAAAAACTAAACTTGCTTCTAAAGGATATTGAAAGATTGGAGGAAATATAGAGCAAAAGGAAGCTACTCTCGAAACTCAAGAGGATTTGCTCATCCTCGAAAAAGAGAAAAATCGTGAGCTAGAGAAGAGCTTGTCTTTTGAAAAGAAGAAAAATGTGGATTTGGTCGATAGCTCAAAAGTGACCAAGTCCGAGGTGGTTAGTCTTGAGATCACCAACGCTTCACTATTAGAGTAACTTGCTCAAGCAAACGACGCTTGCAAGGCTCTAGAGTTGAAGCTTGTTGATCTCTCGAATAGCTCCCTCACAATCATTAACAAAGACTCCAATGACTCACTACCCTCTACTAGCAATGGTTGTGCTAGATGCTTCAATATAGATGTTAATACTTATGCCACTAACCTTGAGACATTGCAAGTGTTAGCATATGAAAATGAAAAGCTCAAGGGGATGCTCGAAAATGGACTTCAAAAGTCCTACAAGGCAAGTAAGGGACTAGAGGAGTTCCTAGGTAAGCGACAAGGTAACATTATGAAGCATGGGCTTGGATATACTCCACCAAAAGGGAAAAAGAGCAACATTGTGGTTGCTGCTTTAAACAAGCCCATCCAATTTGTTAAGAGCAAGGAAAATGCTAAGTACAAAACTCACTCTACATTCTTTGCATCTTATGTACTTAAGAAAACTAACTTAGGTCGGGTAGTTGCATGTCACATTAGGGGTAAGCCCAAAGATAACTCTTGTATGCGATCTATTTGGGTCCCTAAATCATTCGTTACTAACGTGCGCGGACCTAAACAAGTTTGGGTACCAAAGAGCAAAAACTAAATTTTATTTTGTAGGCCTACACCTCCGGTGGATCAAGTTGGATCCTGGATAGCGGATGTACACATCATATGACCGGAGAAAGGGCAATGTTCGCACACTTGGAAGCCAATGGATCAAATAGTGAGAGTATTATCTTCGGCGATAATGGTAAAGACGAAGTGGTAGGTTTAGGTAAAATTCTGATCACAAATGATTTCCACATAAATAATGTCTTACTTGTTGAGTCACTAAGTTACAATTTGTTGTCCGTTGCTCAATTATGTGAAGTGGGCTACAATTGTGTATTTAGTGATAAGGGTGTGAATGTCATTAAGAGGGATGATGGTTCAATAGCCGTTAAGGGTCGTTTAAAGGGAAATCTCTATCTCATAGACTTCAATATGGATAGAGTGAACCTTGAAACGTGCTTAATGGCTAAATCTAGCATGGGTTGGCTATGGCATCGCCGGCTTGCCCATGTTGGTATGAGGAACCTTCATAAACTCATTAAGGGCAATCACATCCTTGGATTAACGGATATTGTGTTTGAGAAAGATAGGGTGTGTAGCGCATGTCAAGCCGGGAAGCAAGTTGGAGCCTCTCACCCCGCCAAGAATGTGATGACCACTTCAAGGCCATTGGAAATGCTTCACATAGATTTGTTCGGCCTGATCGCCTACATAAGCATTGGAGGAAACAAGTATGGTTTAGTTATCGTTGATGATTTTTCTCGCTTCACTTGGGTATTTTTCTTGCATGATAAAAGTGAAGCCCAAGGAAGCTTAAAGAAGTTCATGAGAAGAGCGCAAAATGAGTTTGAAGTAAAGATTAAGAAAATTCGGAGTGACAACGGCACCGAATTCAAGAACACCGGTGTGGAGGAGTTTCTCGATGAAGAGGGCATCAAGCATGAGTTTTCGGCTCCATATTCTCCTCAACAGAATGGGGTAGCCGAACGGAGGAATCGAACTCTCATCGAGATGGCACGCACGATGCTTGACGAGTACAAAGTCTTCGACATCTTCTGGGCGGAGGCCATCAACACCGCGTGCCATAGCTCCAACCGCCTATACCTCCACAAATTGTTGAAGAAGACTACAGACGAGCTCCTCACCCAAGAAGAAGCCAAATGTATCCTACTTCCGAGTCTTTGGGAGTAAATGCTATATCCTTAACAAGAAAGCTAAGTTTTCTAAGTTTGCTCCTAAAGTAGATGAGGGTTTCTTGCTTGGTTATGGGTCTAATGCATATGCATACCGAGTTTTTAACAACACCACCGGTGTAGTTGAAATCTCGCGTGATGTAACCTTTGATGAAACTAACGGCTCTCAAGTAGAGCAAGTTGATTGTGCTGTGATTGACAGGGAAGAACCTCCATGCGAAGCAATCAAGAGATTGGCAATCGGAGAAGTGAGGCCTCTTGAGCAAAAAGAAGTCCCGTGCACTCCAACTCGAGATGCACCGTTGGATGATATCCCAACCTCCTCAATGCATGCTCAAGATGGCTCGAATACCGCTCAAGACGATGAGGACCCCATTCAAAAGTCAAATGCAACGGTTCCCCATCCAAGGGTTCATCAAAGCGTGCAACGAGATCACCCCGTCGACAATATCCTTGGAGATATTAACAAGGGAGTATCTACTAGATCTCGCGTTGCTAATTTCCGCGAATTTTACTCCTTTGTTTCCTCTCTTGAACCTCTTAAGGTAGAAGAAGCACTCCAAGATCCAGATTGGGTGATGGCAATGCAAGAGGAGTTGAACAATTTCGAAAGGAATCAAGTATGGAAGCTTGTCGAAAGACCCAAGCAAAATATGATTGGAACAAAATGGGTGTTTCGGAATAAAAAAGACGAGAATGGAATTGTGACAAGAAACAAAGCCCGGTTGGTCGCTCAAGGGTACACTCAAATCGAAGGTTTGGATTTTGATGAAACTTATGCTCCAGTAGCTAGGCTTGAATCTATTAGAATATTACTTGCCTTTGCTACTCACCATGATTTTAAGTTGTACCAAATGGACATGAAAAGTGCCTTCTTGAACGGACCACTCTCCGAAATGGTCTACGTTGAGCAACCACCCGGCTTCGAAGACCCAAATCATCCAGACCACGTCTACTTTCTTCACAAGGCCCTCTATGGTCTTAAGCAAGTGCCAAGAGCATGGTTTGAGTGTCTCCGAGACTTCCTTCTCGGTCAAGGTTTCATAGTCGGAAAGGCCGACCCCACTCTCTTTACTAAACATATTGATAATGACTTATTTGTTTGTCAAATATATGTTGATGATATAATATTTGGATCTACTAATGAACATTTGTGCAAGGAGTTTAGTAGGATCATGACCAAAAGGTTCGAGATGTCCATGATGGGCGAGTTGAAGTTCTTCCTCGGTTTTCAAGTCAAACAACTCAAGGAAGGGACCTTCATATGTCAAACGAAGTAGATCAAGGACATGCTCAAGAAATTTGGTATGGAGAACGCATGTCCGATCAAGACGCCGATCAAAGCTAATCGGGCATCTAGACCTCGACAAAGAAGGTAAACCGTCATCCAAAAGGTATATCGCTCGATGATCGGTTCCTCGCTTTATCTTTGTGCATCTAGGCCCGATATTATGCTTAGTGTTTGCATGTGTGCAATATTTCAAGCCGCCCTAAAGAGTGCCACATGGTGGCCGTAAGAGAATTCGAGATATTTAGTGCACACTCCTCATTTCGCCTATGGTATCCTAAAGGTTCATCCTTTGAGTTAGTCGGTTATTCCGATCACGGATTATGCCGATGTAAGGTGGATAGGAAGAGTACCTCGAACTTGTCAATTCTTAGGTAGATCCCTTGTCTCTTGGTCCTCTAAGAAACAAAATTCAGAGTCTCTATCCACGTACCAAAGTGAATACATAGGCTGCACGGAGTTGTTGTGCCCAATTGCTTTGGATGAGACAAACCCTAAATGACTATGGCCTAGCCTATGACCATGTTCCACTATTGTGTGACAATGAGAGCGCCATAAAAATTGCCAACAACCCCGTCCAACATTCCCGTACAAAACATATCGATATTCACCACCACTTCTTAAGAGATCATTCCACTAAAGGCGATATCGATATCCAACATGTGAGCACAAACGACCAATTAGCCGATATTTTCACCAAGCCGCTCGATGAAAAGAGATTCTGCAAGTTGAGGAGTGGACTAAATATTTTAGACTCTCGGAACTTGGCTTAAAAGATTGCATACTTCACAATATCTTGGTTGATTGTTTTAAATCAAAATGGATTTCAAAAGGTTTTTGTTATTTCTTTAAAATTGTTTGTATTTGATTCTTGGTTCGAGTCGAGCCACTTGTGATCATAGCTCCTGTTGATTCTATGTTCGCTGATCACAAGTAGGGAGACGGCAGAAGTGTTCACAAGTCATATCTGCTCATTCCCCAAAGTTCAACTCTCCTTGTGCTGGAAGTTCATAGATCGGACTGTCCGATTTTTGCATCGGACTATCTGATATCTGCAATTCTGCACATATCGAACTATCCGATGTTCCAGACCGGACTGTCCGATATCTGGGTGATCGCACACATCGGACTGTCCGATGTCCTTATCGGACTATCCGATGTGGGGAGGTTTAAATAAAGCCCAAGGGTTTTCTCTCTCCTGCGGTTATTAATCTCATATCCTCTTCTGTCTTCCTCCTCTCGGCGATTTTGGAGCCCCAAGTTCATCCATCTCCTCTCAAGGGTCTTCCTCCGTGGATTTGGTCCTTTTGGTGGAGATTCATCTCCTCATTCCCGTCACTCCTCGGTTTTGAACTTGAGGTAATCTATTTCCTCTTTTTTTCTAGGGTTTCTCATCTCCCTTGTTTTCTTGTTAATGTTCTTCGGTAGATGAGTTCCCCTTGACCCTAGGATCATGTCCCACGAATTTGTTGTGAAATGCGTGGTCCACTTTCAAGAAATCACTTTTTGTTTTTCTCCCGCAAATATCGGATTATCCGATTGTTGGCATCGGACTGTCCGACCTCATCATCGGACAATCCGACCTAAACTATCGGACTATCCGATGTTTCCAGGAGATCACAAAAGTGTGAATTTCTTCCCATCTCCCTCAGTTATCGTCTCACTCTAAATTCGTCGTCCCCTCTAGATCTCTGCAATGGCTGCCGGCGATGACAAGGGAGAGAAGTTGAAGAGGGCTCTTCACACCGACGAGCAAGGGCAATTCAAGAGGAAAACTCCCACGAACATCAGAACCAAGGCAGCAGCTAATCGAGGAAATCCTCCGGATGTTTCAGCTTCTCCGCCTGAGATTGAGACCGCTCCTGCTCCAACTCCTGCTGGTGGTAAATTGAAGAAGAAAGTTGTCACCAAGCCCAAGTCTCAGGGCATCAGTATTTCTGAGCGTCATCAAGATGGTGCTCCTCCTGCCCGTCATCCTCCTACTCCTTCTGGCAAGGGCAAGGGGACCTCTTCCAGTGCCCCATCCGCCGATATCAAGGGCAAAGGTCCGGCTCAAGACGACGACGACGATTTCATTCCTTTTCCGATGATGTTCAAGCCCGATGTCGTCCCGATCTTCGTGAGATCCGTGGTGAGCTACAAAGGAAAGTCCGATGGTCACTAAGGCGAGGCATCCGATCCATACATATCAAAGCGCTTTTCCTCGACAAGCGCTTCTAGAACTTCTTCCAACAGACTTTTATGAGACGGTCATCCTCCTCGCAAGAATCCGATCACAATATGCGATGGGTAGATTGGGAGTATATGGAGTCTCCGGATGACCCGCTTTTAATGATGTCATTGACGCCAGAAAGGCTTGGGCTCAAAAGGATTATGGGCATGCAAGTGAATTGGAATTCAAATCATCGCCAATTCTATGCCACTCTGCATGTCGCCAATGACACCATGACTTGATGATCAAGGTCACAAGCATGAATGTCTGCGTGGGCGCTGGCACACTTCGATTTACAACAAGAGAGCATGGACAAGGATGATCTTCACAACAATCGTTCTTGGTCGCTGAAAATCTGAGTTCCTCTACATCGAGGATTCGCTTTTGAGCCAGGGAACACCAAATTCTTGAAGCCAATGATTCTTTGCCAATGACTTCTTCGCAAGACTCTTGCTCCCAAGGAAGGTGATGCCTCGCACATTCTGTCCTACACCCGTGATATTCTGTGTCGGATGCTGCCTGGTGGAAGACCGTTCATGGTGGCACTTTATCTTTGGAATGAAATTCACGCTAACTCCCTTGATCCCAAGCGTAGCTATGGATTCGCCCCCTACATCATGAGGGTGATTGAGGGTGTTACTAAGTTGAAGTTTGAATGCGATGGAAAGCATCTAGGGCTGCAGATAAGGCCAATCAAGACTATTGCTCCTCAAGCTCCTCCTGTTTCAGCTCCTTCAGTTTCCACTCGTTCTGGCCTAGCTGCTCCTACTGTTCCTTCGCAGTCTTCTTCCTCCACCGACAGAGTTCTGAAATATCTTGTGAAGATGGCGAAGAAGAACGCGAAGAGGCTCAAGTCCATCCAGAAGCATCTCAACCTTCCTTGCTCCAAAGGGCGCCGATGACTCCTTAGCGGACCCTTCGACTTCCACCGGTGGTGCAGATCCTCCTCCGATGATGAATACGCCCTCGATGACGAGTCCAAGATTGATTCCTTTTAACCTGTTCTTCTTCCCCTTTTTGGTGCCTTGATGCCAAAGGGGGAGAGAAAAGATATCATCTTCTCAATTATGTCTTGTGAACACTGGTGCTGTTTTTGGTTGTTTTGGATTTGCTTGGTGTTTATTGGTTATTGGTAGTTATTGGTATCGGATAAACTTTGTATTCTCTAGCTCTGATACATTATGCTTTGATACATTATGTCATGCTTAACGCTTGCTTTGATATAATATACCTCAGTTCTGATAATTTACGAATGCTTTTCATCATATTATTGTTGTCACTTACTCGAATGCCGAGATAAAGGGGGAGCTCCTCTCTCCAATGCACACACTTAGGGGGAGCTCCACATATCTTGGTCATTCACAATCTCTTCATTCACTTATTTCCATCAAGCTTTAATCGTGTTGTCATCAATCACCAAAAAGGGGGAGATTGAAAGTGCATCTAGGCCCCTAATTATGTTTTGGATGATTAATGACAAACAATTAAGGGACTAATGGCTTAAATGAGTATATGAGCAGGTGTTAGTCCCAAAAGGAACGCATCTACGGACGTTGATGACCCTCAAGAGTGAAAAGAAGAACGGCGTCGACTTAGCGTAGATTTTTCATTTAATTGAGTCGATAGGATTGCCGTACTATCAAGAGGGATGGGATGTAGATGCTTGAGAAATGACCTCTGTGCTCAGATGAACATGTTTTACAAAATGAGTTTTGGTAGTTTCCAAGCACGACACTCACTTCGTTTTCATTTTGTGCTGATAATATCGGAATATCCGATGTGTACATCGGATAGTCCGATAGTATCGGATTCTCCGGTGTGAGTGTTGTTGCTGTCTTTGGATCTCTCGGGAAACATCGGACTGTCCGATAGTTTATATCGGAACATCCGATGTTGTCTGGAAATTTTTCTAAGTCTTTGTGCTGGAACTCTCGGTATTTATCGAATAGTCCGATGTCAGGTATCGGACAGTCCGATGTATACTTAGAAATATTTTGAAATTGCTCTCGCTTGGAAACTCTCTGGAATTATCGGAATGTCCGATGTCCCATATCGACAGTCCGATATACACTTAGAAATTTTTCAAAGTTGCGAGATTGTTGGAAACTTCGAATCATCGGAACATCCGATGTCCGCATCGGATAGTCCGATGTGTGTTTTCTCTCAAAGAATTTGAATTTTAGAGTGGAGTTGATCTGGGGGTTTCTACATATCGGATAGTCCGATGAATGGTATCGGATAGTCCGATGTGGGGTCTGACACAGGGCAGAACGGCTATATTTTGTGTCTTGACTATTTATACCCCACACTCTCCCTCATTTACTCCCACCTAACTAGTGTACTGAGCATTTACTTCACTCTTGCTATTCTCTTGCTCTCTCTTGTGTTCATCCTTGTGATATTTGTTGAGAGATTTGAGCAACTGGTTCTCTAGTGTTTTGTTGCAAACCGTGAAAGTTCTCTTGAGCACTAGGGTGATTTTCAAGAGTGGGTTTACACTCCATTTATTACTCTTGGAGATTGAGGTCTCCTAGACGGCTAGGGGTCACCGGTGAGCTCCCGATCTTTGTGTGGGAAGCTGCCGGAGTTTGTGAAGGTTCGATTCCACCTCCGCAAGGGAAGGAATCAAGAAGTGAAACCATGAGTGCTTGGTGCAACACCGGAGGAAAGTGGTCAAGAGGGACCTGGCTTTGTGCCTCCTCAGGAGACGAGGATCTCCTCGAAGATCCGAACTTCGGGAAAAAATCACTGCATCCCTTTGGTTTGTGAGTTTTCTATTTGTTTCCCTTTGTGCTTAGCCTAACCTTTGGGGATTCAAGTATTTGGTAGCCTCTTGCAGTAGGTGTTTGTGTGACCTAATATTCTGGAAAGTGCACTTTCTCAGAAATTTCATTTGGTAAAAAACTAGCCCTCATATTTGCTCAGATCTGCTTTTTAGGGTTTTCTTGCGCTCTGATCGGATAGTCCGACTTCTCATATCGGATAGTCCGATATATATCGGACAGTCCGATATCAAGGTCGAATATTCTGGTGTTTCCGCTGCAAATTAGGTTTTATTTTTATTAACGCCTATTCACCCCCCCTCTAGGCGACTTTACCGATCCTTCAATAACATCTAGGGTTTGGGTATCTAACAAGATGAGATTCGCTAGGAACTCTATCCCATTCATAAGCAACTTAACTCCTAAACACCCAAGGTTAGATTGAAGTTCCGATCCTGGGGTTTGCACTAGAAGCACACATTTAAGATTCTTAACGGCGAATCCATTCTTCAATGCAAAACCCCGAGAAACAAACGAATGCGAAGCTCCAGAATCAAATAAAATCAGAGGCAGATCGAAGTTAACTAGGAACTTACCCAGTACGACATCCGATGCCTCCTGAGCTCCATCAGCAGTAATGTGGTTGATCCTTCCACGCACGGTCGTCTGAGGCGACGCCTCGATCGCTACCGCACTCGATTTCCTCCGCCATCGGGTCTTAGCCGGGTGCGCTCAAGTTGAAGCGATGGTGTAATTCCTCCTTCTTCAACACTTGTTGGCAAATGTCCAGGCTCATTGCATGAATAGCACCTTCTAGCATCGGTCGTTGACTTCGATCTCGCATTACCCATCGGTGCTGGAGTCTGGAAATTCTGACTAGCGAGGCGTGGTGTTGGGACTGGTGCTCTACTCGGCAACTGGGGCTGAATCCTGGCAAACTGCTGAGGTGTCATTCTCAACCTGAGATGATTTGGCCGCCCTGCCTGACTAGCCATCCTGCGCTTGCGGTCCTCACCCAACTCCTTGCGCTTATCCTCAAGGATCAAAGCCTTATTGACCAACTCCCGAAAGTCGTGGAAAGTGTGGTGATCAATCCCACTGCAGCCCTGAAGTTTAGCCCTTTGAGGAAGCGGATCGCCGGCCTTATCTCAGAGCCACATCCTCAGTGCATAGCGTACAACCGAGTAAACCTATTTAGATACTCCGCCACGGACCGCCTCCTTGCTTCAAAGCCCTAAACTCCTCCTTCTTGAGATCCATCATTCCTTCCGCACATGATATCGGGCGAAAAGCAGCTTGAAAATTCCTCCCATGTGATTTCTGGGGGCTTCATGCGCCAGGCAAGAGTTCTCCCACCATTCTGCAATGTTCCTTCCAACCAGTGCGAAGCATACAACACCCTCTCATTACCCTCACATTGTGTGATGTGCAGCTTCTTTTCCATGGTTCTCAACCAATCATCGGCCTCCAATGGATTGACATTGCCTGAGAATGTCGGAGGACGGGTCCTCATGAAATCAGCCAACTTGGAGTGGTTACGTGGCCCATTGTTGCCTTCTTTAGCGTTGTTGGCATTTTGGCTACCAGATTCTGCATTTGCTGCATCATCGTCTGCATAAGCTGGGTCTGTGCTGCCCGAAAAGCTCCCAAGTTCTGCATATCCACTGGCGGTGCTGGCTGTGGCGGTGTTCCATCATGGTCATTCCGACGGAGACCACTTCCTGAGGCTCCATTGTTGCCGCGAGTGTTCACCATCTGCTTAGGTTAGGAGAGAGGGTAGAAGTAGCACAGATGAGATATAAGAATCTCTAAAGCGGGGGAAAACAGGTTTAACCCAAACTTTATCATTTGATTGAATAACTTGGTATGGTTGCTTACATAAGCCTAAAAGCTTTGCAACGATAACGCACACTCAAAGAAACAAGAAATCCAAACTAAACACTCAACCTTAACGCCTATTACAATTGGTAATGCTATCTTATGGACGCGACTCAACATTCAAGTCTCAACCTAAGACTCCCACTCCTTGGTCCATCCTTCACTAAACTCTCCAGGTGGGTATCTTTGGTGGGTGGGTTGGAGCTAATGTGAACCGGCTCGTGTCTCGCCGCTAGATGTACCTCCCGCTCCTGCAAAGCCTCCTCAAGCTCCATAATCCTTGCGGTAGAAGCAACTTGGGTATCGTGCAATTCCTTCTCGGTGACTCGAGAGCTTCATATACCATCTTGAGTTCTTCACCGTATCCTTGGCGTGGTCCTCCTCTTTGCATGCCAAATGTGCAAGATGCACTGTGGTAGCATCCTCCTCTCGAGCAACACGCCGGCACCGGTAGCTCGCTGTGTAGGGTGGAGTCGAAACACGGTGTCGTCCAAATTTCATGGTCAGAGTCGCGCAGATCCTCCGAAGGCACGCCGCATGCTTCGTGAATACCGATCTCAAACGTGCTCCTCCTCACGGTGATGTTGATAGGTTGGCTTGCTTTTTTCATTGTCTCTGGCGAGATTAGAAGTGTGCACACTACTCCTCTTGTGGCTTTGTTGACAATCCACCTCGCCTCGATACATTGGCACGGTGAAACCTCCCAATACTTGGAGCACTCTCCAAAGTTCCGCCAAGCATAACCACCCTCACGCTCTCCAGATGTCCCGCTTGTCCTCATCTATTCAAAAGAGAAATAGATAAGTCCACCACTCTCAAAATGGGAAATCGAATTTCAAAGAAAGGTAAGAAGTAGAGAATAGAAGAGTCAAGAGTGTTGTATTAATCCAATTTAGGTTTTTCTTTTAGAAAATAGCTTTGGACTCTCTACCAACTAGGGCCAAGACCTACAACAAGATATGCTCGATACCACCTCAGTAGTGACCCGACCACCAATTCGATCCACCGTGTTCCGCCGACTATTCCTGTGATCAACGCTAGTGCACACGCAGCTTAACTTCGGTATGCATCACATCATACACAACGATAATAACAATAAGACTTCATTTATTTAATATAACTAGTGTATGATCTTATGATCACTTACATTTATTCGGCCTCATAGGGCAAGACTAAGATGAAATAAGACAAATGCAAAGGAAAATCATAGAAGACGAGTGACTCATCAAGACACCACAAAGCGATCGACAAGGCTTGGCCTAGTGACTCGCGGCCCACCGAAAGTCCTCCTCAAGCACAAAGCGATGACTCCTCCACCGTTGTTGGTTGTTAAGCAAGGGTGAGTACACCAACACGTACTCAACAAGTTGTGCATGAATGCATTTCTATTATAACTATATGCGTGCTTATTCCAAAGGAAGGCTTATGGTTCATAAGCAAGAAGCAAAGATTTTCAAACATAAGCAATATGTAGATTGAAAAGACAGTAAAACAAATAATAACAAGTAAGTAGATTCAGTGATTCTCAAATAAACCAAGTTTCTCCATCCTAAATCAAGTTCCATTATCCACATGGCATCCCGCCATCCCATCCAAATTGACAAGTTTTAATTAACTACCCTTGATTGTAATTCCTTAGCATTGCTCAATACCGTGAGCACGGCTATCCTAATAGATTGTACACTCTGAGAGGTTATGCACTTTACCCACACGATATAACCATGCACCACACAAAGTAACGATTATAACAAAGCCTTTACAATGCATCCTCTTAACCCGGTGCTACCCGCTAAGGTTTCAACATCAAGGGCTACACCGCCACAACAGGCCCCCCTCTTGCGCCATGTGAGTTTCCCTGCACCCTGACTCACACCACCAAGATAGCACTTAAGTTAAGCATTTGCAAATTAGTCACCTAGGTCTGCCCCTGCATCAGACGTGGGTCGCAAGTTTGACTCAGTCAAAGGCTCGCAAGGTTAAGTCCTTAGGATTGATTAAAGCAAGACGTACACATACTCTCACCCACCGAGCCCACCTCGCACACCCGCCCTTCCACTTGCTTCAATCCAAAGTGATTACCTCCCGGTTGGTTACCAAGCACCACGTGCTTTTCACAAATCAACATCGCTATGCGTGACTCACCGCCACAACAACTCAATCTCTTTGTGCGACCACACATGGCCCACAAGTTATCATCATTGTTCCATATTCCATTAGTCAAGATTATTAAGCAATATTCCGTGATCATGTGATGACGTGGTATGGCTAAGCAATTTCTATTCCGTTCTAACCATCCATGTTGATTTTCTATTAACCAACTATAATTAACCAACCTAGGGTGACAAGTGGATAATGGCATACAATTTAACAAGGTAGGGTGTAATTCAAGAGGGTATAATATCTAAATCCCAATCTAGGTCAAAATCATTTGTACGCATGAAATAACAAGTGATAAGGTAAATCAAAATAGCATGCAATCTAATTTATGGGTGCAACATGATCAAAGCACAACTTGCCTTCGAAGCTCCTACTCCCGGTCCGAAATAATTCTCGAAATGAGAAATCCTTCCAAAGCCTCGCACAATTCAACGCTCACGCGAATCGAGAGAGAAAAGCAAATAAAAACCAAAACCAAAGAGCAAACAAATTCAAAAATTCAAATAAATGCCACAATTAGAAATATCTCATTTTTACAAATTTTTAGGAATTTGAATCACCTCAAACGGAGTTCGTATGCAAAAGTTATAAGGTTTTGAAGTTTGAAATTCCTGAAAAATCCTTATATTCATAATTCCGAATTAAATTGAATTGTTTTTATGAAAAAATACGGATTTCGACGCCAACTGCCACAGGTGTACACATGGACCGCCACGCAATGCCAGCTCGATGCCACCTCGGTAGCCACCTAAGCAACCAATCCACGGGCGCCACGCGTCAAGGAAGTACCAACCCACCTCACCGATGACGGGACAAATCTTGACGTTTCGTTGAGGATCCGACGGTCGAGAATCTTCCCAAGCGGCGATGAAGACACGGTGGCGCAACTCGCCGGCGCTGGGGACGATGACCACGTTCTCGGCGTTGCGGTGACTCCGTTGATGATGAAGCGGCGGATCCGACGAGCGCCACCCGACGAACTCGGCCGAGTCCCACTCGTTGAAGAGTTACGAGCCGCGCAAAACCACTCGCAATACTTCACTTAACTCCGGCGAAGCGCGGCGGCCTCCTCGAGGATTCTCCGTGACGGCTCGTGGGGAAAAGACACGGCGCTAAGTGGTGATCATCGGAGGGGTCGGTCTCTATTTATACGGCGGCGCATGAAGAAGGAAAGTGCAAGGGCGGCGTTTGAAGGCGGCGATTTTTTGGAACTCGAATCGAGATTTATGAACGGTGACCACACGATGCGCAACCGACTGGTCAGGGATCAGATAGGGTTTTAATTTAGATGCTTTGATAAAGGCCGTTGGATTTTAATCCAACGGTCGGTTTTAATCCTTTTAAAACCACCGGTCTGCATAAAGGATTGGGCCGGCCTGTTACTGTTCATACCTTATTTTCCTGAATTTTCTAATTAATTTAATTCTCGGAAATAAAATGATTTATTTGAGATAGTGAAAATACTTTAAAATTCCTTAAAATTCTCAAAAATACTTTGAGACATCTAGGTCTTAAATAAAATATTTTCACAAAAACTTTATTTTAACTTTATATATTTTTAATTAATTCTTATCAAAAGGTAATATTGTTTAATTCAATTTAATTCAAATAATTCTTAGAAAATCCAATAAAATCCAGAAAAATCATAAAATTCATAAATGGTAATAAAATAATATTAATTAATTAAAAAGGCTAAAAATTGGGATGTTACAGTCCACAAGACATATTAATTATTATCAATAATTAATCTCTAATTTATTCCATGATTTACCACTAATTTATCACATGGGCCTTCATGTGAGTGGTCGGGTTCCATGAGCCTAGTCTATACATCGGGGCCTTAAGTTGTGGGGCTTGACCGTCATAGGGATAAACTTGAAACTAATCTCAATTAAATTTTCTTAATCAATTGGCTCACATATTGTATTAACATTCCTTTATACTTAATCATATATGAATATTTATTAATTCCCTAATTACTCTTTAGTGGGGCCATGGTGTTAACGGTAGGGAATCATCTCCCTTATTCTCAACAGAAGACAAAATAGAGGGAGAACCAAGCAGCACCTTGGAAGCTCTAGCTAAGCTCGACGTCAAGGAGAGAGACCTTCTTGACTAAGGGCGGCGAAGAAGAACAGAACCACACGGGCTCGTTGGCCCTATGGGTGGCAATGACACGGCATGATGTGGATTACAATAGCAATGTAGCTAAGTTTAGTGCAGCAGCGACACTGCTACCTCAATGAGATACTATGATGAATAATACCTAAAAATTAGGTGGATCACAAGCATCTATAAGATGAGAGGAAATCACTGGAGTGATTGGTGAGGATAGGGAAGCATTGTGGTGGTGTGTAAAAGATGTCTCATTGTAGTGACTGAGGTGATGGTTGGGATGGCAATTCCCCCATAGGGATGAGGTCCTACGGGAAAAATCCCCATTGGGATGGGGATAGGGGAAGATCACCTCTTGCGGGGCAATGGAGATAGCCCTTTATATCATCTAGGCTCCTAAGTTTAGTGGTTATATTTTTAGTTATTAGTGCCGCTTATTTGCCAAGATTAACTATATTTTAAGGTTTTAAAGTGAGTTGGTGATTGACATTGGCATATTCGTGTACCCTCAAAAGATATAATTGATAGCAAAGCATGAAGCTTAAGGACCTTTTAACTAGAAATGAGTAGAGGAGTCGAGTTTGGATCATTTTAGTAATAGGTTTGGTTTTTGTTTTGGGTGTACTATTAAGGGGGTCCAAGAGTAGTAGCATGAGCTTTGTAAGGTTGGGTAGCTAGTTGTGATGCACTCCCAGCTTATATCTAGTCAGATGAAACCAAGCAACCAAGTGAAGATGCCAAAATTGGACTTGGTGTGAAATTTCAAAACTTGGTCAGAAAATGTAAGTCGGAGTCAGATGATCCAGGTGGTTCAAACCACTAGTCAGATCAATTCAATTGAGGATATGTTTTAGAAATTTCAATGGGAGTCGAATGAATGTAACACTCTAAATTTTGTATAGTAGTGTTTAACTAATTAATTTTGATTTTTTGAGATTTTCCTGAATATTTTTGGACTTTAAAAAGGGTTTTCTTATTTTAAGATTTATAAATAATTTATTTGAGAAAAATTAATACTCAAATATTGCTAAAAATAATTTTATTAAGTTCAAAATGTGTTAGGGTATTTTTGAATTTTTTTTCTAATTTTTAACCTTATTTAATATTGTCTAAAAGCCTTCTATTTTTTGTAATTTATTAATTCAAAAAATTAGAAAATCCGTCTCACTAACAAGTGGGACTAGACCCCAACTATCAGGAGCTTCCTCAAGCTCGAGAGGAGTTGCGTTCTCTCTCTCTCTCTCTCCTCCATGAGTGAATGTTGGAGCTCAAAATCAAAGTGAATTCTTCTTCGATTTCTTTTCAAATTTGTGTGCAATCTTATCCTTATCCGTATGGCGGAGCGATATGCAGACGCGGACGACGCCGTCCGCTGGAAGCATGACTACGACCAAGGTAAGCTTGGTCCTAACCCCGCAGACACCGGCCCATCTGGCTTGAAGGACGTCGACCGTGGCGCCGCTCCCAAAAGCGAAGCGTGATCACGAACATGCGATCGCCACGGTGACGGTGTCGGCGGACGGCCGGCGGGAGGTCCTTGAGGTCCGAGATCAAGCCCAGGAAGGACCCCGGTCGCGCCAAGGACAACCCCGACCGCGCCAAACACAAGGCCAACCTCAGCAGCAGGATCGACAACCCGATCAGGCGGCGGCCGCCGCCCGCAAAGGCCGAGGCGCCTGCCACGATGAGTCAAAATTTTGCTCGCTCCACAGGCGGCCGCCATGACTGCGGGCTTGCGGGGCTTGGCAAAACAAGCTGGAGGCCTTCTACGATGGCCGGGAGGAGATGCCCGTACTACCAAAGGACGACGCCCTGGCGGACAGGGTGAACGCTGGGGAGGACTGTGACGACCTCGACCTGGAGTTTCAATAGGGTGAGCGCCGCATCGACGTCATCTTCGGTGGCTCGTCGGCTTATCACTCACGACGTGAGCTCAAGGCCGCGTCACGGACCATCTACCGTGTCGCCACCGGAAGGCAATGAAAGCGAGAGTGCAAGTGGGCCGGGCCACCATCACCTTCTCACCGGAGGACGACTCCAAGGTATGGCCCGAGATCTGAAAACCGCCCTAGTCGTGACTTCCGACCATCGGCAACACCACGGTCGGTCGTGGTCATGGTCGACGGTGGTAGCTCCTCAATTTGCTTTGCGGTCGAGTGCTCGATCGGATGCAGATTCCCGGTCGAAGGTCAAGAACATGGCCGCCCCTTCTTCGATCGTCCCCGGAGCTCGACCACACCTCTGGGGTGGTCTTGCCCGTCACTTTTGGCGACTCGGCCAACTTCCGTGACGGAGCTAATCACCTTCGAGGTGGTCGAGGGGACCTTCCGCATAACGCCATCCTCGGGAGGCCACCCTGGTCAAGTTCATGGCGGCCAACCACTACGACCACCTGCATGAAGTTGCTCGACCCGGTGGTGTCATAACCGTGCGGGCGACCAAAGAAGGCGCTCACGGTGCGAGACCAAGGCTCGGCCCTTGCCGGCGTGTTACCCCACGAGGCCCAGAGCCGGAGGGTAAGCGCCCGCCGGCGGCAATCTAGGCGCTGGCCAACGAAGGTCGCGTCTTGCCGAGGAGGACGACCCAATCAAAAGGCCCACATCTCGGTGGCCGAATCCCAAATAGGAACTCGAGCTCGCCGCCTTCCTCCGCGCCAACAAGGGCATCTTTGCTCGGAACCCGCGGACATGCTCAGCGCCCCGAGGGAGGTGATCGAGCATTGCATCGCAGTTAGGCGATCGCCGCCTGCCGTCGGCGAGGTTGCGCCGCTTTCACCGGAGAAGGTAGCAATCATCAAGGAGAACCTTGACAATCTCTTGAAGGCGGCCATTCGTGAGGTCGACTACTCCGAATGGTTGGCGAATCCGGCCATCGCCCGTAAGAAGGGCGGTAAGTGGAGGATGTGCGTGGACCACACGGGCTTGAACTCGGCCTGCCCGAAGGACAACTTCCCGCTCCCGCGCATCGACCAGATCGTCGACTCCACCGCGAACGCCAAGATGCTAAGCTTTCTGGACACCTACTCAGGGTATCACCAGATCAAGCTAGCAACGGACGGCGAGATCAAGACGGCGTTCATCACGCCGTTCGGCACCTATTGCTACACGACCATGTCGTTTGGTCTGCGCAATGCCGGGGCCACCTTTCAACGTCTGATGACCAAGACGTTCGACCCCCAGATCGGGAGGAACCTTGAGGTCTACATGGACGACATCATCGTCAAAAGCCTCTCTGAAGGCGACCACGTTCGAGACCTCGAGGAGACTTTCGCCAACTTGGCCAGACACGAGGTTAAACTCAACCCCGAGAAGTGCGTGTTCGGCGCTGCGTCGGGAAAGTGCTTCATTACATGATCGGGGCTCTGGGGTTGGCTAACCAGAGAAGATCGAGGCGATCGAGAAGATGGCGCCTCCGACCTCGGTCAAGCAAGTGCAGAGCCTCACCGGCCGCATGGCCGCTCTCAGCAGGTTCATCTCGAGGCTCGGCGAGCGGGGGCTCCCGTTCTTTCGAGTCTCATGAGGCGAGGGAACTTTGAGGACCCCTGAGGCACAGCTGATCTTCGACGACCAAGGTATATTTGTCCACCCCACCTCGCCACCCCTCAACCCGGCGAGAAATTGTCGCTTACCTTGCAGCCCACCTCTCAAAGCGTCAGTACGCCTGGTGGTGAGCCTGGTCCCAAAGAAGACCCAATCTACTATGTCGATGAAGTCTTGCACGGCCCAAAGGAACGCTACCCGCAGTACGTAAGAAAGCTGCAGATGCTTCTTCTCATGGCTCGCGCAAGCTTCGCTACATTTCCGAGCGCGCTCGGTGGTGGTCCCGAGCAACTTTTCGCCGGGACATCTTATGAATCCGTATATGGACGGATCGCCAAGTGGGCTATGGAACTGGCGGCGCTCGACGCCCGTGTCGTGGCGCGAACGGCTATCAGATCACAAGCGCTCGCCGACTTCGTGGTCGAGCAGACAAACCAGGCCGCACCCGAACCCGAGGTCGAGGAAGAAAGGCCCTGGACCATGTTCTTCGACGGCTCAAGGTCCTTCAAGCGCTCGGGGGCTGGAATCCTCATCCTCACCCCGCGCGGCGACCACTTGAGGTATGTTATTCGTTTCGGGTTTCCGGCGACCAACAATGTGGCAGAATACGAAGCCCTCTTGGCGGGTCTGCGGGCTTGCAAGGCATTGGGTGTACAAAGGTTGGTCGTCAAGGGCGACTCTCAGCTCGTCGTCAACCAGTACAACAAGGAGTACCGTTTCTAAGACTCTATGTCAAAATACCTAGCCGAGGTACGTAAGACGGAAAAATGGTTCCAGAACCTGGAGCTCAAGCACATCCCCAGGAAGGACAATTCCAACGCGGACCTCCTCTCCAAGCTCGGTTCCTCCGATGACGAGCTCCCGCCCGACGTCATCCTGGAGACATTGGCGGCCCCCTCGATCTCCGACCAAGAGGTCCTACTCACCAGTGGAAGGTACCTTCATGGGTGAACCCATCTATAATTTCCTCGCAAGGGTGACCTACATCACCGACTTCGCCGAGAAAGCAGGATCAAACGCCGCGCGTTTGTACGCCGTCGATGGGGCACTCTACAAAGCGGAATGTCTCTGCATTCTCACGCAGTGCGTCTCTACGGAGGAGGGTAAGCACTGTAAATGACATCCATTCAGCCTCGTGGGCGACTCTTCAGACAGACGATGGTCGGCAAGGCTTTCGCATGGGCTATTATCGCCGCGTCGGCGCTTCAAGATGCCCGTGACATCGTTCAGACTTGCCGAAAGCATGCCGCTTCCACGCCCGAAGTCGCATCAACCCGCCCCACGCTTCCGCACCATCCCGCCGCCGCCCTTCTCGACATGGGGACTTGACATCCTCGGCCCTTTTCCCTAAGCGAGGGGGAAGAGGTTCTGTTCATCGCCATTGATACCTTCACCAAGTGGATAGAAGCCGAGCGGTCTCGACCATAACCAAGACGGCGGCGCTTTTTTTCCGCTTGAACGTGGTCACCAGGTATGGGGTTCCGTGCAAAATTATCACTGACAACGGTACACAGTTTACCAGTGAGTTGTTCCAGGAGTTTTGCGAGGAACTCGGCATCAAAATATGTTTCGCTTCGGTGGCTCACCCCCAGAGCAACGGAGCAGCGGAACGCGCCAACGGGCAAATCGTCCAGGGCGTCAAGAAACGAGTTGCAGATGAGCTCGAACGATTCGGCAAGACCTGGCTGGACGAACTTCCCACCGTCCTATGGTCTATCCGTACCACAGCAAGCCGAGCCACAGGGTCCACACCCTTCCAAACAGGTTCGCATGATGCCGCCCCGCCTCCCGAGGTCACGCTGGGCTCTGCAAGGGTCAGCTTGGTCGACCAGGTCGACTTCGAGCATGAGAGGTCTCTCGACCTTGCCTTAGCGTAAGAAGTAAGATGTCAGCATCGCTATGATCAACGACTACCGCAAGCTCTTCGCAGACATGCGTCTCGGTCGGTTACGACCTAGGAAGCTCCTTGTTGGGGACTTAGCCCGAGACGGATTCTGTCTCGTCCAACACCAACAAGTTATCCCCACGGTGGAGGGCCCCTATAGAGTCGCTTCAACAGACGACAGGGCTTACTGGGCTAGCGATGCCCGATGGCGAGAGCTTCTAGCTCGTGGAACATAGATCAACTTCAAAGTTTTATGTGTAACCCTTTACCACAATTTCAATAAAGTCTATTTCGCTTCTTTCTCATTTATGAATATCGTAATTGTTGCCCGATGCCTTTCGAACCCAACGTACTCCCCCTTGGTCTCCACATCGCGCGATCCACGCCGCCCGGGTGGTCAGCTAACAAGTAAGCCCACACTTCGCAATCCAAATAGCTCGAGCCGTAAGTCGCGGGTTATAACCATGGGCAGTACACGGGCTCGAGGTCATAATGCGCAACGTCAGGCCGGGCAAGTTTCTTGCTCGTGTCATTCTCTCTCTGGACATCTTCTTCACTCTGCAGGTCGCGATCGTTTGCTCACGTCTAAGTCTTGTGTCCAAGGCCGACGTTGCTCAACCTTGCACCCAACGGGGGCTGGATAAGGGTAGGTAGCCGGCAAACGACTTAAGGAGCGCGACCAAAGCCAGAGCGGATACACGCCACGGAACTTCGGCTAAGCGGATTAACGCAAAAAGGGTTTTGTCCTTCCTATGTACATTCTACCCCACTAGAGTTCTATGTTGGACACTTTCTCTACAGGTCGGCCATCTCGCGGTCAAGCTTCTCCTGCTCGAGCTCGGCGATTTTGGCCAAGTGAGGATTTAGAGCTCGCCTCGCACCAAGGGCTTCCTTGGAGGCGTCCGCGGCTCGGCGGCGTTCGTCTTGGAGCTGGGCCATGGCACTTGTCGCCGTCTTCTTGGCGCGCTCGAGCCTCCCTTCGAGCTCCGAGACCTTGGTCTCGAGCCCGGTAGGCACCCTCGCCGAGGAAGACGATCGCTCATGGGCGGCCTTCTCCAGCTGACTTCGACCTTGGCCCGCTCGTCCTCGATCGCCTTGCCGGCACGCTCAAGCTTCTCCTCGAGCTCTAGGACCTTGGCCTCGAGCTCGGGGGACGTCTTCGGCGGGAGCGACGTCCGCTCCGCGGTGGCCTTCTCTAGGGCTTCGACCTTAGCCCGCTCTTCCTCGAGCGCCTTGGACAAGCAAGCGCGCTCTTGCTCCACGGCTTTGAAGCCGTGCTCGTCTCTGAGGCCTCGTCTCCTCGAGCTCGGCCACAGAGCTACCTCTGCTGCGCTGCCGTCGTCCGGCCGCAGTCGCCGAGCTCTGGGCCTTCGCCGAGCCTCCCGCCGACCTCGATGGTCTGATGAGCTCGGCGCGCTCGGCCTCCAGCGCCTCTATCAGATTCAGAGCCCCTTAGCACGCTTCGGCGTGCTCTTGAGGCCTTGAAGCCCTTGAGAAGCATGGGCGATCACCTTCACGACAAAGTAAGCGGCCCAAAGATAAGAAATGTAGCAACCAGATTTGATCATGGAAGGTGCGGAAGACCCTTACCTCGCGTAGATGGCCCTCCAGTGTCGCGGTGAACTCTCGCTATCGCCGACATTTGGTTGCGGGGATCTCTCCTCTTCGTCGGCTTGCGCGATAGAGGTCGCCCTCGCCGCCATCGGGCGCTGGGCGAACCTTGGGCCCCGCAAGGCGGCTGGTCTCCTCTTGCTCCTTTAAGGATCACCATCGTCTGGAGGGCGTGGCGGCGGTGTTAGTCCGGCCTCCATTGTCGGAACCTCGCTGCCGTCTCGACTAACGGATTTGTGGTCGGTCACCACGGCATCCCCACCTTCATGACTGGGGGCTGCGGCTCAAGATCCGACGCACCAGATCTCGAGCGAGGTCGCAGGACCCTCCGGCCGACCATCTTCGGGGCGGCGGAACGGTGGCCTCAACACCCGGAGCGGCCGGGTCGGGAGCTCGAGTTGCCGCCCGGCGCGCGATCGCAGGCTCTGGCGTCCTCCTCGGTGGCCCTGGAAGGTCGTCGTGGCGGCTACGCCATGCGCCTCGCGGTCTTTGTAGTCCGCTGCTGGTTGCGGCTCGACCTCCTCCTCGTCCGCCGTCGACTTCGGTAGAACTCACCCTCGGGCGGGCTTGGCGGCCCGAGGTCCGGGTCGGTCTGAGACCGGCGCCGACCAGCTCGGGTGTCCTCCTGACTCGGACTCGCCTGGACAATGCCCATCATCAAGACGGGCAAGTCTCGGCGTGATGTGCTTTCGGGGCTGCGAACAACGACAGCGCTAAGCTAAGAAGACACAAAGGCGAGCCGTCGAAGTTGAAAACTTATAGGATCACCAGCCTTCGCCTGGTCGAGGGCCGGTGCAGGTCTTGTTGCCTCGACCTCGGAGGCGGACTCCATTTCCGCGAAGCCCCGCCTCGGGCCCTCGAGCCACCCGATGGCCCCGAGATGTCCGGCGGCAGATCCCCGGGGCCCGAGCCTGGCTCTCGAGCGGAGGGGGGCCCGGAGACTGGCAAGGCGTCCGCCAAGGCTCACTGCATTTAAGGGGAAAAACACGCTGGATCGGCTAAAGGACCCGAGCATGGACTGGGGCTTGGCCATGGGAATCCTTACCATGGCACGATCCCCCACTCGACGTGGGTTTTTCGCCTCTCATGGTCCGCCTCCGGGGGGAGGCCTTTTTTCCTTTTTGCTCTTGCCCATCCCGCAATGGGAGCATCCGTTTGGCCGTGTCAAGCAGCTCCTGGTGGTCCTGCGCGAGGAAAATGTCATTGCGGGCCGCGGGGTCGCTCGGGCCGGACCGTTGGTCAGGATAGCTTACCTCGGCCTTGCGGCGGAGCATGCTCTTTGGCACGGAGTCGTCCATGGAATAGTTGTGCGCCAGTTTCCCAAACATCTCATTCATCCTGGCGGCCACCTAAGATTCCTTCGGCGCTGCAAGGAGGAAACCATTCTCAGAGAAGCACGACGGTGGGACTCGAGCAAGACCTCAAGGCGGGACAGTATGCATTTACATACCCTCGCGGGTCGAGTCATCGCGTCCCTGGATCTCGTAGAACGGGTGCTCCCGCCTCCGCAGAGGAGACACCCGGCTCCGCAGGAAGTCGACGGCAATCGCCTGCCCGGTGAGGCCGCGTTCGGTGCAGAGGTGGATGGCGGCAATGGCTTCTTCTGCCGGCCTCGGGTCGTCCGTGTCCGGGTTTCTTTCTTCCCACCGACGGACTTCCCTCGAGGGACAAAGTCTTGAGCTCCCCTTTCTTCAGTAAAACCATCGCTCGACCATGGCCCTGTGGAGTCCCGAGCTTGGATCTTGGGAAGGACCACTTGAGCCCCGTCCATCAAGCGGAAGAGAGACACCGACCACTGGGTCCTTCCCGAGCTAAGAGGTCAAGAAGTGAAGAAGAGCGAGGGGTTGGGAAGAATCCCAGTGAACCCTCGCATGTGGGAAAAGATGGCAAGAGGAGAATTGAGTTTGGCACTGTGTTTATGAGCTCTATCTCGCAGTGGTGAGGACTACAGAGGAACTTCGCTCTCGGGGTCCGCAGTCAAGAGGACGTAATGCTTTCGGTGCAGCGATCTCGTCTGTCCTGGGGCATGGCTCGGTCTGCGCTGCGCAGCCGCCATGTGAATGGGTCAAGCGACCCGTGGTTTCGAGCTCCTTCATCCTTGCGAGCGACAGCGTGCTCCTCCCAAGCTTGGCCATGGCAATCGCGGCGGTTTCGGTCGATGGGAGAGAGGAAGTTTTCTCGCTTGAGCTCGAAAGTTTGAGGAAGCCGATCGGGAGGACCCTTCAACAGACGCTGTGGTCTCCAGTTTATAGGCTGTGTCGACACCGAGTCTAGATCACGGCGCTTTGAAGGGCGTCCTGGCCACGATTTGACAGGCGCAATTAAGGCCTAGGCGGCGGTTTCGAGAAGTCAAGGTGTGTCGCCAACTGCTCAGATCCGTGTCGTGGTTCCGGAGATCAAGAGGCGCCAGTGTCGATCATCCACGCTCGGCGCCACGATCCGCCGACCTCGACCTCGTGAATTCGAGTCGGCCCGGCTATGGTGCCTCAAGGTCGGCCGCTCCGCCACGACCTTAAGCCTCGGGGCTAGGCGACGAGGGTCAAGTCCCTTGACCGGTCGAACACGGTCAACGGACCCCGAGCTCGGGCGGCCGACCACGACACAGGTGCGTCTTGGGGCTCGACCTAGAGCGCGCTGGCCTCGAGCATGCCCCCTGCTCAATCTCGGGCTCGAGCGGCTCTGCCTAGGTGCCGTTGTCCGCCTCTGATCTCGGATCAAGCGCTTGACCGGCGGTTGCTCAAGGAGCGGTCGTGGAGGTCGAGCAGCACGTCAAAGAAGTCCGAACGATTCTCGCCACCCTCGGCGTGCATGAAGGCCACTTCAGAATCTCTCGGCCGCTATGCATCTGGGGAGTTATAAAGGCCATGGAAGCGATCTTGGGGACACACGAAGTTCATTTAACCGACACACGCCAAGAGCTTGAGCATTAGCCATAGCCATTGTCAAGCTTAAGTCAGAAACACCCAACAGACTCAATCCACGAAAAGAGCACCGCCGCAAGGCAACTGAGTAGAGCTATTACTATCGCCGGGGCTCGAACCAAGATATACCTGTCTCGTGCTCGTTGTCGCCTAGCCGACCTTCGCCGACATTTACTGATCCTCGCCGAGCCGAGCTCGATGCAGGTCCCTAATCACTTAAACCCCTATCTCATTTTTTATGGTTGATTTATCGATTAGTCGACAACTACTCTTTGCAACACATGCAAAAGTCTAACTCCAAGCAACACCAATTCAAAATGCATGAATTCTCTAATTGCAACAGATACAATTCTCTAGTTCCATGCAACACCAAATCAAACTTCATACTAAGACCAAATCAATCGTATGAGCTCTCTACTTGCAACACATGCAAGCCTCTAGCTCCATATAACCACATAAACACCAAATCATGCTTGAGCTTTCTCCTTTTGCAATACATGCAAAACTTAGCTCCAAGCAACCACATGTTTTAGAAAGATTGTTTTGAATGAAAACAAAACATGAAGCTTCAACATTTGCAACACATGCAAATCAAAGCTTTATGCGAAAACCAAATGCATATACTCTTCTTCTTTGCAACACATGCAAATCCGAGCATAATGCAACAACAACCAAGCATAAGCTTAACCCATTCGCAACACATGCCAAATGGTTAGTTCTTATGCAAAAACCAAATCCAAATGATTTGAGCTCGAGTGAACGCGGGATTGAGATCATCAACACATGATGAAGCTCAAACTAGGACTCAACCCCTCTTAATAGTATGGCGATAAAACTAGACTCAAAGACTACAAAGTCCTTAGCCTATCTAGTTATACCTTCATCATGCACAAGCAAGCAATCCCTTTGGGGTCTTTATGATCTTCATTCATACGCTCCCCCGGGATCATCACTCGACTCTTTTTTATCTTAGGGATCTTCTCTTGACGCCCATCACCTCATGATGCCGTCTTTATCCCGTTCTCAATCATCCTTGGACTTAACCTAACTCAATCACAACTCATAAAATAGTTAGTCCAAGATGCATGGTTGTCTCAATTATCTCTTGCACTCCATTAACACATAATGGATGCCTTTAGATCAATTGAGCACAACCTAAATCAATTTGAATGATTTAAATGTGTCTTAAGTACAATAATGCAACACATGCTTCATTATACTTAAGAGCTATTCATTTGTCCTTAATTAATCAAGGAACACCATCAACACATGATGTAATGTTCTTTAATGATTAACAAGACAAATGAACTCAATTTAAATTTTCATTTAAATTGATGTGAGTATATATTAACTACACAAGTTTTCATATACTCATGTTGATGAAAAGTAATGATCCATTATGTGTAAACTATATGGAAATGATCATTACTCTAAGTCATCAACTATAGAATAAACCCCACATGTATATGTGCATAGATATAATTGACTTAGATATAATATGCACATATTCAATTTGATCACATTGGAGTATATCCTATATTACCATGAGTATACTTGAACTAGGCAATTCAAATATATACTCAAGGATTTAGTTTCTTTGTCTTAATCCTTATATGTGTCAATAAAGAATAGATCAATACAATGAAACCTTCAAGTTAAATTACAAACTCCCCCTAAATATGTGCATCCATGTAATATATGGATTGGGAAACATGATGCACATTTTGTGGTTAATATAATGGGGATATTTATAGTTTAACTTGAATCCAAAGTATGCAGTTAATACTAGAAAGAATACACATACATACCTTGGGTTTTCCATTTTTCATCCAAATATGAGATTGCTAAATATATGATTTAATAAACATGTTAGTCTCATAAAGATTGGGTTTGTCATTAAACAAAGATTAAGCATTAATCTAAATCAATCATCAAAACCAATGGCGCTTGAACTTACAATCTCCCCCTTTTTGGTGATTGATGACAAACCCACTAATTCACTTTATTTTTACGTTATTTGGATGAAAAACAATGTAAGTGGCTCTATACCATATAAAACAATAAAACCATATAAGTGGCTCTATACCAATTTAGACTTTCTTAATGGAAAGAATTTAAAAAAAGCTCTAAAAACAATGCTCTGAACCACTTATACACTTATAATGATTTACTTAAATTAAGCATACTAATTTTCCCTTAATTCTCCCCCTTTTGATATGAGAATCCAAATAACACAAGAGGTAAGACAAGAGGGAATTCCAAATAACATAAGAGGGAACATAAGAGGGAATTAGTCAAACATTCTCCCCCTTTTGGCATTAAACACCAAAAATGGAAAAACCAACTTAGAAAATATCTTTGAAAAGCATTCTCTCCCTTTTTGGCATTTAACCATCCCTTTTAAATAAGGTCATACAAGAATTAGAATGTAAACTTATGACCTTGGCAGGGAATTTAGAGATTTTATCCCAAATAAAAACTTGTTTTATTTGAAATATGGCCTAAAAGAAGGAAAATTTGAAAAGAGACCATATTTGGGTTTTTGGATACCACTTGTAAAGGTAAGCATAAAAAGCGAAGTAACGGTATCACATGGGTTATTTGAAACAAATTCAAATAACTCACTCTTCATTTTTTTTAGGCTTTGCAAATTTTCAACATGATTCTTTTTGAAGAATCCAACAATTTGCCTAATAGGGTTGAACGAGGAACCCAAAAGAATAAATACCACTTGAGAAATTAGATACCACTTTAAATCGATCTCAAGGGCTTTGCTTGAAGACTCAAAAAGAAATGAGCATTTTCATATTTTTGTTGAAAAACAATGCTCAACTAGAGATTTTCCCTTTATGTATTTCAATTCATAAAGAATCTCACATAGCGAGTTCTTAGGCGATTGAACTTACAATTTTAACTTGAGAGGAAATTCTTAATCAAGAATCTTGGTATCAAAGTGTAAGGACCCGAATTCACCAATTCGAATCCACTGTGTTTTACCGCACTAGTCCCGGGATCAATTGCTAGTGCACCTGACTTAACATCGGTAAGCATCATATCATACACAACGATAAGAATAATAAGACTTTATTTATTGAATATAACTAGTGTATGATATTATGATCACTACAATATTCAAATTTCACAAGGCAATAGTAAGACCAATGAGACAAATGCAGCGGAAAGTAGTAAAAACGAGATGTCCCATCAAGACACCACAGGCCCGACAAGGATTGGCCTAGTGACACGCGTCCCACCGAAAGTCCTCCTCCAATAACGACGATGATTCCTCCACTGTTGTTGGTTGTTAAGCAAGGGTGAGTACACCAACACGTACTCAACAAGTTGTGCACAAAATGCAATTCTATCATAGCTATATGCAGGCTTATTCCAAAGGAAAGGCTAAGGGCTCATTTGCAATAAAGCAGCATTTAAGAACATATACGACACATAGATTGAAAAGACAGTAAAGCAAATAATAACAAGTAAGTAGATTCAGTGATTCAAATAAACCCAAGTTTTCCATCCTAAATCAAGTTCCATTAACCACATGGCATCCTGCCATCCCTTCCAGTTATCCATTTTAATTAACTACCCCTTGACTGTAATTCCCGAGCATTGCTCAATACCGTGAGCACGGCTATCCGAATAGTTTATACACTCTGCAGAGGTTATGCACTTTACCCACATGATACAACCATGCACCACACAGGTGAATGATTATAACAAAGCCTTTACAAAGTATCCTCTTAACCCAGTGCTACCCGTTAAGGTTTCAACACTGAAGGGTTACACCACCACAACAGGGCCCCCCTCTTGCGCCATGTGAGTTTCTCCGTACACCCGGACTCACATCACGATAGCACTCAAGTTAAGCATTTGCAAATTTGTCAGCTAGGCTGCCCCATAACAGACATGTGGTTGCATGATTGACTCAGGTTAAAGGCTCGCAAGGTTAAGTCCTTAGGATTGATTAAAGCAAGACATACACATACCCTCAGCTCCACTGAGCCCACCCTGGCATACTTGCCCCTTCCACTTGCTTCAATCTTAAAAATGATTAAACCCCCGGTTGGTTACCAAGCACCACGTGCTACTCACAAATCAATATTGTTGTGTGACCTCCCCGCCACGACAACTCAATCTCTTTGTGTGACCACACATGACACACAAGTCATCATCATCTTTGTTCCATATTCCATTAGTCGAAATTAATAATCAACATTTCATGTACATGTGATGACGTGGCATGGCTAAGCATTTCTATCCCGTTCTAACCATCCATGTTGATTTCAGTATTAACCAACTATAATGAACCAACCTACGGTGACAAGTGGATTATGGCATACAAATAACAAGGTAGGGTGTAATTCAAAGGGTACATTAACTAATCCCAAATTTAGGTTGAAATCATTTGTATGCATAAAATATCATGCAATAAAGTGAAACAAAATAGCAATTTTGCAAACATGGGTGCAACATGATCAAAGCACAACTTGCCTTGCTTAAGCTCCTGGTATTGCTCTGAAGATTGCTCTTGAAATGATAATTCCTCCTCCGAAACCTCGCTCAACTCAACGTCTACGCGAATCGAGAAGAAATAGTAAATAAACACCAAAACCAAAGAACAAATGAACTCAAAAATTCAAATAAAAGCCACCATTAGAAAGATCTCAATTTTACAAATTTTTAGGAATTTGAATCACCTAAATCAGAGTTTGTATGCAAAAGTTATAGCATTTTGAAGTTTGAAATTAATTTAAATTGAATTTCTAGATTTACCCGAATTATTTTTATAAAGAAAAAAATACGAATTTATGACGTAAGCTGACGTCAGCATGACCTGAATTGCTTCGGCTAACACGTGTCAACCATCGGCGAGACGATCTAACAGCTACCGCTACACGCCTACGTGGCTCAACGACAGCCATCCGATCTAAATTGGACGACCACGGCTTACCGAGCTAAACACTATTGCCCTAATCAATGTGGCACAACGACAACCCTCAGATCCGAATCGAATGGTGGATCTTAACCCGAGTACTTTACTATTCATATGGTGACGTGGCTTAATCCCGACCAATCATCACAAATCGAACGGCCGAAACTTACCCGAGCAGTTTACTGTGCACCGAGGCGACGTGGTTCTCTCCGGTGCGCCCGATGAAGATCTAACGGCCCACGAAGCTCAAATCCGGCGACGACGAAGCAGCGGCGCGGTCTCACCGGTGCTTGGGACGACGACACACCTGACGGCTCCGAGGCTCTCCGGCGACGAAGAGGTGGCGAAACGGCCGCGGCGCAGCTCGGTGAACCCGGATCTACCCTCAGGACGGCGGAAGAAACTCCCGTCGGCGAGGAAACACGGCAAACACCTCACCACACTTCGGCGAGATTGCGCGACCTCCTCGATGGTCCTCCGGTGGAGATTCTTTAGCGAAAACGCGCGGTGCACAAGGGTGATCCTCGGGAGGTGTCTTGGGGTCCTTATATACCCGGCGCCGGCGCGCAAAATAGGAAACCATGGCGGCGGCGGCGAGTTTGACTCGGAGACGGCGCGGTGCGAGTTTGAGTCGGAGACGAAGATCAACAGCGGTGCGATCACGATCCGACGGCTCGGATATAACGTGGAGTCCGAACCGGTACCGTTTGATGAATACCACCCGATGGCGATCCAATGGCGATGGGCGCTAGGGTTTTCATAAATGGCGTGGCTTGATGAAGGCGGTAAGATCTCGATCCGACGGTCGATATTACTCTACCCGAATCACAGTCAATCCGCGCAGTAATGGGCCGGGCCCAATACTGTTCACGCGATTTTTCTTGGGATTTCCGATTTAAAATAATTCAGGAAATTGATTTGATTTGTTTAAGGTAATAAAATACTTCTAAAATTCTTAAAAATCTCAAAAATACTTTGAGATATTCTGGACTTAAATAAAATATTTTTGGTAAAGCTTTATTTTAAACTTTTCTTTTTATAATTATTTCTTAACAAAAGGCAATATATAATAATTCAAAATAATTCAATTAAATCTTAGAAAATCCAATTAAATCCAGAAAATTCACAAAAATCATAAATTGCATTAAAATAATATTAATTAATTAAAATTTCAAAAATTGAGATGTTACAAACCTCCCCCCTTAACGGAATCTCGACTCCGAGATTCAGGGCTGACTAGAGAATAGGTTTGGGAATTCTGCTTTCAGATCCTCTTCACACTCCCAGATTGCTTCATTTTTTGAATGATTACTCCATTGAACTCTACAAAAATGACTGGACTTATTTCTGGTCCTACGCTCCATTACATCCAGAATCTTAATAGGTTGCTCTTTATAGGTCAGGTCCTCCTGTAACTCGATAGCTTCTAACGGCGTCTGCTCGGCTGGCACTCTGAGACATTTCTTAAGTTGCAACACATGAAACACATCATGGACTCCTGCTAATGACTGGGGCAACTCCAACTGATATGCAACCTCTCCTCTGCGGCTCAAGATCTTAAACGGCCCTACATATATAGGTGCGAGTTTTCCTTTAACGTTGAACCTTTTTACTCCTTTCAAGGGAGTGACTTTGAGATACACAAAATCGTTGGGTTCAAAACTCAACTCGTCGATTTATTATCGCCAGTAGCTTTTACGCTTTGATTGGAATGTTCTCAGTCTTTCTCTGATCATGGCAACCTGCTCCTCAGCCTCTCTAAGCAACTTAGGTCCAAATACCGAACGCTCCCCCGTTTCATTCCAATTTAACAGGGTACGGCAAGCACGGCCATATAAGGCTTCAAATGGTGACATTTGCAAACTAGCCTGATAACTATTATTGTAACTGAACTCTGCATATGGCAAACATTTATCCCAAGATATACTGTACGATATCGCACAAGCTCTCAACATATCTTCCAGAATCTGATTAACTCTCTCGTCGACCATCATGCTGTGGATGATAAGCAAGATTGAAATTCAAAGAGTTCCCATTGCTTCATGCAATTTATCCCAAAATCTTGAGGTAAACTGGGTACCTCGATCCGATACGATTTTCTTAGGCACACCATGTAAATATACAATTCTCGACATGTATAATTCCGCCAATTGATCCCCCGAATAAGTTGTCTTCACTGGAATGAAGTGAGCAACTTTGGTCAACCGATCAATGATGACCTATATGGAATCATAACCTCTTTGAGTCTTGGGCAATCCGGTGATAAAATCCATACCAATCTCCTCCCATTTCCATTCAGGAATCTTTAATGGCTGCAAAAGTCCTGCGGGCTTTTGATGCATCGCTTTTACTCTCCAACATACATCGCATAATGCTACATGCTCAGCTACTTCACACTTCATACTCGGCCACCAAAATTTCTTCTTAAGGTCTTGGTACATCTTGGCACTTCCAGGATGAATAGAATACTTAGAATCATGTGCTTCCTCAAGAATCAATTGCTTAAGTTCCTTTTCATTTGGCACACAAATCCGACCTTTGAACCATAGGGTTACTTGCTCATCTATCGAGAAATCTTCGGCTAAACCCTCTTTCTTCTTAGCCTTGATCCTACTGATTTTCTCATCATTACTTTGCTTTTCTTTAATCTGATCCTCAAGGGTTGGCTTTACTTCTAAAGCAGCTACAAATCCTTGTGGCACAGCCTCTAATCTCAACTTCTGAAATTCCTCACATAACTCCGGTTGATCGCTGACTATTAACAAATTTACACTGTGGCCTTTACGACTCAAAGCGTCAGCTACCACATTAGCTTTCCCAGGATGATAATGGATTCCGACATTATAATCCTTAATTAATTCTAACCATCTCCTTTGTGTCATATTAAGGTCTGACTGGGTAAATATGTACTTCAAGCTCTTATGATCCGTACATATCTCACATCTATTTCTGATGAGATAATGACGCCATATCTTTAAAGCATGCACTACAGCTACTAACTCCAGATCATGCGTCGGATAATTTTCCTCATGCGACCTCAATTGCCTTGATGCATAGGCTACAACCTTGCCATTCTGCATTGAAATGCAACCAAGTCCCTGCCTTGACGCATCGCAATAAATGTCAAAGCCACACTGCACATCTGGTAATACTAACACCAGTGCAGATGTTAATCGCTTCTTTAACTCCTCAAAACTCTTTTCGCACTCTGGCATCGATGCAAACTTCTTCTCTTTCTTTAACAATTGCGTAAGGGGTCTCGCAATCGTCGAAAATCCTTCTATGAATCAACGGTAATATCCCGCCATTCCCAGAAAACTACGGATTTGGGTAACTGTCTTCGGCGGTTCCCAATTCATCACAGCTTCCACTTTACTTGGGTCCATGGCAACTCCTTTAGCGGTTATCACATGGCCAAGGAATTCCACTTTCTTCTTCCAGAAGTCACATTTACTAAATTTGGCATACAACTGTTGTTCTCGCAACTTCTCCAAAACCAATCTCAAATGTTCTGCGTGCTCTTCTTCTGACTTAGAGTACACAAGGATATCGTCTATAAAGACAACCACAAATTTATCCAAATACTCCATGAATACTTTATTCATCATGTTCATAAAGTATGCAGGGGCATTAGTTAGTCCAAAGGACATGACTGTAAACTCATAATGTCCATAACGAGTGGAGAATGCAGTCTTCGGTATGTCTTCTTCTCGAATCTTCAGTTGATGATATCCTGATCACAGATCTATTTTGGAGAAAACTCCTGCTCCTCTCAACTGGTTGAACAAATCATCAATCCGGGGCAAAGGGTATTTGTTCTTAATCGTCACTTCATTGAGTGCATGATAATCAATGCACATCCTTAAACTCCCATCTTTCTTCCTGACGAATAAAACTGGCGCTCCCCACGGGGAAGAACTAGGTCGAACAAAACCTTTCTCAAGCAATTCTTCAATCTGTTTCTTCATTTCAACTAGTTCATCGGTTGGCATCCTATATGGCCTCTTCGCTATTGGTGCTGTTCCCGGTACTAACTCAATAACAAACTCAATATCCCGATCTGGCGGCATGCCTGGTAAATCCTCAGGGAATACTTCCGAAAACTCTCTAACCACTGGCACATCTTCTAAGTTAGCAACTTTCACACTATTGATCATTAATTGACCATCACGAACTGCGGTTGCACGCACTTCCACTTTCTTGCCGCTAGGGCTTTCTAGGGTTACCATCCTTTGTCCACAATCCAAAACAGCATTATGCTTAGACAACCAATCCATTCCTAGAATAACATCCAAGGTTTGGGTATCTAGTAGGATGAGATTTGCTAGGAACTCTATCCCATTCATAAGCAACTTAGCCCCCAAACACCCAAGGCTAGATCGAAATTCAGATCCTGGGGCTTGAACTAGAAGCACACACTTAAGATTCTTAACAGCAAATCCATTCTCCGTTGCAAAACTTCGAGAGCGAGCGAATCGACGCTCCGTAATCAAATAAAAGCAGTAGTGTCTTGAGTTAACCAAAAACTTACCCAGTACAACGCCTGTTGCTCCTTGAGCTTCCTCTGTGGTGATATGGTTAATCCTTCCATGCACCGATGTCTGTGGCGATACTCCTGACTGCACTGGTACTCGATTACTTCCTGTCACCGGGGCTTTAGCTGGGGTAGTTCTTAAGTTAAAGTGAACTGGAGTAACATTTCCCTTCTTCGGACACTTGTTGGCGAAATGTCCTGGTTCATTACAAGAGAATAGGGATGGCAACGGGTCGGGTCGGGTGCGGGTTTTGTAAAACCCGACCCGAAAAAAAACCCGAATCGAATACCCGACCGAACCGAATGACTGTCGGGTAGAAATCTATACCGAATCCAACCCGACGGTGCACCAAACCCGACGGGTTTGTAAAGTAAGAGCTATCAAGAGATTCAAGAATCAAGATTGCCAAAGATATGTTGATTCTAACGCTACTTATACACCTTAGCATATGTGTGCAAGTACTCGATTACGAAGCATAGAAAGAAGGAAAGCAAGTCTGAAGTAACTCGATGCATACAAAAATCACATCACAAACTCTAATGAGAAAATGCACAAGGAAAGGTTACACACACACAAATCACATTCACATCACAAAGCGGCTTATCGGCACATGATTGCGGAAAATGCACAAGGTATTGTCCCAAATAAAACCATAGAGTTTCATCAGATTCGAGAAAATGACTAACTAATTGACATTTGACAAGAGCATGTGCAAACATTCATAAATTATAAAGGCTAAAACAGAAGATTGGATAAAAGGATCACTTACAAGGCCACCACTCTGCCATCGTCCGAAACCTTTGGACTCTCAACCAAGAACAATGACCGAAAACATCTGCTTCTCCCGGTTTGACAAAGATCCACTTGGGTCATCTTGTATGCTTTCAGAATCTGAAAAAGAGCTATCCTCAAGCACAAATCAACAGATGTTTAGGCACAAATCAACAAGTAGGCCATCAGAAGCTCCATATCTCCATTTCACGAAGCTCAAATCTTCAAGAAGTGAAAGCATGCATCATATAGAAGCTCACTTTGTGAAAGCAGGTGTAAATAAAAAGCGATAAGAGCAGAGGACGGTAGAATTGCGAGAGCGCCAACCTGTCTAAATAAAGAAGCTCATCATCATCAATCAGATTTTCAAGAACCAAAAACACGATTAAGAAAAGGTAGGAGGATCACTATACTGCAAAGGCGACAGTGGAGATGGCCCAAGCGGACTTGGGTCTTCGCCGATCTGAGGATGAACAAGCGGAGATGGCCAGGGACTTGGGTCTTCGCCGATCTGGGGATGAACAGGTGCGGTGATGGCCTTCGCCGATCTGGGAGAAGTTTAGCGCCCTTGCCCTAGCCGCGGCTTCAAGGAAATGGGGAATTGGGGAATCGGGAAGGGCGGGCGGTGAGGGCACTACCGAAACATGATTGGGTCTAGGGCAACTGGGCAACTTGGCCACTTGACTCAAAGATCTCACCGATTTGGTACCCATGGGATCCGGGTAATTTCAGAACCGAATCCGATCCGAAATATCTCGGTGCAGACCGTCATACCCACGGGTAAAAAATACGATACGAACCCGAACCCGACGGGGGCAGAACCCACAGGTACCCGAACCCGCGGGTTTGATTGCCACCCCTACAAGAGAAACATTTCTTGACAGCGGTTTGCTGACTTCCTGCTGGTGCATTATTTCCTGGTGCTGGTGTTTGAAAATTCTGATTAGTGGGGCGAGATGATGGCGTTGATGTCTTGTTGGTCCACTGGGGTTGAATTTTGGCAAACTGTTGAGGTGTCATCCTTAACCTAAGTTGATTAGGTCGCCCTGCCTGACTAGCCATCCTGCGTTTACGATCTTCACCCAATTCTTTATGCTTATCCTCAAGGATCAAAGCCTTATTGACTAACTCCTGGAAATCGGGGAAATTGTGGGTGATCAGTCCCACTTGTAATCCAGAAGTTAAACCCTTCAAGAATCGAGACTGTCTAGCCTTATTTGTGGCCACATCTTCTGGCGCGTAATGTGCTAACTGCGTAAACTTATTTAAGTATTCTGCCACTGACTGGCCTCCTTGCTTCAGAGCCCTAAACTCTTCCTTCTTAAGATCCATCATTCCTTCCGGTACATGATACTAGCGGAAAGCAGCTGAAAATTCTTCCCAACTAATCTCTTGTGGTGCTTCATGTGCTGCGCAATAGTTCTCCCACCATTCCGCGGCAGTCCCTTCTAACTGGTGCGAAGCATACAACACCTTCTCATTGCCCTCACATTGCGTGATGTGCAACTTTCTCTTAATGGTCCTTAACCAATCATCGGCCTCCAAAAGATTAGCATTGCCTGAGAATGTTGGAGGACAGGTTCTCATGAAATCTGACAATTTAGAATGAGAACGCGGCCCATTATTGCCTTGTTGTATGTTAGTGTTGCCTACGGCTTGATTGGTTATGTTCTGCATTTTTTGTATCATGGTTTGCATAAGTTGAGTTTGCGCGGCTATAAAAGCTCCCAAATTCTGCAAATCTACTGGTGGTGACGGCTGCAGTGGCGTTCCATCATTGAACTCATCGTTCCGACAAAGACCACTTCCTGAAGCTCCATTGTTACCGTGAGTGTTCACCATCTGCTTGATTTGTTTTTAGGTTAGAAAAGATAGAATTAGCATAGATAAGATGTAAGAATTCCTAATGCGGGAGAAATAGGTTAAACCCAAAACTTTATATCTTTATTAATTAACTTGGTATGGTTGCTTACAAAAGCCTAAAAGCTTTGCAACACATACTGCACACCCAGCAAACTTAAAAATCCAAATTAAACACTCAACCTTAATGTCTATTACATTTGGGTAAGACTACTCTACTTGACGCGACTCAATATTTGAGTCCCAGCTTAAACTAAGACTCTCACTCCTTGAGCCATCCTCCACGAGAACTTCCTAGTGGGTATACTGGCGGGTGAGCTGGCGCTGGCGCGAACTGATCTCGATGTCCCACAACTGGTGATGCTTCCGGCTCCTCGAACTCAGACTTCATCTCCTCGGATGATGGTGGTGTAGCACGGCATCTCTCTTGTAATGCTTTCTCTAGCTCTATGATTCTCTCCTCATAAGCTACTCGGGTCTCATGTAGTTCCTTCTCCACAACTCTAAGTGCTTCGTAGGCCATCCTTAATTCCGTGTCGGTGTGATGGGCATGAGCTTCTTGAACAGCTGTGAATCGTGCTAAGTGCACTGTGGTAGCATCCTCCTTCCGGGTGACCTATGAACGCCATGAATCTCGAACCATGGGGTGGAGTCTAAACACTGTGTCTTCCAGCTCATGGTAGTAGTCGTAGCAGATCCTTCGTTGAGCGAGTCGTGATGCCTCTGGGATACTGATCTCCCAAGTGGCTCTTCTCACCGTGATGCTGATGGGTTGGCTTGCTCTGTCACCATTTCTAGCGTAAATTAACAGCTTGCACACCACTCCTCTTGTGGCTCCGTTGACGATCCAATCTCGGCCTTGATACGTTGGTTTGGTGAAACCTCCCAAAACTTGGAGCACCCTCCAGAGCTCTGTCGCGTAGCCTCCCTCGCACTCTACGTATGTTTGTGTCCTCCTCATCTATTTAAAAGAAAAATAGATAAGTCTTCCATCTTCAAATGGCCATTCCGAAAAATTTAAGGTAGATTTCAGCAAAGGTAAGGAGTAGAGAATGAGATAAGTTAAGAGTGTTATCTTAATCCAGTTTAGGTTTTTCCTTGAAAATAATTTTTGGACACTCTACCAACTAGGGCCAAGACCTACAGTCAGTATGCTCTGATACCACCTCTGTAGGGACCCGAATTCACCAATTCGAATCCACTGTGTTTTACCGCACTAGTCCCAGGATCAATCGCTAGTGCACACAGCTTAACATCGGTAAGCATCATATCATACACAACGATAAGAATAATTAGACTTTATTTATTGAATATAACTAGTGTATGATCTTATGATCACTTACAATATTCAGCCTCACAAGGCAATAGTAAGACCAATGAGACAAATGCAGCGAAAAGTAGTAGAAAACGTAGATGTCCCATCAGCACACCATAGGCGTCTGACAAGGATTGGCCTAGTGACACGCGTCCACCTGAAAGTACTCCTCCAACAACGACGATGATTCCTCCACTGTTGTTGGTTGTTAAGCAAGGGTGAGTACACCAACACGTACTCAACAAGTTGTGCACAAAATGCAATTCTATCATAGCTATATGCAGGCTTATACCAAAGGAAAGGCTAAGGGCTCATTTGCAATAAAGCAGCATTTAAGAACACATACGACACATAGATTGAAAAGACAGTAAAGCAAATAATAACAAGTAAGTAGATTCAGTGATTCTCAAATAAACCCAAGTTTTTCATCCTAAATCAAGTTCCATTAACCACATGGCATCCGGCCATCCCTTCCAGTTATCCATTTTAATTAACTACCCCTTGACTGTAATTCCCGAGCATTGCTCAATACCGTGAGCACGGCTATCTGAATAGTTTATACACTCTGTAGAGGTTATGCACTTTACCCACATGATACAACCATGCACCACACAGGTGAACGATTATAACAAAGCCTTTACAATGCATCCTCTTAACCCAGTGCTACCCGCTAAGGTTTCAACACTAAAGGGTTACACCACCACAACAGGGGCCCCCTCTTGCGCCATGAGAGTTTCTCCGTACACCCGGACTCACACCACGATAGCACTCAAGTTAAGCATTTACAAATTAGTCAGCTAGGCTGCCCCATAACAGACATGTGGTTGCATGATTGACTCAGGTCAAAGGCTCGCAAGGTTAAGTCCTTAGGATTGATTAAAGCAAGACATACACATACCCTCAGCTCCACTGAGCCCACTCTGGCACACTTGCCCCATCCACTTGCTTCAATCTTAAAAATGATTAAACCCCCGGTTGGTTACCAAGCACCACGTGCTACTCACAAATCAACATTGTTGTGTGACCTCCCCGCCACGACAACTCAATCTCTTTGTGTGACCACACATGACACACAAGTCATCATCATCTTTGTTCCATATTCCATTAGTCCAAATTAATAATCAACATTTCATGTACATGTGATGACGTGGCATGGCTAAGCATTTCTATCCCGTTCTAACCATCCATGTTGATTTCAGTATTAACCAACTATAATGAACCAACCTACGGTGACAAGTGGATTATGGCATACAAATAACAAGGTAGGGTGTAATTCAAAGGGTACATTAACTAATCCCAAATTTAGGTTGAAATCATTTGTACGCATAAAATATCATGCAATAAAGTGAAACAAAATAGCAATTTTGCAAACATGGGTGCAACATGATCAAAGCACAACTTGCCTTGCTTAAGCTCCAGGTATTGCTCCGAAGATTGCTCTTGAAATGATAATTCCTCCTCCGAAACCTCGCTCAACTCAACGTTTACGCGAATCGAGAAGAAATAGCAAATAAACACCAAAACCAAAGAACAAATGAACTCAAAAATTCAAATAAAAGCCACCATTAGAAAGACCTCAATTTTACAAATTTTTAGGAATTTGAATCACCTAAATCGGAGTTTGTATGCAAAAGTTATAGCATTTTGAAGTTTGAAATTAATTTAAATTGAATTTCTAGATTTACCCGAATTATTTTTATAAAGAAAAAATACGAATTTATGATGTAAGCTGACGTCAGCATGACCTGAATTGCTTCGGCTAACATGTGTCAACCATCGGCGACACGATCTAACGGCTACCGCTACACGCATACGTGGCTCAACGACAGCCATCTGATCTAAATCGGACGACCACTGCTTACCGAGCTAAACACTATTGCCCTAATCAATGTGGCACAACGACAACCCTCAGATCCGAATCGAACGGTGGATCTTAACCCGAGTACTTTACTATTCATATGGTGACGTGGCTTAATCCCGACCAATCATCACAAATCGAACGACTGAAACTTACCCGAGCAGTTTACTGTGCACCGAGGCGACGTGGTTCTCTCCGGTGCGCCCGATGAAGATCTAACGGCCCACGAAGCTCAAATCCGGCGACGATGAAGCGGCGGTGCGGTCTCACCGGTGCTGGGGATGACGACACACCTGACGGCGCTCCGAGGCTCTCCGGCGACGAAGAGGTGGCGAAACGGCCGCGGCGCAGCTCGGTGAACCCAGATCTACCCTCAGGACGGCGGAAGGAACTCCCGTCGGCGAGGAAACACGGCAAACACCTCAGGACACTTCGGCGAGATTGCGCGACCTCCTCGGTGGTCCTCCGGCGGCGATTCTTTAGCGAAAACGCGCGGTGCACAAGGGTGATCCTCGGGAGGTGTCTCGAGGTCCTTATATACCCGGCGCCGGCGCGCAAAATAGGAAACCATGGCGGCGGCGGCGAGTTTGACTCGAAGACGACGCGGCGCGAGTTCAAGTCGCAGACGAAGATCAACAGTCGTGCGATCACGATCCGACGGCTCGGATATAACGTGGAGTCCGAACCGGTACCGTTTGATGAAGACCACCCGATGGCGATCCAATGGCGATGGGCGCTAGGGTTTTCATAAATGGCGTGGCTTGATGAAGGCGGTAAGATCTCGATCCGACGGTCGATATTACTCTACCCGAATCACAGTCGATCCGCATAGTAATGGGCCGGGCCCAATACTGTTCACGCGATTTTTCTTGGGATTTCCAATTTAAAATAATTCAGGATATTGATTTGATTTGTTTAAGGTAATAAAATACTTCTAAAAATTCCCAGAAAAATCTCAAAAATACTTTGAGACATTCTGAACTTAAATAAAATATTTTTTGATAAAACTTTATTTTAAACTTTTCTTTTTATAATTATTTCTTAACAAAAGGCAATATATAATAATTCAAAATAATTCAATTAAATCTCGAAAATCCAATTAAATCCAAAAAATTCAAAAAAATCATAAATTGCATTAAAATAATATTAATTAATTAAAACGTAAAAATTGGGATGTTGCACAAAGTAATGCTACAAAGAGGCAATGAAATACCATTTGTAGGAAATGATCGAATTCAATTATACCACTTAAAAGGAATTCAAATAATCAAGGATATCACTAGAAGAAATGAGCAATAGAATCCATGATACCACTTGTAGAAAGGAAAAACTTGATGATACCACTTGAAAACATATGAAGTGAATAAATGCTCAATTGATACCACTTAGGATCAAATCACAAAGAGTTGATACCACTTGAAGGAATAATCGATAAAATCGATGGGTATCAGTGCAATACACATTTATAGATATCAAAGAGAAAGACATCTTAAAATAGATCAAGAAAATCCAAGTTGCAAGATTTTGCTTTTGATTTTGAAAATTTAAATCACAAAGATTCAGAAAGAGTATCAGAGCAAATTAAGGAGATGATACCACTTGGAGGCAATTCAGTGCCCAAAACTTGCCATAAATAAACTTCCCACGAAATTCAATAAATGAATTATGGAGTTATTTGCGTTGGAATTTGTGCAAGTTTTGTCTTTTCAAAAAAATCAAGTGAGTATCACTTTTAAATCAATTGAATACTTATAATCTGAGACCTCTTGAAGTCTCTTTCAAATGAATTTGCAAAATTTTTGAAATTTTGCACAAATGAACTTTGGGATTATAAGAAGCTTTTCCAAAAGTATTTTTGAAAAAGGAAGTTCCAATCAAAAGATATCCCAAAAGCAGTTTCAAAAAATCTAAAAATTTAGAACAGATTTTTCATGGCTGGTATGACCGCTCCACAAGGCCGGTCATACCGCAATCCCGGTTATACCACAGGAGGGTGCGGTATTACCGGTCCTCACAGACCGAGCTTTCAGATTTTTGCAATTTTTAGTAAAAAATATTGAAATGAAGTCCAATTGATTCAAAATTTTTTAGAAATGAACTTTGGGCTATTTAGAAGGTTTTGCAAAAAAATTTCCATAAAAGACTTTTACTTTAAAGGATATGGCAATTTGTGCTTTGAGGCATAAACGAAAATCGATTTTCATGAAAAGCCTCAAAATGCAACTCAATTTGAATTTCATGCAATTTCAATTTTCATGGCTTAGAAAGGTTTAGCAAGATGGCTTCTAGCCAAGATTTATAATGAAATTCAAATTGAATGTCAAGATTTTAGCAATACGCTTAAATAGGCCATTTTGGTTCAAATCAAGACTTTTCGAGCCAAATTTGATTTCAACATAGGATTTTCACTTTGAAAGCTTGTAAAACACTTGAAATACATAATAGAAAACTTTTATAAAGCTTTTCACAAATTTGGGCCTTTTAAATATAAATTTTGACTTTTGACCTAAATAGTCCTTTTGAAGAAGCAAATTCAAATTCGATCAACACAAGAATTGTCATAAATGACCAACTCTAGGTTTTTCATTTTGGAATTACTTTTAAAATCCTTTTACTTTTAATTCTATAGAAATTATAAGTTTAAATCAAAATCAAGATACTAGTAACTAGATTTTGGAGTTAAAACTCATTTTCTTTTCAAAATAGATTTTTGTGAAGCCAAAAGCTTTGAAAAACATTTTGAAAACATTTTTATACATTTATGAACTGGTTTTTCAAAAGATTACTAATAGAGTACACAAATCAACTAGTTTTTCAAAAGATTACTAATAGAGTACACAAATTTTGAGTTTTGGCAAAAAAAAGCTTGATTTTCAAGATATATATGCACTTATATAAATATGGGCACGTATATAGGGATGTGATACACATGAATATTGAATTAACACTCCCCCTTAATGTGTCACTTTTAAACTTGCTCAAGATTTGCAATAAGAGAATAGGTAAGAGGCGAGAGCAAGTACTCACAACAAGCAATTAAATCAATTTTAGCATGATACTAATGCATCTAAACCTACACAAAACTAGCAGCTAAATTGTAATCAATTTAAATTGCTTGTTACCGAGATGGCATTGGCTTATGATGGACATGTTATTCTTCAAGTTTGACACCATTTGTAGAAAAATATAATCCTTCTCCTCTTGAATGAGCAAGCGTCCAATCCATCTCATATTGCCTAAAATTCTTTTAGGCGGTTTTTGGTACCCAATCCTTGTTGGGTCCAACAATGTTAGTCACAAGAGTTTTAGGAACCCAAATGGCCCTAATTTTAATATTATTGAAATGACTAACATGACTAGGAATAGTTTTGCGATAATTATTCCTCCTAAGCAAAATATTTGGATTTAAGTGAGAGGACTTAGGAGGACAATGATATTTTGCAAAACTATTTCTAGTTTGATCTCTTCTAAGCATATGATAATTAGAATTATACATTGGCTTAGAGGATCTACTATATCTAGCAAATGTTTTGCTATTTTTATTTCTCCTAAGCATTATATTTGAATTGTTTAGTGTAGGCTTAGGAGTCCTAACAAATTTAGCAAACCCATTTCTAGATTTATTCTTCCTATGCAAATGAATATCATTTTGAATGGGCATAGGGGACTTGACAAGCTTGGCAAACACATTGCCATTTTTGTCCTTCCTAAGCAAATAATTATTGTCAATAATAATGGGCTTAGGGGTTATACCTTTGGGACAATCCTTACCAAAATATCCCTTTTCCCGGCAATTGAAGCACGTTACGCCGTTTGGTCCTCTCTTGACCTTCTTGTTGTGCTACTTGCCGGTTTACCTCATTATTGATGGTGTGGCCTTGTTATTCACTTTGTTGGGGCACACGGAGGCGAAGTGGCCCTTCTTGTTGCAAGCGAAGCACTTGATAGTCTTCGAGTGTCTCGCATTGTGCCTCGTCTTGCTATTCTCCCTCTTGGAGTTAGGCAGAGTCCTCGCTTATCTTGAGGCGCCCTTGGCTTGCTCAAGATCTCATCGAGGACGGCTTTTCCCTTTATGCACCTCTTCAAGTCATTTTCTAATTTAATGACTTGGGCCTTGAACTCATTATTTTCCTCTACAAGATTAGCATCTAAAGACATAGAGGAACTAGAAACAATTTTATTAGAGCAACAAGGTATATCAATTAAATTATTGCAAGAGGTGGACATATCAATTTTTGATGAAATATTTGAATTGACATTTAAACAAGGCATTTCATCAATTAAATCACATGATATTTCTATATCCACCTTTGGCTTGGTGAATTCCTTGAAAAGGATTTTCTCATGATTTTCTTTTAGAACATCATAATCATTTTGAAGTGATTCATGTTCTAACTTCAAAATTTTATATTTCTTTTTCTCCTTTCCAAGAAATTCATTGAGCTCCTCTAGCATGTTCATTAGTTTATCATAAGAGGGCTCATCTTCATCGTCACTCACCTCATTTTTACCTTTCGCCATGAAGCAACGAATTCTTGATGGAAGTGTATATTTGTCGTCGCTTGAGGCAGAGGTTGAGGTTAATGGAGATGTCGATTCATCACTTGATGTAGAAGTTGAAAGATCATCAACCGACATTTCTTCCTCAATGCAACCTCAATTGTTGTGGATGATTCAAATAATTCTTGAAGCTTGATCCACATATCATGAGCGCTCTTGAGATTGCAAATGAGATTAAATATATCTATGCATACAATGCTAAATAAAACGTTAGTAGCTTGAGCGTCGAGATGTAGGCATTTCTCCTCTCCTTTAGTTGGAGCAATATCATTTAGTGGAGAAGAAAAGCCGACATCTATGATCCACCATATTTATGGGCTCGTGGATTTAAAATGATTAATCATAAATAATTTCCATGATGAATAATTAGAGCCATCAAATATTTGTGAATCGGTGTAGTGCACTAATCCGCTAGTCGCCATCCTTTTTACTCTCTAGACGGTTAAGCCTAAAATGAGAGTGACCGTGGCTCTGATACCAATTGAAGGATCAAGGATGCGCCTAGAGGGGGGGGTGAATCGGCGTTTTACAAATATTGATCGCTCACTAAAATGATTTGCTCTAATCAACCCCTATGTCAAAACCTAATCAAAGATATATGCGGAAGCGATAAACTAGGTTTTGATAATTAAAGCCTAAATCAACTAGGCTCACTAGTGCACTAACTAAATTATGTCTCTACACTAGAATCACTAAATTGAACAAGCAATTGATACTAAACAATTCTAATTACAATCAAGCAATTGATAAATATACAACAAAGTAAATGCTTGAAGGTAAAAGAGACAACCGATATTTTTCCGTGGAGTTCAGAGACTTGCCGGTCTCCCCTAGTCCACGTTGAGGCTAGCCCAAACCCTTGAACCGGCTCCGCGCTTGAGCACCCGCCTCGATTCCACTAGATGTGGTTTTCACACTTTCGCGTGGGCTCAACCCGAACCTTCACAAACTTCGCCGGGCTTCTCACAACCTTGAGAGCTCCAAGACGACGCCTCTCTGCCTAGGAGTCAGCAACCTCCAAGAGTAACAAGCCGAGTCCGCCGCTCGAGCTTTACCGAGCACAACACATGCGCTCCCGGTGATCACCTAGTGCAACACATGCACCTAGGCCTCCCTCAAGTGCAACACATGCACAAGAGGCTCTCAATCCACTCCTAATTACAACACATGCAATTAGAGCTCACTCTTTGCTCAAGAATCAGAATGGAAGAGGGCAACACATGGACACAACTCCCACACACTCACAATAACCCCAGCCAACCTCTAAATGCCAGCCCCAAGGCTCCTTATATAGCCCACACAAGAAAACTAGCCGTTGGGGCAAAAGTACTGAAATTCGGGAAGAGAGGCCGGTCATACCGCCCCCTGGGCCGGTATGACCGCTCCTCACAAGCCAACGGCTAGAAAACTAGCCGTTGCACGAAAACCCGGTCATACCGCGCCCTTGGCCGGTATGACCGCACATGGTCGGTATGACCGCTCTGGGGTGCGGTCATACCGCCCAACCTCAGCGCCAAAATACACTCTCTGGAAAAAATATACCGCTCGGGGGCCGGTATGACCGCAAGGGGGTGTGGTCATACCGCCCCCACTGACTTCAAGTCCGATTTTTCGCGCAATCTTTTCTCCAAAGAACCAAATGCTATTCTTTGAGCCATTAGATGATCAACACATGATCATACACTTATGCAAAATATACTTGCACCAAATCTCCTCATGCTCAAAGAATTTCAACCAAAATTGTGAAAATAAATTTCGCTATCAACTCAAGATCTATTTGCAAAATGTATTAAGCAAATCAAACCCGAGTCTATGAGATTAATCCCCCTAGCCATGTGAAGGTCAACACGAGACCCAGTCAACTTGCCAACACCCGTTGCAAGCCCTACTCACATGCTCTCGAGATTCCGGACTCATAGAACTTGGTTTATTCGCACGACGAACTTACAAATAACTCAATAAGCATATTTCATGCTTGAGCACTACTCTTTGCAACACATGCAAAAGTCTAGCTCCAAGCAACACCAATTCAAAATGCATGAATTCTCTAATTGCAACACATGCAATTCTCTAGTTCCATACAACACCAAATCAAACTTCATACTAAGACCAAATCAATCGTATGAGCTCTCTACTTGCAACACATGCAAGCCTCTAGCTCCATACAACCACATAAACACCAAATCATGCTTGAGCTTTCTCTTTTTGCAATACATGCAAAACATAGCTCCAAGCAACCACATGTTGTAGAAAGATTGTTTTGAATGAAAACAAAACATGAAGCTTCAACATTTGCAACATATGCAAATCAAAGCTTTATGCGAAAACCAAATGCATATACTCTTCTTCTTTGCAACACATGCAAATCCGAGCATAATGCAACAACAACCAAGCATAAGCTTAACCCCTTCGCAACACATGCCAAATGGTTAGTTCTTATGCAAAAACCAAATCCAAATGATTTGAGCTCGAGTGAACGCGGGATTGAGATCATCAACACATGATGAAGCTCAAACTAGGACTCAACCCCTCTTAATAGTACGGCGATAAAAACTAGACTCAAAGACTACAAAGTCCTTAGCCTATCTAGTTATACCTTCCGCATTGCCATCAAGCAATCCCTTTGGGGTTTTATGATCTTCATTCATACGCTCCCGGGATCATCACTTGACTCTTCTTTATCTTCGGGATCTTCTCTTGACGCCCATCACCTCATGATGCCGTCTTTATCCTGTTCTCAATCATCCTTGGACTTAACCTAACTCAATCACAACTCATAAAATAGTTAGTCCAAAATGCATGGTTGTCTCAATTATCTCTTGCACTCCATTAACACATAATAGATGCATTTAGATCAATTGAGCACAACCTAAATCAATTTGAATGATTTAAATGTGTCTTAAGTACAATAATGCAACGCATGCTTCATTATACTTAAGAGCTATTCATTTGTCCTTAATTAATCAAGGAACACCATCAACACATAATGTAATGTTCTTTAATGATTAACAAGACAAATGAACTCAATTTAAATTTTCATTTAAATTGATGTGAGTATATATTAACTACAGAAGTTTTCATATACTCATGTTGATGAAAAGTAATGATCCATTATGTGTAAACTATATGGAAATGATCATTACTCTAAGTCATCAACTATAGAATAAACCCCACATGTATATGTGCATAGATATAATTGACTTGGATATAATATGCACATATTCAATTTGATCACATTGGAGTATATCCTATATTACCATAAGTATACTTTAACTAGGCAATTCAAATATATACTCAAGGATTTAGTTTCTTTGTCTTGATCCTTATATGTGTCAATAAAGAATAGATCAATACAATGAAACCTTCAAGTTAAATTACAAACTCCCCCTAAATATGTGCATCCATGTAATATATGGATTGGGAAACATGATGCACATTTTGTGGTTAATATAATGGGGATATTTATAGTTTAACTTGAATCCAAAGTATGCAGTTAATACTAGAAATTATACACATACATACCTTGGGTTTTCCATTTTTCATCCAAATATGAGACTGCTAAATATATGCTTTAATAAATATGTTAGTCTCATAAAGATTGGGTTTGTCATTAAACAAAGATTAAGCATTAATCTAAATCAATCATCAAAACCAATGGCGCTTGAACTTACAGGTTTCTAAGACAAAGTACTATTTTTTGATGGCACAAACTATGCATATTGGAAATACGCATGACCGTATATCTCAAGGCCATGAGCCTGTGGGGAACCGTCCCCGGGACTCCACTGATTCACCCAATTGCGTGGTACATGTCAAGTGAATCAAGGGAACCTCGGGCGTTCCACGATTATACCCGTGTTGGTCCCAGGATAGTTCGCTAACACAAGCATTCTCATCCAACAGTTGACATCACAACACATACACGATTATCGGGGCGTAAACGTTATTACATTCCAAAAGTAGGACTGCTGTCCATAACGACATATTTAGAGTTATTACACCAAGTAGCAGCGAAATCACAAGATAAACAACAAAAGGGCCAGCATGGCATGCCCCAAACCTCGAGCAACCAAGCTGGGCAAGAACGGCGACTAAGCGTTAGAATTGTCGAAATCGCCCGGTAAAGTCCTCGGCGATGGCCTCATCCTCACTGCAGCAAGTGGACAATCCGATTGAGTACAAAGAGTGTACTCGCATAATAATATACATTGCATGTTCATTTCTAGCTACATGTGGTTGCTACATCAAAAGAAGGCAAAATGGCAATTTCAGCATAAAGCAATGTTTGGGGTAAATCGTAAACATGTATAGATTGAAAAGAATTGCATTTCGTAAACATTTGCAAGATCTAATACGTAATATAATATCATCATAATCACATTCATATCATGCCTTCAAGCATTCTCCGAACCATGAGTTCCATCGCTCATGTTCGACTGCACACACAAGTACTCCAATACTTGTGTCTCTTTTTCCACTCCCATCCCATTCTTACCAAGTCCTTAATACTACCCGATGGTCGACAAATCAAGCGATCGCCCTAACCATGGGCGCAGCTATTCAAATAGTTTAAACTCTGCAGAGGTACGACTTTACCCACACGACACGTCACACTCGTAAGCCAAGCTATTAACACATTTCCTTTGATGTGTCGGCCGAGGTGAACGTGACAAACCATTTTCCAGTACGCATGGTAGTGTATCTAAACCATCCGGATGACTGTGACCCTTGATCCCGCGTGCCCAGTGCCCGGTGTGTGTGGATCAAGGAGTACACCCGTTGTTGGACATCCACAACTCAACAAAGTTCGAGGGACTCCGAGGACATTCCTTGGTGCTCCACTAAGCCAAAGGAATTCCGGCGGTCATTCCTTAACACTCCACTAACCTCAAGGAATCCCGAGTGCACATGGTTTACATACCCTAGTCATACACAAGTACTTGGTTACGCCGGTCCCATAAACGGCGTGTGGTTCGCACGATAGTTACTCAAAGAGATGTCACCAGGATTCAATCCTTAGGGTCCTTAACCAACATCTCTACTCATGAACCAACATTTGAAACCAACATAATCATAATAATTCTCGATCATTGCGACCAATGGACTAAGTCCATCTATCGCGGTTGCTAACGATGTTCTAGGCATGGCTAAACATTTCGCACGAACCCATACACAATAACAATAAACCAAACACCTAGGGCGATTATGGAACATGGAAAGAACACGATAAGGGGATAACATCACAATGTGGTAATAGCTAAAATTTCTATCCAATCATAATTGTAGTTGAAAGTAAGCATGCAATTGATAAAATAATTCCAAAATGTAAATTTCAGATAGTAGGAGCAATCATGGTCAAGGAGTAAAGTAGTGCCTTGCTGCTCGTTCTTGACTTCGAAGGCGTAGTCGTACTCGGGAGTGCCTTCTGAAGCATCAACACCTAACGAGAAAATCCAAATTCATAAACACCAAATCAAAAACTCCAATGGTGTACATGATTAAAAGATGCATGAAATGCTCATGATGTGTAGTACTAATGATAATATGAAAATACGAATTGAGTTCTGCGTCAAGATTCCAAGTATTAGGGCATTTCATTGAATTAGGTCCGGAGTATCCGGGTTTAAACCCCGGAGTGTCCGGGTTAACCCTCTCTGTCTGCCCTATCCGGAGTATCCGGATAAAACCCCGGAGTGTCCGGGTTGGCCCTCTCGGTATGGCGTGTTCTGGCATATCCGGACTATCCGGATGAAATCCCCGGAGTGTCTGAGTTAAAACCCCGGAGTATCCGGATGAAATCCCCGGAGTGTCCGGGCTGACCTGATCTGTTTCAAAATGGCTATTTGTCTATTGGCTTCTATACTTCATAGACATGTACTAGGACTTCAAAAGGGTGGACTAGGGTAGACTCTTACCACTATGGTGTTACTTTTTGCACGTGGTGATGGTTGGTTTCGGCGGGGAATGACAAAAGGGTGTCGCGACGCTTGGTTCTCATGATTCGCCTCCTCCTAGCTCGTGTGAGCGACGATGACTTCGCTTGCTCGTGCTTGCAACAAAGAACTAGCCCTCCTCCTCAAGCTTCCATGCGACATGCGCAATGACCGATTCAAAGTGTGATGATGGATTCCATGGAGAGGAAGAAAATGAGTTACAATGGCTAAAATTTCAGAACATGGGAAGAATGAAAATCGATTACCACTCACCCAAAACTTGGTGCCTCAAGAATCCATTTGGATGGATTTGAAGCTCTTGATCTTGGCTTCAAGGTGGTATAATATGCACAAGCTCAAACACAAGATTTGAGTGGATTTGTGGGGGAGAATGGCAAGGTGTTGGAGAAGAGGTGCTTGCTGTTTTTCTGGTTTTGGAGCAGCAAATGAGCTGGTGGGGAGGAGAAGCCAAGGTGGAGAACCTTATATATGGCTGCCCACTCATGCTTACATGTGGGGCTAGGTCCCACATGTCATAGAGTGAGTAAAAGAGTGGGTATGAGTGATTAGGGTGAGAAAAGGCATGGAGAGGATGTGCAGCCTCAAGTTCCTATGCAAGGTATGTCCCATGTGTCATTGACTTGTTAGGTAAATGGGTAGGGGTGAGTAAAGTAATACATGGTAGGGTAGAGATGTGCAGCCTACTCTCCTCTCTTGTGATCATGGCCCACATGTCATTGACTAAGGTGAAAATAACATGTGTGCAGTTTTGGAAAATGATTGTTAGAATTTTGTTACTCCCTTCTCATGCAAAATAAATGTCCTAACACTTGTATGATAATAATTAAGTGAGGATGTAATGACATTACGGAAGATGTTAGCATGACAAGCTTCGCTTACCAGATTGATGAAAATTGGGCTGTTACAGAGCCCGAGCATATAGAGGATTATAGATGAGGGTTTCGCTACGTGAGTTAATCCCACACTCACAATGGAACAAGAAGCGCGAAATTCTCATCTAAATGCTCAAGAAATTAATGCTCTATTTGGCACTTTGAACGCAGATGAGTTCAATTGAGTGAGCAACCTCGAAACCGCTCATCAGATTTGGACTACCCTCTCGAGAACTTAGCTTTAATTGTCAAAAATTGTAATTCTTACTTAGTAATTTTATTAATTGCAATTAGAGCCCAAAAATTTAGAAACCTCTTATTCACCCCCTCTAGTCGGTTATCCTTGATCCTACACACCATTGACCCCGTCATTTGGTTGCCTCAACCTTGTCACCTCGACCCCGCATCATTGTCGCTTAGTCGCTGATCACCCCGACCACATCACGCTTTCGTCTCTTGTTCGCCTCAACCCCGCACTACTTGGAGCATCGTTGTTTGCCTCGACCCCACCTAGAGCGTCGCCTCAAACTTGCTTGGAGCACCGTCTCGACCTCGCACCACCTCGACCCTGCACCGCCTGGAGTGCCACCGGTCGCCTCGACCCCATGCTGCTTGGACCGCTACTTCCCCCACCTCGAGCACCATTGCCTACCACCGCTAAGTTATGGTCGAATAGCCTCTTTCAAGAATCTGGAGCCAACCAGGTAGATGAGCATTTTTAGAAACTACTCCTAATTCTTCAGAAGATCACAATCCGCAGGAGTTAGAGTAGAATTAGGGAGGAGCAGGAGCTGAAGCCCTACCGAACGAGGCCTTAGACTCCTTTGCTATACAAATCTAATTTGGCCTTTTCTCTTTCTTCTCTTAGCCAAATTAGGTTAGACCTTGACTGTTAGTACCTAAATTTACAAATCCGGACCCTCTGTATTTTCTGCACTGGTTTAGGATCATGCTAGCACACATAATGGCAACATAGGTGTAATGTCAAATCATACATAGAAAAAACATAATAAAAGACTATATCTACTAGACAAAAGATTCATTCAACTTTACAAAAGATAGTTGAATGACCTTAAGGCCAATTTTACATTTGTTAGGCCTCACAAGGCTTTAACTCTAAGAAAATAGCAACGGAATAGGAAACTTCGACGGATAACCCATCAACATACAATAGGTATTTGACAAGGTTCGACTTTGTTAGGACCTAAATATACAAATCTAGACACTTTATATGTACTGCGCTAGTCCAGGATCATGCTAATTCACTTAGTGGCAACATAGATGTAATATCACAATCATACACAATGGAACTATATTTATTGAATAAAAGATAGTTGAATGACTTTAATATCAACTTTACACTTACTAAGCCTCACAAGGCGTTAACTTTAAGAAAAAAACAAAATAACGGCAGCGGAACAGAGAACTTCGTGGATAACCAATCAACATATCACATGTAACTAACAAGGTTTAATTCCTAGTAACTCGCTTCCTCTTGGAAATCCTCCTCTATGGTAGGTGTAGACTCCTCAACTGATGGATTTGTTATGTCAAGGGTGAGTATATAAAGCACTCAACAAGTTGTGCATACAATGTAAGGCTCTTATAACTACATGCAACGCATATTTCAAAGAATGGCTGACATGGATATTTTGCAATAAAATAGAAACAAATAACAATAATAATAGATCCTTCATGTATTTCTCAAAATAAACTTGCACACAGTTGATACCAAATTCCACTACTTCCATTGGTACACCACTTCACTTTTTGGGTTTTATTTTATAAAATCTAATCCCTATGTGAAATCCCCAAGCATTGTCCATAACCAGGGACACGGCTATCTGAATAGATTGATACTCTGTAGAGTTTATACACTTTACCCATAAGATATGATCAATCTTATAATACCATGCATTGACATGTGCCCATCGACATGTGGCTAAGAAGATCATAACAAAATCTTTCGGAAGCTCTATCTGAACATAGACACTCCCAATAAGCCTGGTCTCACTATCCATTCCTCACACAGAGTAGAAGAATAAGAGGTACTCATCGTTGGACTAGGAACAACACTGTTCAAGATGTGGAGCCACTGCAACACATATCTTTCCCAACCGCGCACACAGCTTAGTTTCCTCCTGAGATATCATACACCAAGAATCGGTGGCTTCCTAAGTTAGGTCTGGTCCATAACAAGCATGTGGTTATACGATTAGTCTAGTTCAATGGCTTACAAAGTTAAGTCCTTAATTGACTGAGACAAGACTTCCAAATAATATAAGTAACCAATATCAATGATTCACACATAATCTACAATAATGTCATACAGACCCACCCTAGCACACAACCTCTTGCTACTTGCCTCAATCTAAATAATTTACCACCCCAGTTGATTATCGTGCAACACATGCCATCAACTTCAACATCATTGTATGGTAAATGATGATAACACATGGCACATCCTTTTTCAAACTATATTCCATAGACCATTAGTCAAGTTTGAATTTGCACTTTTGAAAAGATAGCTCACCAAAGAGGGTTGCACATGGGTGGCGTTCACGGTTGGCGTGCAATTGTGGCTCCTCGAGTTAGATTCAAGCTCTGGGAGGAGAGGAATGGAGAGGGAAGTAGGGGATGATGGATGAGAGGGGGAGGTGACCTAGCATGGTGCTTGGTTGTGGCTTAAGTAGAGGAAAGGGATCATAAGAAGGCGACCAAGTTGTGGTGCGAGACAGGAGGTCGATTAAGGCTAGTGACACCGCACTAGTGTAGGGTGTAGTGAGGACAGTGTGACGCATGGCTTCAAACCGCAATGTGGTTTTAGGTGAGTCCAAGTTGGCATCCATGCGGATGAAATGTAGGTGCAAAACCACCCCGTTTGGGTTGAGGGGGTAAAGTGGAAGGTTTCATCAGTTCGAGGTCCCAATTCAAATGGTTTCAAAGTTCAGGGTTGAAAATTGAATTGAGGCCAGAGTTTAGGGTTAAAAAATAGACCTTTTACTTTCAAAAAACATATATGATAGAACTTGATTTGCCATGAGATCTAAGTATATACATATATACACAATCTTCACTAATTAAACAGCAAAATTGCTAAAGCATGTAATCAAATAGACAAGGCATAAACTTAAACATCATGCATTGCATATAATTTCAATGTAATCGAGATAGATGATCAGCATACCAAACACATCAAGGTCACGGCAGCACAAAAACACATCATGGTTGTGTGAGATCTATTAGAGCTATTGAAACAAACATGAGCAGCACCTTATTTGAAGGGTAGTACATGATGGCACAACCATGACCATATCAAAGAATAGTTAGTCATTGGGAATTCATTGTTAAGAAGCTACACTCAGTAATTTGTTTCTCTAACATCAATAAACTAGAATATGTATCTCCCATATCCAACTCTTAATCTACTTTGCCTTGCCTTCGTTTGCTATTGATGAGCAATAATGGGCCAATGCACCTCTCTAATTAAATGACGGTTCATAAGCATGCCGGAAAGCATTAGGCCCAATTTTGAATGGGCAAATAATTCTTGATTACTGTGGGAAACAAACTATTTATTATGAAATTCATGTTTTCCAAACAAACCTTATGTTTTTCAAGTAATCGCCAAGTGTAAGAGCCTGTTCTGCCCGGCTTACCTACCCTATCGCAAATAAGGTATGTATTTTAATGTATGTTCTTATATGCTCCAAGTAGAATACCTTGGTTTTCATCATGGTTTGAATGGATTCAAAAATTTATTTATATTAGTTAAGGGCATGAATACACACACCTTAAAGTAAGTAAAAATAGTTTGTTGATCATGATATCAACTATATTTGTTGATTTTAAATGCTCCATATGTTAAAGGATTCCCATTCAAGGTTGTGATTTTCCATCCAATGGCTGCAATTATCAGGATGTTCTTTAGTAATGATGTGTCGTTAATGTGTAGCGTATTGTCGGGGGCCGGGCAACCCTTGGTCGGTCGACAGATCAACCGGTCCCCTAGCTCGGAAGGCCTCGATCAAAGACTCGGATCAAGCTCGAGGCCGCTCGACCTAGGGTGCAGATCTCGAGCTCGGGGCCCTCACGACCTTTGTTTGGGATGATTCAAGGTCGGTGGCGTTCCTTGGATCCCGACACGTCATCACTTGGCGATTCGAACGTGGGATCGTGGAGTAATGCAGTGTGCCGGGATCGAACGGTTTCCACCGGCTATCAATGTGCATGAAGGCCACGATCAGGAATACTCCTAACGCTGTAAGGAGAATGGGTATAAGATCGAGGCTTTGTAAACACTTAGGGCGTGATAACCCGGCAAGACACACACCCGAGTTCAAGTTTAGACTTAGCATCATCAAGATAGAGTCAGTAACCCTCTCTTGTACTCACAAACATCGGGAACCACCAACATAAGGTGACCGGAGTAGAGCTATTACCTTCTCGGGGGCTCGAACCAGATAATCCTCCATCTCGTTCGTTGTCCCCTAGCTCCGACCATCGACCTCCTCGACCTCATTCCCTGTTCGAGCAAAGCGCAGCTTGTGTCCCATTTCTCATTGACCCTACCTCATTTTTCGCGGTTGGCGATCCCGATCGTCGGCAATGGCGCCACCGTGGGGCCGGTTGCTTTGTTCATTCACAGGAAAAACTCCGAGGTCTTAGGAGCATGGCGTTCTCCATCAACGAACACTCTTGAAAGTGGGATCGGACGCGAGTCCGCTCCGCATCCTCGTTTCGCCTTCCCCACCACCGTGTGAGCAAAGACGTCTTCATGGCGGGCGCCCGGTGAGGACGCGGCGGCGGATCGCGACCCACAAACTCCCGAGGATGCTCGTCGAATGGTCCACGTTGCGATCAATCGAGGCCATTACTGGCGCCCGACGGGAGGACCAGAGAGCTCCCTCCCTCGGAGCGCCTTGCAGCGCTATTGCGGATCATGGCTGATCCCGATAGGGCAAAATCGGAGCTCTTTGGCCGGGCCTTGGCCGAAGAACTTGACCGCGCTGCAACTGAGGCCATTCCTCCGCAGCACCGAAGTCACCGCTCAGGGACCCCTTCCCTGAGAAGCAGCGACAATTCATCACGTCGTCGTGGCGCACCCATCGGCCGCCGAGGCGAGAAGCGCCGCCGTCTAAGAACACCCTCGGGGCAAGACCCCAACAGCTGGACGCGAGGTGAGCCACACGAGCTCCACGCCAACTGGCAGCAGGTCACGGGGACTTTCCCCCGACATTCCGCCCAGGCGTCGTCGCGCACAGGACCGCCTGCAATACCTCCCAGGCGACTCCCGTGCTCGGCATCATGACCGATCTCGCCAAGATCGGGTCGTCAAGGAGCCCTGCTCGGATTCGTCTGTGATGGAGATCTCGTTGGCGCGATCGCTCCTACGTAGACACCGACCCTACGGTTGTGTGGCGTACTCTGACGACCTTCGTCGCGTATGCTGGCCTGCTCGGTTTAAACCCGCTTTAATCGAGCGCTTCGACGGAACCAAGAACCCCGACGAGTTCCTGTCCATCTACTCGACCGCCATTTTGGCGGCGGAGGTGAACGAGTTGGTCATAGCCAACTATCTCCGACCGCTACGGGCGGCGCCGCTCGAACTCGCTCTTCAACCGAAGCCCGGTTCCTTCGGTCGTGGCGCCAAATCCAGAGCGCCCTCGCTCCAACTTTCGGAGTCTGTTAGGAGCGCGGCGGAGGAGAAGGACTTGGATCGCGTCATCGGGGCAAGCGAGCCTCTTCGTGATTTTGTGCGGCGGTTCATCCGCACAAGGAACTGATTCAAGCATCTCGATGAAGCAGCTTATCAAGGCCTTCAAGTTCGGCGTTAGCGACGGTATCATCAAGACCTCGAGATCACGACAAGGCTCGGCGTCAACAAATTGTTTCGCATGGCGAGCAGTGCTGTGACGCGACGACGGCGCCGTCCGGAAGCACGATTACGACCAAGGTAAGCTTGGTCTGAGTCACTCTGAGGCCGGCCCGTCCAACTCAAAGGGCGCGGATCAAGTCACCCGCACCAAGAAGCGGAAGCGTGACCGCCGGACCGGCGGAGGTCGGCAAGGGTCATCGTCTCGGCGGACAGCCACGTGAGGTCCTTGAGGTCTGCGGATCGAGACTCGGGGCGGGACCCGACCTCGTCAAGGTCGGCCTCGATCCCCGCCAGTAGGCAGCCCGAGAAGAAGAGGCGGCACGACCTCGGAGGACCGACGCCGACCGCGAGGAGCCGAAGGGTGGTCGAGTACGACGAGGCGAATTTTGCCTATTTCACAGGCGGCCACCACGACCTGCGGTCTGCAGGCTTGGCAGGAAAGCTTGAAGCCTTCTATGACGGACGTGGTGAGATGCCCGTGCTCTCGGCGATGACGACCAACGGAAGGGTGAATGCGGGTCGAACGCAGCGACCTCGACTGAATTCCAACAGGCGGCCGGATTGAGCGTTATCTTGGCGGCTCGGCGACCTACGATCGGCGCGAGATCAAGGCCGCTCGGACCATCTATCGTTACATCGGAAAGCCCGTCGGCGGCATTGCAAGTGGGTGGGCCACCATCACCTTTTCTCCGGAGGATGCCTTACAAGGTATGGCCCGAGACTTAAAGACCGCCTTGGTCGTGACCCGACCATCGGAACACAAAGTGGTCGGGCGTGTCATGGTCGGCATACCGTAGCTCTCTTAATTTGTCAGCAGCGGAAGCACTCGGCCGGATCTGATTCCCGATCAAAGATCAAAAGCATCGCCATCCCTTCTTGAAATCGTTCTCGGAGCTCGACTACTCCGTTAGGGCGTGGTCTTGCCCGTCACCTTGGCGCGCTCGGACAACTTCCGCGACCGAGCCGATCACCTTTGAGGTGGTCGAGGGCGACCTCCGCATAACGCTATTCTCGGAAGGCTGCCCTCATCAAGTTTATGGCGGCTAATCATTACGGTCATCGGTGCATGAAGCTCCCAGCCCCAACGGCATCGTTACGTCTTGCGATGACTCAGAGGGCGCACATGGCTGCGAGACCAAGGCCCTGGCGCTCGCCGGCATGCTGCCCCAGCAAGGTCCAGAGGTGACGGAAAAGAACGCCCGGCAGAAGGCGGCGATCCAACCCAACGGGGCAACAAAGGCCGTGCCGCTCGAGGAAGGCGACACGACCAGGTGTGTCCACGTCTCGGCCGAGCTAAGTCCCAAATAGGAACTCGAGCTCGTCACCTTCCTTCGCGCCAACAAAGGTATATTAAGCTGGGAGCTGCAGATATGCCTGGCGTTCCAAGGGAGGTGATCGAGCACAAGTTACAGGTCAGAGCCGATTCTAGACCTGTGCGTCAGAAACTGCGTCGCTTCTCCCCAGAGAAGGTTGCGGTCATCAAGGAAAACCTTGATAAGCTCCTGAAGGCCGGCTTCATCCGCGAGATCGACTACTCCGAGTGGCTGGCCAACCCGGTCATCGTGCAGAAGAAAGGTGGCAAGTGGAGAATGTGCGTCGACCATACGGGGTTGAACTCGGCCTGCCCGAAGGACAATTTTCCCCTTCCGCGCATCGACCAGATCGTCGACTCCACCGCCAACGCCAAGATGCTAAGCTTCTTGGATGCTTACTCAGGCTACCACCAGATCAAGCTGGCGGTCGACGACGAGAGCAAGACTGCCTTCATCACCCCGTTCGGCACTTATTGCTACACGACCATGTCGTTTGGTCTGCGCAATGCGGGGGCAACATTCCAGCGTTTGATGACTAAGACCTTCGAGCCGCAGATTGGGCGAAACCTCGAGGTCTACGTAGATGACATCATCGTCAAAAGCCCCTCCGGGAGCGACCACGTCCGTGACCTTGAGGAAACATTTGCAAACCTGAACAGGTACAAAATCAAGCTCAACCCCGAGAAGTGTGTGTTTGGCGCGGCATCAGGGAAGGTCCTTGGATACATGATCGGGGGCTCGGGGGTTGGTCCAAACCCGGAGAAGATCGAAGTCATCGAGAAGATGGAGCCCCCGACCTCGATCAAGCAAGTACAAAGCCTCACCGGCCGCATGGCCGCCTCGGCAGATTCATTTCGAGGCTCGGCGAGCGAGGTCTCCCATTCTTTAAGACCCTGCGCAAGCACGGGCTTTGAATGGACTCGTATAACAACGATCTTTCGACGAGATGAAGGTATATCTGTCATCCCCACCCCTCCTTACAACTCCGCATGACTGGCGAGAGGTTGCTGCTCTATCTTGCAGCCACCGTCCAAGCTGTGAGTGCTGTCCTAATTGCCGAATGGGGGGCACAGCAGCATCCAATTTACTATGTCAGCGAGGTCTTACATGGCCCAAAGGAGCGTTATCCGCAAGTGCAGAAACTGCCGTATGCTCTTCTCATGGCCTCGCGCAAGCTTCGACACTACTTCCAAGCGCATTCCGTGGTCGTCCCGAGCAACTTCCCGCGGTGACATCTGCGAATCCGTATACGACAGACGGATAGCTAAATGGGCTATGGAATTGGCGGCGTTTGACATCCAGGTCGTGGCCCGAACAGCTATCAAGTCACAGGTGCTCGCCGACTTCGTGGTCGAACAGACGTCGCAGCCCGCCCCTGGGCTCGAGGTCGAAGAAGAGAAGCCTGGATCATGTTCTTCGACGGCTCGAGGTCCTTCAAACGCCGGGGCCGATATTTATCCTTACCCAGCAGGCGACCAGTTGAGGTATGTAGTTCGCTTTGGCTTTCCGAGACCAATAACATGGCGAATATGAAGCTCTCTTGGCGGGCTTACGAGCCCGCAAGTCCTTAGGCGTCTGACGGTTGGTCATGAAGGAGACTCCTACGTCATCAACCAAAGACAACAAGGACTATCAATGCTCGGGGATGCAATAGCAAGGTATCTCGCCGAGGTCCGCAAGATGGAGAAATGGTTCCGAACTTGGAGCTTAGGCATGTCCCTAGGAAGGACAACTCCAAAGGTCGACTTTCTCTCCAAGCTCGGCTCTTCCGACGAAGAGATACCCCGACATCATCCTCGAGGCGCCGACGGCTCCGTCTATCTCCGATCGAGGTCGTGCTTGGTTGTGGTGGAAGGTATTCCGCATGGGCGAGCCCATACGGCTTCGGCACGGGCAACTGCCGCCCGACCCCGCCAATGAAGCGGGATTAAGCGTCGAGCAAGCTTGTATAAGCTCGTAGATGGCAAGCTCTCTGACGGAATGTCTCGGCATCCCGACTCGGTGCATCTCCACGGAGGAGGGTAAGTACCTACTCAACGACATCCACTCAGTCTCGTAGGGCGCACTCTTCGTCAGATTTATGGTTGGCAAGGCCTTCCGTGCAGGATATTCTCGGCAGCGGCATTACGGATGCTCGGGATATTGTCCGGACCTGCCGAGCATGTCAGTTTCACGCCAGAAAGGTACACCAGCCGGCCTACGCCCTTCAGACCATTCCGCTTGCCTGGCCTTTCTCGACCTGGGGGCTCGATATCCTCGGCCCCTTTCCCGAACAACCGGGAGAAAGTTCTGACCGTGGCCATCGACACATTCACCAAATGGATTGAGGCTGAGCCGGTCTCGACCATCACTGCTCGGGCCGCTGTTCGTTTTTTCCGCTTGTCCGTGGTCACCAGGTATGGGGTCTCATGCAGAATTATCACTGACAATGGTACTCAGTTTACCAGTGAATTATTCCAGGAATTCTGTGAGGACATGGGCACCAAAGTGTGCTTCGCTTGTGGCTCATCCTCGAGCAATAGAGCGGCAGAGCGCCAACGACAGATCGTCCAAGGCGTCAAAAGGCGAAGTTACAGATGAGCTCAAACGCCACGGCACGACTGGTGGGCGAACTTCCCACCGCCTTATGGTCTATTCCTACCATATCGGTAGAGCAACAGGTCCACACCCTTTCACTTCGTGTTTGGTCTCGGCAAATCCGCCTCCGGAGGTAACTTTTGGCTCCGCCAGGTCGGTCTGTCGACCACGTCGACTTCGAGCAAGAACGGTCTCTTGACCTTGCCCTCGCGGAAGAAGTAAGATGTCGTGCCTTTGCTCGATCGGCGCATTACACCGCAAGCTCTTCGCAGACATGCGTCTCGGTCGGTCGACCTAGGAAGCTCCTTGTTGGGGACTTAGCCCCGAGACGGATTCGGTATTGTCCAGCACCAACAAGTTATCCCGCATGGGAGGGCCCCTATAGAGTCGTTTCAGCAGATCGCACGGGCTTACTGGCTAGCGATGCCCGATGGCAGAGAGCTTTCTAGCTCGTGGAACATAGATCAACCATGCAAGTTTTATGTGTAATCTCTATACCTTTAAAGCTTCAATAAAGGATATTCTCCGATTTCTATCATTCATGTCTTTTTCTTTATGAGCGTCTCGTAATTTTTCTTGAGCACGACTTTCGGATTCGCTCCTTAGTCAGGTATCACGAGCTTTACGTTCACCCCCGGTGGTCGAGCTCAACGTGGCGAAACTCTTCGTAATCACTCACCCCCTGCGTCCGGGTTTGAACTACAAGCTCGGCAGCCTTAGCTATTAAGTGCGTGCATGGTGGTGGTCGTGGAGTTGGTGATTTATTCACTTTGGGTTAAACTTCTGCATTTCTTTTTCGCGAGTACTCCATCTCGATTCTGCGAGTCATGGTCATTTGCTCGTCTTATACTTGTGTCCAAGGTCGGCGTTGCTCGACCTTAGACCCAACGGGTAGCTAGGATGTAACATCTACGAGCGACCTATGGATCTTGATCGCGAATAAGAAGCGCACACTTCAAAAAGGTAACCCAAACCGCTTGATAACATCGAATGTTTTTACAGATCAAGGATGTTTGAGCTACAGATCCTCCATCTCGCCTGCGAGCTTCTCTTACTCGAGCTCGCGACTCGGCCCGCAGCGTCGAGGCTTCGGTTTGCCGCAGAGGGCCTCGTTAGTTGCGTCCGTGGCTCGGCGGCGTTAAATCGTTGAGTTGGGCCAAGGCGGTCTTCGCCGCCTGCACGCCCAAGTTTCTCCTCGGCCCGCGACTTTGGCCTCTAGCTCGAGACGCCTTGGTTGAGGATGATAGCTTCGACAGACAGATCCTCTCCAACGCCTCGACCTTGGCACGCTTCGTCGGCGAAAGCACCGTGGGTCAGTAGCGATGGTTTGCTCCTGGCGACTTCCTCAAGTGCCACGACCTTGGCGCTTCGTCGGCAAGCGCTGGGCAGCAGGCGGTGGCTTGTTCCTCAGCGGCCTTCTCGAGGGCCTCGATCCTGGCGCGAAGGGTCTCGAGCGCCGAGTCTGAAGAAGTTCGCTCCGCGGCGGCCTTCTCCAAGCAGCTCGACCTTGGCGCTCGCATCAAGGGCCTCGATCGCTTTGGTCGCCGAAGGCCAGGTGCTCTGCGCCTTCAACCCATGCTCACGCTCGGAGGATCTGGTCCTCTCGAGCTCGGCGGCATGGGACACCTCCAGCGCCACCATCGTGCGACGCAGATCGTTGAGCTCCCGGTTGAGCCGCTCGATTTCCTGCGCGTCGGCCTCAATGGTCGCGCAGAGCCTGGAGCGCTCGGTCTCCCTCTCTTCCACGGCGTTCAAGATCTAGCGGAGCACGTCGACATGCTCGTTGAGACCTTGAAGCCCTCGGGTCACGCTGCCAACCGCCTTGAAAACAAGGAACACGATTTGGTAAGAAGTTGTCAAGAACACACAACTTAACGTATTACAGGGCATATAAGGAAGGTTCCTACCTCACGGAGTCGGCTGTTGACGCGCGCGCTGGAGAACTCCTCGTTCAGCTTGTCGAGGCGAAGTGTTGATCTCAAAACCTTCGCCCGGTCCGTGACCTAGGCCTTCTTCAATCACCGCCGCACACCTTGTCCGGGCCCTACGGACGACGTGCGGCGGCGGCCGAGATCCTTCCACATCGGTACGCCATGTCGGACCCCGACCGGAGAGGTACGGCAATGGTAACCGGGCCCGACCTCCGTAGTCAAGGTTCCGGCCAGCTCAGTGGCGGGAGTTGCCGCAGCAGCAGCATCCGACCCAGCCTCTGGGGTGGAGTGTTGTGTTCCCCAGGGGCTGGAAGTTCGCAAGCCGGGTCATCGGAGTGCCTCCCGTTGTCGTGGTCGCTCTCCGTGGCCCGGAACATGATCTCGCCATCGGCGCGGTCTTAGTCGCGAGGCCTCGGGGACTTCGGTGACACGGCCGCCAATGATCGGCGGCGCCATGACTTGAGGCGGACGCCCATGTCTCCCTCGATCTCGGGAGGATCGGCGATCACGAGGGTACCCGTCTCGCGGTGTAATCCTCGTGATCGCGGGTTAGGGGTCCCCTTCGTCCAGCTATCGGGGCCTTGATCGAACCCTCAGGCCAGGGGCCCAGCTCGAGGCCCGGCGAGCCGCTTTGTCCGAAGACCGTGGCGGGGCGGCATGTAGCGTCTGCCCCTCCTCGGACTCGGACTGCATACAACAACGAGCATTGTCGAGTGGGCAAGCTCGGGTCTCGGCGCTCGAGGTCTGCAATCAGGATTAGCACTAAGAAAAACACGGAGATGGAGCGGGTTGCAAAGCCGGGCTCTTACAGGTCGGTGGCCTCTGCCTCGTCGATGGCCGCGATGGTCTGTTGCCCGAGCTCGGGAGGAATCCGCTTCCTTCCTCGTGCAGGGAGGCGAGCTCACGATGAGCCCGCACCGCCTGGCGGGGGCTCGGTGGTCTGGCGGCGGCCGCTGCGCTTTGTTGCTGCCAAGTAAAGAAACTTTGTTAGGCCCTGAGAAGCCAAGGGCGCGAGCTCGGGAAATTGGCTATGATCGTCTTTACCGTGGCGCGGTCACCCCATTCGATGTGAGGCCTCTTCGTCCCCTGGCGGTCAGCTCCGGTTGAGGGGAGTCTTTTCTTTCCCTTTTTGCTCTTGCCCTCATCGGGCAAGGGGAGCAGTCTCCGCGCTGTCTCCCACAACTCTTGATGATCCTACAAGCAAGCACGGTCAGGCAAAGACGTGCGCATGTTCGGATGAGGTCAGAGGTCGTGGAAGGCTTACCTCGGGCTTTAAATGCCAAGGCGTTCTTGAGGCAAGGTCGTCGAGAGTGTACTCATCGCCCGATTTCGAACATTTCACGCATCTGGCGCGACCGGGACTCCTCGGCGCTACTACGAACAAGAGCCATCGAGGAGGAAGAAGTACGAAGTCAAGCAAAAGCCTTGTGGTGAAGACCTTACCAGATGAACTCGCGGGTCGAATCGTCGCGTCCCTGGATCTGGGAGAACGGATGTAACCTCTTCCGCAGGGGAGACACCCGATTCCGCAGAAAGTCGTTCGCGATCGCCTGACCGGTGAGACGCGTGTGGCGCAAATGTGGATGGCGGCGATGGCTGCGTCGGCGATGAGGTCCTCGATCTCGGGTCTCTATCTTCCCGATGTGGCGGCTCCTTCAGATCCAGCCTCCGTTCTCCCCTTCTTGAGGTAGAACCGGCCTCGACCATGGACCAAGAGAGTCCCTGCGAGGATCTTGGCAGAGCCCACTTGAGCCCAAAGCCGCTTGGAGTAGAGGCACCGACCACGGGTCCTTCCTGAGCGGAAGGAGAAGTGGCGGAAGAAGAGCGAGGCGGGGAAGAATCCCGGGAACCCCTCGCATAGATGGGAGAAGACGGCTAGGGTGAGGGCGGAATTGGGTACCAGGTTGATCACTTCAATTTGGCAACTGCCGAGGGCGTCGGCCAGAATTCGCTCTCCGGGTCCGCAGCCGAAGAGGGAATCTTTGCTCGGTGCGAGCGATCTCGTCATCTCGAGGACGAGTTCGGTCTCGCCACCGCAACCGCCAGTCACCCGATCCAATGACCCAAGGGCCTCGAGCTCCTTCATCCTCGTGGATCGACAAGGTACTTTTCCCGGCTTGGCCATGGCGAAACGTCGTGTGGAGATGGAAAGGCGATGCCTTTCGGGCGATAAGGCTTGGGAGGAGGCGCAAGCTTTCAAGCTGATGATCCAAAGCTCGGGGTCTTCCACGGTGCTCTTGGGATTTAACCTCCTACGGCGCCTCAAAAGGCGCCACGCATGATTAGACGGGCTCAATTAAGACCTGGGCGGCGGACTCGAAGCACTGCAGGTGTCCGCCGGCTGTTGGCATCCGTATCGCTTCGGAAAAATCAAACGTCGCCAGGTGTCTCGCCTGGGGTTCACTTTGCGATCTCCGCCCGACCTCGAACAAGGTTCCAAGACCTTGCAAGGGTTGCCACCAGCGACCTGTTGGGTGAGGCTCGAGGCCGTCCTTGGTGCTACTTCTACGACCTTGAGCCTCGGGGGCTAGCTGTCGGGGGCCGGGCAACCCTTGGTCGGTCGGCCACCATCAGCGGTCCCCTAGCTCGGAAGGCCTCGATCAAAGACTTCGGATCAAGCTCGAGGCCGCTCGACCTAGGGCGTAGTATCTCGAGCTCGGGGCCCTCACGACCTCTTTGTTTGGGATGATTCAAGGTCGGTGGCGTTCCTTGGATCCCAGACCGTCATCACTTGGCGATTCTGAGCGTGGGATCGTGGAGTAATGCAGTGCCAGGGGATCGAACAGTTTCCACCGCTATCAATGTGCATGAAGGCCACGATCCGAGGAATACTCCCGAGCGTTGCAAGGAGAATGGGTATAAGGCGAGGCTTTGTAAACACTTAGGGCGGGATAACCCAAACAAGACACACACACCGAGTTCAAGTTTAGACTTAGCATCGTCAAGATTGAGTAACCCTCTCTTGTACTCACAAACATCGGGAACCACCGGCAAGAAGGTGATGGAGTAGAGCTATTACCTTCTCGGGGGCTCGAACCAGATAATCCTCCATCTCGCTCGTTGTCCCTAGCTCCGACCATCGACCTCCTCGACCTCATTCCCTGCTAGAGCAAAGCGCGATTGTGGTCCCATTTCTCATTGACCCTACCTCATTTTCATGCGGTTGGCGATCCCGATCGTCGACACGTATATATAAATTTTGCATGCATCTTAGAAATATTGTATCATGGCTTGGGGGGCAATTCACGCAATATCTTGAGTTATGCATTATCATTATATTCTATCATCACTTTACTAAATGAGCAAATTTACCTTGGAATCATACATGACCAAGTAAACTATTCAAATAAACGAAACTTTTCAAGAATGCTTAGAGGTGTTTGTAACATAGAACTCACGCCATCACCTAACTAATCAGACAAATTTGATTTTCTTTCCTTTTAGCTTTTTTACTTCATCTTTTGACTTTGTTTTTAGAGAGTACATAGTAGATGAATACACCTAATTAGGGTTGCAATCAGATCAGATATTTTCCATCCAACCGACCGACCGGATGAGTTCGGATCGGATTCGGATATTTTTTCATATATTTTTCGGATTCGGATTCAGTTTCGGATATTTTATTTCGGATTCGGTAGATAACTATTCATCGGATCGGTATATTTCGAACATTTTTTCGGATATATCCAGATTTCATTTTTTCGAATATCCGGCCCATAGCCCACAGGCCAACCCCTGTTTCGGCTCTACCCTCACTCCCTCAGAGTCTAACCCTAGCCTCCAAAGTCCAAAGTCCCTCCGCTCAGACTCAGCCCTCCCGACTCCTGAGTCCCTCCGCCGCCACCCTACCGCCGCCGCCCTTCCGCAGTCGCCTAGGCCTCTCGCCGTCGCCCTTCCGCAATCGCCTGGGCCTCTCGCCGCCGCCCACCCGAGCATCTCCTCGGCGTTCCTCCCCGTCCTTGCCGCCCACTGAGCCCATCTCCGCCGCCGCCTGCCCCTGCCATTGCCACCTGCCGTCGCCCGTCGTCGCCAGCCTCCTCCAGCGCCGATAAAAGGAGACCCTCCTCCCTCAGCTCCCGAGATAGCGAGGCGGTGTCAGCGCCCGAGAGCTTCAGCGCCCGAGATCTTCAGCGCCCGATATCTGAGATTTTCTTCATCCATGCCATTATGCCATATGCATCTCTGATGATTATTGTGATGGTTTGTTATTCATGCTATGTGTGTGATGGTTTGTTATTCATGCTCTGTGATGGACCTGATGGTTATTCATGTGATGGGGAAAAATGCTCTGTGATGCTTGATCTTAGGGAAAAAATATTCATGTAATGGTTATTGTGTATTTCATGAAAAAATAATCACTGCTCTGTGAATCTGTGATGGTTAATTGGTTATTGTCTATTGCATGGCTGGAGACATGAGTATCTGTTTGTATCATTGCAAAGTTGATTGCTCCATTGTTGATTTCTGCTAGAATGTAAGAATATTATTAAAGGTATTGCAAAGAATACAGGAGTGCTTTTGTGTGGATATTGGGTTTATGATGATCTTGGGTTCAACTGATCAAAAGTATTGACTTAACATATTTATACATGTATCCAGTTGCCGCTTTGTGAATTGTGATGGAGTCTGGAAGCGCTAGTGCAAATGTGTGCGCAACTAGTGGAGCGTCACCTGCTGCCACACTCGGTACAAGTCTCTCTGCACCAAGTGCTCATGCATTAGTAGTGCGAGAGTCTCTTCCATCTGAAGCCAAAGGTCCTTAAGCTGAACCTGAATGTGATATCACCGGAGAAAATGAGCCTCCTAGCAAGAGGCAAAATAAATCCATCTCCAAGGTATGGGAGCACTACACTAAAGATACTATCACAAAAACAGATTCAAATGGTGTGGTTACAAAGGAACTTTGGGCGAGATACAAGAAATGTACTTACAAAGCTCGATGTGAGACAACAAGAGGCACATCATGCTTTATAAATCATTTAAGAAGTAAGCATTCTATAACTCCAGGACAACAAATGATCAAACTAGAAAAGGGTGAAGATAGCACTGCCAATGTTCAGACATATAGATTTGATGCTGAAACTAGTCTTAGAAAGTGGCATTTAGCACTTGTTATGCATGAATATCCTTTTAATATGGTTGAACATGAGTACTTTGTTGACTTCATCAAGTCTTTGCGCCCTAGTTTTTCATTTAAGTGTCGGACAACTACAAGAAATGCCATAATGGAAATGTTCAATGAGGAAACAAAGAAGTTGTATGATCATTTCAAATCTCTTTCATGTCGCTTTTCTGCAACCATGGATATGTGGACCTCAAATCAAAATAAAGGTTATATGTGTGTCACTGTGCATTGGATAGATGATAATTGGCAGATTCAGAAAAGAATTACTAAATTCATGCATGTTAAAGGCATCCACACAGGCACTAATCTAGCCACAGAGTTCATCAAGAGTGTGATGCATTGGAACCTTGAAAAGAAGCTTTTTGCTCTCACTATGGATAATCAATCAAATATCCAACCGGCACTTAACCAACTACACAACGACGATCTACACAATACTATCTCATTAGTTACAACCAGAATTAATCGAAATGATTGAATTGGTTGAAGGTGACCGAAGTCGTGCACGTGCTCTACTCCCATCCTAGCGAGTCAGCTTCAAGGTACCTAAAACAAGAAACAACAAGCGTGAGTCCAAGACTCAGCAAAGTACACAAGCGTAACAATTCCAGTTTATCGTAAGTAAAACAAGAATTTGACCATAAGAGCAAGTAATACAAAGGAAACAACATCCGGAAAATACGCATTTGTACCCATTTAAAACAAAACATGACTAAACCAAAATTCATCGCAATCAAGTAACAAACTTGATAATAAAACCATTCAACGCCAAAGAAACATTACTTGACTCTAAATCCAACGTCTCCCGACTTAACTACCCCTTGTTGCAACTCAAACCATTTTCATCAATTGAATTTGAGTTCATAACTCGACTTCACTCCACGATATTTATACAACATAATTAGCAAGACAAGGAAATGCGCTAATTCATCGAATTCAATTCAATCTCCCCTTTTCGGGTTGAGTCCACGAATCAACCTTCAATTACCACAATCACCATCCAAATGACACACCATTTACCACAACACTCATTATGAAAGATGCAATGCACATGAATGCTCATTTCCATGCATGTACCGGTACTGCCAGTGCCCACCCGTCGGTGTGCACCCTCACGTCCCTTCCATCCCGTAGATGGAAGGTGCCTACTCTTACTGTCTCGCTCCCATTCACCTCGATGAATGGGACTACGAGGTAGAACTTTCGTGTTCATTACGTGTGAACACAGAGGCCCGCATCAGCATGGGTCGCCTATTCCATTATGAATGCACAAATGCAATTTTCATGAATGAAATGCAACTTTTCATTCAAGGCATACACAAACATACCATATCCACATACACACACATAGCCAATTCTCACATTCCTAAGTCACTAGTGGTACTTGTACAAGCAGATTCAACCGTAAGGCATGGCAACTCATGACATTGTTTCTATCATGCAACCACATCCTCGACCACCAAACCATGTTCACACAATACACTTGCGCTTAAATGCTCACGTATACTATCTTTATAAAGGACTTAACCGTTTGAACCAAACCCATGTTAGTCCCAATCACTCGAACAATCTACTCACTATAATCAACCTTACTAAAAGCTCGGTCTCACTTAGAGTTCATCTAATTAACAGAGCAACAATTAAACTAAGGAGCATCACATATGAACACACATCCACACTCAATAACACGGTGTACTTGCATCAATTTTCTTAAGGAGCACTTTCTAGTTATATCCAAGCAAGACTTACCTCTTGCGTATGCATCGACAATTACTTACGCTAAGAGCAAACAATCGTTTAATCCTCCTAGCCGCAATCTAGGGAATGCACTTGCCTTTTACCGACGCTTGAGGCAACGCGGGGTTGTGACCACCCCCGAAGACACTTTCCCTGAAAACAACGTTACGCACAAGAATGGATCAAGGTCCGACTCAATACCTCAATGCGCGATTTAAAAAAATTCAACTCTTGACAAAAACAGTCCCAATTCACACTAATGGAAACTCCGAGCAACCCACTTGACAGCAGACATTAAACCTTATTAATAGGAGAGCACACTGACAACTCCCTCAATTTGGGATCTTATGCAAAACCATTAACAAATTAAACTAATATACAATAGTAGGCTCATAATCAAATGGCAGTAATAAACTCTTAATTCATTGAATTGGGTCATGCTGTCCAACTTTAAACACTCAATTTAACAAACAATATATAGAATTATCAAAGAAATATATATATATATTCTCATAAACAACAATATGAAAGGTGAGATTCTCATATTCTGGATGATGGCAGAGGCATGATCTTGAATGTAACTGCAAGAAGAAGAACCAAGCGAGCGATTGCTTAACCATATTCAATAGCTGAAACTAAGTATGATTTATCTCAAATGACAAGTAAATGAGTGTGCATACAACGATGAAAGAGGAGTCTAGCTCATCATATGTTTTGGGATTGATACAAGAACACTACCTCTGAACAATTTCTAGCATGTAAAGTTGACTTTATCTAGAAATGCACGTGAGATTATTTCATGATTCGAGAACTACACCATATTCAATCATTATAGAACTTGTAAACACTCATCTAAAGGCTAAAGCATAAAACCACACAAAGAAATGCTCATGCGATTAGGTACGTAAATTAAAACCTCTCCATGACTAAAGACTCTTCATATCAAAAGAACCAATATGCTACTTATACCTATCCACCTTTTCAGTCACCAAATCGAATCCGCAGCTTTGATGCACACCACATCAAGCGAGCGACAAACCGCATAAAAGTAGTGAGCTAATACCATACAATAACTCTTTTAAGCATTTCAACAAACACCTAGTATGCATAGAAGGTACTCAAGCTAGAATACCTCAAATCTTGCACACGGATTCATGGAGGAAGTGGTGGAGGAGCGGCTGCAGCCCAAGAGGAGCCGCCATAGCGAGACAGCCGGGAGGCGCTGGAGGAGGCGCCAAGAGGTCTTGGCATGGGGAGGTGTGGAGGCAGCACCGCGGGCGTCTTGGCGGGAGCACCACCAGGAAGGCGGCGCTGGAGGGAACAGTCGAGCAAGCACGGCATGGCAGGCGCCTTGGAGTCGGAGGTGCTGTGGGAGGGCCTGCTCGGTGGAGGGCACGAGCACCTGGCCCGGGCGCGACGGGTGGGGCCTGGCACCAAAGGGCTGGGGTTGGCCGAGGCGACGCCGGCACGGGCGGGCCGGCAGGCGAGGCACGGCCGAGGCGGGCCACGTGGGCAAGCGAGGAGGGTCTAGGGCGGCGGTTGGGGAGGAAGCCCTCCTGGCTCTCCCACTCTCTCTCTCTCTCTCTCTTTATTTTTTTCCTAGGGTTTCCAATTAAATCCTCTCTTCCTTTTATACTCCAACAATTGGGTGCTAAAATAAAAAGGCTAGGGGGAAAATGTGAATAACACTACATAACAATTCTAATGGTCACAAACCACGGTAAAAAGCTTTGCGAGATACACTCTTCCCCTTAATAGAATTAGCCTCGAATTGATGCAGACTCAAAACTCACCCACAAGAGCAACAAATAAAAAAAACGAGTTGCAAAATCAATAAGCCCAAAAAGAACAAGCCGGGTACATTTTCACGCAAGAGAAAACTCCACAACTTAAACCACGGCTCTCGCCAAATAAAAGGAGCATGTAACTGAACTCATTTCATCCATCAACACTAATCTCGATAGACCTTGCGCTCTCAAACCCAAAATGTTTTCCTAAACCAGGAATCTCACAAGCATTTTCTCAACCGGAGAAATTCACACCTCTCACACTTAAACTCTCATAGATCTAGGCGATCAGCCAAATTCTCAATTCATACCATTTTCATAAATTATTTGACAACTCAGACAACTCTTCTTTAACGCCTCATACACAACCTCCAATCAACCAACGATTCTTCTAAGAAGATCATACGACTAATCTCCAAACTCGACTCTAATACCCTCTTCAATCTCATTCACTCAAAACTTTAGTCTCTCGCCTCTACCTCACAGATCAACAAACTCGAGATGATACGATCATCGCAAGCCACATCACTCTATTAAGCATTAAAGGAATTATCACCAATTCACCAAAGCTATCCGATTGGACAGCTAGGTTCTAAATCTGAATCCCCCAAGAACCAAGAGAACATTGATTCCCATCTCTCCTCATTGATTATCCTTGATAACCAAAGAATCGATTAAGAACACATCACTATTCCCAACCACTCAATCATCTATGGTTCCACACCGGACTCCTCCAGAAACCAAAACACAAATCTTTATCTTCTGCCGACGATTGCCCTTGCAACAAAAGGGACCAAAGTCATTCCTTACCATCAACATGAATCGCCCACCTACAACAAAGTCCCACACAACCCACGGACAACGCGATCGAAAGGATCCTCCCACCAAGGTCGGAACCACGACAAGGAACACTTCTCATTACTCTCCACATTAAATCCATATACCATCAACACTTAACCCCAATCAGGACTTCATTAAATCCCATCCATACGAGGTTCTCCTTCGAGGACGATCTTGCCCAAAGAACGAAAACAAAGAGCATGAATCTTTAAATTACACTCCACCAAAACTCACGACCCAACATTTTCTTGTCTCACACTAGAGAGCAAAGAAAATCTCGATTCAATTAACAAGGCTAACCACTTTCCTCAACTTGGAATCAAAGCAACAAATGCACAACAAGGGAAGACTCAACGGAGAAGAGAAACTTCACACAATCTTTACTCGAAAGCAGTCACAAAATCGAAGGGAACTCCATTCTCTTAACAACATAAACCATTGCCCTCACCTTAAGCCCTAAGGTGGAAAGCTTCACAACGAAGAATCACTCGATTAAAAAGCAACACAACACGCTAAATTTTCTTTCAAAAGAAAATGGGAACTCAAGACTCAACAAAACCCACTTTATTAGCAATAATCATTTATGACTTAATCATAAGCTTTACCTTTTAAACACATTCACAAAAATCATTCTCATTTATTTAAGTCCAACTCTAATCGAACTAGAGATATCAATAGTTCCCATTTCAGAACCTCCAACATTTTCCATTAAATCTCCTTACTTCCTCTATTTAGCAAGTCCCAAGACTATTATCACACCATTCCATAAGTACGCATTCCTTCTTCCTCAAAATCTTTCACCCGCTAACTTCGCCACTTGGCGAAACCCAACTAATAAACAATTTACAACACACCCAAACAAATGCCTTAAACAATAGGCAACCTTCCAAATAATTACACCAACAACCCAATTCCAAAGGTAATTAAACCTAAGCTCATCTCACATCCCATTATCTTTGAAATTCTTGCACCTTTAACAATAATGTAGGATCGGATGGCGTCAATCAGAGGGGGGTGAATGATTGCGCGGAAGCTAAAATCAAAATTTTCTTGATTCACAAAACCCCCTAAATTAATTATGAAATATTGCTCTCGGTTTCAACAAAAAACAGATTAACAGAGGTTCACTAAAACCGTAATTCCCGAAGATCCAACCGTCGGATTGACGTGAAATTTTAACTGTATAAACTAGATTCAAATCCAAAACTAACGCAACATGAATCACCTCAATCGGATAAACGGATCTAGAGTTATGATCTTCGCAAGTTAACTGTATCAAATAATGACGAGAATAGATCAAACCCTAATTACAAGATTAATCAGGATTTATGAAGAATTAACTAACCAAACTTGGAGGTACGGATCATGGAGGTGGAGCAGTAGCTCACGCATGCATGAAGAACAAAAAGTATCGATGAAAAACCTGGCACGAATCACCGTTCCTCCGATTCAATCTTGACTTATCGTTCCCCTCTTGTCATTTGCTTGGCTCCTGCGATCCGAACTCGACGGATGAAGTTCGGAAGAGATGCAACGCAGCAGCACAGGCACAAGAACAATCTGCTGAAACAACAAAGAACAAAATCTGAGTTTTGGTGCTGCAATGCCGCCGCCACTTTTTGTCGCCAGGCTACTGGAGCATCTACGCATGCATGCAGAACCAAAATTTCTAGTCGCCCATGAAAAACGCAAAGGCCGCAACCTCATGCATGCATGCACTTCTAGTCGATCGAGTGCATGCTCCAGAAACAAAACTCATGCAAAAAGCTAATGGCCACAAGTACAACTAGTCACCAGAACCTTTTCCTTGCCGGGAACAAGACGCTAGCAACTCGGCGATAATGAAACGCCAGAAACAAAATCGGTGGAGCAAAACTTCGCCGCCAAGAGCATCGTCGAATCCTCGAGCATAAACCAGCGCAGATTTCGCTACCAAGAAAAACTCTTTATCCATGGCCGCAAGATCGCATGCACCATACGCAAAACTTCACCAAAAAAATCGTAACACATAAAACGCGGTACGTCCGGTAGCGCCAAAAGAGCAATTCATTGATTAGGTTTCCCGGGTTTTATACAACTCAAAACCCTAACACATGTATGCATATCCACCGCCCAATACATATGGCCCAATATATGCATACAACCGAAAATTCACACATGCACGCCAGACGGCCCACCGCCGCGACTCACGTGACTAACCGACCTTCGTGTGCACCTTCTCTGCCCGAACGTCCCGCATGACATCCTCGACCACTAGGACCTCGATTCCTCCACGAACCTAGTCCCAACCTCGGTTCCTCTATGAACCTAGTTCGGTCCGTCATCGACCACGTTAAGCCCTCGAGCAACACACGCACACGAATAAACAAACAACACATCCGAGAACAAGTCCACGACTTGACTCAAAGTCAATCCATGCAACCACTCACATGAGTGCATTGCATCAAACAAAATCATTAATCAATCATAATTATGCTCAATGGTCCGGTTACTCACGCTAGGCGGTAGCACTAGGAAAGCAACTAACACTTAAATTGCTTCAATTTGAAGATCCAATTCAAATCAAACTCAATTTCAAATCAATCCAATCTCAAATCTTGTCAATTACTCATCACACACAAGGATAGACTTCCACATGGTCTTTCAATCTCCCCCTTGATGAGTATATTGACAAACACATGAAAAGGCATAAGTATTGAGTTTGAATAAAGAGAAGAAAGCAATTTGAATGCAAAGCCAAACTTGATCAAAGAAATAGAAATGAAGAACATGACCAAATTGGCAACTTATGAACTATGAACGATAGGAAAGATTAACAAAGATCATAAGAAAGAAGAATCAAGTGCAAAATGATGTCTTTTCTACGATGTCTCCCCCTTTTGGCAATATAGGCATCAAGGTGACATTTTCTTTTCTCCCCCTTTTTTTGTTGTTTTTATGCAAGTAATGCAGCCTAAGGGAGCTTTGAAGATTATCCATGTGATCAACAAGACAAGTTATGACACCAAGCTAAGTTATGGCAAAAAATAGACTAAGCTAAGGTATGTCCAAGTGCAAATAATCATTTTGCTAGCAAGATTTAATTAAAACCATCTCATTTTTAGCATGATTGAACATGAGCAACACTTTTCATTAGTTTCAAAACTAGAAGCAAAGCCATTCAAAGGATCAAATGGAAAACCTAGAGTTCAACCTACTCAACACTTTGGGGAATCTAGAAGTGCACACAAGGTCCTTGAGCCTTTTTTCATTGTATGCAAATTTTTCTTTGAATCTTTGAAAGACATAGCGGGTGCAAATGTTTGACATTATTTGCATTCTTTACCCACATATGTTTTTTCATTTTTAAAGCAATTGACTCAAGCCATAATCGATCATCTCAAGAAGGACTCTTAAGAGAATGATCTTGGTCATACACAACACATTCCAAGTTCATCTCAAGTGCAATGAGAAGCCGTCTTGTGAATGTGAGGTGTTGAGTCTAATCTTGCAAAAAGAGTCAATTTTGCTTCACTTTCATTTTAGCATTTTCATGTTAAGCTAGTGAAGGACTCAAGTATGGATCAAACAAGATTCACCCAAGTTACTATAGGGACTCTAAAGAATTTCAGAATTTCACAAATCATGGCAAATACACCAAGAGAAGAAACTTAGCAAGTAAACGCAACATGTTTTTATCAAGTTTTTCTTTTAACGCTCATTTTTCAATTTTTGTAAGCTTAGCAAGATAAATGAACTTGGACATATCTAAGCAAGTAATTTTCTTCATAATATAGCATGGTGTATAAAATGAAACATGGATCATGTGCATAATAGACAAAGCTCATAAAATAAAAAGTCAAGTCTATATGCAATGCATGAGACAGATTTTTAAACTCCCCCTCAACATGTGATTTCATTTTAAGCACAAATCTGGTTCAAATTGAGTTATTAGCAAGATTAAGCTCGAGAAAGATCGAAAAGAACTCAATTAAAGCCAGAAACATAGAATGGAGGGAAGAAGTCAAGAAAGCTATGACCGGGTGGTTATAGAGTATAGAAAAGATGGTAGAGAACACTATGGCTCAGACTCGCTCTCATCTTCCCCAATGACTAACACAGAAAGCGCCTCTAGATCCCAAACTAAGGAGTGCACACAGACCTGCCTACCTGGGGGCCCAACACTGCTAGACTTATAAGGCTGTGAGGAACTCAACCTAGAGAGAAGAGAGAATAGCTAATTAAGCATGATAGCAACCTAAAGCACAAGATGAGAGGTCCATGCAAAGCATACCGAAGTCTAAGTGATGTGAACTCATAACTCTAAGGAATAAAACCCATAAGCACCCAGAGCAATACAAAAGGAAAAACTGAAATAAAATATAATACATAATATCTGAGATCGGCTCCCCTCACGGAAAGTAGTAAGGGCACACAACTCCAAGCTCACTCCTCAAGGCAACAAACCTAGAGCTATCCAAAGGCTTGGTAAAGATATCGCCAACCGGTGGTCACTCTCCAAAAAGCAAGCACTATGTCTCCGCTTCTCCACATGGTCTCTAAGGAAGTGATATCTAATATCAATGTGCTTGGTCCGGAGTGTTGCACTGGGTTCTTGGCAATGCAAATAGCGTATGTTATTACGAAAAGTGCCAATGAATTGGCAAGTGCCGAAGTGCTCTTCCTATCTATCCTACAAACGACAAGAAAGTCAAGATCGGAAAAGGCTCTAAGGGATAGACAAGAGGAAGAAGAGTACCAAATACCATAATCAATGGTAGCTCGAAGGTACCTGAAGATGCGCTTCACCGCCTGGCGATGAGAGACGCGAGGAGAAGCCTGAAAGCGAGCACACATACACACAGCAAAGTGTATGTCCGGCCGCGAGGCAGGAAGATACAAGAGAGAGCCAATCATACTCCGAAACTCCTTTTGATCAGCAGGCTCACCATCCTCATCGGGCTCAAGGACAACAGTGGTGGCCATAGGAGTCATCAAAGGCTTTCCATCAGACATATCAAACCGCCTCAGGAGGTCCCGAGTATACTTACCTTGGTGCAGGAAAGTACCCTCCCGAGTCTGCTTGATTTGGAAGCCGAGAAAGTAGCTCAACTCACCCATCATACTCATCTCAAATTCATGCTCATCACCTCGTAAAAATGAGACACAAGAGACTGAGATGAGCCACCAAAGATAATATCATCCACATAAATCTGGGCGAGAAGAAAATGAGAATCCTGGTGTCTGATGAATAGAGTTTTGTCTACTATACCCATTTTGATACCATGACTGAGAAGATAGAACTTAAGCCTCTCATACCAAGCTCTAGGGGCCTGCTTAAGTCCATACAAGGCTTTGGAAAGCTTGTAGACATGGTTCGGGTATTTGGGGTTCTCAAAACCACGAATAAGATCGCGGCTGCTAACTCTGGTCAAATGATCAAAACCAATGTGACCAAGTCTCCTATGCCAGAAGGAGAGATCACAGGACTCAGAAGCAATCAAACACCGAAGAGAGTCCCTAGAAGAAATAGAAAAATTAGCACGAAAGACCCTCCCAAATCTATAAATCCCACAAACTAACTCTCCTGATGAATCGAGGATTCTACAAGCATTGCTCTTAAAGCTTACCTCGAAAGAGTCATCGATAAGCTAAGAAACGGAAAGCAAATTATATTGCAGCTTACTCACTAAGGCAACGTCCTTAAGAATAAAATTTTCATTAATGCAGACGGTACCTTTAGCAATGACTCTACCTGAAGAAGCATCCCCAAAAGTGATCAACTCATCACCGGGGGCTCGGACTAAGGAAGAGAACCAATGAGAGTCTCCGGTCATATGGCGAGAACAACCGGAGTCAACAATCCAAACATCTCCATTCCCCATCCGACGAACCTGATCAAGTCAAAAGAGAGAGAGAAGACTCAGTACTGGGATAAAGTGAGGGCCTGGGAACCCAATACTGAATCACACGACGTCTCAAAGTACCAGCCACAGAGGAAGAAGACAGGACTCTAGTGTTTCTCTGACGCTCGACTCTCACAAGATCGGAAGAATCAACTCTAGTAGAAGATGTAGGGTACATCCTTTGGTTTGGCCCGCCGTGGTGCAAAGGCCGACCATCCCAGCGAGGTGCCCAAATCTCCTACCCAAAACACTTCACACCACGATATCTACCTCGATGGGAAAAACGAGGAATATCAAGAGAACGATGGAAAGATCGACCATGAGCAACTCCAGACTAAAACTCGATGAAACGAAGATGAAAACCGAGTCCCGGACGCCCCAAAAACAGTGATACTCGACTGTCTAGTAGCGATGCAGCGCCTTAGAGCACTCAGTCCGGGATGACCACGAAACCCCTAAGAGCTGCAACACGCTCACGCTGGTGATCTTAGCGCCTAAAAAAGAAATCTACTAGGTGACCATCCTTCTTCTGAAGGTGCATGAATACTTCGCCTTGCTAGAGGCGTATGACAGAGAAGCACCCTTCGCCAAGTCCCATGGACAACCCCAGAGACCTAAACACAAGGGTACTCACCAGGAGCTACCACTATCTCTCCACTCTTGGAGGCACGCACAAGCCCAAGGCGGATCGCGCGTGCGTGCTCAAGTAATCAAATCCTAGACCTTGATTGAATCGCTAATTTTGGACCGGTCTAGAATGAGATTGAGTTTCTTCTTGCCTCCAACAAATTTCTCAAGAGTGCTCATAAAATCTTGATACTCTCGGAAAAGTGAGGCGATGAAGAGCAAGGGAAGGAGTAGAAGAAGAGCTAGACAAAGAGGATCGAGCAGTAGCGTGCATATTTTTCCCTATACACTACCGCCTCAAATTTGAGAGACTCACAGAAGCACAAGAAGCATCTCTAATTCTACCAACCTGGGCCTCTAACTTCTTCCTAAGCTCTGCGTGGACTTTATCCACGTCATCCTCAACCCCAATACACAGCAAGCAACCATTATTTGACTTAACTAGTAAGTCCTTAGCAAGTTGATCATACTTGGCATTCAAAACTTCATTATCACATTTTAGTTGCTTGACCCTCACATGAGTATTTGGGTCCTTAGAAGCATGCAATTCAAGTTCATCATTTCTAGCGTAAAGCTTCCTAAGGTGACAACTCATGGCATCAATTTCAGCAAGTAGCTTAGGGCAATTTTCACAAGATGCGCTTGTGTGAGTATGAAGAAAACTAGCATCAATAGGAATAGGATCAATAGAACATGTGCTAGCATCCTTCGACCTAAGAGCCTCAAGATCAGAAACCACACTATCATGCAGGGTTCTTAGGTTCTCCAACTCCACAAGCACACCATCACAGAGAGTACAACTATCAGAGTCTCGGGAGGAACATGATTAAAGTGAAGCTAACTCCCGAGACAAGGTATCTACTTCCTTCTCTAACTCCGTAACCCTAGCTCTAGCTCTAGCATGAAATTTTCCTAATTTGCAAAAAGCTTCATTGAGCTGGTCATAGGAAGGTACCTCGTCTCGAGTCATTTGTAGAGCTCTGAGTCGCCGATGTCGTTGGTGTTTGCCATGAAGCACATGCCGAGAAGTCGCCGCTTTTCTTCTCTTGCGGATCATCCTCGCCTTCCGCCGCTCCATGTCTCCGTGTCGAAGAGGCTGATGTCGTTGAGGGCGGCAAGGACGCGGTGGAAGAGCTTCTTGTTCTTTGAGAAGTTGCGGTACTTCTTCTCGTCTTGCCGACTTCATGAATCGGAGGCTTCTTGTTGCGGTTCTTGTCGGTGTAGTCGTTCTTGCGGAACCGCGAGTCGTTCTTGCCCTTCTCCGGTTTAGGACAATTCCCTCGAATGTGGTTGGGGCCGCCACATTCAAGCGGTGATCCCACCACCTCTTCCTCTCTCTCACCCTCTTGTAGGTGTGAGAAAACTTGTGAGCTAAAAGAGCAAGCTCGGTTTACGAAACTTGTCCGATTGGTCATCGCTAGCTCGCAAAGTGCAAGAGGGAAAAACCAATGTAAGAATCAAGAGAAGATCCAATGGGATCGGTGACCAAGGCCATCGATTGTGATTTAGTCTTCGAGAGACGACGTCGATCTCATGAGTCTTGAGTCGGAAATAAAGCCCGTCAAGAGTCAAGGTCGACAAGTCGGTAGTATCCTTGATGGTGGTCACTTTCATTTCTCAAACACGAAGATCGAGTCACGGTCAAGAAGTGCGAGCATTATCCGAGTCGGTATGTGCAACCAACTACCCGGAGATCGCTCAAAATTTTAGTAAATCGACCAAAACACTCGTCAAGACTCTCACCAACAGTTGTTCAAACTTGTTGTACTCACGCTTGTGTTGATCTGCCTCACGGTCTTGATTTGGGTAGTGCCCTCATGGTATGCATTGAGGGTCACCCAAATCTCGTGAGCGGATCGCAGTGAAGATCCGATCATACTCATCTTGGTGAGTCCTGTATGAGAATGTTCCTCGCCTTAGCATTTGCCTCAACGTCGACCATATTGCGGCCGTGGCGTTCTCATCGGCAGAACCTCATATGGGAGCTTCACCTTCGCCATATCGAGTTGCCTCAGGCGATGATGTATGACTCCATCCGGATTTCCAAAAGGAAAATCAACACCACAAAAATTGGAGGCTTGGTGGAATACTTGTCTGTCGCCATGGCTCTCGAGACCGGTCAAGATCTATGGAAGAGCAAAATCGGCTCTGATACCACTTGTAGGATCGGATGGCGTCAATCAGAGGGGGGGTGAATGATTGCGCGGAAGCTAAAATCAAAATTTTCTTGATTCATAAAACCCCCTAAATTAATTATGAAATATTGCTCTCGGTTTCAACAAAAAATAGATTAACAGAGGTTCACTAAAACCGTAATTCCTGAAGATCCAACCGTCGGATTGACGTGAAATTTTAACTGTATACACTAGATTCAAATCTGAAACTAACACAACAAGAATCACCTCAATCGGATAAACGGATCTAGAGTTCTGACCTTCGCAAGTTAACTATATCAAATAATGACGAGAATAGATCAAACCCTAATTACAAGATTAATCAGGATTTATGAAGAATTAACTAACCAAACTTGGAGGTCCGGATCGTGGAGGTGGAGCAGTAGCTCACACATGCATGAAGAACAAAAAGTATCGATGAAAAACCTGCCACGATCACCGTTCCTCCGATTCAATCTTGACTTGTCGTTCCCTCTTGTCCGCTATTGGCTCCTGCCGATCCGAACTCGACGGATGAAGTTCGGAAGAGATGCAACGCAGCACACGAACACAAGAACAATCTGCTGAAACAACAAAGAACAAAATACGAGTTTTGGTGTTGCAATGCCACCGCCACTTTTTGTCGCCAGGCTTCTGGAGCATCTACGCATGCATGCAGAACCAAAATTTCTAGTCACCCATGAAAAACGCAAAGGCCACAACCTCATGCATGCATGCACTTCTAGTCGATCGAGTGCATGCTCCAGGAAACACTCATCTAAAGGCTAAAGCATAAAACCACACAAAGAAATGCTCATGCAGTGCACAGAAATTAAAACCTCTCCATGACTAAAGACTCTTCATATCAAAAGAACCAATATGCTACTTATACCTATCCACCTTTTCAGGCACCAAATCGAATCCGCAGCTTTGATGCACACCACATCAAGCGAGCGACAAACCGCATAAAAGCAGTGAGCTAATACCATACAATAACTCTTTTAAGCATTTCAACAAACACCTAGTATGCACAGAAGGTACTCAAGCTAGAATACCTCAAATCTTGCACACGTTCATGGAGGAAGTGGTGGAGGAGCTAAGTTGCACCGAGAGGAGCCACGAGGCGAGAGGCCAGCGAGGCGCCGGAGGAGGCCGGAAGAGGTCTTGGCATGGGGAGGTCGGAGGCAAGACCTGCTGGGCGGCAGAAGACGGCGCGAGCACCAATGAGGAAGGCGGCTAGGGGAGGAACAGCCGAGAACCTGCACAATGGCGGCGCGGAGTCAGAGTGAGCGGGAGGACGCCTGCTCGGTGGAGGGCACGAAGACGGCCACGGGCGCGACGGGTCGCAGGAAGCGCGGCACCAAAGGCGGGGTTGGCTTGAGGCGACACAGCGAGAACGGGCGGGTCTGGCTGGTGCAAAGACGGCCGGAGGCCAGAGGCAATGAGGAGGTCTAGAGGAGGGTCTAGAGCAATTCCTCTGGCTCTCCCACTCTCTCTCTCTCTCTTTATTTTTTTCCTAGGGTTTCCAATTAAATCCTCTCTTCCTTTTATACTCCAACAATTGGGTGCTAAAATAAAAAGGATAGGGGGAAAAATGTGAATAACACTACATAACAATTCTAATGGTCACAAACCCTGGTAAAAAGCTTTGCAGTATTACACAAAATATGACAAGTATTGGCGAAAGTCAAATATAGCACTTGCTGTGGCGTGCTTTCTTGATCCAAGGTACAAGAAAAAGTTAGTAGAGTATTTTATGAAAAAGATATATGGTGAGGAGAGAGTTGTTCTTGAACTTCATGCATTCATGATTGTTGTGAACCAATTGTTTGAAGCATACATGTCTACCACACCTCAAGTTGCAAAGCCTACAACTGCAGGATCTAGTGTGGCTTCTCATCTAGTGTGGCTTCTCACCCACTTGGCGATGACTTAGGTGTTCTTGAAATCGAAGAGTTCTTGTATGAAACCACTGTGAGTGTGACAAGACACAATGGGAATTCTGAATTGGATATATACATGAAAGAACCAAATTTTTGATGGATTGAAAGTGAAGATGGTCCATTTGACATATTGTCTTGGTGGAGGGCTAAACAAGGGATTTTCCTCACTCTTTCACGACTAGCTCATGATGTGTTAGCCATTCAAGTGTCAACCGTTGCATCGGAGTCAACATTCAGTGCGGGTGGACGTGTCGTTGATCCTTTTCGTAGTCGGTTAGATCCCGAGGTGGTGGAAGCCCTAATTTGTACCAAGAACTGGAAACATCATCTAGAAGAGGAAAAAATATGTCATCCATTTCATATGTTATATGTCGGGACCCGAATTCGCAATCCGGAAACCCTCTGTGTTTTCAGCACTAGTCCCAGGATCAGTTGCTAGTGCCCACAGTTAACAAAGATGAATATCACAATCATACACAATGGAATAATAAATAAAGTATTCATCTTTTAATATAACATGTTGAACAACCTTAAGGTCAACTTACAATTGTGAAGCCTAGATGGCTTCAACTCAGAGTAAAACGAGCAAAGAATGAAACGAAGAACGTCGGTGAATCCCATCAAAATACCACAGGCATTTGACAAGGTTCAACTCCTAGATATTCGCCTTCTTGCAGAACTTCTCCCTTCTTCAAAGACAAAGACTTCTCTTCAACTGGTGATGTTTTGTTAAAGCAAGGGTAAGTACACAACCGTACTCAACAAGTCGTGCACAGAATGCAAGTCTAAATAACTATATGCACGGCTTATTCCAATTGAATGGCTGAATTGGCTATTTTGCATAAAACAACATTTACAAATGAATATCATAAATAGATTGAAAAGCAATAAAACAAGTAATACCCATAATAACTTTCGTAATCATTCTCAAGTAAAACATTTCTCATCCTTAACCAATTACCATATCACATTGTTCACATTCCCATCCTCATTTTATTTTCAAAACTCTACCCCATGACTCAGTAATCCCCAAAGATTGTCCAAGACTGTGGACTCGGCTATTCAATAGTTTTACACTCGCAGAGGTTGTACACTTTACCCACAAGATGCAATCAACTCATCACGTCGGTAGTGAATCGCCATACTGAGTATGCGAATGAGCGATTATAACAAAGCCTTTCAGAAACTACAATCTCAACCTAGGAACCTCTCCAGGTTGCCTTCACTATCACTTCCCTCGCTCAGAGCCGAAGTATAGGACCGACGAACACCGTTGGATAGGGTACCAAGCACGCAGACAGTACGCTCCCCATCTGATCACCCCTCGATGATGGCCACCGGAGGTATCAAAGGTGAGATATCGAATCCTACTAAACTAGGTCTTCCCATTCGGACATGTGGTTGTACGAGTGACTCAGTCAAAGGCTTGCAAGGTGAAGTCCTTAATCGACTAGGGCAAGACATCCTTCTCTCAAAATTGGCGCCTGACCCTCACAACACTCAACCCACCCAAATGCCACGATGGCCCACCTAGCATAAAGCCACTTACCACTTGCCCCGCCTAAATCCTTTATCACCCAGATTGATTATTGCGCAACACAATGCCAATAACAACTTAACATCCATGTAGAACCACGCTGGTTCCACATATCAACATCATCGTGTGGCAACACGTCACACCATTTCACAAACACATTTCATAATCCATTAATCAAGATTAACCTTTTATTTTCAAAAGACATGAGTTGCGTAGCATGGCTAAGCAATTATACACGTGCCTAACCAACCCACGTTGGCAAGTAATAACAACCAACTAATAATCAACCATCTTAGGGTGACAAATGAATTATGGCATACAATTAATCATGGCAAGGTGATATTAGCAATTGGATTGTATAACTAATCCCAAATTAATTTAAATCATTTTAATTCTTGAACTAGCATGCAATAATTTGAATCAAAGTAAATTTGTCAAACTAGGAGCAATATGATCAAAGCACGACTTGCCTGGCCCTTGCAAATTTTATTATTCTTTACTCTTTATCTTAGATCCTCGATCCCCGATCTTCAATTTCCGCTTGCTTGATCCTCAGCTCCTTCGAGCGACTTCCGGCAACGCGTCTAACGATAAACAAATATAAATACAACAAAACTCAAAAAGCAAATCAAGTAAACTCCAAATTAAGAACGAATAGCATGGGGCACAACGGTTTAGGTGAAATTAGGAACTTGGACAAGTTTGATCGAAGATCGAATGAAAAAGAACAGGCTTTCAGAAGATTTATCGAGAATGAAAAGACCGATAATTAGGGAAGAACGGTGTATATTCCAGGGAACATCCTTCGAGATTAATTAACTCGATTGGACAGATATTGACATTTGGCTCTCGATCTATAGATCGGGTCCACGAGAATGATTTGGTTTACGATGAACTAAACTCAGGCACGATGTTGACTTTTGTTGACTAATGGAATAGATAGGGCTGGAACGCGAGTGAGATTAGGGTTTAACACGAGAGAGTGACATATGGGCTAATGGTCTATTGACCAAGTCCATGAACGATTCTTGGGTCAACGATAAATTAGGGTTTAGTAAGGTAGGGCACAAACACATATGGTCGATAAGCGATCGGCTAGGGTTTGATCTAGGGTTCGGTCATACGACGATGAAGAGACTTGACGATGATGAAGCGGCGATGATATGAATAGATAGGAATGATAGCATGGCTCGGACATGACCTGGGTAGGGAATGACATATGTGGTGTACACACTTTAGGTTTGGGCACTAATATAAGGTTTGGATATACCACAAGGATACGAAATAGGATAGTGATGATGACATGGCATCTGTGGTGATGGCACATAACTCGGCTAGGTTTAGGTTTGATTGTATTTGAACAAATAGAGGCATCACATTATCGATTACACGGCCCACGATGAACTTGGTTCATCGAGCCGGTCTTAGGCTAGGTTATGGTTCGATCACGAAGATAAATTGACGGTGGTTGCTAATTTGACAAGTAATGGGGCTAGATTACCTAATAACAACATGGCGATTATTGGTTAGGTCATGAGAGGAAAATATATGGTATATTTGTGTCGGCGGATTGAGTCTTGATGAAAGCGCTTTACATAAAAACGAGCAATAATTAATTAGCCAAAATACAAATAAATTCTAAAAATTACAAAAATAATATCGGAAGGTAGGTATTGAATTTAGATGAATTAGAAATTTGAATCACTCGATTGAGTTCTGACGACAAAGATATGATCAAAAGAATGGGCTCAGATTGAATAATTCAAAATGACGGAATATTCCTTAGAATCTTTATTTTCCTGAATTTATGTTTTCTTCTCTCCCTTACTAGTGGGCCCATGTTGTCATCTTCTTCAAGCGTTCTTCACCATGGATGTTCTGAGCCAAACTACAAGCTCAGGCAATCAAGATTGCCGGAGCTTGGGGCATGGCGGCACATGGCAAATAGCAAAATGGAAAGAGGGCGGCAATGCGAGCATGTGACGAGAGCGTGAACAGAGGGCAGAGCGCACCCCGCGGTGTTGGGACGATGCAGATGTGGTTCTTGGTCTTGCCATGATGTGGCGGCATGGGGAGCCGACCGAGGCGCAGAGAGGGCTCGGCGACATGAGGAGGCGGGTCAAGCGATCAGACGGGTGGGATGGCACTAAGGGCACAATAACAGTGGCTTAGTCGGCGTTTAAGCGGCATGATGTGGCAGCATCGGCTGCAAGGAGCGGCAACCGAGGTGGGGTGGTAGCCGAGGTGGTCGGTCTTGCGGTCTTGGGCGAGACGAGACGGAGGCGGCACGACGCCATGAGATGGTGGCGGCGCCATGAGCAGCAAAAATGGCATGGTGCTCAAAACTATGTCAAAACGTGATTTTTCCTAAAACCAGCGAGAGCACAACGTAGAGCACTACCATACTAGGCTATATCTAAAAGGAATTGGATCCGGGATTACCGGTTTGGGAGAAATCAATGACGAACGGAACTCGACTTGACGACGAACAAACGCAAGTTCCCGGAGCAATTCTTGATGAAACTTGGATTTTCTTGAGGGGTTATGATCAACACACTAATGCGCACAAGATGACGCGAACGGAAGTCGATTTGCCTTACCGATCAAAAGATGACACGGTGATGTCAACGGAGGACGTCTGGCGATCGTTTCTTCGATTTTCGGAAGGGCAAATGTTCTGGAAATGGAGGGCAAGTGTGAGCACCGTGTTGGGGAGACTGAAACGCACATTTTGGGTGGTCACATGCGTTGAGATGATGAGAAACGGAAAAGTTATGGCCTAAACAAGAAACGGCAAAGAAGTGCTTGCAGTTTCCGTTTCACTTAATTTCAAAGGAGGAAACTATAGGAGAATTGAAGTCCTTGATGACACGGTCGTTTTACAACTGACCTCACTCAATTTCGTTGAGAATTGCAAAAGTTATGAGCATTTGAAGTTTGGACTGCAAATGGGGCTGGAACGTGAACAGTGCGCATGGCTGGAGGTTGAAGATGAACAGTAAAGGACACGTGTCGCTTTCTCGTTGGTCGGAAGAAATGGAGGGACAAAAGCGCGAGGAATAAAATAGCAAAAATAATCTAAAAATCTTGGAAAAATTCCTAAAAATACTAGAGATTATTTGAAACCCAATAAAATTTGTTTCACTGAATTTTGATGAGTTTTGGAATTTAGACAATTCCGGGACGAATATACTGGATTTAACGAAAGACCGCGAGAGATAAAATACTAGAGAGATTCTATAAATCTTAGCAAAATTTCCAAAATCATTATAGTATATTTGGAACCTAATTCTATAAATTTTGATATTTTTGGAGTATTTTGGAACTCGGGTGAAATTTCGAATAAGGACCGAAATTGAAATTTGACTTTGCGGACGGTAAAGATTGAACTCTAATTTCAGAAGGATATGGATGCCAGGTTAATTAGAACACCGAGGGAAATCAAAATTTTGAATTCAAATGGGATTTCAATGGAAAGGCTTGAATTGGAATTTGGTTCTAGAATTGCTAGAACCATTAATAATTCGAATTAAAAATCCAAATAAAAATCCAATTAACATCCAAATGTTTAAATTAATAATTTTAATTAATTTTTTCGTAAATCTCAAATTTGGGAAATTCCCTGAGATACAAATAACACTGTAAAAACTAAATTTTAAATCACTTAATGTACACATAAGGCACATTAAATTGTTTTAGATTTAGAAAATTCTAAATTAAGCTTCTTTAATCAAATAAGATTGGTGTAACATTTTCGGAAAGCTAATTTAAATATAAATTTTTGAAAACCCAAATTTTGGGATGTTACAAACCTTCCCCCTTAACAGAATCTCGTCCCCGAGATTCGAGCTGACTACAGAATAGGTTTGGGAAAAACTCAACCTTCGAGGCTCTCTGCACTTGCAGTCAACTGCACGCTTGACGGGATTGCTTCGATTCAAACACTGGATAACATCCTTCTGCTGGGTCAAATTTTGATAGGTTGCTCCTTGCAGGCAAGATTCTTTTGCAAACTTAATTGGCTTCAACTGGATCTACTTTCTGGCATATGGAACACTTCTTCCGCTGAGGCCCTTAAAAGACAATCTGCACTCTTCCTAACAATGCTGACCACTTCCATTGTTAAGCAACCTTTTATTATCCACTGACACTTGATTCTGTGCTTCTCTTGGAAACTGGACAAGCTACTCCTGACGGCGAAAACGACTTGCTATCCTGTGGTCTTGATCAAAGATTGAACATCATTTTTGTTGAGTTGGTTCTTGAGAACAGCTCTTGATCTAAGGAACTCAAGCTGATTGATAATTGCTTCACGGCATTTCAAAGTCTTGAACAATTCCTTGATCCTTGCAAATTCACTACCAATGACTTTCGGAGTAAGAGACATTGACCGAAATGAATCTGGCAACTCTTAACATCACGACTGAGTCATGGGATTCTGAAGGTTCTGAATTAGTTTTATCTTATTGGACTTGTCAAAAGCATGGATAAAAAATACCAGCTCTGTTGATCTGTTGGTCTGATACTATCTTTGTCGGTTTGGTTCTCAAGTAGCGACTGGAAATTCTATATCAGCTAGATATTCTTTCCATAGCGATTTAATGCTTCAATTGCCACAGAAGTAAAAGTACTGGTGTTCAATATGCTAAATCAACAAATTTTTGTCTCTACATCACATTACTGAAAACTCAGGCTCTATGGCCAACATACTCCTGAACATTATCTGGTAGAGTGAATGCTCAAAGACATATCAAATCCTTTATTGCCCTTAATACTTTTGATTTAGAATTCTGGGTACTTTTATTCCGCAAATAGGAATTGCTAAGTGAATTCCTTGACATTACTCTTATAGACTAGAGTATGGCATCACGGCTTCTGAAACTACTTGGTGGCTTCATCAGTCAACCATCTTTTCTTCAACTGCTTCTTGGAATAATAAACCATTGTTGCTTCCGCACACTTTCGAATTATAGGTTTAACCGAGGTAGCTTCAGGGACAATCTCAATTCCATAAGGTACTTCATATTTGAATAGGCATTGCTTGGCAAAGTGACCTCTTTTACGGCAGGCATAGCATAATCGATTCTTTGATGATGTACCATGTGATCTTGGTGTTATGCTTTGAACCGAACTGACTTCTGGGATGACTGAAGGTAAAGGGAATGCTTGATTCTTCTGGGGACATTGTCTGACATAGTGACCTTGTTTACCACGAAGGAAACAACTTCCTAGTGTCATTGACTTGCTTGTTTTCTGAGGTGGACTGCTATATTCTTGGTATTTCTCCTTTAACTGCTCCTGTGACAAGGCATGGGTAGATGACAATATGCCTTTCTTTGCTAACTCCTGAACCATAATGGCTCGGAAATTTTCTCGTTGACATTGCATTGCAGAGGTCAATACTGAATACATAGCACACTGGCTTGGGCAATGATCTTGGCCTTCACAAAGAAAATATGAAATTTTATAATTCGAACATTCTCCAAGAGGATGGTTCCCTTCACAACTGGAACAATTGATATGATGCTCGTCCGAGGTATGTCCTATTACTCCACAGCAGGTACATGCACGATCCTCTGACTTGCCTAGTTCTATGAACTTTGCAAACTTGCACTGAGAACGCACTATTGAATTTTCAACCGGTAGAACTGGAGATTGCTTTTGGTCAACATCTGCTCTAACACTGATACTAGCGGCAACATCTGAACTGACTTGGAATGCTTCGGAATCACTGCCAAGGCTGTCACTGGAGAACTTCTCCATCTGATGACTGACCATGGTTAATAGGCAAGATGGAAAAGCATAGATAAGTAACCAAGAACTATTACGGGGATTAGGTTTAACCCAAAACCTCAATTTACACAATCATTATTTACAACTTGGTATGGTCGCTCACAAAAGCCTAAGGGCCATGCAACACATACTGCAAACTCAGCAAACAGAAAACCAAATTAACCTAAGCACACAAGTCTAACGTCTAGAAAGGGTAGCACTCCTAACTTAGACAGACGCGACTCTCACACATGAGTCTCAATAGCTACTCAAGCACTGATTCTTCGAATTTCTTGAACACTTCATCGGCACTGGTTTTTCTATCTTCTGGAACACTTCATCGGCACTCTTTCTTGAGCTCGACAATTCCTGTCTTCACGATCTTCAAGTTCAGCAACGGCACCTAGTGCATTCTCCTAAAGTGTGAAACATCATTATCTATTCAAGACAACTGAGGTAAGATTTTCAACTTAAATCGGCGGGGAAAGATAGAAATTTCAGCAAAGGGGGAAAGAATGGAAGAATAAGATAAGTCAAGAACTTGTTATTCTTCAAGTTAAATTTTCTCTTTAGAAAATAATTTTGAAGTTCCTAAAGAACGGCCAAACTATCTAGGGTCAAGACCTACAGTCAGTATGCTCTGATACCACCTCTGTCGGGACCCGAATTCGCAATCCGGAAACCCTCTGTGTTTTCAGCACTAGTCCCAGGATCAGTAGCTAGTGCCCACAGTTAACAAAGATGAATATCACAATCATACACAACGGAATAATAAATAAAGTATTCATCTTTTAATATAACATGTTGAACAACCTTAAGGTCAACTTACAATTGTGAAGCCTAGATGGCTTCAACTCAGAGTAAAACGAGCAATGACTAAGCGAAGAACGCTCGGTGAATCCCATCAAAATACCACAGGCATTTGACAAGGTTCAACTCCTAGATATTCGCCTTCTTGCAGAACTTCTCCTTCTTCGAAGACAAAGACTTCTCCTCAACTGGTGATGTTTTGTTAAAGCAAGGGTGAGTACACAACCGTACTCAACAAGTCGTGCACAGAATGCAAGTCTAAATAACTATATGCACGGCTTATTCCAATTGAATGGTTGAATTGGCTATTTTGTATAAAACAACATTTACAAATGAATATCGTAAATAGATTGAAAAGCAGTAAAACAAGTAATACCCATAATAACTTTCGTAATCATTCTCAAGTAAAACATTTCTCATCCTTAACCAATTACCATATCACATTATTCACATTCCCATCCTCATTTTATTTTCAAAACTCTACCCTTGATTTGTAATCCCGAGCATTGTCCATCATCGTGGACTCGGCTATTCAATAGTTTTTACACTCTGCAGAGGTTGTACACTTTACCCACAAGATACAATCAACTCATCACGTCGGTAGTGAATCGCCATACTGAGTATGCGAATGAGCGATTATAACAAAGCATTTGAAACTTATATCTCAACCTAGGAACCTCTCCGGTTGCCTTCACTATCACTTCCCTCGCCGAGTCAAGTATAGGACCGACGAACACCGTTGGATAGGGTACCAAGCATGACAGATGCGCTCCCCATCTGATCACCCCTGGATGATCGCCACCCGAGGTATCAAAGGTGAGATATCGAATCCTACTAAACTAGGTCTTCCCATTCGGACATGTGGTTGTACGAGTGACTCAGTCAAAGGCTTGCAAGGTGAAGTCCTTAATCGACGAGGCAAGACATCCTTCTCTCAAAATTGGCGCAAATTTCACAACACTCAACCCACCCAAATGTCACGATGGCCCACCGCATAAAGCCACTTACCACTTGCCCCAGCCTAAATCCTTTATCACCCCAGCTTGATTATTAGCAACACAATGCCAACAACAACTCAACATCCATGTAGAACCACGCTGGTTCCACATATCAACATCATCGTGTGGCAACACATCACACCATTTCACAAACACATTTCATAATCCATTAATCAGTATTAACCTTTTATTTTCAAAAGACATGAGTTGCGTAGCATGGCTAAGCAATTATACACGGTCTAACCAACCCAAGTTGGCAAGTAATAACAACCAACTAATAATCAACCATCTTAGGGTGACAAATGAATTATGGCATACAATTAATCATGGCAAGGTGATATTAGCAATTGGATTGTATAACTAATCCCAAATTAATTTAAATCATTTTAATTCTTGAACTAGCATGCAATAATTTGAATCAAAGTAAATTTGTAAAACTGGGAGCAATATGATCAAAGCACGACTTGCTCGGCCCTTGCAAATTTTATTATTCTTTCTTTATTTATCTTAGATCCTCGATCCCCGATCTTCAATTTCCGCTTGCTTGATCCTCAGCTCCTTCGAGCAACTTCCGGCAACGCGTCTAACGATAAACAAACATAAATACAACAAAACTCAAAAAGCAAATCAAGTAAACTCCAAATTAAGAACGAATAGCATGGGGCACAACGGTTTTGGTGAAATTAGGAACTTGGACAGGTTTGATCGAAGATCGAATGAAAAAGAACAGGCTTTTAGAAGATTTATCGAGAATGAAAAGACTGATAATTAGGGAAGAACGGAGTATATTCCAAGGAACATCCTTCGAGATTAATTAACTCGATTGGACAGATATTGACATATGGCTCTCGATCTATAGATCGTGTCCACGAGAATGATTTGGTTTACGATGAACTAAACTCAGGCACGATGTTGACTTTTATTGACTAATGGAATAGATAGGGCTGGAACGCGAGTGAGATTAGGGTTTAACACAAGAGAGTGACATATAGGCTAATGGTCTATTGACCATGTCCACGAACGATTCTTGGGTCAACGATAAATTAGGGTTTACTAAGGTAGGGCACAAACACATATGGTCGATAAGCGATCGGCTAGGGTTTGATCTAGGGTTCGGTCATACGACGATGAAGGGACTTAACGATGATAAAGCGGCGATGATCTGAACAGATAGGAACGATAGCATGGCTCGGACATGACCTGGGTAGGGAATGACATATGTGGTGCACACAATTCAGGTTTGGGCACTAATATAAGGTTTGGATATACCACAAGGATACGAAATAGGATAGTGATGATGACATGGCATCTGTGGTGATGGCACATAACTCGGCTAGGTTTAGGTTTGATTGTAGTTGAACAACTAGAGGCATCACATTATCGATTACACGGCCCACGATGAACTTGGTTCATCGAGCCGGTCTTAGGCTAGGTTATGGTTCGATCACGAAGATAAATTGACGGTGGTTGCTAATTTGACAAGTAATGGGGCAAGATTACCTAATAACAACATGGCGATTATTGGTTAGGTCATGAGAGGGAAAATATATGGTATATTTGTGTCGGCGGATTGAGTCTTGTGAAGCGGCTTTACACGCTAAAACGCAGACAATAATTAATTAGCCAAAATACAAATAAATTCTAAAAATTACAAAAATAATCTTTGGAAGGTAGGTATTGAATTTAGATGAATTAGAAATTTGAATCACTCGATTCGAGTTACTGACGACAAAGATATGATCAAAAGAATGGGCTCAGATTGAATAATTCGAAAATGACGAAATATTCCTTAGAATCTTTATTTTTCCTGAATTTATGTTTTCTTCTCTCCCTTACTAGTGGGCCCATGCTGTCATCTTCTTCAAGCGTTCTTCACCATGGATGTTACTGAGCCAAACTACAAGCTCAGTGCAATCAAGATTGTCAGGCTTGGGGGCATGGCGGCACATGGCAAATAGCAAAATGGAAAGAGGCGGCAAGGCGCAGGTGCGAGCATGTGACTGAGTGGCGAACGGAGGGCAGGAGCGGCACCGGCGGTGTTCAGACGATGCTTGAATGGGTTCTTGCGGTCTTGTGATGTGGCGGCATGGGGAGCCGGCGAGGCGCAGGAGGGCGCGCGGCGTGAGGAGGTGGGTCAAGCGATCGGACGGGCCGGGATGGCATGGAAGGGCGGCGATGGCGGTGGCTTGGTTTGCGTTTAGGCGGCGTGGCATGGCGGCAAGGCCTCGGCAGCAGGAGTGGCAACCGAGTGGTGGGGTGCGCGGCGAGGTGGTGCGGTGCAGTGCGCCTGCGGCGGCAGAGAGGCGGCAGCGACAGCGCCATGAGATGGTCGGCGCGCCATGAACGGCAAAAATGGCATGATGCTCAAAACTATGTCAAAACGTGATTTTTCCTAAAACCAGCGAGAGCACAACGTGAGCACTACCATACTAGGCTATATCTAAAAGGAATTGGATTGGGGATTACGGTTTGGGAGGAATCGATGATGAACGGAACTCGACTTGACGATTTAACGAACGCAAGTTCCCGGAGCAATTCTTGATGAAACCTGGATTTTCTTGAGGGGTTATGATCTACACACTAATGCGCACAAGATGACGCGAACGGAAGTCGATTTGCCTTACCGGATCAAAAGATGACACGGTGATGTCAACGGAGGACGTCTGGCGATCGTTTCTTCGATTTTCGGAAGGGCAAATGTTTTGGAAATGGAGGGCAAGTGTGAGCACCGTGTTGGGGAGACTGAAACGCACGTTTTGGGTGGTCACACGCGTTGAGAGGATGAGAAACGGAAAAGTTATGGCCTAAACAAGAAACGGCAAAGAAGTGCTTGCAGTTTCCGTTTCACTTAATTTTAGAGGGGGAAACTGCAGGAGAATTGAAGTCCTTGATGACACGGTCGTTTTGCAACTGACCTCACTCAATTTCATTGAGAATTGCAAAAGTTATGAGCATTTGAAGTTTGGACTGCAAATGGGGCTGGAACGTGAACAGTGCGCATGGCTGGAGGTTGAAGATGAACAGTAAAGGACACGTGTCGCTTTCTCGTTGGTCAGAAGAAATGGAGGGACAAAAGCGCGAGGAATAAAATAGCAAAAATAATCTAAAAATCTTGGAAAAATTTCTAAAAATACTAGAGATTATTTGGAACCTAATAAAATTTGTTTCACTGAATTTTGATGAGTTTTAGAATTTAGACAATTCCGGAACGAATATACTGGATTTAACGAAAGACCGCGAGAGCTAAAATACTAGAGAGATTCTATAAATCTTAGAAAAATTTCCAAAATCATTATAGAATATTTGGAACCTAATTATATAAATTTTGATATTTTTGGAGTATTTTGGAACTGGGGTAAAATTTCGAATAAGGACCGAAATTGAAATTTGACTTTGCGGACGGTAAAGGATTGAACTCTAATTTCAGAAGGATATGGATGCCAGGTTAGTTAGAACACCGAGGGAAATCGAAATTTTGAATTCAAATGGGATTTCAATGGAAAGGCTTGAATTGGAATTTGGTTCTAGAATTGCCCGAACCATTAATAATTCGAATTAAAAATCCAAATAGAAATCCAATTAACATCCAAATGTTTAAATTAATAATTTTAATTAATTTTTTCGTAAATCTCAAATTTGGGAAATTCCCTGAGATACAAAGAACACTGTAAAAACTAAATTTTAAATCACTTAATGTACACAGAAGGCACATTAAATTGTTTTAGATTTAGAAAATTCTAAATTAAGCTTCTTTAATCAAATAAGATTGGTGTAACATGTTCATTCTCCTCCCTTCCAAGTGCACAAGAATGCTATTTCAGCCTGCTATTTCAGCTTGGGTAAAAGTTATTAACTGGACTCTTGTTAGATGTTATTGACTGGAATGTAGGTAAGCATTGCAATGGTTGCTTCAGGGTTGGAGTTTTTTTTGCGGAAGTATGGTGTGTCACTACACACTAGCTGTGTTAAAGCCATTTTTGTGTGACTAGGAGGACTTCATGAGCCAAGACACTCAACCATGAGCTGTAGGCGGGTAATAAGTCAAGAATATCTAGCGGACAAAATGGCACTATTCCAGAAGCATAACTGTTTTAACCTCTCTGTCACAAGATTGAAGCAGCTCTCTGAATCAATAATTTCTTTCCTTTTGATTATCAAAGATAAAACGTTTGTGTTGTTTCTATAGTGCTCCGCACCTGCACAAGTGCACATAACAAGCTATTTGAAGTTCATGTTGATCTTTGTAAAATCAACTATTACCATTACCTAGGACAGAGATAGTGTGAAGATTTTGGTGATATAATCTTGCTGTTGATTTACCTTTCTGACTGGTAACTTAGTGATTTAGTCTACACTCGATATCTTATCTTTTGAGAGGAGATGTTGTCTACATTCTCGTAAGTATATAACCATTCACACGACATGTAATCCTTTTATGCATTAACCTTTTGATGGAACATTTACAGCAAGACTGCTGCTTAGTTTGTTAGTTGTGATGGTAATTCAGAAAGATCATTAATAACTCCAAGCTTTGGGTTTCGTTGGATGCAACCCAATGACAAATAAACTTGTCTTATGTTCCACATCATTAAAAAGAATAGCTGGACATATGAAACTACATGGTGGAAGGCTAAATTGCATATTGGAAGGCTAAATATACAATAGTAAACCCCATGGTATATTGGCATGTTTATTACTGACACTTTTTAATTGCTATACTTTCCATTTTAACTTTATTATTACCTTTTTGTTTTGTAGGATGAGACTATGGTGGCGACTGATAATGATTGACTGCTTGAGATGTTGCTAGCCTAATTTAGGCTGTGTTTGTTTAGGCTTGAGCTTGAGCTTATTTGGCTTTTAAACTTTTATAAGCCATAAGCCAAAACAAACAGTATTTTTTCAGCCAGACGGAGAGAATAAGCTCCAACCCAATTTGCACTACACGAGAGAAGCAAGGAAAGCGATGCTTCTCAGGCTGACTGGAGCTTCTGAAAAATCTCACTTCCCTGGTACCCTTACAACTTAACTATTATTTACGAAAAATTTCCATCCTCATCCAGCTCCAGCTGGCCAAATAGCTTCTTCCAGCTCCAGCATCAGCCTAAACAAACACAGCCTTAGTACTCCTTAGTTTCCTTATGATATAATATAAATATTATTGACTTGTTGTATTGTCTCTTTATAAAACATGGAGTTGTATTGTCTCTTTATGAAACATGGAGTTGTGGACCTCATGGTCATTTTATCAACTTATTGTAATATTATTTACATATCATTCTATGTTTCGAAACTTATCATCGACTGTTTAATCGGTGTTATATGTGTACTTTATGCGATATCTGTTTTTATGCGTTATTTGACAAAAATTATTCGATATCAGATCGATTCCACTCAGATTCGATTCAATCCGCTCACCGATATTATCCGCCCAGATCCGTATCCAAGATTATCCGAATCGATTCGAATCCGACAAAAAAATATGGTTTAGGATATGGAAAGTGCGATATCCGACCGAATCCGATCCGGTTGCACCCCTACACCTAATACACAAGTCTACACATAAAAGCTTTTGTTAATAATGGAATAAGCAAACGCTATAGATGTGCCCAAATAACATCTGACTCCTTAAACTTAATCCTAGCTCATGATTATCACATTTCACTTTCCTACTTTTAACTTTTCATATAAATCCACACATGAAGAGGTTTTATTAATATGTAAACAAACAAAACCATGAACACCAAATAATTATAAATCATTCATTTAGAGACATATTAATTAATATAATAAAATATGATAGCTAACTCCCTTATCACTTTTTAATTTCTTATTTTTTAAGTTTTGTTTTTTTATATAAGGTCTAAAAAGGAAGTTCAGTTCGACTAACCAAAAATCAAACAATCATCATATACAAAAAAGCATGGTTTATCATTTCTTTTAAGATACAACACCTAACAAGCTAGACAAATACCATCACGATGTCCAAACTTATTTTAAACTTGCTTCGCTCCATGTAAGCTCAAATAACCATCCTACATGCAATGATTAACCAGTATTCCATAAATATTGTCACTACAAACCTACCACCCCTTCCTCGCTCAACAACTCGCACTAATTTAACTTTAAATTCCTTCAAAAACAATTACATCTACCACCGGACTAAATGAACAAATATAACTCATAGTCTTACATGAACAAGTAAATTGTTTTAAAGAAAGGATAAATTGCAAGCATCTTAGAGATATTTATAGCATAAATTTCACACCACCACATAACTAATCAAACAAATGTGATTATCACTTTAGTTTTTTTACTATGTCCTTTTGATATTCATAAGTCTATGTATTAAAGCTTTTGTTAGCATGTAAACAAACAAATACCACTTGTATCCATTGTCATAAATAATGGATCCCACAATATAACTAACTAATAAGACATCTACTCATCAAATGGAATTTTGGTGAATGGTTATCATTTTTCTCTACTACTTCTAATTAGGAGTTAGTGACGGTCATCCATTTTTCTTCTAAATACATGATCCGTTGGATTTGGCATGAATGGCTGAGATGGAAGGGGATTTACCCCAATCATCCTGCCCCTTTCTCTCTTCTTCGCACGGGCTTACACGATTCGAATCACTCCAGCCACGACGTCTTCCACTCTGATAGCATCTAGGCCCCCTCAATTTTTATCATGTTTTATTGAATACTTTTGGTGTTGATGATCGAGTTAATAATTCCTCATGCTATGAAGAACGTTTCCTGAAATCATGGATGAAGCTTACTGGACAAACAAGATTAAGGTATTTGATTACTAGTTCATGACTTAGGAGTTGATTCAAGTCAAATAAGCTAGAATTATTTTTCGCTTTGGCTGTACTATCAAGAGGGACTTTTGCACAAGTTGGTAACTTGGTTCATTAGAATAAGACAAAACTAGACGGCTTGGAGTTAAATCATTTAGTCTTTCTGGTCCTTGAACCAAAATCTATATTTACAACAAGTCCAAACTTAGTGACGGATCATAGTTCAGTTGATCACTTCTTATTCTGTCACAAAATAGTCGAAGTCTTCATCTCAAACAAAGTCAGTCCAGTTTGATATTAAAATGCACTTGTGTCAAATTATTGACCAAATTCTTTTCTTTTCATCGGACCAAACCTCATATTCTTATACCTTAGTCCGTAGTGAAAAATGCTTGAAGAATTTCAGCTATCATGTTTTGTCCATCTATGACGGACCAAATTTTTTGGTCCGGCATACATGTGCTTTCAGCGAACCCAAAACTTCTCTGTTTCCCATCTATGACGGACCAAATTTTTTGGTCCGTCATACACATACCTTGGTCAGATTCAAAATATCTTAGTTGTCCATCTATGACGGACCAAATTTTTGGTCCGACATAAATACAAAAATAACTATATCTTCTGACAGAGAATTCTTTGATATTCATTCCTTGTATTCATGATCAAAATCATATTCTCTTTCAGAAAAATTTCTCATTCTAGATGGACAAAATATTTCTAATTCAAAGTCTAGTCAATGACAAATTTAAATCTTTTGATTAAACTCCTTTTGTATCAAAAATTTGATCCATAGCTACTGACCACTATCATATCCCATCTATGACGAACCAAATTATTTGGTCCGCCATACATGAGACCCTGTTTTTACTCTGACGGACCAAACTTGCTGAACTCCCCATGTATGACGGACTAAACTTTTTGGTCCGTCATATATGTCTGAATTTGGTCCGTGATACACATGATCAGTATCGCTAAGGTAAATCTTTTAGTCTGCTGTAAATGTGCTTTAAGCTCAAAATTGACACTCTGACATGTGCAACGGTCACTGTGGTAGGTACAACGGCTCTTTTTGGCAGAATTGGCTATATAAGCATTGCCTGAGCTATCTACCATAGAATTTTATGAACTCCTTGACATTTTAGCATTCAAAGCTCTCTCTTTCACAATAAGGAGTCCGTGCTTCACTCTGAAACTCAAAAACCTCATTCTTTCTAAGTGCATTAGCTCCAAGCAAGTGTCTTGTGCTGTAGTTTGCAAGTGAACCAAGAGACAGAACTTGTGCAAGTTTATTACTCTTGGATCTCGGTGATCCTAGACAGCTTGGAGGAGGTGAAAAGTGCGACCTGTCCAAAGAAGATTGTGGAAGGCCACTTTTGTTTGTGAAGGGTTTGTAGCTCACCTTACTGGAGTAGTGAAAGAGCTACTGTCGTGCCCTGAATCTACAAATCCGGATACTCTGTGTATTCTGCACTAGTCCAGGATCGCGCTAGTGCACACAGGCTAAACAAGGTTTAATATCACATCATACACAGTGAAATATTAAATAAGTATTTCAACCATGTATATAAATGAGTTGTGTGACCTTATGGTCCCTTACAATAATCTGCCACATAGGGCTCGCAATAATCAGAGTAATATGGTTCAACAGCGGAATAGTAAATAACATCGTAGTGATCCATCTTCATCACAGGCACCTTGACTGAGGCTTGCTTCCCTAGTTCTCTGACCCTTCAACGAACTCCTCTTCATAAGCAGACGTAGTCTCTTCTTCTGGTAAGTTTGTCCGCAAGGGTGAGTACACACCGTACTCAACAAGTCATGCACAAAATGCAGATCTATTTACTACATGCATGGCTTATTACAAAGGAAAAGCTTTATTGGTTATTTTGCTTTTGCATCAATATTTTAAACTACTATTTATTTAGATTGAAAGCATCAAAATCATATAACCATTATATTTCTCAATTTGTTTTCCCCATTGTTTTGGACACACAGTCCCTAATCAACATTCATCTTTTTCTTTGGCACACAGCCATCCACCCCATTTTATTTTCAAACACTACCCCTTGACTGTAATCCCCGAGCATTATCCAGTGCCGTGGACTCGACTATTCGAACAGTTTTGACACTCTGCAGAGGTTGTACACTTTACCCACAAGATATAGTCGCACACCACAAAGGCGATTAACCGTAACAAAGCTTTTCAGAGACTTCTATCTTAGCCTAAGAACCTCTTCGTGTTGCCTTCACTATCACTTCCCTCACTCAGAGCCGAAGTATAGGACCGACGAACACCGTTGGATAGGGTACCAAGCCGAAGCACATGCACGCTCCCCTGTACAGTTACCCCCGTGTAACTGCCACCCCGAGGTATCAAAGGTAAGACATCAGAACCCTACTAAGCTAGGTCTTCCCATTCAGACATGTGATTGTACGAGAGACTCAGGTCAAAGGCTTGCAAGGTAAGGTCCTTAACTGACCAAGGCAAGGCTTCCTTCTCTCAAATTGGCACACAGCCCTCACATCCCTCAAGCCCCACCAAATGCCACACAGGCCCACCTGGCATGAAACCTCGGTCCACTTGCCCTAGTCTAAATAAATTTTCACCCCAAGTTATTAACAGTGCAACACATGCCCGTAATCATCCTTCATGCAGAACCACACAGGTCTCTACATTCCAGCTTCAATACCAACATCATTTCACCTTTTATCAAAATGCATTCTCTATTCTTTAGTCAGTGTTACTTTTTTAATCCAAACAAAATTATTCGTGTTATAAGCATGGCTAAGCAACTATTCACGGTCTAGCCTCCCGTGTTGGCACGATATTATCATCCAACCAATATTACCAAACCTAGGTTATCAAAGGAATCATGGCATACGATTAATGATAGCAAGGTGGCATAAACAATTTGGTTGATTAGCTAATTCACCCAAAATAATTAAATCCATTTTTAGTTGAATTAGCATGCATTGTTTAAAACAAATTACATTTCAAAAATTAGGAGCAACATGGTCAAAGCAAAACTTGCCTTCAAAAAGTTGCTGGTCATGGCCTGAAGCTTGGTCTTGCTCTAAGAATTCCCCCTCGTAAGTCTCCGGCAAATCAACGTCTAATTAAAAACAACGTACACACAATAAATTTATTTTACAGAGAACAAACTCAACTCTAAAAATTCCAAAAAATTCACCAATAAATAGATCTTGATTTTACAAATTTTTATAAATTTAAATCACTCAAATCGGAGTTAAAATGCAAAAGTTATAACCATTTGAAGTTTGAAAATAAATCAAAAAGAATAAACCGAATTTCTTTATTTATTTTTATACTGAAAAATCCAACATTTTTTACGTCAGCATCACTATTTATGACGTCAGCACTGAAAACATTTTCGGCCGAATATTTTTATTAAGAAAAATCAGAATTATGACGTCGAGATGACGTCACTTCCGACGTCAAGATCAATCGTACAAGATCGACAAGTGGGCCCCACTGATGACGTCAGCCGCTGACGTCAGCATGACACGTGTCAAGACCTGGTCGTGACACGTGGCGGCGAACTAACAATCGAGAGGTTGATTTAATCTCAACCGTCGGATTAAAAATGAACGGCCACGATTCATGCGACGATTCGGTTCGGGTTACTGCGGAGTCGACACGTGGCACATTCTCAACCCTCGGATCACGATCTAACGGCGAAAAATAAACCAAATAACGGTTCGATTGATCCGGTCAAGCGTCAAGATTCGTGCGATGAGATCAACGGCCAAGATCGCACCGACACTCCGGATCGCTACTACGGTGCTGACACGTGGCGCAACGTTAACCCTCGGATCTAAATCGAACGGCGACCAATAACCGGGCCGCGCGATTCCGAACGTCCGTTTCAAAATCAACGGCCCAGATTAAATCAAAAACCCGCGGCATGACGAGCGACGCGGCTACTCCGGCGCACGACGCGTGGACGCATCCGCACCGCACATCCAAGATCCAACGGTCTAGATCTAATCATCCGTACGCTAATAACACAGATCTAACGGGTGTAATTATCTAAACTACGTGGCTACATTACAAGCACACGATCAAGATCTAACGATGGATAATTGAAGATGAAGTTTACTGTTACCATGACTACGTGGCTAAATCCAGACCATCCAAAACGAATTCGACGGCTATTATCAAGCGCAGTTTTGAGCACACGTGGGCGATCCCAGCTACGGTCACTTGGCACTATCCTAGCCGTTCAAGTCTAGATCTACGGCTAAGAGTTGTAGATGAGACTCACGGATTCAAGACCGACGTGGCGCAATCGCAGACGTTCAGCGAAGATCGAACGGTGGTTGAAGCTCCGAGTCTCGGCGAAGGCACGGCGAAAAGAGGCGGCCGGAGAGGAAGAAGACGATGGCTCCGATGGCGCTCCGGTGCGACTCCAGCGAGATGAAGTAGCTCCTCGGGTGCAGCTCGACGTGAGGATTACTCCGGTGGTCACAATCACGACAGAAAGTCACCGGAGTAGGCGCAAAGCACGGCGGAATGTCACGGAACTACAGCGAGCAAATGCGAGCGAACAGCGGCGAGCTACAGCGAGTGCAACGGGGCGAAATGAGCGCAAAGCAAAGGAGAGTCCGGCGAGATACTCCACAGGCTTTATAGCCTTGGGAGGCGAGCTCAAACGGCGATTAAACGCGGCGGTTTCTCGTCGGAAATGACAAAAGCGGCGTAACGCTCGGAAGACAAAACGAAGCGACGGCGATGTCTCAACCGAATCACGTGGCGAAGATCGGACAGCGAGGCGATTTAAATAACGCGGCAAATCTCCACCGTCCGATCAAGATCGCACGGTCGACGATTCGGCGACTTTAGGATTTCTGTGCGGCGTGCATGAATGGGCTCGACCCACATCGTTCATCCGAATTTTCAATTGTTTTTTAAAAAATAATCCAGAAATTCATTTGATTTATTTGAGGCATTAAAAATACTAGAAAAATTACGGAAAAATTCCGAAAATATTTTAAGACATTTTGAACTCAAATAAAATATTTCCATTTATATTTTATTAAAAATTTTCATTATTAAATTAATTTCAGAGAAAACTAATTTCCAAAATTTCAATTAAATTCAAATAAATTCCAAAAATTCCTAAAAATTCAAAATAAATTACAAAATTTAAAAATAGCCAAATTTTAGGATGTTACAACTACCCGAGTGAGAACCATAGCTACTGCGGCTAGCTATGGTGAAGCAATACTTCAAGGGAAGTGCTTCAACGTGGAGTAGGAGTACTCTGAACCATGGGATAAATATTTGTCTCATTCTGTTCTTTACTTTATATTGAATTGCTTTCGCTGTTATTTCATTTTACTGTTATCTTTGTTTCATTCTGACATTAACTCATTTGCTCATATAGAATAGTTAACTGTAATCAAGAATTAAAATTTGAAGAGTTGCCTATTCACCCCCCTCTAGGTCAACTCGTTCCTTCAAGTGGTATCAGAGCAGGTTTACCTTAATTTAGCCTAATTAGCTTTGGTAAAATGGCCGAGAGAAATGGTTCTGCAACTGTTAGTATAGGAAGAGTACCTGTTTTTTATGGTACTAATTATGCTTATTGGAAAATTAGAATGAGATGTTATTTAGAAGTCAGAGGGTATGATGTTTGGAGGGTTCTGAGAAGCCTTTGCCTCCACGTGTCATGCAGAAGGGCAAATCAGATATGGTGAACCCACTCGGTGAGATTCAAAATATGCAGTATGATGCCCAAGCTAGAAATACTATATTTTCTTGTCTTAATTTAGAAGTCTTTGATAGAGTTTGTAATCTTACTTCTGCATATGATATTTGGACAACCTTGCAAGAAATTTATGAAGAAACTTCTTATGTAAAAGAAGAAAAATATTATGTTGTTCGAGAAAAATTTGATCAATTCAAAATGCTTCCTCTAGAAAATGCTAATGATATGTTCACTAGGCTTAATCCTATTATCAATGAACTTAAAAGCCTAGGAACCAAAGTTTCTGATGTTGAGGTTTGCAGGAAAATAATAAGAGTACTTCCTCAAGCATATCACAGTCTGATCACCTACCTGTCAAACAGTGGTGATCTCAGGAGGCTTACTCCAACAGAACTACTAGGTAAAATATCAGCTCATGAGCTCACTTTGACTGAAGAAGATGCTCCGAAGAAGAAGTCAATTGCACTCAAAGCAAAGGAAGTTATACAAGATTCATCTGATGAGAGTGATGATGAGTCAAGTGACGCTGAGGATGAGGATGTGAAGAAATTAGCTCTATTGATGAGAAAAGCTAACAAAATCATGAGAAGAGTAAACTTCAAGGATAAAAGAAGGTCAAACTCTTACTCTAAGAAAAATCCTTTTGCTAATGTCATTTGCTTTGAATGTAATGAAAAGGGACTTATAGCTGCTCGTTGCCCCAACAAAAGCAAGAAGAAAAATAAGTACAATGCTAAAGATGACGAAGATGATGAGAAGACTCACGATAAATCCAAAAAGAAGTACTTTAAGAAAAGTTTCTCAAAGAAATTCTCAAAGAAAGGTAAAGGAGAAGCTCATATAGGAGAATGGGTCACTGATGAGGACAGCTCTAGTGGAGATTCATCCTCTGATGATGAAGACTCTAGGTCAAAGGGCTAGCTAGACTCGCTCTAGATGAGTCAACTCCACCTCCACCTGCATTTCCTCTATGTCTAATGGCAAAAGCTGATGAGGAAAAGGTTAGTGAATCACCTTCTTATGATGACTTAGTTGAATTAGTTGAAGAATTAAACAACGCTTTGCATGCTAAAACAACTTCAACAAGAGCTCTTAAGAAGACTATTGGTGGCATGACTAATGATCTTAAGTTGCTAAAAGACAAGCATGATAAGCTTACTCTTGAACATGAAAAATCTGTGCAGACTTATGATGAACTTGTCTCGAGTCATGCTTCTCTTATCAAAGATCATGAAGATTTGCAGAATAAATGTTATGAGCTAGAGTTAAAAATGAAGTGTCGATCAACAAGTCTAAATATGTGTCTGTTTGCGATGAATCTGTTTCATGTGACTTGCTTACAGATAATGTTGCAAATTTTAGTTCTTCTAGTCTCTGTGATGAAAATTGCGAGCATGCTTCCTATGCTAAGGAACTTAAAACTGAAAATGAAGAACTAAAGGCTAAAATAGTCAGATTTGACAAAGGGCTAGAAAAATATTTTCTAGGTAGTGCAACTCTTGACAAAAATCTGGTTGAACATAGACCTAACTTAGGCAAAAATGGCTTAGGATACAAACCTAGCAATTTGCCTAAGCAAAAGGGATTGTGTAAATCCAAACAGGTTTTTGTGAAGAAAAGCACTCAATGCTATTATTGTCATAAATCAAATCATGAATCTAAAAATTGTTTTCTTGCAAATGCTTCTCATGCTAAAGTAAATAGGAGGTGCATGGTACATGCTCATTATATGTTGTTCAAGAACTTTAGGGGCAAAATGAATGTAAAATATGTAGGTCTCTCAAATCTTGATAAGAAACTTAAGGCTGTTTGGGTATCTAAAGTTATGCTGCTAAATCCTTTTAGACCTAAAGTTATTGAGACTAACATAAAAGGACCCAAAAGCATTTGGGTACCTAAAGTCAAGAAATGAATTTACAGGTAAATTATAAGAGTGGAGGCCGGCATTGGGTGATTGACAGTGGATGCACCCAACATATGACCGGGACCTCAAGAATGTTCACATCAATTGAAGGAGAGAGTGATCCAAGTCACAAGATCACGTTTGGAGATAATAGCAAAAGAAAGGTAAAAGGGCTTGGTAAGATTGCTATATCAACTGACCACTCAATTGAAAATGTCCTACTTGTTGATTCTCTAAATTTCAACCTTTTATCTGTTGCCCAACTATGTGATCTTGGATTCCATTGTAACTTCTCTTCTGATGGGGTAACTGTGGTTGACAAAAATGAAAAGCTTATTTTTAAAGGGTTCATATTTCAAAATCTCTACTTAGTAGATTTCAAATCTAACTCCTCATGTATCTCGACATGTCTGATTGCTAAAGTCTCACTTGGATGGCTTTGGCACAGACGTCTTGGGCATGTAGGTATGTCTAATCTTAAAATGCTTTTTAAAAATGAGCTAGTGGTGGGTTTGAAAGATGTTAAATTTGAAAAGAATAGGCTGTGTAGTGCTTGTCAAGCAGGCAAGCAAGTAGCCAATTCCCATCCTACCAAAAGTATCATGTCCACCACTAGACCACTTGAGTTGTTGCATATGGATGTTTTTGGCCCTACTTCATATGCTAGCATTGGTGGTAACTCATACTGTTTGGTTATTGTTGATGATTTCTCCAGATTCACTTGGGTATTCTTCTTGCCAAATAAAAGTGAAGTTGAAAAAAATATTCAAAACCTTTGCAAAAAGGGCCCAAAATGAATTTGATTGTCCCATCAAGAAAATCAGAAATGACAATGGGTCTGAGTTTGTAAATACTAATATAATTGAATAATGTGATGAATTAGGAATTAAACATGAACTCTCAGCCACCTATACTCCTCAACAAAATGGTGTAGTTGAGAGAAAGAATAGAACCTTAATTGAAATGGCTAGGTTAATGTTAGATGAATATGATACTTCAGATGCTTTTTGGGCCGAGGCTATTAATACTGCTTGCCATGCTGTTAACCGTCTTTATCTTCATAAACTGCTTAAGAAAACTCCTTATGAATTATTAGTTGGCAGAAAACCAAATATATCATACTTTCGTGTTTTTGGTTGCAAAGTATACATTTATAAAAAGAGAACACACTTGGGTAAGTTTCAGACTAGATGTGATACTGGCATCATGTTAGGTTATTCTTCTAAGTCCAAAGCGTATAGAGTGTTTAACAATTCAACTGGCTTAGTAGAAGAGACTTATGATGTCAAATTTGATGAATCTAATGGCTCACAAGGTGAGCATGAGAATCTAGATGATGTAGGTGATGAGGGGCTTGTGCAAGCAATGAGAAAAATGGAAATTGGTGACATAAAGCCCAAAGAAGACAAAGATGAACCACCTACTCAATCAATGATACCACATGCTGGAACTCAAGAAGAAGAGGAAGAAAAGGATCAAGATCGACCAGTCATCATCAGAAGTCATCATACCATTGCTAAGGATCACCCATCTGACTTAATCATCGGTGAAATCAGTAAGGGTGTTCAAACTCGTTCTAGACAAGCCACTTTTTGTGAACATTACTTGTTTGTTTCTTGTGTTGAACCTAAAACTGTAGAACAAGCTCTAGAAGATGCTGATTGGATAATAGCTATGGAGGAAGAGCTCAACAATTTTGAAATAAACAATGTCTGGAGCTTGGTAAAACGTCCAAAGGATCATAATATCATCGGTACAAAATGGGTGTTCCGAAACAAACAAGATGAAAATGGAGTGGTAATAAGAAATAAAGCTAGACTGGTAGCTCAAGGCTTTACTCAAGTGGAAGGACTGGATTATGGAGAAACATATGCTCATGTTGCACGTCTTGAAGCTATTCGGTTCCTTCTTGCCTTTGCTACTCATTTTAATATCACTCTTTATCAAATAGATGTGAAAAGTGCATTTTTTTAATGGATTCATTGATGAAACTGTTTATGTTGAGCAACCACCTGGTTTTGAAGATTCAAACTTGCCTAACCATGTTTACAAGCTATCTAAAGCTCTCTATGGCTTAAAACAAGCACTTAGAGCTTGGTATGAACGCCTTAGAGATTTTCTGATAATTAAGAACTTCAAAATTGGGAAGGTTGATCCAACACTGTTTCTAAAAGATATCGATGGAACATTAATGATCTGTCAAATTTATGTAGATGATATCATTTTTGGATGTACTAATGATTCTCTTTGCAAGGAATTTGGTGATATGATGGCAAAGGAATTTGAGATGTCCATGATAGGAGAGCTGACATTCTTCCTTGGTTTTCAAGTTAAGCAATTGAAGAAAGGAACCTTCATTTCATAAGAAAAATACACCAAGGATCTCCTCAAGCGCTTCGAAATGGAAGAATGCAACCCAATCAAAACTCCCATGGCAACCAACACACATCTTGATCAAGATGTGGGAGGTAAGTCTGTTGATAAAAAACTCTTTAGATCTATGATTGGCTCTTTACTATACTTGATAGCATCTAGGCCTGATATCATGTTTAGTGTATGTATGTGTGCTAGATTTCAAGCTGCACCTAAAGAAGTTCACTTAAGTGCTGTAAAAAGAATATTTAAATATCTTAAGTTTACTTCTAATATTGGTTTATGGTATCCCAAGGGTGCTCCCTTTGAGCTTCTTGGCTATTCAGATTTTGATTATGCCGGTTGCAAAATTGATCGTAAGAGCACTTCTGGGGGTTGTCATTTGCTTGGAAGATCTTTAGTTTCTTGGTGTTCTAAAAAGCAAAACTCTAGCACTTTCTACTGTCGAAGCTGAATATGTAGCTGCTGGCAGTTGCTGTGCTCAAATTCTCTTTATCAAACAAACATTTCTAGATTTTGGGATTAAATTTGATAATGTGCCTCTATTGTGTGATAATGAAAGTGCAGTAAAACTAGCAAACAATCCAGTCCAACACTCTAGGACTAAGCACATTGAAATCAGACATCACTTTATCCGTGATCATGTTGCTAAAGGAGATATTGTGCTTAGTTATGTGAGAACTGAGAATCAATTGGCTGACATTTTTACTAAACCTCTTGATGAGGCAAGATTCTCAAAATTAAGAAATGAGTTGAATATAATTGATTATTCAAATGTTGTTTGATGATCTCACATTAAGGGGGAGCAAGTTTGTTCTTTATACATCTCTTGATACCCACTGTATGTGTAAATAGATTCAAAGTGCTGAATTTAGGACAAAACTGATATTTTTGTAGATTTTCTTTAATCTCTTGTCTTTAAAGAAGATGTTGAAAGTCTTATCCTTCTTTGCTACATTCTTGTCTCATCCAAAAAAAATTGGTAATTGAGTCAAAACTCAATTAAAATACATCTATTCAGCACTTGAGTATTTCATTTGAGCTTAAGTAGCAAATACTAATGCTCATATGAAAACCAACTCAAACATTTCCTAAAAATGCGATTCTTTCAAATTCATGTTTTTGCTGTTGTATTTGTTTTCTCATCTTAGTTATATCTATTAGCTTCAATCTTTAGAAACACACTCCTATGACAGACTAAAATTGTTGATATGTATTGCAAAAGGACTATTTACGACGGACCAATCCTACTCAGAAAGTCTATGCACGACGGACCAAAATATTTAGTCTGTCATACATAGGAAGTCTTGGTCTCAAGTTCTTTCAGAACAAAGCCTATGTGTCACGGACCAAAATAATTAGTCCGTGGCTGGACAAAAAATTTTTAAGTTGATTGGTCCGGCGCAAATGGTAAAATTTGTTATATTTATCAAAATGGTCTGTCATATGAGGAATTGTTTCAAAACTCAATTCTTATCTAAATTCAAATGAATTTGATCTTTTTATAAAAACATTTTGTTCTTACCTCAAGTTCAAAAAAGGTATTCAAAATCTTGCCTTTTACTGTAGGACTCATCTATTGCTAAACTTGTCTTTGACCTCTGGACCCTTTGTGGTAGCCCATACGGTTTTCACAGAAAAGCAAAGAGGGTCCCACAACTTTCACCACTTCCTTTTTACTGGACGCCTGTGTTCCCCAACCACCATTTTAAATGGCGCCAGTTTCCTCGATTCCCAAATATCATCCTTCTCCTCATTCATTGCAGATAACCTTCTTTTGGCAAAACAAAATTCCCATTGCTTCTCTCTATCTTGCGCATTCTCCTCTTGACCGAAACCCTAACTCCTTCTACACAAGAAGCAATCCTTAGCCTGCATTGGCAACAGTGTTCCTCTGGTACCTCAAGAAGAGTCTTTGGAAGAACTCAGAAGTTTAATTCTAAGTCCTTGTCTTCTTCTCAAAACCCTAGACCTAGTTCTTAGTCTCTAGTTTTTTCTTTTACCTAGGTCTGATCAGTGCGCTTGCAAAAAAGTTCTGCATTGAGTTAAACTGAACAAGAACTGAACTAATATAACTAGTGTCAGAATGAGGTCGAAGAACCCAGACAAAAGAGGCTTAGTTAGAAAGATCATTGACAAAGTAAAAAGCAAAAAGCAGAAAATAACAGACTCATCCCCTGGAATATCTTTGTCTAGACAACCTCAAGGTCCTGTTTTGATCCATGATATGCACAGTGCAGAAAGGAAAAATAGAAAGCTAGTCACATCTCACCCAGGAAAAGGAAAGAACAGGGTTGAAGAGGAATCTAACTCTTCTGAAGATAGTGAATATGAACCGATAGTGAATCTTCATCTGAAAACACAGAACTAATCACTAAAGTTGACATTTTGGCTAACAAAGAATTGTCTGCCCTTAGTGGAAAGAAGTTGAGAGCTGTGAGATTGGTTAGTGAAAAGGCTTGGTTTCCTGCTTCAAGACTAGCTCTTGGTGAAAATTTCATTTCCTTGCTCCATAAGAACATTTACAATGTTTATCTAAATAGAGTGGATGGAAAAGGAAAATCAATCCCTACTTTGTCAAATCATCAATATGTTGACTGAGAACAAGTGAATTCTATAATTGGGTCAAATAGACTGCTTTGAGTGCATAAACTCTACCCCGGACCGGGTCGGCTTCTTGTCAAACAAGACCATTCCTTGAGTGTTACTAGAACCTTAGAGTTCTATGCATCATTGCTAGTTGATAAACAGAGAAGGCATATCATGTTCACTATTAATGGTAAAATAAGAAAAATTAAAGCTGCACAGTTTGAGTCTGCTATTGGAGCCTCAAGTCCATTAGTGAACAGAACAAGATTATTTGAGAGGATGTTCCCAAATCAGAGATAGAGATTAGTAGGAGATATGCCTGATATCCAAATTTCTGCTCACATATATAAAGATGTCACCTGTGCTGATTTTAGCCCTAACAGAGTGTCCTGCCTCTCTGAAGAAGCTAAGGTGTTATTGCTGGTTCTGAGGCACACCATATTCCCAAAGTCAGGATACAAAGAAGGTGTGACTCCAACCCTAGCCTGGATGCTGCACCTAATTCTGTCAAGGCAACCCATTGATTTAGTGGATTATATCTTTGGGGAAATAGAAGAGGCAATATATAGAAAATTGGGAAGCCCTTTGCCTTTTACCCAACAAGTGACTCGAGTTCTGTTAGCTCAAGGAATCATTTCTCAGAATAATATGAATAGAGAATTTAAGTGCTTTCCAAAGAAATACAATATGCATAAATCAACTGGACAGAATCTAAGGGTCACTGGCTTTCTCCAAAGGTTACAAGAAAATCAGCCTATAAAAGAAGAAGAACCAGTGCACCATGATCAAGAAGAAGAAATGGATGAACCAAGTAAGGAATTAGCTCTTGAATATGGATCCACAGAAGAAGAGGAGTCAGATGATGAAGCCGAAGACGATTTTGACAATAATAGTCAGAGTGGACACTCTCAGACTCATAACAGTAGTAGTGACCACTATGAGTCTTGTGGCAGTTATCATTCATTTAGCAGCAATCATCTTTCAGGCAGTTATGCAGCACAAGTGAGCTCAAGCCACAGACAATTGCATTCAGACCACAGTCATCATAGTAGTCATCAAAGGCATCAAAGTTCAAGCAAAAACAAGTCTGGAAATGAAAGAGAGCCTAGTGCTTACAGTATACACACAAGTAAATCTGAAAAAGAACCTAGTGATCAAAGTGTCAGCTAGGGGTGGCAATTGTACCCGCGGGTTTTGCACCCGATCGGGTCGGGTTCGGGTTTTAATTTTTACTCGCGGGTTCTTGGTCTGCAATTGCGAAATGGGTTCGTCGGGTTCGGTTTTAATGTTCACATGGGTACCCATCGGTGCCAAAATACCGATATACCCATCAGTAATTGCGTCGGGTTCCGATACCGTCGGTTTGGGGTCGGGTTTGGTGCCGTCGGGTTTGACTCGGTTTTGGGTTCGGGTTTCTTGTCGGGTCGGATTTTGCAAAACCACACCCGACCTAACCTATTGCCACCAGATTACACAAACCCGTCGCAATTGCCGTCGATTTCGGCACCCGCCGAGTTCGGTTCAGATAGATTTTACCCGATATGGTATTCGGTTCGGTCGGGTTTTCAATTCGGTTTTGGATCGGGTCGGGTTTTGTAAAACCGCAAGACTGACCAACCGTTGCCATCTCTAGTGTCAGCAAAGGAAAGTCTGGAAAAGAGCCCAGTGCTCAACATGTTAGCAAAAAGCAAGTCTGGAAGAGAGCCTAGTGCTCAAAATTGTCACAAGGATAAAAGTCTAAGTCATGATAAATCCCCAAGGCCTGCTGTTCAAATTTCAGTTCATTCCCCAGAACAAACTGAATTGGTTGAAGGGAACACATGGTATGACCAAGGACAAGCAGATGATGGTGCAACTGACATCATGTCAGGCTCAGTTGCTCAGTCTCTGAATGAAGAACAACAAGTTCATTACTTTCAAGAGCTAGCAGCAGGTGAACGGTTAGCTCAAAATCAAGGTTTTGGGCCTGGTGCCCATGATCATGAGGCTGGAGGTTCTGGAATGCCACAAGTTTTTGAACCTTACTATCCTCCCCAAGCAGTGCACCCAGACCATGATCAAAGGAACACTTTTCCTGGTTGGGAAAATTTGTTTGATTATCAACATCAGTCTATCCATTCACATCATGAGTAAGTGCTGCAAGAATCTTATCAAGCTCCAGAAAACACTTTTGACTCTCAGCCTTCATGGTTTACATCTTTTGAGCAACAGCATTATGCTGATCAAAGGGGCTTCCAAGCTGCATATCTTGATGATCAACAGTTAACAGTTCAAAGACATGAAGAACAAATGAGAGCACTTCAACAGTATAATGAGCAAGTTCAAGAACAGCTGAGGAAACAATATGAAGAGCAAGTCAATTACAGAAATGAAACTTTTGCCAGATTTGGGGATTTGAGGAATTGGGTTACTCAGCTTGGCACAAATCAGAACCTGATCAAAGACAGATTATATAATATGAATCAGAAACTAGATACAAATCATAAGCACCAAAGAAATCAGATTGAAGCTGCACGTACATCAGAAGAAAGTAAACTGTTCGGGATTGCACAAGACCAAGAAGATTTCCAGGAATATACTAGGGATGCATTTCACGATCAAAGACATCTTGCCCTACATCATCTTGATGCACTGGTTGACTGTCGGGACCCGAATTCGCAATCCGGAAACCCCCTGTGTTTTCGGCACTAGTCCCAAGATCAGTAGCTAGTGCCCACAGTTAACAAAGATAACTATCACAATCATACACAACGGAATAATAAATAAAGAATTCATCTTTTAATATAATATGTTGAATAACCTTAAGGTCAACTTACAATTGTGAAGCCTAGATGGCTTCAACTCGAGTAAAATGAACAATGAATGAACGAAGAACGCTTGTGAATCCCATCAAAATACCACAGCATTTGACAAGGTTCAACTCCTAGATATTCGCCTTCTTGCGTAATTCTCCTCCTTCAAGACAATGACTTCTCCTCAACTGGTGATGTTTTGTTAAAGCAAGGGTGAGTACACAACCGTACTCAACAAGTCATGCATGTAATGCGCTTCTATTACTACATGCATGGCTTATTCCAAAGGATTGGTGAATGGTTCTTTTGCAATAAAGCAGCATTCACAAATAATCATAATAGATAAAAAAGCAGTAAAACAAATAATACCCATAATAAATTTCGTAATCATTCTCAAGTAAAACATCTCTCATCCTTAACCAATTTCCATATCACATTGTCTACATTCCCAACCTCATTTTATTTTCAAAACTCTACCCCTTGACTGTAATCCCCGAGCATTATCCAGTACCGTGGACACGGCTATTCGAATAGTTTTTACACTCTGCAGAGGTTGTACACTTTACCCACAAGATACAATCAACTCACCACGTCAGCCGTGAATCGCCATACAAGAGTATGCAAATGAGCGATCATAGCAAAGCCTTTCAGAAACTTCTATCTCAACCTAGGAACCTCTCCAGGTTGCCTTCACTATCACTTCCCTCACACTGAGCCGAAGTATAGGACCGACAAACACCGTTGGACGGGTACCAAGCCGCAGCACAAGTACGCTCCCCCATACAGTTACCCCCGCGTAACTGCCACCCCGAGGTATCAAATGTGAGATATCAGAATCCTACTAAACTAGGTCTTCCCATTCAGACATGTGGTTGTACGAGTGACTCAGTCAAAGGCTTGCAAGGTGAAGTCCTTAATCCACCAAGGCAAGACATCCTTCTCTCAAAATTGGCGCCAAACCCTCACAACACTCAACCCTCCCAAATGCTACGATGGCCCACCTGGCATAAAGCCACTTGCCACTTGCCTCAGTCTAAATCGTTTATCACCCCAGTTGATTATTGCGCAACACAATGCCAACAATAACTCAACATCCATGTAGAACCACACTGGTTCCACATATCAACATCATCGTGTGGCAACACATCACACCATTTCACAAACACATTTCATAATCCATTAATCAGTATTAACCTTTTATTTTCAAAAGACATGATTTGCGTGGCATGGCTAAACAACTATACACAGTCTAACCAACCCACATTGGCAAGTATTAACAACCAACTAATAATCAACCACCTTAGGGTGACAAATGAATTATGACATACAAATAATCATGGCAAGGTGATATTAGCAATTGGGTTGAATAACTAACCCCAAATTAATTTAAATCATTTTATTCTTGAACTAGCATGCAATAATTTGAATCAAAGTAAATTTGTAAAACTGGGAGCAATATGATCAAAGCACGACTTGCCTGGCCCTTGCAATTTATATTATTCTTTACTCTTTATCTTCGATCCTTAATCCTCGATCTTCAATCTCCGCTTGCTTGATCCTCAGCTCCTTCGAGCGACTTCCGGCAACGTGTCTAACGATAAACAAACACAAATACAATAAAACTCAAAAGGCAAATCAAGTAAACTCCAAATTAAGAACGAATAGCATTGGGCACAACGGCTTAGATGAAATTAGGAACTTAAATGGATTAGGTCGATGATTAGACAAAATAGAACGGCTTTTGAAAAAAATACACCGAAGAGAAAGATTAATAACTGGGAAAGAAGGAATAGTATTCTGAAGAATATTTCCTTTGAAGTTGCTATCTTGATTAGACAGACAATGACATATGGCTCTCGATCCATAGACCGGGTCCATGAAGATTTGTTAGTTCACGATGAACTAAGCTGATGCAAAAGTTGACTTTTGTTAACTGAACAGATACACAGTAAACAAAAGAAAGATAAGCTGATAGATTAGATATGGCTCAAAGATATGACAGATGGTCAATGGTCTAGCGACCAAGTCCACGAATGAATTCTGGGTTAATGGCATATTAGATTTTCAGGGATAAGACAAGGACGAATGGAATCGACATTCAGTGCGATCCGATCTGGAGTTCAGTCATACATCAACGAAGAGACTTGACGATAACAGGGCGATAACGATATGTAGTAAGACAGAGTACAAATATCTTACTACGGTGGACACAACGAGGGAAACTGCAATACCGGCTGCGCAGCTCACGATGAACTCAGTTCATCGATCGATCTTAAGTTAGGTTTTGGTTTGGCTTTGCAGATGATAGAAAGATAAAGCCGGATTCACAAGGAATGGGGTTAGATCACGATAGGACAATAAAAAGGATATTGACATCGCACTACGCTCTTGCTTGAATGCGCGCATGCGATGACAGCGAAACAATGACAGGACACTCATGCAAGGATAAGTATCAACTGTAGATATGACAACGAGGTAAGGCTATGGTTCACAATTGATCTGCGGATGCGGAATTTACATGTCACGACGCAACGTCGACGACAGATTAGACCTAGGGTTAGGTTGGGGTTTGAGTGAGATGACTCGAGATAGATCCACTAAAAAAAATAGGATAGGTAGGATTAGCTGCGATACAAAGAATTAAAAAGGATGGTTAAGCGAACCACGATCCAATCGCAAAGCGACTAGACCGAAAGACGACGGGTAGGTTTTAGATTAAGGCTTTGACAGCAAATGGAGACCAAATGAACTCGAAGGATGGACAAAACAGCAGGGTAACAACCCACTGGACGGGAGGACTCGGCCAAAGCGAACTAGGATGTTTAGCGACAAAAGGCGATGCACGGCGACGACGAAACCGACGGTGAAATGAATATTAAAATTTTCAGATGGTGGAATAGCAAAGGTAGGGTGAGCACGGTGTAGAACGCGGCAATACGAACTCAACGGTATAGGCGGATTTGGCGGCGACCCACCGGATTAATCACAAACTGCCGATTAACGGTTGTTACAGTTAATAGATCTATAGCCATAACTACTAGAATAATGAATCAAAAATTACAAAAAAAATTAGAGAGCCTACTAAGATCCTAGAACACGATATGACTCGAAGAGATTGGATTTTTACCATCTGGATCAACGGGGAATGCACGATGTCATTCCCTGCTATTCGTACGCAGTCTGATCGGGGAAGATTGATTTTTCTGTACAAATTCGACATGTAAAACCTTGAGTTAGGGTCAGCATCGTGTGGGGGACATCAAGGGGAGTCTACCATAAAAATTTCACGGCCAAACTCGCAGAAACGAGGGAGAAGGGGCTCCGGCAAGATTTGATCTTTGGGCGGCCATAACTTTTGATCCAGTGGATGAAATTGCACTAAATTTGGATGGAATACAGAGGGTACCTTGAGGCATAATGTGATGTAGACGGATCTTGAAAAGAGTTGATGAGTTGACGGGGAACGCGCCTCAAAGTATGGCCGATGTGCGGCTGTGCTTCGGAGGATGAGGGCAAAGTTTCTCGGGTTTGGATGAGTTGATCTGAGGTGAGGATGTGTGGGAGAGGTCATGGGAGGTCTCCACAAGGTTGGAGTGGTGGCTAGATCAAGAGAAACCGGATTTGGAGCAAAACGGATCAAGTCGGCATTTATGCGAGCATGTGGCGTGCGTGCACAGACTTGAGGCGACGTTGGCCAATTGAGGGCCGGCCAGTGGTGGGGATGGGGTGGAGAGGTGAGGGGAAGCCCGTGGGAATGACGGCCGACGCCGGGGATGCCAGAGCGACGGTGAGGGCGACGGCCGACGCGACCAAAACGGTCCGAATGGCATGGCGGCCAAAAACATAATAAAATGCGGAATTTTTCGAAACTAGCGAGAGCACGGCGTAGAGCAAGATCATACTAGACTATATCTAGAAGGAATTTGATTGGGGATTACCGGTTTGGAAGAAATCGATGACGAACAGAACCCGACTTGACGACGAACAAACGCAAATTCCCGAAGCAATTCTTGACGAAACCTGGATTTTCTTGAGGGGTTATGATCTACACACTAATGCGCACAAGATGACATGAACGGAAGTCAATTTGCCTTACCAGATCAAAAGATGACACGGTGATGCCAACGGAGGACGTCCGGTGACCGTTTATTCGATTTTCGGAAGAGCAAACATTCTGGAAATGGAGAGCAAGTGTGAGCACTAGATGGAGAACGTCGAGATGAAACTTTTGAGTACTCGCACATGTTGAGGGAAGAAGAAATGGAGGAGTTATGGCTAAAACAAGAAACGGCAAAGAAGTGATTGCAACGTCCGATTTACTTGATTTCGGAGGGGGAAACTGTAGGGGAATTGAAGCCCTTAACTAGGCCGACAATTTGCAACTGACCTCACTCGATTTTGTTGAGAATTGCAAAAGTTATGAGTATTTGAATATGGGGCCAGCCATGGGAGCTGAAACGTGAACAGTATTGGACACATGAGGAAGATGAACAGTGCGAATTTTAAAGCGCGTGAGATAAAATAGATAACAAGATCTAAAAATATCAAAAAAGGTTCTAAAAATCATAATTAATAGAATACAACCAAATAAAATTAGTTTCACTATTTTTGGACGAAATTTGGAATTTAGATTATTTCGGAACAAAAATAATGGATTTGATAAAAAGCGTGAGATATAAAATACCAGAGAGATTCTATAAATCTTCAAAAAATTCTCAAAATCATTTTGAAATATTTGGAACCTAATTCTATGAAATTTGAGATTTTTGGAGTACTTTGGAACTTGGGTAAAATTTCGAATAAGGACCGGAATTGAAATTTTGACTTTGCTGACGGAAAAGGATTGGACTCAAATTTCGAAAGGATATGGATGCCAGGTTAATTAGAACACCGAGGGAAATCCAAATTTTGAATTGAAATGGAATTTCAAAGGAAAGGTTTGATTTAGAATTTGGTTATAGAATTGCCTGAACAATTAGTAATTCAAATTTAAAATCCAATTAACATCCAAATGTTTAAATTAATAATTTTAATTAATTTTTAGCAAATCTCAAATTTGAGAAATTTTCTGAGATACAAAGAATACTGTAAAAACTAAATTTTAAATTTTTGATGCACACAAAAGGCACATTAAAAATAGTTTAACTTTAGAAAATTCTAGATTAAGCTTCTTTAATCAAATAAGATTGATGTAAAATTTTTGGAAAGCTAATTTAAATATAAATTTTTGAAAACCCAAATTTTGAGATGTTACATTGACCTTACTGCATCGATAGATAACATCAACGATTCCCTGGACAAGTTACAAAATGATTTTCATAACTTGGTCCTTCAACCTAGAGATCCCAACTATCCAAACTGGCATGATCAGGCGATGGCCCAAGTTTCCAGTCCAATGGCTCAAGCACAGTTAGGACAATCGGATGATGATGATGATGTGAAGATCGTGTCTCCTCCAAGAAAAAGTTCTGTTCTTGATCAGCTCAAGAGAACCTTTTCAAGGCGCAAATAGTACCCTTTTTGGAAATTGATGCCAAAGGGGGAGAATAATTTCCTAGGTTCTAGTATGACTGTAGGATGAACTTTTGTATTAAAAGAATAGTTCTTCTGGGTCTGGTGTAAAATTATGCTATGTGCTATGAAGTTTCTTGTGCACTGATATTGCTAATATCTGTCACTCATTTCACTTTGCTCTAATATCATTCTTAATTGGTCTCTGATTTTAGTAGCAGAAAAATGATATCTGAGATGTCTGAAGTATAGCTGTTGTGCTCATATACCCTCTTTTATAATATAAGTGTTGGTATTGCGTTTGCCTACTATTCTTAGCATTACTCTGATACTAAATCTGATGCTCTAGTTCAGTAAAGTATATGCTATGATATGTTGCTAAGATTAATAAGATGCTCAAACTCTTAATGATCTGAAATCTGCTATTTATAAAATTCTGAAAATTAAATGTTTAAGGATCTAATATAGTCCAAAATACCATAACTATTGTAAGTTAAGTTCATGCAATTATTGAGGGGGAGCACATGCATCTTCAAATATTCACTTATACTCTGTCAAGCTAACTCTGTTTTGCAGAAAATTTGAGAAATTATTAACTAGAAAGGTATGTTGTCATCAATCACCAAAAAGGGGGAGATTGATAGCATCTAACCCCCCTCAATTTTTATCATGTTTTATTGAATAGTTTTGGTGTTGATGATCGAGTTAATAATTCCTCATGCTATGAAGAACGTTTGCTGAAATCATGTGATGAGGACATCACCAGCATGGATACGACTAGCGTGACCGCTGCCTCTCCTTCCTCTCTTGCCGCTCCAACGACTACCGACGATGCTCCATCTTCGTCACATACGATCGACGCTGCGGCATCTTTGTCACTGAGAGGCATTAATCTAAAAGCTCAGCTATTCAAGCCCATATCAATAGACAAGGGCCTCAAGCACACACCCCGAGGATAGCCCACGCGTCAAGGAAGGCCCACATGGAAGCCCAAGATGCCAAAAAGCCCGGTTCGGCATCCAGCAGCAAGCCAACTTCAAACGGGTATAACTCGGGCTCCCGGACACCGATTTCAGCGTGCGACCACCCATTTGAAAGCTTAGGAGATAAGATTTCCAATGGATTCAGACCCACTTCCAAATTTGCTCCAGAATGATGGAAAAATGCGGAACAATATCACGGGCCAGAAATTCAGGGTGCTGCGTCACCTCACTTTTGGGCCAATGGCCCATGTATCTTAGGGTTTTGGTGGCCACCGCTGTTTTGGCTGCCCTACACCTCCTGGCTGCCGCTATATATATGGCCGCCACCGTTCTTCTACGTTTAGGTTTTGTTGTGTTTTGGTAGACCCCTTGTGCGTCCCTCCTCATGTTCACGTGTGTCGACTAGACCACCCATGCCGAGAAACAGAACCTCAACTTGTTGATGAGATTACCCATTTACTATCAACTTGTTCTTGCTTGTTCTCAATTGCTAGCAGGTTCAAGGATCGATCGTGTTTGACTCGGTTGATCGCCTCGTGTGGTGACTTTGCGATTGTTCGGTTGCTGATCCCATGGATTGGTAGCGTCGTCACTACACCAAATCGACGTATCGTTCTCATCAGAAGATCGGGCCGACCCTAGTGCACATCAAGTGGTATTAGAGTGACGGTTGCCTGGTGAGAACACCCTTATCTTTGTTTAGTTCATCTTGTTCGTCCTAGAGTCCAGAAAAATAGCCCAAAAAAATGTATGTTCGCTGTATGATCAATCTAATCCGAGCCCCTTTTGGCCTTTACTATTACTACCTAGTTTAATTCTTGTTGAATTTTTGTTGCATCGTCGTGTCATTGCTGGTCTTAGTGTTTTGATCTTTAGAGTTTTGAGTTCTTGTCACGTTCTTGTCACCGAGTTGAAACTCCATCGCGTCGTTGCGTCCAATTCAGATCCTCCTCTGTCCAGTTCGGTATTTTGGTCATAACTCCCTCATATGAACTAGGATTTTGCTGTTCTTATACTTTCCTGAAAGCTTGAGAAATTATCTACAACTTTGTCCATTATGAAACTTTCCAGAAACGCCGTCTTCTTGCCCAAAATCCCATCGGATTGGAATCTGTTTTCGTCTTGGATTTTCTGAGCAGTCTGTATTTCGGGGTCAATATCTCTGGCTTCCCTTATCCAAAATAGATGTTCCATATATGCAAATTGATCAGCTTGAAAAGATCTACAACTTTCCAGTTATACTTTTTTTGCATTGGAAGCAAATAAAAACCCGAAAACAGCGTTTGAAGTTTCTGCATAGTAGATCTGTTTGCAGCAGGAAAAAAGTTTGAGTTGTAATTCCTCATATGTGCCACTTGTTGATATAGAAGGAAGAACAATTTAAAAAAAAAGGCAAGTGCATATAAAAGAGCCGCACTAAAAGGTGGAAAAAGAAGCCCTAGCTATTTGCTTGTGTGTTGTGGTCATTACAGTTCTTTGCTTACGTGACTTCATTGGTGTCGTGTTCGCGTCTCTAGTACGGTTTAGCCTAGGACCAGCAAAGTACCACCGTTGAACGTTCTTTCAACTTGTTTTGGCTAGTGTGGTTCTAGTATATCCTTTGCTACATATTATACCTATCCAAGCTCCACCTACTATTAACCACAAAAGAAGCACCTTCCAATCGCTTTGTCACCCCTGAGTGCAGATTACCATCATCCACCGATTGAACCTTGAAAAGCTGCAAGGTAAGAACTGGTAAGAACTTGGTGTGAGTTTGAGCGTGTGAGATCCTCCACTGTCCACATATTAGTAATTCATAGGAACTAATTCTCTTGTGAGTTCTCTGTTTGTTGCCCCTAACAATGGCAGGTTCACATAGCAAGACAACTTACGACGATGATATTGAGGATTGTCCATTCTTCACAGAAAGAGAAAAGAAATACTTGAGAAAACATAAGCGACTTGAGTCCTTGCAGAAATCAATGGGTGAGACGGTCGAGCATGGGATTATCCCTTCGACCAAGAATGAGAACACACCAGTGAAGAAAGATTTGAAGTCTGCCTCACTTAAGAAGAAGGATAGTAAGTGTATTTCAATATATAATGACAAGAATGTTCTTGCTATTCCTGCGACTAACTATGTAGGCAAGAATGATCAAGATGGTGTGCACCTGAATACTACATTGACAGACAACTACATGAGCCTCATGTCTCATCGCCTACTTAGTGCACCACTGGAGCATGCCAATGAAACTCAACGTAACAACTTATTCCTGTTGAATAATTAAATAGTTTCCAGATTAAATTCTGAATATAAATCATGAATAGCATCACAGAAACTAGCATGCATTTCTCTAACATACTAAGCAGTACGAACATCATGATCATCTTGATAAACATGATTAACCACAAGATTAGGGCGGATTGAACGTACTGAACAGAAGAAGATGCTGACGACGTAGATGGTGCTGTTGTGGTGTTGACGTGGTCGACGTTGGCGATGGCGCGTCGCAGGAGCCGCTGGCTACGACGACGTCCAGTAGCGGCAGGAGCAGGAAGACGAGCCGTGGTGAAGATCTTGAGCAGTCGCGCGGAGCGCTTCCCAAAAACCTTATTCGCCCTCTCCCGGTGCAGGATCGCAAAGACGAAGGGTTCCGGAGACCTGCTCTCCCGATCGCGGATGCACGTCGGCGCTCGGGATGGAGAAGGCTACGGTGGCGGCGCAGCAACGAGAGGTGGCAAAACCCTAATGTGTGTTCTATATATCTACACGGGTGGCAGGGCGCAGTATATATAGGGATAGCCTGGTAACCGTGACCGAACATGACTTGAAGACGTGCCACGAACGGACTCGGTTACAGTATCCTTATCTCATACTAGCTGCCACGATTCCGAGTAGCAAAAGAATAAACTGCAAAAGGAAGCTGCGTCTACGCAAGGCCTTAGACCGGATTTCGGCGGACCATTCACGCAGGTGCCGCACGCCCGCGCCCTCCGCCCCGACCCGAGCCCGGCCCGGCAAGGCGAGGCGAGGCGAGCGCGCGTGTGGGCTTCTCTTCTTCCCCCTTGCCATGCTTCTAGGAGGGTGGAGAGAACTCTCCCTTATAAATTGGTCATCCTCCACCTCCACAAGCAATATGGGACTAATGCTTGCACACATGCCTCCTCATGAATGGGCCTCTGAGATTTTCTAGGATTTATTTGTCTCAATTAAGTGGGCTTGACCCAAATAATCCAACAATCCCCCACCAGATCTCAAGGTCCATTTAGAGATTTGCCAATACTCACTACTGCTTAATATACCAAATATTTCAAAGAGACCTTAAGTTGAACTTCTTCCTAGAGCTCCAAGCTACACCCATCCACAACTTGAACAATGGACTATGCCTTGAATTGCAAGTTTTGTGTGAACCGGTTTCACTCAAAGTCATAACCGATACCTGGCTGCCAGTAGCCTTTTCCGTGGGTGGAGCATATGAGTCGTACTCCATGGTCTCTTCATGAGCTTACTAGAGATCACCCGAGTCTCATAGACTGCGACTTTAGACAGTCGGGCTCATATAGGTGTGTTCTTTCAAGAATGCTCTGTAGGACAGCATCTTCGCTAGTTAAAGCCAATAGAACACATTAAGGCATATCGCCATCCTGCCTTACAGCCTTTTGAGAGTATTGCATCTTCACTTAGAGAGGGTAATAGATTACTCTCCTCAGTTCGCCAATAGCTTGTTTTACCCAGGACCCAATTCACGGGATCTCCGATCGCAAAGGCTGGGTTACCACTATTGCAACTTATATGGGTCTCATACCCATCTCCCTCGATGCACCTTCTATCACATTCCGTGATAGTCCCTTCGTAAAGGGATCTCGCGGTGTTTTTGTCCGCTTGAATATAAGTCACACTTATAACTCCGGAGTTTCTCAATTTCTGACAGACTTGATGCGTCTTTTGACGTGTCTTGATGACTTCAGATTATCCTTAGCACTTGTTCACTTTAGCAATCACATTGATTGTCACAGTTCATAAGGATAGCCGTATTGGTTTTTCAACCACCGCAAGTCCATCAAGAGCTCACGCACCAATCTGCCTCTCAAAGGGTCAGTATCTAAGCGATGAGCTCTGCCTCCATGGTTGACCTTGTCAAAATGGTCTGCATTTGCAAGACCTCCATGACACCGCACCACCACCAATGGTAAACACATATCCACTAGTAGCATAGAGCTCATCAACATCAAATCCAGCCGAGTCACTCTATCCTCAAGCAACTTTGCAGGTGCCTGAATAGTGAATCGCATAACTCATAGTACCTTTCAAATAGCGCATTACCCTTTCAAGTGCATGCCAATGATCGAAACCCGGTTTGACATGAACCTACTCAATTTGCTCACAAAGAAATGATATGTCAGTCTCGTTGCACCAAAGAAGATACATGAGCGAACCGACAATCTGAGAATATCTCAATTGGTTTAAGCCAATTCTCTTATTCTTTCTCGGTGTCACACCGGGATCATAAGGAGTGGAGAGGGCTTGTTGTCCATAAAGCCAAACCGGCTCAAGACCTTCTCCACATAGTGGGATTGCGAAAGAGTAATCCCACTCTCATCTTAATAAGCTTGATGTTTAGAATTACATCGCTTCTCCCGGATCTTTCAGATCAAATTTCTTTGACAGAAAAGACTTGACCTCATTGATCACATCAATATTTGTGCCAAAGATCAGTATATCGTCCACATAAAGGCACAATATAACTCCTTCACCCCCACCATAGCGATAGTATACATATCTATCAGCCTCATTAATGACAAAGTTCGCAGAAGTCAAAGTGGTGTCAAACTTCTTATGCCATTGCTTAGGTGCTTGTTTCAGGCCATACAAAGATTTCAATAATTTACACACCTTGCTCTCTTTACCCTTAACTACATACCCATCAGGCTGCTCCATGTAGATTTCCTCATCTAACTCTCCATTAAGGAAAGCTGTCTTCACGTCCATCTGATGAACGAGAAGACCATATGAGGCGACCAGGAAAGTAATACTCGAATGGTGGTCATTCTAGCAACAGTGAATAAGTATCAAAGAAATCTTTGCCTTCTTTTTGGTGTAACCCTTAGCCACAAGCCGAGCCTTGTACTTCTCAATAGTACCATCGGGCCTAAGCTTCTTCTTGAACACCCACTTACAACCATAGGGCCGTTCACCACCTCCCAAGTCCCATTGGCGACAATCGAGTCCATCTCATTCGGATGCCTTCTTTCCAATTATCGCATCATCCGAGATGCATATGCCTTTGCAATGGACGTGGGAGTATCATCCATGAGGTACAAAATGAAATCATTGCCAAAGGATTTCTCAATCCTCTGTCTCTTGCTCTTTCTAGGAGCTTCATTGTCATCCTCCTCTAGGATTTTCTCAAGTGGTTTCTCAGAAGACTCAACAGGTGTAATGGTCTCAGGAATTATCTCAGAAGAAAATTTAGAAGTGCTATGCATATCTTTCATCGGAAATATATTCTCAAAAAATGTAGCATCACGAGACTCCATAATAGTATCAACATACATATCAAGCACATCAGATTTAACAACTAAAAATCTATAAGCGATGCTCCGCTGAGCATATCCCAGAAAGACACAATCCACTATCTTAGGCCCGAGCTTACGCTTTTTGTTAATCGGTACATTGACTTTCGCCAAGCATCCCCATGTGTGCAAGTAAGAAAGTGATGGTTTTCTTCCAACCCACTTCTCGTAAGGGTCTTCTCCATGTTTCATTGGGAACTCTATTCAGACATGACATGAAGTCAACACACCTCCCCACCATGCCTTAGATAAACCAAGAAGGTGTCTAACATGGCGTTCACCAAGTCAGTCAGCGTGCGGTTTTTCCTCTCGGCAATCCCATTTGATTCGGGCGAGTAGGGAGGTGTCCTCTCATGAATAATACCATGTTCCGCATAGAAATCATCAAAGATTTTGGGAAAAAATTCGCCACCATGATCCGACCTAAGACGTTGATCTTTCTCTCTAGTTGATTTTCAACTTCAGCTTTATAGATTTTAAAGTAGTCTAGCGTCTCGTCCTTAGTTTTCAACAAGTAAACATGGCAAAATCTAGTCGCATTATCAATCAATGTCATGAAATATCTCTTTCCACCCTTTGTCAACACACCATTCATCTCGCATGATCGTAATGTATGAGTTCTAGAGGTGCCAAGTTCCTCTCCTCAGCCGCCTTGTGAGGCTTTCGAGGTTGCTTCGATTGCACACAACTATGGCACTTAGAACCTTTGGCAATAGTGAAATTCGGAATTAAACTCATGCTGAAAAGCCGATTCATAAGACCAAAATTAATGTGGCATAAACGAGAGTGCCAAGTACTCGCATCATCATTAACACTACCATAGATATGGTTCACAGACTTATTATTGAAATCTGAAAGGGAAAAGTGGAACAAACCTCCGCACTTATAGCCTTTACCAATAAATAGTCCATGCTTGGACACAACTACTTTATTGGACTCTAACACTACCTTAAACCCATCTTTGCATAGAAGGGAGCCACTAACGAGATTCTTGTTGATAGAAGGGACATGCTGCACGTTCCTCAGCTGCACGATCTTTCCCGAAGTAAACTTCAGATCCACTGTGCTAGTGCCATGAACAGAAGCATGTGACCCATTCCCCATCAAGACGGAGGAATCCCGAATGACCTGATAAGAAGAGAACATATTGATGTCAGAACACACATGAACATTAGCACCCGTATCAATCCACCAACTAGAAGACTAAAATACTGAGAATACAGAAGGTAAATTACCATACCCTGCGTCTCCAGTATTGCTAGCGGTCACTGTGTTGACAGCCTTGGACGTTTGTCCATTGTTGGCCTTTTTCCCTCGACGATCTGCACGATCAGGGCATTCCTTGGAAAAGTGTCCGACCTCACCACATGTGAAGCAGGGCAGCTCAACCTTGTTCATCTTCTTCTTCTTGAAGCTGGTAGTCTTGTTAGGCTTGTTTTTCCCTTTGTTCTTGCCGTAGTTCTTCTGAACTATGTTGGCGCTGGACTGGCCCTCGGCTCCTTTACCATTGAAATCCTTAGCCCGAGTCTTCTCTTCAACATCAAGGGAGGCTATCAGGTTTTTGACTGATATCTTTGTCCTCTTATGTTTTAGAGTAGTGCCGAAACTCCTCCACGAGGGAGACGGTTTTGCAATGATGCAACCGCCACAAAGGATCGGGTAAGACACATTCCAGAGTTCAAGTTCCTTGACAATGCATCAGTATCTCATGGGCTTGCTCTACAACAGAGCGATTATCGACCATCTTATAGTCATGAAAATTCTCCATGACATACGCTTTATCGCATCCGATGCAATCGAACTTGGCGTTCGATGTATCCCACAAGACCTTCACGTCTGTTATGTGCATGTACACATCACACGCACAATCGGCAAAACGCTAAGAATGCATCCCACGAAGAGAGTATTGGCATCCGTGAAACTCTTCTCGCGCTTTCGGCAGAGAGATCACCTTCAGCTTGCCTTTACTAACCTAGAATACATTCATAGCCAGAAGCCGAGCATGACCTTGACTTGCCACCTCTTAAAGTGCACACCGTAGAATTTCTCGGCCTCGGTCGTCGGCAAAGCTAGCCATTGTTAATCCAGAAAAATGTCTACAATAAGGTTTTTGGATTGTTGAATAATTAGACAGTTTCCAGATTAAATTCCGAATATAAATCATGAATAGCATCACAGAAACTAGCATGCATTTCTCTAACATACTAGGCAGTACGAACATCATGATCATCTTGATAAACATGATTAACCACAAGATTAGGGCAGATTGAACGTACTAAACAGAAGAAGATGCTGACGACGTAGATGGTGCAGTTGTGGTGTTGACGTGGTCGACGTTGGCGATGGCGCGTCGTAGAAGCCGCTGGCTACGACGACGTCCAGCAGCAAGAGCAGGAAGACGAGCCGTGGTGAAGATCTTGAGCAGTCGCGCGGAACGCTTCCCAAAAACCTTATTCGCCCTCTCCCGGTGCAGGATCGCAAAGACGAAGGGTTCCGGAGACCTGCTCTCCCGATCGTGGATGCACGTCGGCACTCGGGATGGAGAAGGCTACGGTGGCGGCGCAGCAACGAGAGGTGGCAAAACCCTAATGTGTGTTCTGTATATCTACACGGGTGGCAGGGCGCAGTATATATAGGGATAGCCTGGTAACCGTGAGCGAACGTGACTTGAAAACGTGCCACGAACGGACTCGGTTACAGTATCCTTATCTCATACTAGCTGCCACGATTCCGAGTAGTAAAAGAATAAACTGCAAAAGGAAGCTGCGTCTACGCAAGGCCTTAGACCGGATTTCGGCAGACCATTCACGCAGTGCCGACGCGCACCCTCCGCCCGCCCGGCCCGAGCCCTAGCCCGAGCCCGAGGCCCGCCTGGCCGGCCCGGCGAGGCGAGGCGAGGCAGCGCTGTGGGCTTCTCTTCTTCTCCCTTGCCATGCTTCTAGGAAGGTGGAGAGAACTCTCCCTTATAAATTGGTCATCCTCCACCTCCACAAGCAATATGGGACTAATGCTTGCATACATGCCTCCTCATGAATGGGTCTTTGAGATTTTCTAGGATTTATTTGTCTCAATTAAGTGGGCTTGGCCCAAATAATCCAACAATTCCAAACTAAGTTTGTTGTGCAAGAACGCAGGGTACACGTCATCATTGATGCAGGAAACTATAGCAACCTCGCAAGTCTACACATGGTCGAGAAGCTTGGCTTGACCACGACTCCACTTCGGCGACCTTACTCAATGGAATGGTTCAACTCAAGTGGTAAGGTTCTGGTAACATAAACTGTGCGAGTTCCTGTCCCCATTGGTTCATACCATGATCATGTTTATTGTGATGTCGTACCTATGGAATCATGTTCACTTTTATTAGGTAGACCTTGGTTATATGATGTTGATGCTATTCACTATAGTAGAACCAATCAATATACTTTCTTGTTTAATGGAAAAAAATTGATTTTGAATCCAATGACTCCTGCTAAGCTAGCCAAAATTAATGCAAAAAGAACTAATGGTAAAGAACATGAGGATGACAAACTTGTTAGCAATGTACAACAATCTGAACCAATGTTAAAGAAAGTAATTCTCTTAGATAAGACTGTTACCTCACATGATATTGCTTTGCAGACATCTGTTTCTTTGCCTCCTGTTGCCACTAACCTTTTGCAGGATCATGAGAGGGAGTCGAGAATGACTCCAATTCAAGAAGAGGAGGATGATGAGGAAATCACCAGCATGGATACGACCAGCGTGACCACTGCCTCTCCTTCCTCTCCAGCCGCTCCAACGACTACCGACGCTGCTCCATCTTCGTCACATACGATCGACGCTGCGGCATCTTCGTCGCTGAGAGGCCTTAATCCAAAAACTCAGCTATTCAAGCCCACATCAATAGACAAGGGCCTCAAGCACACACCCCGAGGACAGCCCACACGTCAAGGAAGACCCATATGGAAGCCCAAGATGCCAAAAAGCCCGGTTCGGCCATCCAGCAGCAAGCCAACTTCAAACGGGCATAACTCGGGCTCCCGGACTCCGATTTCAACGTGCGACCACCTGTTTGAAAGCTTAGGAGATAAGCTTTCCAATGGATTCAGCCCACTTCCAAATTCGCTCCAGAACGATGGGAAAATATGGAACAATGTCACAGACCAGAAATTCAGGGTGCTGCGTCACCTCACTTTTGGGCCTATGGCCCATGTATCTTAGGGTTTTGGTGGCCACTGTTTTGGCTGCCCTACACCTCCTGGCCGCCGCTATATATATGGCCGCCACCGTTCTTCTCGTTTAGGTTTTGTTGTGTTTTGGTAGACCCCTTGTCGTCCCTCCTCATGTTCAAGGCGTGTGTCGACTAGACCACCCGTGCCGAAAAACAGAACCTCAACTTGTTGGTGAGATTACTCATTTACTATCAACTTGTTCTTGCTTGTTCTCGATTGCTAGCAAGTTCAAGGATCGATCGTGTTTGGCTCGGTTGATCGCCTCGTGTGGTGACTTTGCAATTATTCGGTTGCTGATCCCGTGGATTGGTAGCGTCGTCACTACACCAAATCGACGTATCGTTCTCATCAGAAGATCAGGCCGACCCTAGTGCACATCATCATGGATGAAGCTTACTGGACAAACAAGATTAAGGTATTTGATTACTAGTTCATGACTTGGGAGTTGATTCAAGTCAAATAAGCTAGAATTATTTTTCGCTTTGGCTGTACTATCAAGAGGGACTTTTGCACAAGTTGGTAACTTGGTTCATTAGGATAAGACAAAACTAGACGGCTTGGAGTTAAATCATTTAGTCTTTCTGGTCCTTGAACCAAAATCTATATTTACAACAAGTCCAAACTTAGTGACGGATCATAGTTCAGTTGATCACTTCTTATTCTGTCACAAAATAGTCGAAGTCTTCATCTCAAACAAAGTCAGTCCAATTTGATATTAAAATGCACTTGTGTCAAATTATTGACCAAATTCTTTTCTTTTCATCGGACCAAACCTCATACTCTTATACCTTAGTCCGTAGTGAAAAATGCTTGAAGAATTTCAGCTATCATGTTTTGTCCATCTATGACAGACCAAATTTTTTGGTCCGGCATACATGTGCTTTCAGCGAGCCCAAAACTTCTCTGTTGCCCATCTATGACGGACCAAATTTTTGGTCCGTCATACACATACCTTGGTCGATTCAAAATATCTCGCTTGTCCATCTATGACGGACCAAATTTTGGTCCCATAAATACAAAATAACTATATCTTCTGACAGAGAATTCTTTGATATTCATTCCTTGTATTCATGATCAAAATCATATTCTCTTTCAGAAAAGTTTCTCATTCTAGATGGACAAAATATTTCTAATTCAAAGTCTAGTCAATGACAAATTTAAATCTTTTGATTAAACTCCTTTTGTATCAAAAATTTGATCCATAGCTACTGACCACTATCATATCCCATCTATGACGGACCAAATTATTTGGTCCGCCATACATGAGACTCCGTTTTTACTCTAACGGACCAAACTTGCTAAACTCCCCATGTATGATGGACTAAACTTTTTGGTCCGTCATATATGTCTGAATTTGGTCCGTGATACACATGATCAGTATCGCTAAGGTAAATCTTTTAGTCCACTGTAAACGTGTTTTAAGCTCAAAATTGACACTCTGACACGTGCAACGGTCACTGTGGTAGGTACAACGGCTCTTTTTGGTAGAATTGGCTATATAAGCATTGCCTGAGCTATCTACCATAGAATTTTATGAACTCCTTGACATTTTAGCATTCAAAGCTCTCTCTTTCACAACAAGGAGTCTGTGCTTCACTCTGAAACTCAAAAACCTCATTCTTTCTAAGTGCATTAGCTCCAAGCAAGTGTCTTGTGCTGTAGTTTGCAAGTGAACCAAGAGACAGAACTTGTGCAAGTTTATTACACTTGGATCTCGGTGATCCTAGACAGCTTGGAGGAGGTGAAAAGTGCGACCTGTCCAAAGCAGATTGTGGAATGCCACTTTTGATTGTGAAGAGTTTGTAGCTCACCTCACTGGAGTGGTGAAAGAGCTACCCGAGTGAGAACCATAGCTACTGCGGCTAGTTGTGGTGAAGCAATACTTCGAGAGAAGTGCTTCAACATGGAGTAGGAGGAGTGCTCTGAACCATGGGATAAATATTTGTCTCATTCTGTTCTTTACTTTATATTGAATTGCTTTTCATTATTTCATTTCTTTATTATCTTTGTTTCATTCTGACATTAACTCATTTGCTCATATAGAATAGTTAACTGTAATCAAGAATTAAAATTTGAAGAGTTGCCTATTCACCCCCCTCTAGGCTAACTCGTTCCTTCACACTCAAACCACCTCGAAGCCGCACCACCTCCCCCTCCTTTGATCTAGCATGCTCAAATCTTCCTCTCAAATCTCACTGCCTCCCATTCCCTATGCTCCTTCTCCACTACCACCATCACCACCCCCCAAAACACTACACCATGGTACACTTTTGACTACTGTGAACTGTTGGCAAAAGGCTAATATTGGCGACATATAATCTGTGGGCAATAATCAGACCTTCTACTGTCACTTCGTCTGTCGGCAATTGTATAATAGAGCAACATGTTATGTGTCGGCATTTTTATTTTGACTGATAATGTGTCGGCAAAAAATAGTAGACAGTTTATCTGTCGGCGTAGCCTAGTTGAACCACTGCTAATCAGTCGGCGAATGTGTGTGTACGGACTAGCTAGCGAAAAGAAAATTGCAATTGGAGCGCCGGCCACAGCGAACGCGGGAGAGTAAATTTTCAGCCGCCTTATCTCTTGCGCGCGGACTCCCCATAACCTAGAAAGGAAAAGCGATCCCCAATTCTCCAGCACCACCGCCGCCCTGGCCTCGGCTTCGTCCCGGCCACCACCGCTCCCTCCATCCGCTGCGTCCCCGCCACCCGACCCCCACCATCCGCGCCCCACGCCACCACCGGATCCTTCTCGCGCCCCCCCGCGTCCCCGCCGCCACCACCGCTCCCGAGCCACCGCGTCTCCGCCGCTAGCCGCCGCTCCCCTGGCTGCCGTCGTCCGCTCACGCGCCCTAACCAACCCAGTGGGGCCGAGTCACCCACCGCCACGGCAGCGGCGTGCTCGCTCGTGGCCTCCTCCCTCCGTCTTTGCTTCTCTCCTCCCTACGGTTAGTATTCCATTCACTTGATGCTGAAATCTTGAGGATTCTTGGCTTTAACGGTGCACAGCTTGTTTATGTTGATTAGTTGTTTGATTTGCTGCGATGACTAATTGTTTGATTCTGTTTGGCACGCTTGCCAATTAGTGGATTTGGTGCTTGCTGTGTTTGATCGTACAAAGTGTAGATGATGCCCATGACCACAATTTGATTGCAAGTGAGGTGGTTGTATATATGCTTAATATGCTCCGATTAATGCCTGTGACAAAGCTAGAGTTTCTTTATATGCTTAAAGCGAGTAGTTCCTTGAAATAAATCGATGGTTTTACTTGAAGGTTGGAATTGTTCGTACATGTTAAATTAGTAATTGATTTGAGTCATTTGTTGCCTAGATCGCACAACTCAGAGACCTTATATTCAGAAATTTTCACGCATGTTTTACTAGTAAGTCTTGCTCTAAGTGAAGGTTTTCTCGAGAGATCGTAAGCATGGATAGCTTTGTATACATTTTTACCCATTACTTGCTCACGGATGCATCACCTTATCTTCTATTCTATCATTCTTGTCACATTCTCACTCTTCAACTACAAACCCTACTGTGCAACTACCATCTTGGGTCAAATATCTTCTGAGATAGACATATGCTTGCATGGTGCATGTCGGATTTTTGTCAAATTGTTTGACCTCCTCGGCATGGACAACTGAACATTTGAAATTGTGTCTTGTGATGAATATTTAAAATTACTATTGAAAACCCGGAAGCGTTAAAACTTCTAATGTTGAGTTCTTGCTCTTTCAGTTTCTGATTCCATAAGGCATACCAAGCAAAGGTAAGTCTTTTTTATTGTTTCTATCGTCTTTCGTGATCTTATGTGCTATCTAAGAAATAAAAATGTAAAGAATTTTCGATTTGTAAATATCGCCAAATGGGCTATTAAGGTGATTGACTAGCCAATTTCGATATTCTAGAGTTCATGAGGTATATTCATGTCCATTCCAGAGTGAGACTTAATACAAGCATATGGGATTTAATTCTATCAACATTGTATATATGCTAAATGACAAGGGAATAACAGTAGCTCTGGTATTTGCATTGCTCTCATTACAAGAGAGTAAATATGAGTGGTGAGAAATTATTTCTAATTAGTAACTTCATCTTGCTTATGTCATTGTTTGTTTGTAGAAAAGAAGGTAGAAGCACGAGCACAAATCAAAAATCTATCCACATTACGTGGAAGGTGCAATATAGTTTTCAATACTTTTAATGAATTCAAATGATAAATTAAGCACTATATACATAATTTTCTTCTCATTTATATATGTATACATAATTTTTTTATCATTTATATATGTTAACAAACTTTGTAGAATGCATTAGGGTGCAAGTACATATATATACCTCATGATGGATCGAAACACGAATCTCGAAATGGAATAGCCTAACCTCGCCACCTGGCCTTCGATATGTAAGCCTCAATGAATTCGTTTGGGTAACATTTGCAAATGCGAATTGGTGCGAGGGAGAGGTTAGTTTAAAATCGATGAGATTCAGATTTGAACAACCATAGTCGATTTGCTTTGCTTACCAACATAAATTAGCGATTGGTCGGTTTTAGTTAGTTTGTTGCGAACCGGGTTGATTTGTGAAACCTTTTCCTTATCTCCAAAGAATATTATGAAAATTTTTATATTTTGCAAAACTTGGCCAAAAGAATAAGTACCCTCGCCAAGGATGTGTGTAGATTATCGTGCTCTAAATGAGGTCACCATTAAGAATAAGTACCCTCGCCAAGGATTGATGATTTGTTTGACCAGCTTCAAGGAGCAGGAGTATTCTCGAAGATTGACTTGAGGTCAGGTTACCATCAATTGAAGATTCGTAAAGAGGATATACCCAAAACAGCTTTTGTGACCCGGTATGGACAATATGAGTACACCGTGATGTCTTTTGGTTTGACCAATGCCCCTGCCTATTTCATGACCCTGATGAATAAAGTATTTATGGAATACCTAGACAAGTTTGTCGTTGTCTTTATCGATGACATTCTGGTCTATTCCAAGAGTGAGGCAGAACATGAGGATCACTTGCGGAAAGTATTGACAAAGCTAAGAGAACATCAACTCTATGCTAAGTTTAGCAAATGTGAGTTTTGGATGAAGGAAGTTGCATTCCTAGGTCATGTTATCTCAGCCGAAGGTGTCGCCGTTGACCCAGGTAAAGTACGAGATGTGCTCAATTGGGAGTCGCCGAAGACGGTAACCCAAGTTAGAAGTTTCCTTGGAATGGCGGGTTATTATCGCCGTTTCATAGAAGATTTTTCCAGAAAAGCTAGACCGCTCACCCAACTTTTGAAAAAGGAGAAGAAATTTGCTTGGACATCCGAGTGTGAGCAAAGTTTTCAAGAGCTAAAGAAGTGTTTGACGACTGCCCCAGTGCTTATTTTGCCAGATATCAGAAAGGATTTTGAGATATTCTGTGACGCATCCCGTCAGGGACTCGGTTGTGTGCTAATGCAAGATAAGAAGGTTGTGGCATATGCTTCACGTCAGCTAAGGCCACATGAAGTCAACTATCCGACCCATGATTTGGAATTAGTCAGTAGTGCATGCTTTAAAGATTTAGCGTCATTACCTCATCGATGTCGTTGTGAGGTGTACACCGATCATAAGAGCACAAGTACATTTTACCCAAGCGAACTCAATATGAGGCAAAGAAGATGATTAGAGTTAATTAAGGACTATGACATTGGAATTCATTATCATCCAGGGCAAAGCTAATGTCGTAGCTGATGCTTTGAGTAGAAAGAGTTACTGCAATACCTTGATGATTAAGGAAAGTCAGCCAGCACTCTATGAGGAATTTCAGAAGCTCAGTCTAGAAGTGGTGCAAGAAGGTTACTTAGCAACTTTGGAAGTGCGTCCAACATTGGAAGATCAGATCCGGGAAGCCCAAGCTGATGATGCTGATACCAAGGAGATCAAGAGTAATATGAAGAAAGGAAAAGCCCGAGGATTCACTGAAGATGAAAAGGGTACTGTGTGGTATGAGAATCGTATTTGTGTACCTGATCAGGAAGAGCTCAAGGAGCTGTTACTCAAAGAAGCGCATGAGACATTATACTCCATTCACCCTGGAAGTACCAAGATGTATCAAGATCTTAAGGAAAGGTATTGGTGGCCTAGCATGAAGCGTGAAATTGCAGAGTATGTTGCCCTTTGTGATGTTTGCCAGAAGGTTAAAGCCGAGCATCAGAGGCCAGCAGGATTACTTCAGCCATTGAAGATTCCAGAGTGGAAGTGGGAAGAGATTGGCATGGATTTCATTACCGGACTTCCTAAGACCCAAGCAGGTTATGATTCGATCTGGGTAATAGTGGATCGATTGACTAAGGTAGCTCACTTTATTCCAGTTAAGACTACCTACACCGAGATAAATTGGCGAATTATATATGTCAAGGATTGTCAGTCTTCATGGAGTGCCTAAGAAGATAGTCTCCGATAGAGGAACCCAGTTTACCTCTCGTTTACGCGAGTTTGCATGAAGCTATGGGAACTCATCTCGAGTTCAAGATCGCTTATCACCCTCGGTGATGGACAAAGCGAGCGTGTGAATCGATTCTTGAGGACATGTTGAGAGCACGTGCTTTGACCTATGGTGCAAAATGGGACAAGTGTTTGCCCTATGCTGAGTTTTCTTACAATAATAGTTATCGAGCCACTGCAAATGTCTCCTTTTGAAGCCTTATATGGTAGAAAGTGCAGAACCCCTCTTAATTGGAAAGAGACTGGAGAAAGACAGTTATTTGGTCCTGCCATACTGCAAGAAGCCGAAGAGCAAGTACAGTTAATTCGAGACAAGTTGAAGATAGCTCAAAGCCGACAAAAGAGTTATGCAGATAATCGTCGCCGAGATTTGAGTTTCGAGCCCAATGATTATGTGTATCTCAGAGTCACACCTCTTAAAGGAGTTAAGAGATTTCAAGTAAAAGGGAAACTTGCCCCTAGATATGTTGGACCGTTCAAAGTCTTGGAACGAAGAGGAGAAGTTGCTTACAAGCTTGAGTTGCCTCAGTCCTTCGCTGGAATTCACGATGTGTTCCATGTGTCTCAGTTGAAGAAGTACTGCGAGTGCCAGAAGAGCAGATGCCGTTGGAAGCTATCGATTTGCAAGAGGATCTCACCTATAAAGAGCAGCCAGTGAAGATTTTAGATGTTGCAGAGCGCATCACGAGAAGCAAGGTCATTCGTTTTTGCAAAGTCCAGTGGAGTAATCATTCAGAAGAGGAAGCCACTTGGGAGCGAGAAGAGGATTTGAAGTCTGAGTTTCCCCACCTATTCTCTAGCCAGTCCGAATCTCGGGGTCGAGATTCCGTTTAAGGGGGGAGGTTTGTAACATCCCAAAATTTGAGTTTTGGAATGTTTAAAATTCAAAAGTGAACCATTTGCATTTTCTTGAATTAATTACAGCTTAATTTGAATTTTCTAAATAATGAAAAGATTTAATTAGATTAATCTATGCATCAAATTAAAGGTTTCCAGTTTTTATTGGGTTCCTTGTGCTTCAAGGAATTTTTCTATATTTTTGGAGATTTTTCTGAAGTTATTTGCTATTTATTTGCATTTAGTTGCTCTTATTCGGATTTTCTGGAATTTCCTAAATTCGAAAACCTTTTTATTTTCTTTTCCTCTCCTCGGGCCAAATTTCTCCGCTGACCCATTACTATTCTCCGCAGCCGCTCCGTTTTCGGCCCGTTTTCGCTCATGGCCCAAATTGTCGTCCACGCCTAAAACCCTAACTCGCGCCACCCTCCGCCGTTGGATTTTGATCTGGCGGTACGAGATTCGTCCGCATCACATGAGTTGTGAACCGTCCGATCGGCGTCGCGCCGATGGCCGAGACCTCGCCACGTCACCGTCATCCCGTCTTGGGACTCTCACCTTCGCTTCGATCGCACCTTCCGCCGCGATTTCGCGTCCACAGACCAGATCCGGGCGGACTCCTCGTCGTCAGGCCTATTTAAAGCCGCAGACTTTTCCCCTTTTCCTTTCGCCGTTTAAAGCGAGCCGCCGTGCAAACCCTAAGCGCCGCGTGCAAAGCTCCTCTCCGCCAGTGTTTCTCATTGTCGGTCGTCTCCACCATCGCCGATTACGCCCGAAGTCGCCGCGCTCTCCTCTTCGGATCCGCTACTTTTTCCGTCAATCCGGTCGTCGCCGCGCGCCGGTGTCGTCTTCTCCGCCTCCGGTAAGTGCACGCCGCCACTCGCCGTCGATCGGCCACGGTTTCTGGCCGTCCGATCGCCCGACCATCGCTCCAGTTGTGCCACGTTCCTCACTTTGTGCCTTGCGTGCGGCCAGTCCGTGTCGGCGCTCCGTGGCAGCGTTGTCATCCGCCCGTCGGCTACGTCGACCCTAGCGACCATGTCGGCCGCCACCTCGTCAATCTGCGCGTCACCCGATTGCCTCTCGGTGCGCTTGGTTCACTGTGGACCGAGTCTCGACTCTTGGGTCCCACATGTCAGCCGAAAATTTTATTTTCTTTTCTGATTTTTCGAAAAACCGAAAATCCCAGCCAATCACAAGCCGACACATGTCACCCTTTCCGAAATTTTCTGATTTTCTCTGAATTAAATCTTCCGAAGGCCCGTTCTCCTTCGTCCGAACTCCGATTGGAGTGATTAAAATTTCTAAATTTTTGTAAAATCAAGATCTACACTCCAGAGCCATTTATTTTCAATTTTGAGCATGTTTTCTTCTCTGTTTGGTATTTATTTGCTTTCGTTGCTTTATTTTCCGGTAGACGCGAACCCTGAAGGAGCGAACGGAGACTTCGAAGACCAAGAATCAGCACTTGAACAGCAAGGCAAGTCATAGACCTTTGATCATATTGAACCCATGTTTGCAAAAGTACTTTGGTTTATACAATTGCATGCTATTTGTGTAACAACGCTAGTTTATGGGAGTAGCTATTTACCTGTTTGAGTATGCCCCTTTGATTATTGGAATGCCATGTATCCATTGTTAACCATGGGTTGGGACATTATTAGTTGGACATAATCATATTACCAGCATTGGGTTATCGTAGCTATGCTTAGCCATGCTTAGTTGTCCGATGGGATTCATATCACCTGTGAACTAATGTTAATCTTGACTTAAGGAGATATGGAATTGTGGCTGTTGACCACTGTTGTAAAACTTGTTGTACCATGGCAGGGGATGCCATTGGTTTGGGTTGAACAAAATGTTTTCCCTCGGGCAATTGATCGTGCAGTAAAGGGGATGCTTTCTAGCACATTGGGATGTGGCTGTTTTGCCTGAGACAATTTAAGGACTTAATCTTGTGCGCCATTGAACTGGGCCTAACCGTGCAACCACAAGTCCGGTATGGGACGGATCTAGCTAATTAATTTGCAATGTCCAGACTTGAGTATTGCCAGTTGTTGGTGTGGGGTCCAAGATGGACGGGTAGACCCACATGGCTCAAGAGGGGGCCCCGAAGGGCGAAACCTTAGAGGGCAGTACTGGGTTTAGACATGCATTGTAAAGGCTTTGTAGTGATCTCTCTGCCGACACACCAAAGGAAGTGTGTCCTTAGCGCTTGGCATAAAGGGATGATCATGTCTTGTGGGTAAAGCTGTACAACCTCTGCAGAGTGTGTAAACTATTCGAATAGCCGTGTCCGCGGTCATGGACAAGCTCGGGGATTTCACACGGGGTATAGAGTATTTTCTTGAAATGTGGAATGGTTGGAAGGTGAACGGGGAGTTCACTGTTGTTTTGTTGTCTCAAGCTACACTGTTGAATTGTGTGGTTGATACTTGTTTCGAGTGATGTAGGGTGATGCCTCGTCATTCTGTTCATGTTGTCTACCATTGATTTATCAGATTATTTATTATTGTTTTATTCAAACTGCCTTCAATCTATTTAGTGTATTTAAATTCAAGTTATTGCTTTCTGCAAATGAACCATATAACTATCCTTTGTCAAGCCGTGCATGAATATATTGCATCATTTCCCTACGGCTTGTTGAGTACGTTTTGTACTCACGGCTTTATGCCCCCGTTGTTCGATTCTTGAGGAAGAACCGGTAATGAGTATCAAGAGGAGGAGTACTATGAAGACTACGCCGACTAGGAAGGCGTTTCCCGGATGATTGCTGTGGCATGTCGAATGGCCCAAGTTATTTTATTTCATTGCAATAGTTTATTTGTTTCTTTAGCCAAGAGGCATTGGTGTATGAACCTTGACCATAAGGTCGTTTGCTTTATTCAATAATGATTTGTTCTTCTTAGTTATTTCTATGTATGGAATGATATGTCATCTATGTTTCCACTTGTGTGCACTAGCGTGATCTGGACTAGTGCGGTATACCTGAGGGTTTGGATTTGCATATCCGGGTCCCGATTACCATCGTGCTCTATATGCTATAGCTCGCTTAATTCAGGGTTTATTAAGTTTTGGCGGAAGAAGGATAGAATTCAAGGGCTTTTAATGACAAAGTCGTTAAGTAATTTGTGTTGTAAGTAATACAAACCATCAACAAAGCTATAAGCTAAAATTTTCATATGGTGTTTCATTTGCAATTTTTCTATGCTAAAGAGTAATCCAATTTCCAATAGTCTGTTTTTGATGAATTTTCGATCATTTTTATATATCTCAGATATGCAGAGATGGTGTGAGCGAGTCTCAATTCAGCCAAGTCTTGAATGTTGAGCTTAATCAAATCATAAAGGTTGTGCTATAGCATTTATTTACCTTGGGCAATTCTTGGTTTTCTAGAAATTCTTTTACCGAAAATTTCAATACAGCTTACAGCATCCGGTCAGGGGACCTTCCAAAGTTCACAGTGATCATTGCTCAAAAGAATCACCACACAAAACTCTTCCAAGTCGATGCACCGGACAACGTTGCACTGGTATGCAATTGTGCCATGTTTAATACAGCTGAGGGTTCTTCCCCCCAAATAACATGAGGAACTTGCATCTGAGACTTAAGCATGGGTGTCAACATTGTCGAGCATCTAATATTTTCTCCTATGAAGTATTAACAATTGTTATTTCTTATTTGATAGTAAATCTTATTTGCTAATTCCTATTATTTTGCATTGCTCTAAAATCTTTTCAACTGCTAAGATTCAACACCTTATTTGCTCTCTAAAACCTTGTGATGATCATGCCGCTGTAACAAGGTGGATTTTTTGAATAAGTATTTTGATAAGGATCCAGCTCAAATGAAATAAAACTAGTTCCTGTGTGTTTATTTTGATGAATAGAACCTGATTGTACAAAAATACTTAAGATGTATTATTGAACTGTTGCCGTTCCTCCATATGTGCTAGATGTGCTTTAGATGTTAAACCCTAGTTTAATCCTTATATAAAAGTTATCATTGTGAAATCAGTTCTAAAACAATTACATGGTTATTCCTAGTAATAATTGAAAGATGGATAAATAATCTTGTAAGTTGAAACTGTAATCTTAAAGTAAAAAGAGGCGATAACTCAGAGATCTCATGACCTTGATAAAGCATTAAACAAGAAGTTCAAGTCTTGAACCGATAAACTGTTAAATCCTCGGTATGTTTTACGGGCTTACAATGTTAGTCTTGTGATCCTTTTAACTTTGGTTGCATGATATTTTTTTATGAGCTCGATGTTTCAAGACTTGGCCAGCTATGTTTGCCAACTTACCATCATGGAATCCTCTGGATTGCTCCTTCCTTTTACTTGAAATATTGAGCAGCAACAAGAGCGGATGATGATTCTCCATGCATTTTCACTAATCCTTGATTTAACTGGTCTCCCTGTAAGTTGACTTCCCACCTAATTCTAGAATGGACCGAATGGTTATGAGAATTCTCTGTGTAAGCTACTTATCACTGGCTGCATACATGTTGTAATCTAGATGCAATCATGCAAGTGAAGCTTCTGTAGAAGTCATCAAGTCAACATAAGATTTACTTTGTAATTCAACTTTTTTTTGCATCTGCTCTATGAACACCACTTGAATGGCAAGTTTGTCCACTGTTTTGTTAAATTTCAGTGGTTTCTACTTATTCCTATGCATGCTTAATCATAACGCCGTGATGTGTTCTACTCAGTAATATTGGTGTCAAGACCCAATGCACAACCATGAATTTATTTGTAAACAACAGTAAGGACATCGAATACACAACCATGAATTTCTCCTAAGTCTTCTTGGTATGCCAAGCCCTCAAATTGCTAAATATATTGGACTTTCATCGATCTAGAATATGCAAATTGCTGGATATCTCGTACACAACTATGCAGCTCACTGAACAAAATCGCTATATGAAATTAGTATCATCGTTGAATTTCCAGTGACATTTGTTTGATGTCTCGGGAGTGCAATTAGTATCCTCATTTCAATTACGGAATTCCTATGTGCAAATAAGCGTCTTAGTTTTTACATAATGGCATAACATTTCGTCCTCTACCATGCATGCTACGCTTCTACCAAACGTCATGCTTCCTTGCATTTTTTTCGTGCTGATCTACAACTTGTGCAATCCATATATGATCTTAGTTATGTATCATCACTCATTTACTACTTTTGCTTCCATGCAATATGGGTCGTATGCGTAGTGTGCGCATCATTTAGTCTTGCAGAGCGTGTTAAAGATTAAGAAAAAACTTCAAGGGGCATATTGTGTGATCTATCATTGTTGGCATCGATGTGGTTAGCATATTGTGTGATGAATCCCAGAAAGATCACATGGAAGGAGTTGTTTAATATGTCAACATCATCTAAAGTGTTATGTTGTGATCTTTCTTTGGTGTTCACCATTTTACGTACTCAGAGATGTAGCTTTCATACACCATTGTGTTGCTTTGATTATACTCATCTGTTATGAGAAATATTGAAATCTGAGAGATCTTGAACAAGCAAATTACCATGCTCTAACTCTAAAGAGAACCCTTTCTCGTAAACCCCTTAAATGTTTAATGCATAACAAACATTGTTGAGGTAGAAGGTGTCACGAAAGAAGGTGCGATTTAAACCCCTACAGAGCGAAAAGGTGAACATATATTCAACTCAGTACTAAGATATGTTAAGAGTATTTCCATCTTTGGGAAGAAATCCTCTAGTAAAAAGGAATATAGCCTCTTTTTGTCTTTTGATTTTGTTGAAAATACTTACCGCAGAGGAAAAAGGTGTACCCAATTTACGGCTTAATGCAATGAAGAACCATGAACTCTGGTGAGGAGGTGAGACCTTGCATGTTTGTATTTTATTTTCCTTTTACGAATCGTCTATTTTAACTTTTTGGGATCCATTTGTACATAATTTCATCTTTTGGTGGTTGTTAATGATTCCGGTTTACTGTATTCAGATCCGGGAGAGGGATGAGGAAGCTCTTAAGTACCTCAACGACATCAAATGGTGCAAAATTAGTGAGCGAAGGGTTTCAAGCTTGAATTTTACTTCAAGACTAATCCATTCTTCAAGAACTCGGTGCTTACAAAAACATATCACATGATTGATGAAGATGAACCAATCCTAGAGAAGCCATTGGGTAATTAATATTTCAGCTCTGAGAGTTCTATTTTTTGGATGGATAGATTATTTCACTAATGTCTCTGTTTGGCAAATTCTTGTTTTCGATCTTGAAATTGAATGGTATCCGGGAAGTGCTTGACACAAAAGGTGCTAAAAAGAAGCCAAAGAAGGGTCAAAGAACACTAAACCTATCACAAAAGCTAAAATTGCGAGAGCTTCTTTAACTTCTTGATCCACCTCAAGTTCCCGATGATGATGAGGAAATTGATGAGGATAAAGTAAGTTTCTCCTTTTTTCTATGTCCGCTCTTATGTTCGAACTTGTGTGTATGAACATGAGTTATGCTTTTCCCTTAGGTCAACAGTTTGAGATCCAAATGGAGCAAGATTATGCTATCGGGTATGCTCATGTGTATGTTTATTATATGTAGTAGCTGCAGTCCTGTGCTTAAAATTTGTGCCCCTAACTCTAAATTTCCGTCTTCCCGGATCTACCATCGAGACAAGATTATCCCACATCTTTGTTTCATGGTTCACTTTGGAGAGGCTGCTCAAGATGAGGACTTTGAAGGCATCATGGATGATGAAGAAGATGAGGATGACGAGGAAGACGAAGATGACGACGATGACAAGGTATGGGCGCCCGAGGGTTATTTTATGCTCTTTTTATAGTTCCAATAGAGCCATATTTCTTACCATTTTGCTTTGTCTCGAGAGCAGTAGGGGGGCGAGTTCTGCGGTGAAGGGCGACAAGGGAGCGGCTGCAGAGTGCAAGCAACAGTGAGGGTCTTCATAGTTGAGCGTTTCCAAAGTCGATGGTTACGGAGTGAAGAATGCGTGGTTCGCTTCGATGCTATGTCATTGAGTTGGTTTTGTCGAGCCAGTCGGGTATTGAGTTGGTTTTGTGGAACCGGTGGGGGATTGAGTTGGTTTTGTGGAACCGGTGGGAGATTTTGTAGGGGACACTGGTATTATATGTTGGTAGCTTTTTCATTATTTACATGTTGAAGTGACTATTTGAACTGTGATTGTGTATGTATATGGTTATATATGTGAGTGGCACCATTTGCATGTAAAGTGTGTATGTCAATTCAATGGTGGATAATGTGGAATTGGTTCTGTATATATTGCATATTTAATTTGTATGTCATGTGTGCTAGCACCTTTGCCGACACAAAACATGTGTAGAAAACCAGCTTTGGTCTATGAGGGGAAAAGTGATTAGCCAACACGTAAAGTGTCGGCAATTCATATTAACTGTCGGCAAAGCTCTTACTGTCGGCAAAACATTAACTGTCGGCAAAGATTGAAACTGTCGGCAAAACTTAGATCTTTATCTGTCGGCAAAGATTTTATCTGTCGGCAAAACCTAAGCCGACTGCTTCTACCGCGACTGTTCATGTACAGTCGGCTAAACCTTTGCCAACAGTTTTTGGGTCGGGGAAGGTGTCTTTTGCCGACTGTACCATGTGTTGGCAAAAGTGTGGGATGGTGTAGTGAAAGCTGCCCTTTACAAGTTACGAGGAGAAGGACCGTCATCGGCGTGGAGGCAAGTGGATGGTGCGAGCGCTCATAACTGAGCCCCAAATCCTATCTATGCAGCTACCAACGAAGCTCAGATGTGGTGTGGTGAAGAAGCGCATCAAAGAAGGTTGTAGCCACATTTATTGGAGAACAGAGTCTGAACTAGAAACTGTGTCTTGGTCATGGGAAAGAGGAGCATTAGTGCTGCAACAGGAGGAGCACATCGGCATTGTGATGTGGCAGAAGGGGGGCCTTCCCTTCTTTCGTCCCCTGCCCTTACATGGATTCACTCTCTATGGTGATGACCATGATGGGAGTAATTGGCCATTCGGGCGAGGATGGGATTCAGTTAGTAGCTGAGTTTGTTTTCAGTGATTTGTTATATGGAAAATTGGTTACATTTGTTTCCTCCCTTTCTCTTGTGGTGAGTCCATGCTTATTACTTTTAACTAATTTACTATCCTACACTTTTTTATCTACTTTCTTCTATGATTTAGTAGCAAACAAGTCGAAACTGTGATCAATTTGGGAGGCTAAAAATTACCATTCATAGGAACCATTACTTTGCTGTTTACTAGCTGATTGTGTTAATATCTAGATGAAAACTAGGAAATGGTTATCATAGTACTGTAGTCTATAGGAACCAAACTTTATTGTTATTTATTAGGGGGAACATGGCTTCCACGTTATATTTGTATAATTAATCGATTAGTTATTAGAAAGTACAAAGCAAATGTAGGAAGCAGACTACAATTGATTTGACGAAGAACATTCTTTCGCCGTTACAATTTTCTTATAATGAAAATGTATAAAAAATAGATAATTTTCTCATTAATTGAAGTCCACATTACCTACTGAAAAAGGGACATGAATGGTGGGCTAAGTTGGTGATGTATTGCTAAAGTTCTATCCAATTATCTGCATATTTTTGCATTTTTCTTTCCTATGACAAGACCTTCCATATTTATTTGGTATATGACAATATAATTGTGTTGTAGGATTAATATAACATCATTATTAATATAAAGAGCTTCAAGCATACTACCATTTTTTTTCTATGGATTTTCTTCCCTCCTGCATTGTGTGTATACCTAGAGAATATTTTAATAGATCAAAATAACCACCACTAGGTGTGTTTCACATCAACTAAAAAGCCCAATTGAGCTTGAGCTGATGTGTTTTGCATGAAAATCGGTTGTTTTCTATTGTCCAACCAGCTCTACATTTCTTATCCTCTTGGGTTTGTATTGTTCTGATCTTTGGTTAGTGTGGTTGAAGGTGAGTCTACAACGGTAGGTAGAGTATATCTAGGAGGAACTAGCACTATGATGAAATATTGTTCCCCACTTGCAAGGTCAGACTTTCTGATTCATACTATATTTATAACACATCTTAGATCAGTTTCAAAATTTGTTAACCCAGATCAGTTCTATACATGGCAAACAACAAAAAATGGTTCTACACATGGTTCTATCCATGGAAGTTATATTTGTCATGGAGATTTTGGCGTGTCTCATACATCTTTCATAGAGGAGAGACTTACGTGCGTGTGGTATGAGATTATGAGAATTACTAAATCAGTGGAGCTAAATGGGTGTGAAAATTAATCTATCTCGAAGCTCATTTCCAATGGTTTGCACATATTTAGTGTTAGGAGTGTCATTATTCAAGAAGTTTGAAGTTAATTGCCCTCCTAAAATGCATATATTACTTTGGTTGATGGTTAATAATACATTTCTCAAAGTGATTTTTTGCCAAAAACTAATAAAACTTAAAGTGATAATCAAACTAATAGTCGCCATGTGCATGATCTTTCATTCTTTTTCTATAGAAAACCTGAATCTGTGTAGCCAAATGTGCTTGGTAGATATTTTTAAGGATTTTGAAGAAACAAATCGTTGTGATTATTTGCAAGGCACATGGGCAAACTATCCTAAATGTATGTCTCTATCTCCCTAATCTGGTTCTCTCGTCTCTCGTAGACAACTCTACATCGCACTCTCACAAGCTACTTCTACGAGTAATCTTAAAATATTTACTATGCTGCAAAGGATGAATACTTCAATTCAGATGAGACGTTTACCAAGAATATCGTCTGTAAAGTTCTTACATCATTAATATCTTATAATACATTTGAAAGATATTTTATTTGTATTCATGTTGGACGAAATTCAACGCAAAACATTTGTTTATAAATCTAATTTATTTACTAGCTTGCCGATGAAAGAATTTGTACTTTATTGTATGGCTTAGAATCCTTTCTACTTTTAAGTATTATCCTTTTTAGGATTCCATTACAACGTACGGGCACTTTACTAGTAGCTTGCTATTTTTAACTTTTGTCCCTGTACAAACATACAAACAAAAATGTGTTATTGACATGAAACAAACGCACTATGCACATAATGGATCATTCTCTAAAAAATCATAATGAATAGTGTGCTTCGAGATTAACTATTCAAACAAAATATTGCACATAACTCATTACACAAAATCCAGGTGCAAGATCATCACCTTTCTATTTCTTACTTTTTTGTATTGTTTCTTTTTTTAGGCCTAAACATGGCAAACAAAAATCACGCTGACAAACAGAGATTGCACACATGATGATAGTTAAAGAATCATGCACAGCTAGTCTCACCGCACACCTGTCATCCCTCCAACTTAACAACTCATGCTATTTTAACCTTTGATGCCTTAAAAAACCAATTTAATCTGCCACCTACGCTCTCTCACATCCGCAAAACCCCTATTATGTAAACTCTAAGCCCATCCATGATTACTTTAAGCCATCCATCTTTGCAGTTAAAAAAAAAGCAGTAAACAATTTCGAATTCACAAAGGGCATTTTTGTCATTCCAACCATGCCTTCCATCACAGGAGCAATCCAATCAGTGCTCTATAAAAGCAGACAAATCATTCACTGCAAACATCAGTGGCACAAAAAGGGAGAGGAAAAAAGGCTCCGAAATTCCTACGGCTGCTAAAGCCTACACCACTCCACAGTGTCAGCGGTGCAGAGCCCCCACCTACGTTCTCTCTCGGCCGTTGCTGCCAGTTCAGTCTCACTTACCCATGGCGATGGCGATAGGCGCAACGGCCGCCACCTCTAGGGTCCCGATCCCGGCGCCGGGGCGGGCGGCCACCGCATTCTCTTCTTGCGGTGGCCTGGGACGCCGCGCGGCCGCGCCCGGGCAGCGCGCCGGTGGGCGGCGGCTGCGGGCGGCGGGGAGGCCTTTCTTGTTCTCGCCGCGGGCAGTGTCGGATTCGCGGAGCTCGCAGACGTGCCTCGATCCGGACGCCAGCACGGTACGCGACCTCGCCGCCGCCCGCCGACCAAAAATGCGATCTTGGGGTACCGATGGGCCCGCAAGATTTGATCTTTTCGCTGTTCCGGCCTTTTGATCTTTCTAGTACTTGACGCAATTTTGAGGTGTGCTTTGCGCGTTTACGTGGGAAAAGTTGGACCTTTGTACGTGGTTTTGGTGTGCAAAGTTGGGAAATCGAAGGGTCGTTCTTGGAATTCGATATGATATCATTGTTGTACTCGATGCAATTGGATGAGACGACGACTCGACGAGTAGTATGTCATACTTCTCTTTGGGTGCTTCATGTGGTTTCCAGTTGACTAAAATAGATTATAATTTTTCGGCGTTTTTATGTTGATTTTTTGTGGTTCTATGACTGTTGCAATGATTTCCATGAGTTCACTGTGATCCAAGAAATGGCGGAACGACGATAACAACACTATGTCTATGCTAGTTGTTAGATGACATACCTTAACGATGATAGTTGGTGGGAAGCCTATAATTACTTAGTTAAGGATCTGTCGTGGTCCATGGCTTGTATTAAATAATTAGCTCAATATCTGAAGGTAGTACTTGCACTTTAATTTATTAGATTCTGTCATAGAAGAATAGAACCTGCGGGCTGGGGTTCCAGAGCAGTTCATCTGTATTTAGTTAGTCAATGTTTTGGCACAAATTTGTCACATCCAATTGATGTGATTCATTCACCCTTGCAGAGTGTTCTTGGGATCATCCTTGGAGGTGGTGCCGGGACAAGGCTGTATCCACTGACAAAGAAAAGGGCGAAGCCTGCCGTGCCGTTGGGTGCCAACTACAGGCTCATAGATATCCCGGTCAGCAATTGCCTAAACAGCAATGTATCGAAGATCTATGTTCTGACGCAGTTCAACTCTGCCTCGCTCAACCGCCACCTCTCGAGGGCCTACGGGAACAACATTAGTGGGTACAAGAATGAGGGATTCGTTGAAGTTCTTGCCGCACAACAGAGCCCGGAGAATCCTAACTGGTTTCAGGTATGCTGGTTGATTTGTCTTTGATCTCTCAATCTCGAGATATTAGTTTGTATTGACACCAGAAGTGCTGATATTTTGTACTAATCAGGTGATTCTGCTTCTGTGTGTTATTGGTCTCTTGGATGTCTAATGCAATTCTTTTGGTTCTTGGACTATCAGTGAAAAAGAATGTTTTTTTTTTTATAAATTTTTTTGGTGGGAAAGAAGAAATGAAGCTGCATAGATGTACGAATACCATTCATTTTTTAGTTAAACCTCATAGGTACAGAACAATAGGGAGAAATAATTGGTATGAACATAGTAGTTAATCAAAGAAACCAGTGCGTTTTTTGCACCCTACTTTGGTGAATGATGTTAGATTTAGTGCAGCTCTTGGCAATTGATTTGTATTGTCACATGGGCACTTGACATTCAATTTAAGTCGAATTTATCTTTTAGAGTGTTCATGAGTTTTGAGTGTCTGGTAGTTGCATTGGAATTGGATAAAAATTAACAATGATGCTTAACAAATAGATGCTGTGAATGTTGTTTCTTCTGTTACCCCTTACTAGTTTTGTCCTTTCTGTGTCGGTATTTTCCAAGCAACATGAATATGTGTTGATTTCTTTTTCTTCTTCCCATCTCAGGGTACTGCAGATGCTGTGCGACAGTACTTGTGGTTATTTGAGGAGCACAATGTTATGGAGTACCTTATTCTGGCTGGAGATCACCTGTACCGTATGGACTACCAAAAGTTCATTCAAGCCCACAGAGAAACAGATGCTGATATAACTGTTGCTGCCCTTCCAGTGGATGAACAACGTGCAACTGCATTTGGCCTTATGAAAATCGATGATGAAGGGAGATTAGTTGAGTTTGCAGAAAAACCAAAAGGAGAGAAGCTGAAATCAATGATGGTACACATGTGATGAGCCTTTTTCATCTAAGACATGCACCCTTAGCAGTCCAAAGCATATGTGCTTCTGCAATTAGTCCTTTCCAGTTGACTTGCTGCATGTTTTGATTTTGTAGGTTGACACCACCATACTGGGCCTTGATTCTGAGAGGGCCAAGGAAATGCCTTATATTGCTAGCATGGGAATCTATGTTTTTAGCAAAGATGTGATGCTTCGGCTTCTCCGTGAAAAGTTTCCTGCAGCAAATGACTTTGGAAGTGAGGTTATCCCTGGTGCAACAGAAATTGGAATGAGGGTATGCTATGCTCTTGAAACACGTAGTGCCTTTACTTTGTTATTTTCAGTTCATTGCTGTAGCTTTTATGAACTTCAGTATCTGATCAATCAAGAAATTAGTGTTACATCGTCTTGTGAGGGATATTTCTTGTGTACTTTATAGTTATTTCACTTGGTTCTTATATTATGTTTGCTTATGCTGTTATTGTGTTTGACAGGTGCAAGCTTACTTATATGACGGTTACTGGGAAGATATTGGTACTATTGAGGCATTTTATAATGCAAACTTGGGAATAACCAAGAAGCCAGTACCAGATTTTAGGTAGGGTTTACACATTTCTACACTAAAAAAGGTTAAGAGGTACATTCTGCTAGATTCACTACTTGTTACCTTCTTTTTTTATCAAACATTCTTGTATGCAGCTTCTATGACCGTTCTGCTCCAATTTATACACAACCTCGATATTTGCCTCCTTCAAAGGTTCTTGATGCTTCTGTGACAGACAGTGTTATTGGTGAAGGTTGTGTTATTAATGTAAGTAGCCTTTTCCCTTGACTTATCGTTGTGTTGCATCTTATCATGTTTAGAGACTTCTAGATCATAACGTATTACGAGGACCTTTCAAGTTATTCATTGCATATCTTTGTCATTGCTCCAGTCTAGTTTCTCATGCTTTCAATACATGGAGTCAAGGACTTCATAAATTTGTTATCTTGCCTTTTCTATTTTCCTTTTGGCTAGCATTGCACAATCAACCATTCTGTGGTTGGACTCCGTTCCTGCATATCTGAAGGCGCAGTGATAGAGGACTCTCTGCTTATGGGTGCGGACTATTATGAGGTAAAATAAAGTCAAACAGAACTGAAATATATTGCCATGAAAGTATTGTGAGAACATATTGAGCTTTTTGTTCAGACGGAAAATGACAAGAAAGTCCTTTCTGAAACTGGCGGCATTCCCATCGGTATTGGAAAGAATGCACACATTAGAAAAGCAATAATTGACAAGAATGCTCGTATCGGAGAAAATGTGAAGGTATTCAATCAGCTGCATATTTGCTGTATTATAATTGTTCAGCTATTCATTAATTTTGGGGAGGGGGAGGGTGGACAACCATCTCCATTTTAATATAATTAGACTTTTCTTGGTCTTTTCATCTATTTTGTGAAAGATAACCATGTGTCCAAGTATGTGCCCTATAACTCTGATTTCAATCCCGCTTATGGTTACCAAATACAGATATGTTATTGTTATCCTGCTGCTGTTCCCAACTAACGTTTCTTGTCAAATGCTAAATGACTTCATCATGCATTACTTCTGCATGTGGCCACAAGAGTTTCAAACATGTTGAGTTGTAGGTCTTTACTTAGTAAAGAACAAATTGGAACATACAAGTAATTCTCAAGGAAAAAAAAAAGAGAAATATCCAGTAGTGTTACCAGGACAAACGTGTCCAAATTTTTTTGTCGCATTGACACACGTCGGACACGGTGCGACACGCATCAGACTTGGATGCGCTGAGTCCAAGTTGCCTATGGAGAGCGGGGAGAGGAGGGTGAGGGAGGATGGAAGAGGAGAGGGGAGTGAACTGATCCAAGCCGTTGCTGTCACTTCAAGTCATCTTCTTGGTTGTCGTCAGTGTTGCTTGCCATCGCTGCGAGTGGAGAGGACGGTAGATGACAGAACAGAGGAGAGAACGCGAGCGAAGAGGACGGTGGAAGCAGTGAGGAGAGAACATGTGTGGTGGGATGCCATCCGCGCGCGCTGTTGGGACTCAAATATGCAAATTTGGACCCTCTATGTATATCGCAGTAGTTCAGGATCACACTAGTGCACATAGGCTCAACATAGATAAATACCACGATCATACACAGTAGAAACATAATAAAAGACTCCATATATTAAATATAACTTATCGACTGACCTTATGGTCAACTTACATAAGTATGCCACGAAGGGCTAGACTAAGAACATTAAACTAAAATTTTACAGCGGAAAGGAAAAACGTAGATGACCCTTTAATATACCACAGGTAACTGATAAGGCTCGCACACTAAATATTCGTCTCCTCTTGGTATTCCTTCTCCATAGCTGGTGTAGACTCTTCAACTAGTGATTTGTTGTTTGCAAGGGTGAGTACTTAAAACACTCAATAAATTGTGTACAGAATACAATTCTAACATAACTATATGCAAGACTTATTCTAAAGGAAGCATTTATAAATGAATACAATAAGTAGATTGAAAAGACAGTAAAACAAATAACAGTAAATAATAACTTTCAATATTTCTCAAGTGAACATGGTATCCAGCCCTAAGTCAAGTTCCAAACCTTCCAATGACAACCTGTCATCTCAACCATGTTTTCAGTTTATAAAATATAATCCTTAACTGTAATCCCTAAGCATTGCTCAATACCAAGAGCACGGCTACCCAAATAGATTTTACACACTGCAGAGGTTATGCACTTTACTCACACGATATGATCATCTCTTGTTGCCAAGCTATTAACACACTTCCTTTGGTGTGTCGGTAGAGAAATTATGACAAAGCTTTTACAATGCTCTGTCTTGATCCAATACTACCTGCGAGGTTTTAACACTGAATGGACTGGTTACCATAATTAGGGTCCCCCTCTTGCACCATGTAAGTTGATCCATGAAGGGACTGGTTACCACAATCAGGGCTTCACACCACCATTGGTAGTACCAAAGTTAAGGCATTGCAAATTAATCAGCTAGGTCTAAGATGGCTAGGGCAAGATTTTTATATACCCTCTACCCTTCTGGCCCACATTGGTATGCTGCTCCTGTCACTTACCCCAATCTAAATGATTATCAGCCTAGTTGATTACCAAGTACCACGTGCCATCAACAAGTCAACATTGTTGCATGACCTCCTCGTCACTACAATTTAATATCATTGTGTGACAACACCTGATATACCAATTCCATAAACATGTTCCATATTCCATTAGTCAAAATAAAATTGATATCTCAAAAGACATGTGGTGTATATGGCATAGCTAAGCATACTAGCATGGTCTAACCAATCCATGTTGATTACTAATATTAACCAACTAATAATGAACCAATCTAGGGTGAAAATCAATCATGGTATATAAATAACAAGGTAGGGTGTAGCTCAATTAGGTAAATTAACTAGATCCCGAACTATTTTGAAACAGTTATGCATATAAAATATCATGCATAAGTAAAACAATATAGTAATTTTGTTAATTGGGTTTAGCATGATCAAAGCACAACTTCCCTTGGAAAAGTACTTATTTTTGCTTTGGAACTTGATCTTGAGTCAACGTATCTTCCTCGGATGCTCCTAGCACTTTGATGTCTATGCGTAATGAGAGAAAATATCAAATAAATACCAAAACAGAGATCAAACAAACTCCAAAAATCAAATAAAATTCACCATTAAATAATCTCAATTTTACAAATTTTTAGAAATTTGAATCGCCTCAATCGGAACTCGTATGAGGACGAACATGCTCTCGAAAGATTTGGAAGTAAAGAAAATACAGAAAATCAATAATTAACCGAATTATCTTTATACTAGAAATTCGATTTATGACGCAAGCATGACATCAGAGTTTAACCAAGCCAATCCTGGCTTGACACATGCCTTTGGTCCATGCATCCAGTCCACGAACCCCCACTGGTCCACCGTGAACCCGGTGCATGAGCACAGTGGCCGGTCTAACATGCTGGCCCGGCCAACGCTGAATCGGCTCGAACACGTCAACGCCAAATCACGTGACATGCCAACAAGTCGTCCAGATGGCAGTGACATGGTCGACACACGTCAATACCTGGGTAACGCCACTAGGACGGCAAAGCACACGGCCCTATGGTCGCCGCCGCCGGCTGGCGAGAGCACCAATGGAAAGGTCTCGCTGCCGCGCATCTGATGACGCGGTCCAAAGCCTACCTGCTGCCCTGGAACAGTGTCGGCGACAACCGCAAACACCAGCGAGTTAGGGCTTCCACAGATGGCGATCTCCGACGATGCTCTGGTCATGCGAACATGCGCACAAGGTGCCCTTGGTGACGACGAACCTGACGGTGCACTTGATGGCCCAGAAGATCCCTCCCCGACTATGAATCTTGAGTTTTTCTTTCTCGGCGTCACTTGCGAACTTCTTCGAATTCCGGCGAAACCATGTCACACCTTAGCGAATTAACTTGGGACTTTTGTTTCTTGGATCCTAGCGACCCCGGTGCGCACCTTTATAACCGCCCGTGCCCACTTCGGCTCCGACTCGGACCTCAAGTCCATGGCGGACACGAAACGGAGTCCTGCGTAGTCCCGCGAAGAAAATGAACAGTAGCCATCCACGTGTCGTGATCCTCGGACCGGATACGCTACGACCTGGATCTATGTACAACACTTATAACAAACTACCGGCCGGGATTTGCTAATGTCCCGAATTGGTATGATCTATCTTGATCGACCGATCTTGATCCAATGACGCACGTTCTTTAGGGTTTCCCTACTTGAAAATGGCCGCTGATTGAGATCTAACGGTGACGATCAGCGCTTCTAAAAGCAAGCCGAGTGGGCCAACGCGCACATTACTAGGCCGAGCCTGGAGTAGTTCAATGATTTTATAAAATACTTTTCTATTTTAAAGAATTCCAAAAAATAAACAAAGCCAAATAAAATAGCAAAAATACTAGAAAAATTCCAGAAAATATTCGAGACTTTAGGAACTCAAATAAAATATTTTTGACAAAAATTTATTTAAGCATTCTCAATATTTTAATTAGTTTTAATAATAGGTCATACTTAAGAATATTAAATAAATTCAAATAAAATCCAGAAACATCCAATAAATTCAGATAATTCACAAAATGCATATTGAATTCAAATAAACCAAAAATTGTGATGTTACACGCGCCCATGTGTGTTGTTGGTTGTGTTGTGTGTGTGTGGAAGAGATGCCCTAGTGGGCTAGTAGCAATGGGAAGAAGGGATTGGACTAGCCTATTTTTGTTTGGCTTTGCTGAACCACTCCCTTCTCCTTTTCCCTTTTTTCTTCTTTTCTTTTTCTTTTTCAAATAAGTAGCTTATGCAGAATGGATCCTTATTCCTTTGTGCAGAATATTCAGTGATTCTACATGTTTCAAGTGTTTTATGAACTGTTTTATGTGGTATTTGACTCTTGTTAATATCACTGACTAATACAAAATATTTGTATATTATTTTTTATTACAAACTTAATATACATTAGACGAATCCTCGAATCCTATTTTTTCAAGCTTGCTGAGTGGGACACCTGAATCTGAGCCAGAATCTGACACCTGTGTCTATGACCCAGTAACACTGCTTTCCAGGCAAACCATGTTCATCGTTTTACAGTTTTTTTATCACTTTTCCAGAGATGATATTGACCAAAATATATGCAATGTTTATTGTGTAAAGTAATGATCATTCCTAAATTGTTTGTCGCTTTTACAGATAATTAATGTCGATGATGTCCAAGAAGCTTCAAGGGAAACAGATGGATATTTTATCAAAAGTGGCATTGTCACTGTGATTAAGGATGCCTTAATTCCTAGTGGAACAGTCATATAAAGGCAATCTTTATCACCATGTATATAAGGTTTTCTCTCCCACAAAACCGAAAATTCTTATCTTGATGTTTCTTATGGCATTTGGACATCACCAAAAATTTGGAACATGCTCTTTTTTCGATTTTTTACCAAGCTTTCTATCATAAATGGATCAATTGCGCTACTCAGTGCTAGCATGTAGCTAAGTAGCTGGATAGTTGTATCTTTATGCTTCACTTGAATATTTAATTCTTTCTTTTTTGTTTGCATATATGTTACTCATTCTGCTGCCTCTTATTACAATATATTTTGCAAATAGTATAGATTATCTTCATTATGAATTTATGATTGATGATACTGATAGAACCCAAAGCTTGTGGAAACATATAATGGTCATAAAAAACCAAGAACATGGAACATGATGCAATAACTCACTTTATTCCCAATCCTTTTGGCATCACTGGCAACATTCTGAAAGAAACATTGAGACCTATACCATCAGGAAATATTGCACTTTCTCAATTAATGCTGAAATTGATATTACTGAAAGGCACTTTCTTAACTAATGCTGAAATTGATATTACTGAAAGGCACTTTCTTAACTAATGCTGAAATTGATATTACTGAAAGGGAACAATGCAGCATTTGAGTTGGAAACCTAAATTTTTATGTTTCTTATATGTGGAACAACATATTTTACAGCTGTTATTTTAATTGATTCTGTTACACTGCAGGTTGGTTTGCAGCCCATGATCACCAATGAACATCAAGTAGTCTCCTTTCATATCATGGTTGGTTTCCATGTTGTAAATTCATGAAGCTCTGCATCCGCTTGCGAGGATATCATCAAAAGAATAAAACAGTGCCACTTAAGGCACCATTTTCCAGTTACTAGTATGAGCAAATGTTCTAGAGGTGGTGTTGAGTCTGCAAACTGCATTTGGAATTTGGATATATTTATATATATGATTATATCCTTTTGCCTGGTCAGATTTAAACATACTGTGCTTATTTCCATCTCTTATGCTTAGATGGCATTTCTCTTTGCTGCTTTAATGCTCCATGCATTGCTCATGAACATGAGAAGCAAATTCGTATCATGGCTTTTCTGTGACATCGGCATATCGCATATGTAAATGTCATAGAGCTAACCTAAGTCTGCTCCCAAATTATAGAGATGTGTAGAGAGAGGGGGGTTATCTGAAATGATGTTGTGAATTGCGATTGAGAGGTATGAGCTTGCCTGTGTGGCTTTTAGCCTGCACGCTACATCCTCTGGTGTGATTTGATTTGGCAAGAACTATATTATATAGGGTTAATATATATGACAAATTGAGATTGAAGTGCAAATTTCAAGCTGGATCTGTTAAACACAGTACTTATGTTGTTTTGCACTTAACCAATCTATCAGACAAACATCTGGACTGTGAAATCATTGTAAAGATTATATTAAAAAAGTTTGTTTCACTCAACACCGTTCCACCACATATACAGTGTTTGATAGTGACTAACAGCATAGGAAAAACATTTTGTCCAACCAGGCATTGACAATTCTGCAGGTAATATTCCCTAAATTATCAGATATGCAAGTTAGCTAGGTGGAAGCCATTGCAATTTGTATTTATCCATATCCACTACCTACTGATATGCACCACAGTGCAGTGTTTATTGACGTGAATAATTGGGTCCTATGCTTATCACAAGCCCAAAAAAAAAACTACCAAAGATCAGCAGTCACTCAGGATTCTGAATTAGTTCTACAAAATGGACTGATGACATGCTTGACGTTTACTGACAAAAGTCGCATGTCTGACAAGATTACAGTCAGCTGAACTGGTAGTTTACATCACATTCAGCACATTGTTTACTGAGGCCATCGAGCTTACTGCCACCTTCAGAATATCGTGCGAGAATTCTGGCTTCAAAATGGCCCTCACCTGGGATATCAATTTGACAAGTTTCAACCACCGGTACTGATTTTCTGTTCTTCTGGAAGTAGAAACTAGATACATATCAGATGTTGGTTTTGTGCACTAACTTGTCCAAGTAGTCTCGCAGTATCTCAATACCACCCAGGTAGTCTTGGTCTTCAACAGACAATGTTATAGGCTTGGTATCTGCTCTAGGTCCATCAAATTTAATGGGCCATGAAGTTCTGTAGAAGTCATCTAACAGAAAGCTTGAGGATTTTCTCTCAGCACCCTAAGTAATATAAGAAGAAAAATCAGTTCATACTTTTGCTTAAGGAAGTGCATAGTCACTGTGAAACATTTACTCTCTACTATATAAAACAAGAGTTTTTTCCCACGTCACTTCATCAAAATTACCCATTTTTGCCACTGCTCTTTAATTACCCACCTTTGTCACTGTTAGTGCTCTTTGCAAATAAACTTTTTATCGCAAATTGAGTTTCTGTTGCAACGCATGGGCACATGACTAGTAGTTTTAACACAGTGGTGCAGTTGCATGTTTGGTGATTCTTCAAATTAAGCAAATTTAAGTTTCTTCATCAACTTACTGCAGTCTGAAGTTATGTTTTGTCGCTTAAGTCACCAAAGATCAAAAATTTTTATGTTAGTTTGAATGCCACAATTTTATAGGAGGAATGAACATAACAAAATTTGGATGTAAAATCTTTGAATGTTATTCAAGCATTTCAGTGTAGGTCTTATTGTTAAAGCACTTAGAACCAAAAAAAATGCGGCTTTGTATTTTTGGAAGCTAGTTTAAACTATGACTTATCCATATGCCTCCCCTTTCAGGCTAATCGGAGAGGGATGAATAGCTGGCTTTCCAATAGGAACTACTCCAGGACCGCGTAAGTGCCTCACATTCATCATTGCCTGGAAAGAACAGTGCATCACATTACGGGGTCAACAATGATTTTACTTGAACGTAATGAATCTCACAGCATGTCTAAAGAAGACAAAGCATCAGTCTGAAAGAGCATACTGTTATAGGAACAGAAATGCATCACCACTTGTTTGTCGGGTCCTTAATATTTGTTCCAGTAGCCATGTAATCATTCAACCCAGCTGCTAGAATATGTAAAGGGAGATGGCCAAGAACGTTTAGAGGCACACCAACACAGATTGTTTGGTTTGAAATTAATTATTTTTCTTTAGATTTGCATCTTACATAAGCGTAATTGCAATCGAAGTTTGATGGTAGGGATCCTCAACCTTGACATCGGAAGAAATGGCAGGCTGAACTGAACTTCCTTCCCTTGTACTCGTGCGTTAAGCGACAAAACATAACTTCAGACTGCAGTAAGCATTTTATAGGAGTGTATTTTCCTTCTTTCTAAAAATTAAGCAGAACAATCAGAATTCAGTTTGAATTCTGAGAAAGACTGTAAAATTCATATTGTCTAATCTTACTGTTCGCTTGTTTATTTCTGCTTCTACTAAATGTGCTAAGAGTTGCTCAGTATCAATCTGAAAAATAAAAGTTTGACATCAATAATTGCACTAGATAAATTTTGATGAAGAGCTAATCTTTCCACAGTGCAAACCTGGGACAGCTGTGTTGAGTCATCAGATTCTTGATGCAGGAACAACTGTACACAAAAAGGCTCATGATCTTCAGACCACAATTTATTTAATAAAAGTTTAATAAGAATCAACTGCGTAGGTAATGCAAGACCCCTGTTCTGATGAAAGGTGAAAAGAAATTAAACAAGGCAGGAGCCCATGGAGAAAGTTCAGATTCAATATTATTCTTAGGAACTTTATTGCTGTGTGGAATATTAATTTCCTACAATAGCCAGAAGGAATACCGATAAGGTTTAACAGAAGTCAAATTGTCCAACCAATCATATAGTCATAAGAATTTCTACCTGAATTAGTGCATACATTTCTGGAGTACTTTCTGTGAGCCCCTCCGGAATAAGTAGTACTCCATGGTACTTCCATGAAAATTAATATTGGTAAATTAATTTACGACAACTTGCTAAATGTTTTGATTGATTGAACTATGTGCATGCCACTCTTTAATGGATTTCTTCAACTCAAACAGTCAATGAACTGTACATACCTTGCGCTACTCTTGCTTGCACTCCATCACATATCTCGTTTGTAATTTCCGTCAGTGTAAGCTTTGACAGGCCACCTCCTCTCCTAAGATAACCTACATGGAAACGTTTAGCAACAATAATTGTAATGCTAATAATTTTCACTTACGATGGAGTTTCATTTGATCAAATCAGACCATGTTTGGATGTGACTGAAGTGCACGTTCCAAGGCAACCTTAGATGCTTTGCGACCCATCAAAGTGAACGAAATAGTAGTAATTTTCACTTAAGATAGAGTTTCATTTGCTCAAATCGGACCATGTTTGGATGTGACTGAAGTGCACGCTCCAAGGCAACATTAGATGCTTTGCGACCCATCAAAGCGAACGAAACAGTAGTACTGACAGGAAAAAGAAGACAAGCTGCGTAAATGCACTTTTAATGAGATTGATCAGTTATTCCAATATTTTCAATTTAATATGAATGAAGATATCGGAGTTTACCTTCCCAGCTGAGACTGTGTCGAGGCAAACATTGCTTATAAGCTGAGAATTCACCTGAAAGTAAATTACCATATTAACTTGTCAGAAGTGACATTTATATACTGCATTGGGACATTGTTCTTGTAGACACCATCACAATTTCAGATTTGCAACAGGCACGTCTAAGAGATAAACCTTGCACACTGTATCAAAACCAACATTTGCTTCCACAAACTGATTCTTGAGATCACCATTTAACGAAACAGGAATGCCTACAAACTGTTAAAAAGGAGAGATATCTGAAAAATTCTGTGGTATGGCAAGAACTAGAGCAGATCAAGTTAGTAATGTTTTTATACGTTTGATTTACAGTAATGCTCCGCAAAGGTTTCTGCAAGCTGAGCATCATCTGAAATGGAGGTCACCCCTGGAGATAAGAAAGCATTAAGAACCACAAGACCACTGGGGAAAAAAAGAACTACAGGATAGTAGAACAAGCAAGAAAATATCTTGATGAGGTGAATATTCTGAGCATGCTTCCTTGGTCCTTGTCTTTGCCTAACCGCAACAGATTCAGAATTCATAGTCCATGCTAGTTTAATTTGGAATAACATGGAAGGGCACATCTAGAAATAATTACCACGTGCGATCAAACAATGTTTTTGTTTTTAATGAATGTAACATTCAAGAGTAAAAAGGTAAAAAAAATAATTTAAATAAATATACTATTTTATTGGATTTTCTGAGAGTTTTACCTAATTTTCTATTTTTAAAAAGGTTTTTCCTATTTTTAGAAATTAAAAAATTAATTTCTGTGTAAAAATAAAAAACCAACTTTAAGCTGGAAATAATTTAACTAAGTTCAAAATACTTCAAGGAATTTATGTGAATTTTCTCATAATATTTTATCTCTATTTTGAATTTTCTAAACCTTATTTGGATTTTCTAATCTTTTCTAAATTTGGAAACCAAATCAAAATTCCTAAAGCTTATCGGGCTAAAACCTTTTCCCTCCGGTCCATTCCCTCTCGTTTTCCAGCTAGTCCTGATCCGCTTTCCTATTTCTTTCTTTCTTTTTCCATTTCTGGACCAGCCTCTCAAGCTCAGCCTGCATTCCCTTTGGCCCAGCCCGACATTGCCTTCCTTCCCTCTCTCCCGTCTCACTGCTAGCTGAGGCTCACCCATCAGTGTCATCCCCTACCTCTCCGGCTCTCCCTACCGGAATTGCTGCAAGCAAGGAGATCTTCAAAGCCAGCGTTTCTTCCCGTTTTCTCGTGCATTTAATGCCACTTGCCATGTACCCGTGCGTTGCAACGGAAACTCAATTTATGATAAAAAATTTATTTGCAAAGAGCACTAACAGTGGTAAAGGTGAGTAATTAAAGAGCAGTGGCAAAGGTAGGTAATTTTGATGAAATGACGTGGACAAAGGTGAGTAATTAAAGAGCAGTGGCAAAGATGAGTAATTTTGATGAAGTGACGTGGGAAGAAACTCTCACTTTATATAGTAGAGATTGATGACCACCATCCACACCGCACTCACCCTGTCTGTTTCCCCAAGCCAATTTAAAAGGGAGCCATCCCTCTGTCTCTCCTCGCTTAACCTATTTTCTAAGGCTATCTCCAGCAGTATCTCTTCAGTCTCTAAATCCCTTCACAGATAAATCTCAAGCACTCCAATAAATTCCTTTCACAGTTCCTTTCGGAAGGGATTTGGAGAGAGAATCTTTTCAGAAAGAGATTCTCTCTCTAATCTCTATACAAAACTCTTCGAGTGGATGCTGCTAGAGATGATAAAAATGAAAGGAATAAATATGGGGAAGAGAATAAGAGAAGAGAAAGGAACGAAGGGAAATTGCTGGAGATAGTCTAGTGCCCAACTTCCCTCCCTCCCTTGTTTCTCCGGAACACCACTGTGCTTGGCCTTTTTCTCTGCCTCCTAGCGACGTGCTCCACAGCCATCTCTAGTGTGTCTTCGACAAAATTAAGCATGTCACCTCATGTTTCTCACCGCTCCGACAGTTTCCCCTCAGTCAATTTGACCATTCCAATAGCCGCTCATCGAAATCGACTGCTTCCTCATCATCGGTGTCTGCTGCGCCTTCACTGATGTTCCGGCGCCACCATCCACGCCTTAAGCTTCACCGCTTCACGCTCTACGCCATGCGTACCTCATTGTCGTTGGACCACCACTGCAATTCTATTGCCACCGCTGCCTCTATCTCATCATCGGCCACCGCAATCGCTCCTAGGTGACAAGACCTTGCATGCTAGTTTCCTTGCCCCTTGTTCTTTCCGGCAGCGTCACTGCAAGGCCATGTAAAGCCGAGTCAAGACTACGTGTCTGCTTGAGTAGTCCACTACATGCTACGCCATATGCTTTGTCCGTGTTGGACTGTGCAATCTCATGGACTCATTCCATAGACCTGGGCCCACATGTCGTAGATTGATGGTAAATTCAAAATTTCCATGTTAATGTCATGCTTGCATCATAAACTAGTTGTCCTTTGGAAAGAAAATTCCAAAATATCTGTTGACATCATGCTCACACAACAATCTGGATTTTCCTTTAGAAAGAAATCCAAAAATCTGTGAAAATCTCAAATAGTGTTTTCCTTCTCTTTTTCTTTGAATTAAATCTTCCGTGAGTTTGTTTGACTCTGTTCTTTCTCCTAAATTCATCTAAAACCCTAAACTACCTATTTATGCCACTTTTGTAATTTTTGGATTTATTTGTATCTTATTTAAATTTGGCTATTTTCACATTTAGATTCTAGAGTGTTGGAGTACCGTTTGATGATCCAGAGCACCGCTACCTCAACGAAGGCAAGTTACACTCTAGATCATGTTGATCCCACTTTTTAAATTAGTATATTGATATAAATTATTGTTGCATAATTTTATTCAATGTAAGTATATTGATATAAATTATTGTTGCATAATTTTATTCAATGTAATTTTAATCTCAAATTTAAATGAGTAATTACCACCAAATTATTATGGTCTCTTTTGACATTGAAAATCCATATACCTTTGTAACCTTAGCTAAAATCTCTCTAGTTGGTACAATCATATAGTATTAACTAGTGCTTTTGTAGCAAATTGCTTAGACATGCTTAGACCCAATTTTAGGTTTTACTTGGAGAATTTATTGAGCCAAAAACCCTTATGATTATAAAAAGTTATTCCTTGGCATTGGTGTGCCATTGATGTTTATGAAAATTATTGTTCAAAGCAAAATAAAAATATGGTTTAGACTGAGCGAGTAGTTGCTAAGTGTGTGAGGGAAATACAATATTTTGGTTTGTGGGAAGTCTCGCCTAGTCAATTATGGACTGGTCTGTGAGCTGCTAATTATAAAACCTAGCCATACTATCACTAGTCTGGTATGAGATAGACCTCGCTAATTAATTTACAATACCCCACTATCGGTTGTGCCATTCGATTGAATGTGGGACAATAATTTTCACATGGAGCAAGAGGAGGCTTCTGACTAGGGTGATGTAACCTTTCTGGTTGTTAAAATCTTAGCGGGTATGACTACCTTGGGATGGTGCATTGTAAAAGCCTTGTCATAGTTTCTCTGCCGCACACCAAATGAAATGTGTTTATCTAGAAGTAATATGAGATGATCATGTCTTATGGGTAAAGTTGTACAACCTATGTAGAGTATAAAACTAATCGATTAGTTGAGCCCTTGGTCATGGGTTTGCTGAGCAAAGTCTTTCACAAATTAGACTTTGGTTTTCAAAAATGTTTTTAGAAAAATAGTATATGGATGGAGGCAATCCATTTGGAAATAGATAGGTTGAAGCCTCAAGGTAGAGCCCGTGTTAAAATAGATGTTAGGTTGGGGCTTGCAATAGCTTGTTGAAAATTTAGTTTTGCCTTACCTATCGCTAGCCATCCTCTACTCTCTAGGCGGTAAAGCCTCAAAAGAGAGTGCAAACTCTGATACCACTTGTAGGATCAAGGATGATCGACTAGAGGGGGTGAATAGGAGGTTTCTACAAGTTCTTCTACTCTAATTGTACTAAATGAAAATTCTAATCAAGAATTACAATTTTTGATAATTAAGACTAAAATATTCTGTCTTACTAAGTGCATCAACAACTACACTAGCAAAGACACAAACCTAGTTGCAAAATCACTACACTAGAAAGCTAGAAATGTAAATTTGCATACAAGAATAAAGAAATCAAACTACAAGGGAGAATGACACAAAAATTTATCCCGTGGTCTCGGAGATTTGCCGGTCTTCCCTAATCCACGTTGAGGAAGCTTGATCAATCTCAAACTGGCTCCAATCACATGAGCTTTCCTCAATCACTTGGTAGTTTTTCCTCACTTCGAGTAGGCGAACTCCAGCCTTCACAACCAACCAAACTTTCTCACAAGCTTTCCTGAGAAAGTCATCGGTTTCCTCGCCTCCAAGTCGTCTAGGAGGCGTCAACCTCTAAGAGAATAGAGTGATGACGCTTGCTTGAAGATGAATCAAGTGTCTAAATGACTCAACACTAAATATAATACTTGAATGCTGCTCACTCACTAAAAATGTGAATTTAATACACTAAGAGCAAAGGAGACTTGCTAGAGCTCAAGATGTATTCAATAAGTGACCAAGAGAGCTCTAGTATGCAGGTGTGGGGGTATTTATAACCCTCACCCACTATTCCAACCGTTAGAGATAAGATCCTAAAAAATCAGGAATTTTGGTACTACCGACATGCATTGTGCGGTAGTACCAAGCTTGTCCCATGGTCGATTTTGAGCAATTAATGCGGCGGAAAAGAGCCATTGAAATGTCTGGTACTACCCGCGCACAAAGTGCGATAGTGCCGACTTTCCAAGAGAGAAATGCTTAAACAAAATATATTATGGAAAATGAGTACCACTATATAAAATGCGGTACTACTGGATTTTGATCTGTGGTGGTACTTTTCTTGATAATGTCAGGAGAACACCCTTTTCTGTAAAAAGACTACCGGCCAACTATCTAGTACTACCGCACCTCTAGTAGTACCGCAACTATCACACTGGCAGTACTGACTTTTAAATAAAACAAGGATGAGTTCAAAAATAAGCATCTCTGGAAAAGAAGTACCACAGTATAAAATGCGGTACTACCACCTATATGGTACTACGGTATTATGCCTGCAGTAGTACTAACTATACGGGATAAAAAATGTATATTTTGCATTGAAGCACAAGACCTAATGTAACTAGAAATGATCTTTCAACAAGATATGAGACATATGACACTTTATTCAAATTCAAACTACTAGTATTACTCCCCCTTGATAGTACAGCATTTAACCTATTAATTTGATCTTTCTACTCCAAATTCCGAGATTGATAAAAACTAAATAAAATATCCTTAACACATATACACCTTATCCTTGATCTTTTAGTCCTTTTCAATAGACTTCTTTTCTTGCAAGACTTTCAATCTTCTCAAGGTGTTGACGCGAATATCGATCTATTTTCACAAGCTCGGGAGAAATTGTTAGTCCTTTTAACACGATTGCCATTACTTACCAAAACTCAAATAAAATTAGGGGCCTAGATGCTTCACTCATGCCACTAGTCTCCGGCCAATGCCCATGCCAGGGCCTACTGCCTAGTGTCACCTTGGCTGCACACAGTCGCCGAGGTGCCATGGGCACCACCGCTGCTATGGAAGCACCGGGTTCTTTGCCACATGCGAGCCCCTTGCTTTTCAGCATAGCCACGGCGACCACATGTCGCTAAGCCGCCATGGCATGCCACAAGCTTACAAAGATCGTCCCTCCCTCCTTCCTCTCCAAAATACTCAAACCGACTCGCATGCGCATTATTTTTGTGAAAATGGGATGCTTGTATGATGAGGAATGCTATGGTATGACATGCATTGCTTGATTTTTGAGTTTTGGGAATGATCGTGAAGAGAGAAGGTGGGTCAGATCCGATAAACATAAACATTTTACATCATATAAGTTCATATATTGATTGGAATTATACTTGGCTGCATATTATTTTTATATAGGGAAGGCAACTATTATTGAATTTGAAACACTTATATTTCTCCAAGGTTCTAGTAAAATTTTGTGTATGGTTGATTGATCTTAATATGCGTGACATATATGGTTTCTGCTTTCACGCATTATCCGACTAACTATTCAGAATCGAGACTAACCGTGATCCGAACGATCAGATTCGCTCCGTATTCGCTGATCAAGTAATCCGTATTCGTATTCGAATCCGAGATTTTCAGATCCGATTCTATATCCGAGAAAAAAATTTAGAATAGGATACGAAATAAACAAAATTCGTCCGTATCCGATCCGTTTGCACCCCTAGCTGCAAGGCCATGTAAAGCCGAGTCAAGACTGCGTGTCTGCTTGAGTAGTCCACTACATGCTACGCCATATGCTTTGTCCATGTCGGACTGTGCAATCTACTCATTCCATAGACCTGGGCCCACGTCATAGATTGATAGTAAATTCAAAAATTCCATGTTAATGTCATGCTTGCATCATAAACTAGTTGTCCTTTGGAAAGAAAATTCCAAAATATCTGTTGACATCATTCTCACACAACAATCTGGATTTTCCTTTAGAAAGAAATCCAAAAATCTGTGAAAATCTCAAATAGTGTTTTCTTTCTCTTTTTCCTTGAATTAAATCTTCCATGAGTTTGTTTGACTCCGTTCTTTCTCCTAAATTCATCTAAAACCCTAAACTACCTATTTATGCCACTTTTGTAATTTTTGGATTTATTTGTATCTTATTTAAATTTGGTTATTTTAACATTTAGATTCTAGAGGTATTGGAGTACCAGTTTGACGATCCAGAGCACCGCTACCTCAACGAAGGCAAGTTACACTCTAGATCATTGTGATCCCACTTTTTAAATTAGTATATTGATATAAATTATTGTTGCATAATTTTATTCAATGTAATTTTAATCTCAAATTTAAATGAGTAATTACCACCAAATTATTATGGTCTCTTTTGACATTGAAAATCCATATACCTTTGTAACTTTAGCTAAAATCTCTCTAGTTGGTACAATAGTATAGTATTAACTAGATCACAAAGTCTGGTACTACCCGCGCACAAAGTGCGGTAGTACCGACTTTCTAGGAGAGAAATGCTCAAACGAAATACATTATGGAAAATGAGTACCGCTTTATAAAATGCGGTACTACTGGATTTTGATCTGTGGTGGTACTTTTCTTGATAATGTCAAGAGAACACCCTTTTCTGTAAAAAAAACTACCGGCCAACTATCTAGTACTACATGACTATCACGCCAAGATCTTGACTTTTAAATAAAACAGGATGAGTTCAAAATAAGCATCTCTAAAAAAGAAGTACCATAGTACAAAATGCGGTACTACCACCTATATGGTACTACGGTATTATGCCTGCAGTAGTACTGACTATACAGGATAAAAAATGTATGTTTTGCATTGAAGCACAAGACCTAATGCAACTAGAAATGATCTTTCAACAAGATATGAGACATATGACACTTTATTCAAATTCAAACTACTAGTATTACTCCCCCTTGATAGTATGGCATTTATCCTATTAATCCAATCTTTCTACTCCAAACTCCGAGATCGGTAAAAACTAAATAAAATATCCTTAACACATATATACCTTATCCTTGATCTTTTAGTCTTTTTCAATAGACTTCTTTTCTTGCAAGACTTTCAATATTCTCAAGGTGTCGACGCAAATACCGATCTATTTTCACAAACTCAGGTGAAATTGTTAGTCCTTTTAACATGATTGACATTACTTACCAAAACTCAAATAAAAGTAGGGGCCTAGATGTGCTTCACTTGTGCCACTGGTCTCCGGCCACCGCCCATGCCAGGGCCTGCTGCCTAGTGTCACCTTGGCTGCACACAGTCGCTGAGGTGCCACGGGCACCACCACTACCATGGAAGCGTCGAGCTATTGCCACACGCTGTGAGCCCCTGCCTTGCTGCGTAGCCACACTGACCACACACCACGTCAAGCCACCATGGCATGCCACAACACTGTCCCTCCCCTCCTTCCTCTCCAAAACACTCAAACCGACTCGCATGCAGGGGCGTATTCACAGGGGGGCGTAGGTGGGCTGGAGCCCCACCCGTCCCCCCCTCCCCCCTAAGTTAGATAAATTTAGGAAAAACTCGTCTACAAATTTAGGGAAGCTACCGAGTTAAATAATTGGTTCAGTGAATCTTCGATAGAGCTTTTGAGATGCATTGCTTATCTAGACCCAAGAGATTTATTTGCAAATTTTGAACATAGTAGGTTTCTTCGGCTTTCAGAGATTTATTCAGATGATTTCTCATCATATGATTGTGTGGTTTTGGAAGCACAACTTGACTTATTCATTGATGACTTGAGAAGAGAAGAATTTTCAAGTTGTGATGATCTTGCTAGTCTCGCGGTGATGATGGTTAAAGCAAAAAAGCATGTTGTTTATCCATTAGTCTATAGGCTTATTGAATTAGTATTAGTTTTACTTGTGGGTACAGCTACATTTGAAAGGGCTTTCTCGGCAATGAAGATTATCAAGACAGATTTACGTAATAAGATAAGTGATGACTGGTTAAATGATCTCATGGTATACTACATCGAGCGAAACATATTTTTCAAGATAGACATGGAAGATATTTTGTAACGTTTTCAAAACATAAAAAACCCGTAAATATCAACTATCAACTCTTAAGAAGTAATGATCGGTATATTTTTTTTCTTTGTAATGTTACGTATTTATATTATATACGACTGTTGGATAAGTGTTGGTATTTTTATATTACATATATCATTCTGTCATGTCCTATGTTCTGAAAAAAATACTATATATACATATATTAGTTTAGAGATCTCAATTTTAGCCCCTTCTTTTTAAGTTTCTGGATACGCCACTGCTCGCATGCACATGATTTTTGTGAAAATGGGATACTTGTATGATGAGGAATGCTATGGTATGACAAGCATTGCTTGATTTTTGAGTTTTGGGAATGATCATGAAGAGAGAAGGTGGTGGGTGATTTGAGAGCTCATGCTGTTCTTGGGAGGAAGCAAATGAAATGGCAATGGGGAGGAAGAATGAGGAGAATGGCAGGAAGAAGAAAAAGAGGGATGGGGGAGACATGCTGCTTGCTGTTCTTGCTGGCTGGAAGAGGAGGCATGGGCAGGAATGCTGGCATGAAAAAGGAAGAATGGGGGTATATTCTTCGTCAAAAATGTTTGAAAATTTTTTTGTATGATATTAAGACAGGTCTTATCCTTGGGTAAAAATTTTAAGATAAGATTTTAGCTATAAAATTTTTTTAAATTCCGACAAGACTGATGTACCAACTTTAACAGACTGGAGAGGAATAGGTAAAGCAATAAATGAGCTGACATTCATAACTGAAAATTTATGAAAATTTTTATGAGTTATTTGGAGATAGTTTTTACCATACTGTAAAATTTTTAGCTGAAGAAATTTTCTGTGGAAATTATTAAAATTCTGACAAAATAGCTGAATAAAATTTATATTTTCTAGTTTTTATTTTTATTACAAAATAAATAATATTTATTTATATGAAAATTTTTATGTGCAAAAATAATTATTATTTAAAGTTATAATAAAATTTTAGATGATTATCAGTAATATTTATTTTTATAAAATTCTGATATTGATAATATTGTTTTTAAATTAATTCAGCTTTAGGATTTATAAAATGGTCAAATCAACCTTTATGTTTTTGAAAAATTTTATCCAAGTTACACTAATTCTTTATATGATGTGTTAAATTTCTCAAGTTAAGATAGGGCGTGAAAAAAATTAAATAATTCTCACATTAGTGTTGTTCATTGTCACATTATACAGATACTTGATTTCTTTTCAGCATTAAATTAGTTCATATTGCTTTGAAAATTTTGAGAAGGCTCTGGAGATGGTTTGAGATTTATATGAATTTTTACAGATTTTATTTATCAATATATTTTGGGTCTTATACTTTGGAGGAGAAGAAAACAATCAATATAAAAGATTTTCTTAAAAGCCAAAATTCAAGAAAAATTTGAAAATATGGAAATTAGAAATAATATTATATTTCAAACTAATTTTCATATTTTATTCATTTTAAGGAAAGTTTTAATATTTCAACTTATTCTTTTCTTAAGGTTTAAAATTCAAGAAAATGAGGAAAATATGATATTTTAAATTAAAATCTTGATTTCAATTAAAATTTTTATTCAATATTATTTTAAAATTTAATTTTTTTATTTTTTCCATTTTTAAATTTTTGAGAAGTTCTGGTGAGGAACTCGATGACTATATCACTCTGCCGCAATTGGTTCTCTATAGCAAATTTGTTGGGTCCTACTACTATTCTTTTCATCTTCCACTGTTATCTTTTCGGTTGGTCTATAAGTCATATATTGTATACTTTGATATTTACTTAAGTAAATTTCACGTGATATGATGTGATATCATCTTTATTATGATGTGTGTACTAGCTGTTCCTGGATTAGTACAGAATACACATAGAACTTGGGGATTTTACTCCTAGGTTCTACAATGAAACACTTTAACAAGCAAAGTTTTTGGTATATCCTACTAGTACCTCCAATGATGACTAGGCCATTCAAGTCAAGATCAAAACATGCTGACATTGCGGCATTCACTTGCTCGGTCACGCGGATTTGATCAACAGTTCTGCTGAGCAAATCAAAACCATCTTCAAGAATGTAAAAACTTCTTTTGTTAGCAACAAGAGCAGCAGTAGAGAGTAAACAGTTGAGGTAAATAAATGTTCCAAACCTTGATTTTTGTATGAAGAAAGAATACCATCTGTGATCTCCAATGTCTTCTTTGCAAATAGGCCTTCTGTGCCACCTATACAGAATTACACATTTCTTAAAGAAACTAGTTTTCTTATCTCTTTCTCTTTCTTTATGAAACTAATCTATTAAATCTCAAAAGACCCATCTAGATGACTCAGACAATACCATGCTTCCACCATGGAAGAGAACTTAGTATCATGCAGCTATGTCATAGGCAGGGAAAAAAACAATAACGTCGTAAATATCAATGTCCAATGGGAAATGGGCACAAATTCAACTCAATTAGTAGGTATTACCGTAGTAGCACATGAAGAATTTAATATTTGTATGACTATTTTCAGAAGCTTCTTAAGGTACCCCCTTGAAGAATTTTCAAATCCTGCCTTGCTTATGATTATTCTTGTAACAGTGATGTTTGAAATCTGGAAAATTTAGTTCTTGAAGTGGATTTTTGCAACACTCCTGAAATTTCTAGATTCTGGAAATTCCCGAAACCTGCGTCCCTGGACATGACTTGCATGCTTGTGGAAGAACAGTTTGAAATTTCTAACACTTTGACCAACCAGATAGAAATAGCACACTGTTACTTCAACCTCCAAACAACATCAAGAAATCAGAATTGTGCTCACCAACAAATCCAAGCAAAACACACTGTCGATTTTGAGCTTTCACAGCATCATAGATGATCCATATGACATTGTGTCCCCCTGGTGAGACTGTCTTCCAGAGAACACGACACCCACCCTACACACAAGTGAAAGGACAGTTTGAGAACTATGTCCACAAGGGACCTTTACAGTATGCTATGAAATCTCACATATAAACATCTTTACACTATGCCAATATGACAATATTGTTGTTAACAAACAAAAACCTGAATGGTGGATGTTCTTTGATGACTTGCGCATCAGGGACTGTCGTGTTTGGCTTCAGAAAAAGCACCAGCGGCCGACAGAAGGTTCGTGGGAATTCATGCACGATTATGTGTGCGCATGTCGGGTCGATGGTCGTAGTTGAGTTGCCTAACGCCACTCTTGTCGTCCTTCAATTCCCTGATCATAGTGGTTAGAGACGTACAGTTGTTAGAGACATAAAATAAGAATAAAATCGACGGTAACTGAATCTTCGTTGTTCAATATAAAGCGTTGTCAGACAAATTAAGAACTTAGGAAGGCACAATTGGAGTTCTCCTACAAAAAAGGGTTCTCTGATAAAAGAAAGTTCATAAACAAATGTAGGATCGAAATATACTAATGTAGCAATCAGAGGGGGGGTGAATGATTGCGCGGAAGCTAAAATCAAATTTTCGATCTTTTCAAACACCCCAATTTAAACTCAAATTGCTTGAAGACCAGTTTACAAAGTTAGAAGACCAGATTACTGAAATTGGGAGACCACCTCATGCAGTTGGGAGACCAGATGACCGTCTGGCGACGATCTGACTTGAGCGACCAAGAGGATACTTGGGCGTCAGTTTGAGCACTTAGGCGACGAAAAATCACTGGCGAAGCAAGAGGACACTGGCGACCCGGTTTGGGCACTTGGGCGGCAAGAGGGCACTTGGGCGGCGATGGGACACTTGGGCGAGCGGGTTGAGTACTTGGGCGACCAGTAGACCACTTGGGCGACCACATGAGCAGTTGGGCGAGCACAAGGACAGTTGGGCGACCACGCGCACAGTCTGGGCGAGCAGACCAATATACGTCCACTAAAATAGATATTCCCAAAGATCCAGCCGTTGGATTGACGTGAAAATTTAACTGTAGAAACTAGACTTAATTCCTCAGCTAACACAAAAATAATCAGGTCAATCGGATCTACGGATCTAAAGTTATGTCCTTCGTAAGATGACTGAACCCGGGCGACCACGCGAGCAGTCGGGCGAGCAGGACATCAATCTGGGCGACCAAAAATTACAGAAGATCTAACCGTTGGATTGATGTGAAATTTTAACTGTATAAACTAGACTCAATTCCAAAGAGAACAAAAAAAGAATCAACTCGATCGGATCTACGGATCAAAAGATATGACCTTCGCAAGATGACTGAACCAATTAGCGATCTACTGTTTGGTGACCAGGTTAGCAATCTGGGCGACCATGAATTGCCAAAGATCTAACCGTTGGATTGATATGAAATTTTAACTGTAGAAACTAGATTCAATTACGAATCAAACCCAATAAGAATCAATCCAATCGGATGTACGGATCAAGAGATATTACCTTCGCAATTGGACTAATGCATCTAATGACGAGGAAACCAAATTTCACCTTCAAAGCTGTGACGGACCAAACACCAGAGAAGGCTTCAGTTGCCACGAATCAATCTTATGCATGCATGCACGAAAGAACAACTAGCTTTCTGGAAGATTGATCTTTATTTCTTTTGTCTAAAGTACTCCAACACAAGAGTACAACCTTAAAACCTGAACGCTCTAAAATCTTGCTCAAGAATAAACAGGGGACACCTCCCTATTTATCAGAGCAAACACACAAAGATAGAATACAACTCCACTTCCAACATGGAAAGAGTTCAGTATCTATCCCAACTTGGCCCAACATGACCAAAAACAACTCTTGCACGCATGCAAGAACAGGAGATTGAATACAACTCCACTTCCAACATGGAAAGAGTTCAGTATCTATCTCAACTTGGCCCAACATGGCCAAAACCAAAACCTTGCACGCATGATCAGCCCTTCTTTGCACATACGTGACTAACCAACCTTCACATGCATGTTCTCTAGCCCGAACGTCCCGCATGACATCCTTGACCACCAAGACCTCGATTCCTCCACGAACCTATTCTCGAACCTCGGTTCCTCCATGAACCTAGTTCGGTCCGTCATCGACCACGTTAAGCCCTCGAGCAACACACGCACATGAAGTAACAAACAACGATCCGAGCACAAGTCCACGACTTGACTCAAGATTAATCCATGCAACCACTCACACGAGTGCATTGCATTAAGCAAAACTCCATCATGCTATCACCAAAGATGATAATCATCTCAACATAGCACATGCACAAGCACCACACATGCCATAACCAAAATCACTTTACAATGCCAATTTCACCATTCAACCAATTTTTCATCACATGATCTCACAATCTCCCCTTGATGAAAACATTGGCAACACCATTTGAAACGAACATTGGCATTCACCTCACAATGGCAACACCATTTTTAAAAGAAGTAAAGTGACCAAAAGACAGAAAGAGAAATCTCCCCTACAAAGAAGAACAAAAATCTCCCCTTATCTAAAAAGAAATCTCCCTCTATCAAAAAGAAAGACTCCCCCTAACAGAAAGAAGAAATGTGTGTGTGAATGTGCAATGTGTGACCAAAAGTTTCTCCCTTTGACTCCAAACTTTCTCCCTTTGACAATGGATTCATCAAGAATGCAAAAGAGAGCAAAAGAAAAACTTCTCCCCTTTATGTTGATGTTTTTTTTTTTTATGTCTTGAGCATTATGAATCATGCACAAATGTAACAACTTGATCACCAAGTCATGCTATCAACAAGATTTGCACCCTCAAATCTACACATAAACAATGTAGAGTAAGCATAACTAGAAATCAAGTACTATTAACGATTTTTGCATGACATGATCTCCTTTCTCAACAATATTAAAACCTGAAAACATTGAATTTTTGTGCACTTTATTTGTGCTTTGAAAAACTGATTCATTACTTTGATTGCAACAATAACAATTGCAAGGAATTACATGCACCATCACTTTACTTTTCAACCATGCCAAGCAATCACAAGCTTAAGGTTTCATGGTTTCGGTCATACACAACCTCTTCCAAGTTCATATCATAGTGCAATGATAAGCAGTCTCGTAAAGAAGAAGTGCGATAGTACATAACCTTGATCTTGCTTTTATTAACAATCACTTTTAGCTTTAGCACTTAACTTTCATATTTAGCACTTTTTGAAAGGTGATCAAGATAGCTAAGAAAGTTCAACCATGACAAGATTTAATTCAAGTTGTCATTCCATTTAAAAAGTCATGACATAAACTACACCATATATGTATAAACAGAAAGTTGCGAAGACCCTTGTAGCATAAACATGGCTTCAAATGACATATGTGTATGAAATACAATGCTCAGTACTTTTACTGTTTTTCAAATTTTTTGTTTTTCATTTAAGAAACACACGAAACAAAAAACATGCTACACAATATTACAAGGTTTTTCACAAGCTCCCCCTCAAAACAACCATCTTAAAAAAACTTCTACAGAATATCACTTGAAGGGATTAAATTGAAAACAAAAGGTTGAAAGAACAAACCTCCCCAAAAGCAACCAAAAGAAACTTTCACCAAAAAGCATTAACTCCCCATCAAATGGATAACCAATGAAATCAACAGAGAGGAGATGATGATATACATGTGCTTGAGTTATCATGATATGTTCAGTTAAGCATAAGCATGAATCATGACAAATAAGTTCTGAGCATGAAAGACATGATATAAGATATGCCAGGGGATACATATGAGCATATGAACAAACATGTCATCTAATGTCACAATTAGATATCTGTGAGTGTAAAAGACATGAGTGAACAAAATAGCTCACAAAGTAGATGAAGAATTATTGCACATGCCTCTTGAAAATCATCTCAAGGGTGAGAACCATCCAAGTCTTGATCCCATCTTGCAAAAGACCAAGATCCACTAAGCTTCGTTCTCCAACCCAATCTGAAAAGCCTACATAGCACAAGAAGATGTCGAGGCCTCGATCTGGGGTTAGAAATAAAGCATTTAGGAATCCAAGATTGAGACACCACGACAGTAGGCACAACACAGTATGCTTGTTCACAAAATCAGATTTGCCCTTTCCGTGTTTCTTGCAACAAAAGATGTTTGCATCACCCTAGGCACAACACGAGTATGCTTGTTCACAAAATCAGATTTGCCCTTTCCGTGTTTCTTGCAACAAAAGGTGTTTGCATCACCCTAGGCACAACACGAGTATGCTTGTTCACAAAATCAGTTTGCCCTTTCCGTGTTTCTTGCAACAAAAGGTGTTTGCATCACCCTAGGCACAACACAGTATGCTTGTTCACAAAATCAGATTTGCCCTTTCCCGTGTTTCTTGCAACAAAAGGTGTTTGCATCACCCTAGGCACAAAATGAGGAGTAAAATGTGCCTTCCTGAAATTAGACCTAGCCTTAGTCTTCTCTTTCTTTTGCTGTTTGGCTAGTCTAAAGCAAAAATCTACTAAGTGTCCATCTCTACCATAATGAGTGCAAGTGTACTTAACATGATGTTTAGCTTTAGTAACAGAAGTAACATTTGCATTCATCATAGTAGAAGATAACACACCAGCAGATTTGAAAATCGTTTTCTTAGGCTCATTTGCAATCTCAAGTTTTCCTCTTTCAAGTGTCTTAACAACAGTAGGAGCATGCGACTTATAATGAGCATAAGAATCAAAACCTAAACCTTTGTGATGAGTACTGACTTTTGATTGATCCAAAATCATGTTTAGGTTTTTCTTTCCTGAAGTGAACCGTTCTAAAGATTTTTCCAAGTAATCAACCTTTCGAGAAAGAGTTAAACAGTTATTACATGGAACGTCCACTTTTCCTTTCTGTTTGCGACAAGTTGAGCATGAGAGAACTTCATGAGTGAGCATATCATCTGTCATTTGAGAAACCCTAACATTTGCATCATGCAACTTCAATTCCAGTATAGCACATTTAGAACAATGAGTTGTATCATGCAAATCAACAGTTGAACAGCTAGCATTTTTAACATGTTTCTCATTTTCTTTCTTTTCAACATTAACTTGTTCTAACAAAGAAACATGTTTTTTCCTAAGCACAAGAAGCTCATTTGAGATTAAGTCACATGATTTGCAAGCATCACCATCAGGAATTAAAGATTTAAGTCTAGCAATTTCAGCATGCAAAGATTCCACAAGAACATCATGTTTCTTAATTTTCTTGTCGCGTTTGTTAAGCAATTTTCCAAGACGGGCAACAGCAATAGCTAAATCATCGTAAGAAGGTTCTACCTCATTAAAGTCGCTATCATGATCGTCCTCGGTGAAGCTTACATCACTTCTAGCCATGAGACACAACCCTGTCAAATCATGTTTGCTTGGAGTTGTTGTATCATCTTCACTTGCTCTCGAATCCACATCACTCAAATTGACTTGTTCAAGAGCGGAAAGGACACGGTGGACAACTTTCTTTGTTGATGAAGCTCTTTTCTTTCTATTGCTTGGAAAGAACTTCTTCTTCTCTTTTCTTTTGTCATTGTCCTCTTCTCTTGATGCTTTTCACGCAAGTTTAGGACAATTTGACCTAATATGGTTGAAATCACCACACTCATAGCATCTTGGAGGGCCACCACCAACTCTCTTTCTCATTCTCACATTCTCGCAAAGCTTTATTAAAACGAGAAGAGAGTGATGCCAAGTCTTCTTCAGGAATTCCTCAATGTTCATCGGTTAGTGAAGACAAGAAAGACAAGGCAAAACTTGAAGAAGCATTATTCGAGACATGCTAGATTGAGAGGTTAATGCAATTGATTTATAATCGATCTTCCTAGCAAGAACATCCAATTCATGAGTTTTAGTTTAGAAAAAGAACATCTACAATAAGATCACTCATGACGCTTGATTCTCTAATGGATGTAACTTTCATTTCCCAAATAGACATGTCTAATGCACCAAGCAATTGTCTAGCATTAGTAGCCTCATCAAAGTAAACTCCAACAAAGACGTAAGTTGCTAAGAATCTTATTGAAACGCAAAGAAATCATCTAGTGACTCACCGGGCTTCATCTCAAATCGCATGTATTCTTTCTTGTAAATGTCTTGACGAACCTCTTTGATAGTGTTAGATCCTCATGATAATCACAAAGAGATTTCCATACCTCATATCGCACTTGAGATGGATCACGCGATCAAGTCACTTCTTCCCAATCCTTGGATGATCAAATTTCGTGCTCGCTATTCGCTTCAACTTGTGCTTGATTGGTTTCATTGACTTGATCATTCTCGGGAACTTGATATGGTTTGTACACCTTCTCCCAGATTGCAAAGCCCCGAGCTTGAATGTATGCCTCCATCTTCGCTTTCGAAATCGAAAATCAACACCGCCGAAAACACAGGTTTTGTCGAATACCTATCCATCGCTACTGATTCTAATTACGGTTAAGATTAATTAGAAAAACCTTGCTCGATACCACTTGTAGGATCGAAATATACTAATGTAGCAATCGGAGGGGTGAATGATTGCGCTGAAGCTAAAATCAAATTTTCGATCTTTTCAAACACCCCAATTTAAACTCAAATTGCTTGAAGACCGGTTTACAAAGTTAGAAGACCGAGTTACGAAATTGGGAGACCACCTCACGCAGCTTGGGAGACCAAGATGACCAGTCGGGCACTGGCGACGATCTGACTTGAGCGACCAAGAGGATACTTGGGCGATCGGTTTGAGCACTAGGCGACCAAGAAATCACTGGGCGGCAAGAGGACACTGGCGACGGTTTGGGCACTTGCGAGCGATGGGACACTTGGGCGAGCAGGTTGAGTACTTGGGCGACCAGTAGACCACTTGGGCGACCACATGAGCAGTTGGGCGAGCACAAGGACAGTTGGGCGACCACGCGCACAGTCTGGGCGAGCAGACCAATATACGTCCACTAAAATAGAGATTCCCAAAGATCCAGCCGTTGGATTGACGTGAAAATTTAACTGTAGAAACTAGACTTAATTCCTCAGCTAACACAAAAATAATCAGGTCAATCGGATCTACGGATCTAAAGTTATGTCCTTCGTAAGATGACTGAACCCGGGCGACCACGCGAGCAGTCGGGCGAGCAGGACATCAATCTGGGTGACCAAAAATTACAGAAGATCTAACCATTGGATTGATGTGAAATTTTAACTGTATAAACTAGACTCAATTCCGAAGAGAACAAAAAAAGAATCAACTCGATCGAATCTACGGATCAAAAGATATGACCTTCACAAGATGACTGAACCAATTAGCGATCTACTGTTTGGTGACCAGGTTAGCAATCTGGGCGACCACGAATTGCCAAAGATCTAACCGTTGGATTGATATGAAATTTTAACTGTAGAAACTAGATTCAATTACGAATCAAACCCAATAAGAATCAATCCAATCGGATGTACGGATCAAGAGATATTACCTTCGCAATTGGACTAATGCATCTAATGACGAGAAACCAAATTTCACCTTCAAAGCCGTGACGGACCAAACACGAGAGAAGGCTTCATTGCCACTTAATCAATCTTATGCATGCATGCACGAAAGAACAACTAGCTTTCGGAAGATTGATCTTTATTTCTTTTGTCTAAAGTACTCCAACACAAGAGTACAACCTTAAAACTCGAACGCTCTAAAATCTTGCTCAAGAATAAACAGGGACACCTCCCTATTTATCTGAGCAAACACACAAAGATAGAATACAACTCCACTTCCAACATGGAAAGAGTTCGTATCTATCCCAACTTGGCCCAACATGACCAAAAACAACTCTTGCACGCATGCAAGAACAGAGAGATTGAATACAACTCCACTTCCAACATGGAAAGAGTTCGTATCTATCTCAACTTGGCCCAACATGGCCAAAACCAAAACCTTGCACGCATGATCAGCCCTGCGCTGCATACGTGACTAACCAAACTTCACATGCATGTTCTCTAGCCCGAACGTCCCGCATGACATCCTTGACCACCAAGACCTCGATTCCTCCCTGAACCTAGTCTCGAACCTCAGTTCCTCCATGAACCTAGTTCCGGTCCCGTCATCGACCACGTTCGCCCTCGAGCAACACCTGCACATGAAGTAACAAACAACGCGTCCGAGCACAAGTCCACGACTTGACTCAAGATTAATCCATGCAACCACTCACACGAGTGCATTGCATTAAGCAAAACTCCATCATGCTATCACCAGCATGATAATCATCTCAACATAGCACATGCACAAGCACCACACATGCCATAACCAAAATCACTTTACAATGCCAATTTCACCATTCAACCAATTTTTCATCACATGATCTCACAACAAAAAAATCCTTCTTCTTCTAGAAGCAGTTCGGTCACGATTGTGCAAAATTGTTATACCGTGGTCAAAAAGGTGTTAACTAGAATAGGACTTCCCAAACGACTAAATGATCCATTGGCTGGTGACTCTGATCAAACTTCAAGGCTTCCAAGTGAACCGGTTCATGGTATCACTGAAACTTGCTACATGCCACTGAAAGACTTAGAAATTCGGGATTTTTCACTATACTTTATGCTATATGTGGATTTTTCACTATTTTCCACTACTCTTGTCAGAAATAGTTTCTCTCGTTCTACAACAACTTGCGGGGAAATTTAGTTCAGGCAAGGCATACAACAAAATTAGATCTAATGTTAATTTGTTTTAAACTTCCCAAATTACAAGCAAAATAACTAAGTAAGGGTGCTAAATGCGAAACCACACAACCAAGAACATGCAAATTATCTAATTGCGTGGGAACAAAGTTCACCAAGTACAATAAGCCAAGTTGTGTTTGGATGCAGCATGCAGTAGAAGGGAGAGCTTGCAAACCTAAAGGCAGGAAGGCAGCTCCGGCTGGTACAGCGCCCTCCTCCTTTGCAGGTTGCAGCCCGGTGAGTTCCCTCGGCATGCCCAAGTCGGCGTTCATGTCTCCTCCTCGCCCTCCTCAAGATGAGGTGTTGAATGTTGCAAAGAATTAGAATTCTTCTCGGTGCAGTTCTTGTGCACTTCCCCTCCTTTTGTATAGGCACGATGGAAGAAAAGTGTGTGGAACTTTGATGAGGGATAGTAAAAGTTTTGCAGCTGAGCCTGGTGTTTCTTGGGCCCTAATGACACCATTACCAACAGCTATTTGACCCCAGATTCCATCGTTAGATGTGTCTATGTACAAAGGTCTGAGTGTGATTGATCAGGTGGAGTGACATTCTAGGTTACCTGATGGCAGGCGCAGTCTCTGCAAGGCCTTGTTAGGAAAATAAATAAATAAGTAAATTCTCACACAAATATTTGGAGGAATTGCTCTGTTTCCTGCCAGACTTGTCCTAATTCTATCCGGACTTGCAAAGTATACTACAAGAATTTATAGACAAATTCTAATCAAATTAGGCCGTGCTTGGAAGAGAGAGGGGCTTTTGGCCCAAAACCGGTGTACAACACCGGCCCCAAAACTTTTTCTGCTGGACATGAAGAGTCCGGTTGTACGGGCTGGTAACCTGATAAATTTACCCATGGTTAGGACCTTTGCAAACCGGAAAGAAAAATAAGGCGTGCTTCCATGCTCTTCTTTTTAATAGTTGTATAAATATTAAAGTATGAATAAAGGGTAGATGATGATTATTTACCCCTTCGTTTGCTTTAAGATTTATACAACTTGTATTAGGAGGAAAAACATTGAAGCACTGCTCAAAAAAGAACATATGTGGAGAGATGACGATATTTTTCCGAGAAGAGTCAAGGAGGGGTGGAGGATGTCGGCTGTTGGGTCCTCACGAGTCAGTCACAAGGTGGGTGCGTGTGGTGTCTGGTCCTTGGCTCGAATGAGGAAACTCTAGTAGGCTAGGGCAAGCTCGTATACGCCAACAACGTTGAAGCAAGACACCAAGAAGTAAGTAGTGTATTCTATATTTCTTTTTCTCAAACATATAAGCAACTACACAATTATCTAAAGAAAACTACAAAGAGTCTTTTGGATCATCTCATCTTTAGAGGTAGTCATGCCACACACCCTGAGTGTATTGACTACACATAAGTGATTTAGATTGTATGTTGCAACAGCATGTTGTCTATCATCTTCATACAAATCCAACTTTCAAATGACTCATATTGGACACTCTTCTTCTCTAATACCTCAAATTTCTCCTTTAGAGCCTCCCACAAATCATATGGGTCTGTCACAGGAGCAAATTTATGTCACAATTCAGCACATAGATGATTCTTGAGGAAGATCATAGTCCTTACCCTTTCCTTTAAGGTAGCATGGTTGTCTCTTTCAAGGATATGCTCCAGCTCCCTAGCTATGAAATGGAGCCTTGCCTCCGGCTACCAATTAATATAGTTCCAACAATTGATAGTCAACAATGGGAACTCTCCGCTTAGTATGAAGTCTTTTGTACCATCCATGTTGCCTATCAACAAGTAGAATGACCATGGTTAGCTCACCAAGGCTACCATCATCAAAACATGTAAGACAATAATAAATATGAATATATGAATTTCTAGAAAATTTGAAATTTTTTGCTTATTTTCTAGACATATAATCAATTTCTATGACTTAAACAATAGAAAAATAATTTCTAGTATTAAATAAAGCCTAAAAGACTTAATATAATAACCATAAACTTTCCAGGGTTTAATCGTAAATGTACATGTTGTGGAACCCTAATACTTTAACCAAAAGTTTCGGAGGTTTATTTGAAAAATTTTGGCTCTTAGGGACTTAATTTCATTGAATTAAGGATTTATTTGTAATTCTCCAAGATTGCAAGGGTATCTTGCAAAAGTTCCACCGTATGGCAGTTTTGGGGCCTATCAGGTTCTTATCTAGATCTGACCCATGGCTCTTCCTTGTCTCCGCTTTGGCTTGATGCTCCCCTAGCTCTGGTGAGCAAAGGTGGCCCGCAGCCTCATGCGCATGGTGTGGGCATGCAACGATGCGTCTTGAGCTCGGGTCGGCTCAGGTGGCGGGATGTCACTCACCAACCCATGCATGGCAGTGCGGCAATGATGGCTCATCGGCATTCTCTCTCGACCCCTTCACCCGGCGAGGAAAATAATGATAGCGATCGGGTAGACCTGTGCTCATGGTACGATGACAGCGATGGTTTAGGCAGGACGCACACACGACACGTTGACTACAACGCCCAACTGCATCCCGCATGTGGAGGCGATAGCAACGGTGTTCCTGGCTTTGCTAGCCTAGCGGATCAACGATGGTGATATTCGGCGTCTCACCACTGCGAAATCATTGGAGACATCCTATTCTCGCGCGTGGTGTCTCACTCACTCACGTGACGTAACGAAGATAGCTTCCGGTGAGCCACACACCACGATGCGGTCTCAATGGTGTTATGGTGCCCTAGGCACAGAGAGCCACACGGTGATGTTATGCACACACAACATGTCCCTTCAGTCAGGGTGGCAACCATGCACAAGGCATGACATGACATTAGTCAAGTTGGTGCATCATTTTGCCAATGCCATGGCATTGCCCGATGGCTAGATCTATTCGGTGGCTATACCAAGACGCGACACAAATGTCAAACATGCCAAGATGTGAAATGATGGCAGAAACACCTGGCGCATACCAATGCATTAAACAACACGGATTGCGTCATGGCGTGAAAACGATGGCCAGAGTTTAGTTGATGCTAATCTCACCTAAGGTGAGATATTGGCTAGATTAGAGGAATAGAAAATTAGGTAGAGGCTAAATGAGCAACAGAATTGATTAAGAAAGATCAAGCAATAGTCTTTGAAGTATTAATGGTTGCCGCTCGGAAGCACTCTCGTGCTGATAACGTATTATGTTCCAAGTTGTTGTTAACCAAACAAAATAGCATAAAAACGAGATAGTGCAAAGATATAGATCAATAGCTCTCTCTTTATTGATATTGTCATATGTATATACAATGTACCCATTTGCCCCTACTTATACAGTGGAAGAGCTTGAGATTTTTTTGTAAGCCAAGTATGGATATAAAATAATCTATTAGGACTCTTAGTTCTCCCTACGAAACTTTCCATGAACTCCTTTAGAAAACTATACACACACACACACATATATATATATATATATATATATATATATATATATATATATATATATATATATAGAAGTCTCTTTTCTACTCCCTAGTAATTACTCTCTATACCGTATCTCACAACGTATGAGGTATCTCATGCGACGGAAGGTATGTATGCGTAGTATACGAGTATATATATTCCAAAACACTTATTTTATATTACACCCTTGTCGCGCACTTGGTAGCGTCTTTCTCACGTCTCTTGGATTTGGATTCATGTAAGTAGCTGCAAAATCGGAAAAACCTGTCCGAAGGTTGATTGAGATATTCTCAACTACTTGTTTTAACCGAGGATCGGACTGCACGAAGATAAAACGTCACTGATATCTTCACGTTGTATCAGTTATGAGAATAGTCGAATCCAATGAAATCACATTATATAAGTTATGAGAATATTCGAATCCTAGCTAATTGGGTAGATATTTGATTTGAATTCATATTTATCATGACATTAGATTTATATTTGAGCATATTCAAATTCGTATTCGTTACCAAAATACTTATATGACTGTGCTTTCACCTCTATTCAATTCATATTTGATACGTCTTTACCCTAAGTGTCAGATGGTCTAAATCATTTTCAAGCATCTAGTTTTTCGATTAAAAAAAAAAAGAAACGCACGTGGAAGTACGTACTTTCCTTAGCATTACACCTACAGAGATGGAGACTAGGGATAAATCTGCGAATTGACAAAAATTCTACTTAAAACACACTCATGTCTATGTAAAGATGAGCACCAGTATTTAAAAACCGACGAGTAAAATCGTATACCCACAAATCCATTACTCTACCAGGAGGCGATTCCCTTAAAACGTTCATTTATAAGCAAAGTTGATCAATTCATATCGAATAATTTCGCACAAACTACAGATACATACGACACACTGTCGCTGAATACATCTGCAAAGGAGAAATCACAATCTTTCGTTTAATTTGAACTAACAATCCAAAGAAACAAGAATTAATTGTAGACGAATCAAAAGCATCAACTACAACAAACGAACTTCATCCACGACTCATCCGGTAAACCATCAATTCGCCACTCCTAGTGGCGGCCACGAGAGCATCCCCGACGGATGAGATGGTACCTACGTAACGTACGCACGCTCCCTAGTGCCGCACCACCGTCGTCGTCGCACGCGTCGTACGCCCGCGCGGCGCAGGCCCAGTTCCAGCCATCCTCGTCGGCGACGGCCCGCTCGGCCAGGCAGCGTCGGAACGCGGCCGCGAAGCACGCCACCGACACCACCGCGCGCTCCGGGAAGCCGTGCACCGTCTCCGGCACAGCCGCCGCCGCTCTCACGCGGCCGACCACCAAGAGAGGCAGCAGCAGCAGCAAGAGAAGGCACGCTGTCGCCGCGGCGGCGCCGTTGCCGCTGCTGCTTCCGCGCCTCGACCAGCAGCACATGTGCGTACGGAAGTGATCACTCGAGAGGGGCTCGTCGGGGCGTTTCGTACGTACAGACCCGGAGACGTTACATGTTCTTAATTTTTAGCAGAGTTACCTCTCTTCGGACACTCTCTCTGTCCTCAAATATAGATCATCTTAGGATCCTTTTAAATTTTTACCACTAATATATAATTGAAGTATATAAATTTGCTAAATAAAATGGTATCATTGGATTTGATTTGCAAAATATATACTTTCGTAATATATAGTTATTATTATTTTTACTAATATATTATAATATAAACTATAGTCAACGTGTTGCACAGGAGGCCGTAATTAGAAATAAAAAGGGTCTATATTTATACTCTCTTCAATCATAAATAGTTATCGTTTTGGACATAAATTCAGTCAAACTTTTGAAATTTTGATTATCAATATCTTTTAAATATTAAATTGGATATCTGAAAATCATATGTATAGATTTACCTCAAAAAGTATTTTCATAATATTATAAATTTATTAGGTTTTATAAATATATTATAATAGAAATTAGTAGTCAAAGCTGTGTTTGTAAGACCATGTCGATATCTAAAACAACAGCTATTTGTGACCGGAGAGAATAAATAGAGAGAGTTTTACATTAGTAGTCAATAATTAACCAACGTAACTTTCTTCCAGTGGAATGTATGCAGTAACTGACAGCTTACCAGGGTTCCAAAAACCATCGAAATCCGCTCAAAAACTGCAAAAATCGCCCGTACTATGCTGGTATGAAAAATGGAACCACTCGATTTATTGGTGAAGTTCAAGTTCAAATTCAAAAAATTTGAAAAATTTGAAAAAATCTATAAAAAATTTCCCTAAAATTAGTATTAATAGCTTTATGATGTCTTGTGTGAATATTTTTTTTTAAAAAACAAGGTTTAAAGATATTTTTGAGTCATTCAAAATGTAAATAATAGAAAAACTAAAAAAGCCTGGCTGCTGGCTTTCAACCCATGGCCCAAGCCCCTCTGGGCCTCTAGCCCACCCCGGTAGCCATGAAGTGGCGACAACTCAGGAGGCTCAAATCGACACACTGATTGTGCAGTAAAATTCCCCACCTAGTGTTTGCCTCGACAACGTCGCCTCCTTTCAGATTTAGCCACCGCTCGCTGTTGTTTCACTGTCCGCCGCGCGATTTTCGAGTGGTAAGCATTGAGAACCACTCGGTTTGAGTGAAAATCGAAAACTTTGGTGAATTTTGAGCTCTTCAACGAATTTCGCAAAATGAGCTCGTTTTTTGCTCAGTTTGGCATGATTTTCATTCGGTTTTACTAAATTTTCGCTCAGTACTTGTAGCTATCTCTTGTTCATGCATGTATTTGCATTTTAATTGGTTGGAAAATTGTCATGTAATGCTTACTGAGGTCATGCGGAAATGGTGACCTAACAATATTTGTTCGATAATTTTTAGTAGCAATATTTGTTCAAGTATGTCAAGTAGCAATATTTACTTCAACATATTTAAGTAACAACATTTGTTCAATTATATTTAGTAAAAATATTTATTCCAATATTTCAAGTAGCAATATTTGTTAAAGCATGCCAAGTAGCAATATTTGTTCAATTATATTTAGTAGCAATATTTCTCAAAGTATATTTAGTACCACTATTTGTTCAATTATATTTAGTAACAATATTTGTTGAAGTATATTTAGTACTAATATTTGTTCAATTATATGTACTAGAAATATTTGTTGAAGTATATTTAGTAGCAATGGATGATGCCCATAAATAGTGCTATTTATTCAAGTAGTGATATTTGTATGCATGCTTACTTTTATTGTTTTCTATTAGTAGATGGCAGACCATACCTATATAATGTAGGAGCACAGCGAGAAGTTGGGTGCTGGATTTCGATGCAAGCATTGTCTCAAAGAGAAGAAAGGAGGTGATGCAACCTGACTGAAGTAGCACTTGGCAGGGCATAGTACAAATGTCGTCCATTGTAGCAAAGTTCTTGTGGAAGTTCATGAGTACTTTTAGCGTGACCTAAATAGGTCGAAGGATAAGAAAAAGCACAAAAGAGAAGAGAGGTTGACGAAAGAGGCAGCAGCTGGAGATTCCCCGTCGAGGAGAAGTGTACATATAGAGTACACAGGTGATGTTGATGATGAGTACTAGCTTCAGCATGCCATAGCTGCCTCCAAGGTGGAGGCAAAATTTAGGAGCTAGGCAGGTGGTAGGTATCTGCATGGTGCTGATAGTGGCTCCTCCAGGGGGTTGGAGGAGATTGTGGTGGTCTGTTGTCGAAGATGCTTTGGAGTTCCACTCAATGAGAAAGACCGCAGCTAGTGGGGATTACAATGTTGGTACGACCCGTGGCCCTGTGTAACCAAGAATTGATAGCCATCAGTGGACACAGAAGGGGAAGAATGTGAACTAGGCCATTGGTTTGGTGTGGGCCAAAATTTTCCACACTGCTGATATCATAGAGTGCAAAGCAGATAATCCATACTTTGTTAGTGCCATGAGGGAAACATAAAAATACGGTAAATAAGCTTTAAAATGTTTGTTTAGTTGTACACCGATTCATATCTAATATTTTGATACTATATTTCATTTGTAGGTGAAGGTGTCCCGTCCTTGAGTGGACGAGATATAGGTAGAAAATATTTAGATACTAATGAAGTAGACATAAAGGAGAAGTTTGCAAAGTTCAAGCATAAATGGCCTACGTATAGAGTAATAATCATATGTGATTTTTGGACATGGCCGACATGCATAAGTATAATTAACTTTATAATTTATTCCAATAGCACAAGGTTCTTCCACAAATCCATCGATGCTACGAGCCTATCTCAAGATGCCTAGTACTTGCGCAAGGTACTTGGTTTTGTTGGTCCTCTTCTAAAATATAACTGATGTACATATCACGTAATGGAGGTACTTAGTTTTATTTGTTCAAACAAGTAATATATTTAGTGGCCGACGATGTGGATCTAACAAATGTGGTGCAAATTGTCATGGATAATCATGCCAACTACAAAAAGGCATGTAAGCTCATCGCACGGCAGCACCGTAACATTGTGTGGCAGCCTTTTGTGGCCCACACCATTATTTTGATGTTGAAAGAGATTGGAGAGTTCTCTGATCATGCCTCGGTCATTGAGAGTGCAAGAAAAATTTCTATGGATATAAAACCATTCCAAACTTCATGCTATGATGAAGAAGCATATTGGTACACGTATGGTTGCCTCGCGAGCTTGGACTGATGGGATAATCTTCGATCAGTTGTCAAGCCAGTAGAACTGTTGTACATCTTCTTACGATTTGCCGATCAGTACAAGGTGTCTATATTGATCGAGACAATCCTACGGTACACCATAATGCGATAGGAGTACGATAGTTTGTTCCAGGACTCTCCAACAACATACGAGATGTACATGGATGTGGTGGACCAGATAATGGATAACTTAACGTGTCACACTTATATGAACACTGGTAATATATTCTTTTTTGGAACACAATTTCTTGTAGCTGCACATATGTTACATACTTGTACTGACATATTTAGTTTCACTTCATGCAGTTGCCGCCTTAAACCCTCGTACTACCTACGCGTACACACGAACAACAGCTTCTTGCCAAATCTACAAGATGCCTCTGAATCATTTGCTTATGATACTGATATCGCTGCACAAGCTCTTCATGACTCCAAGGTTTTCAAAAGGAAGGCAGGATCGTTCTCTAGTGCTCTAGCCACGAGGATGGCAAATGATGGCAAAACATCCTGTAGTATTTTCCTTATATAGTCTTAAATGTAATGGTACTCTCGTCGGTACTTACTGTTCTATTCATAGCGTCCATACAGGTCGAACATGGCATTTGTGTGGGAAAGACAATGAAAATATACCTACTTTATAAATTCAAATGAAAGGTATCGAAATGTGAATTGTATTGATATGTGAATCTCTATTTTTTGCACGTATTGAATTGATATGTGAATGGTATAGAAATGAAAGGTTATTTGTTGACATATTATTGCTAATTGCCTACTTTACGACTTCAGATTGTCTAAAACATAGCAAACGTCATGCCAAAATTTTATTTCATTTGTATGTTTTATTTCATTGCAACTCAATTTTTTACGAACATTACATTCATATAGGCCAAACATGGTATATGTGTGACACGGAAGAATGACGAAGCTATACTTACTTCACAATTTCAAATAAAAGGTATTGAAATGTAAATGGTATTCATATGTGAATGGTATTGATATGCAAATGGTATTGGTATGTCATAATGTGAATGTATATTTTTGCATTTGTAGGATTGATATGTGAGTAGTATTGAAATGAAAGATTATTTGTTGACATATTATTGCTAAATGCTACTTTACAACTTGCAATTGTCTAAAATATAACAAAGGTCAGGTAGAAATGTTTCCATATTTTGGAAAGATCAATCCAAAATTTTGACCCGTTCATGATTGTCAGTTCCACTATCATGCTAAGCCAACATTCTGACCCATTCATGATTGTACCATACTTTCAGCTCGGTCAACCAAGCAGGCAATCACGTAAGTGAGGTCCAAGCAAGAAGTCGAAGGCAAGACACATTATCACCAAAGTCAGCGAGAACGGCCAACCTCTTGCACCCCTAGTGGCGCTTGGGCCGTTCAATTCAGCATGCGGCATCCACGTTAGGGACCAGGTGCCCATTAGCATAGCAAAATGGGATCAGGTCCCTGAAGATACGAAGAACATGCTTTGGACCGGTGTGAAGGAGACATTCACCTTCCCCCAAGGGACCGAAGAGAAGGTGAAGAGTTACACACTCAAGAACATGGCCATCGCATTCCAAACTTTTAAAAAGAAGTTGAACATGGAGTATATCAAGAAGAATTAAACACGCAACTTCAATAAGTACCCAAAGTTGCAGGATCACTGGGATGCGTTCGTGAACTACAAGACTTCAAACGAAGGTCAAAGTTTGAGTTTGAAGAACAAGTTGAATGCACAGAAGAAGAATTACCACCACTGACTCTGCTCTGGTGGTTACCGTCAAGCGATACCCAAATGGGAGAAGAGGGAACAGGACCTGCTGGCGAAGGATGTCGCACCCGCAACAATGGAATGGCTTGACAGAGCAAGGCATTGGTTCTATGCTCACGGCGATGGCCTTGACGATGACGGCAACGCGGTGTTTGGGGAGATGCTAAGAGATGTGGCCAGAAGGCTTGTACAGTCGATCGAGGAGTCTTCCCAGGGCACCTTCGTGCCAAATTGGGAGAACGATGAGCTAACAAGGGTCCTACAAAACCCATAGCACCCTGGACGTATATGGGGCGTTGGCGTCGACCCATGGAAGATTGGTTTCACTCAGGACGCCGAGACCTATAGAAGTCGGGTGAGAAGCAAGGCCCGACAGGCACAACAGCTCAGTGCGCTTGAAGAACACCTGAATCAAACACAGGAAAGAATGCAAGAAGAGATCCAAAGAGAGGTGCAGTTAGCCTTGAGCCAATAGCGGGAGGCGGACCAAGAATCTCCAAGTAATCCTAACATCATCAGCCCCTCCTATGGGCTGCCTAAAGAGGACTTGGGCCACTATCCTGTAGACGACATCACGCAGCGGACATCTTGTGAGCTGCATGTCCAAGCGCGGAACCTCTCCTTTAAGGGAGCCCACGACATGTGTAACATCCCAAAATTTGGGTTTTCAAAAATTTATATTTAAATTAGCTTTCCAAAAATTTTACATCAATCTTATTTGATTAAAGAAGCTTAGTTTATAATTTTCTAAATCTAAAACAATTTAATGTGCCTTTTGTGTGCATCAAGTAATTTAAAATTTAGTTTTTACAGTGTTCTTTGTATCTCAGGGAATTTCCCAAATTTGAGATTTGCTAAAAACTAATTAAAATTATTAATTTAAACATTTGGATGTTAATTGGATTTTTAATTTGAATTATTAATTATTCGAGCAATTCTATATCCAAATTCCAATTCAAACCTTTCCTTTGAAATTCCATTTAAATTCAAAATTTGGATTTTTCCTCGGTGTTCTAATTAACCTGGCATCCATATCCTTCCGAAATTAGAGTTCAATCCTTTTTCGTCCGGAAAGCCAAAAATTTCAAATTCCGGTCCTTATTCGAAATTTCACCCGAGTTCCAAAATACACCAAAAATCTCAAAACCTATTGCATTAGGTTCCAAATATTCTATATTATTTTTAGGAATTGTTTCAAGATTTATAGAATCTCTTTGGTATTTTATCTCTCGCGCTCCCATCAAATCTATTATTTTCGTCCTGAAATTATCTAAATTCTAAAATTCATCCAAAATCAGTGAAACCAATTTTATTGGGTTCCATTTTATCCTTTAGGATTTTTAGGATCTTTTTTGGTATTTTTGGAGCTTATTATCTATTTTATCTCGCGTGCTTTTGATTTAGCACTATTCATTGTCTTCAACCTCCAGCCATCCCATGAACAAAGTTACCCATGTCTAAGCCACATATTCAAATGCTCATATCTTTTGCAATTCTCAACGAAATCAAGTGAGGTTAGTTGCAAAATGACCGTGTCATCAAGCACTTCAATTCCCCTGCAATTACTCTCTCTGAAATCAAGTGAAACGGTCGCTGCAATCAATTATTTGCCTTTCTTGTTTAAGCCATAACTCTTCCGTTTCTCCTTCCCTCAACGTGTATGACCACCCAAAATGTGCGTCTCAGTCTCCCCAACACGGTGCTCACCCTTGCCCTCCATTTCCAGAACAGTTGCCCTTCCAAAACCGAAGTCTTTTCATCTCTCGGGCGCCCTCCCGTTGGCCAGTTTTGGCATCGCGTTCCTCACCGGATGGGTGAGTTTTTCTAAAATCCAAACACGTAAACTCGTGCCAAATGGTCAGATCTGTCTCTCCTCCAAATTTGATGCAGTTGCATCCACGGAATCAAAAGTTATGGCCGTTCCAATCTCAAATCTTGTTTCTGCCCGTTCTCCTTTGTTTTTGCGAGTTTGACCGTGAAATTTTTACTGTAGACTTCTATTGATGTTCTCTACGTGGTTCTCATCCTAACTCAATATTTTGCCTGGGGGATTTGTGCAGAAAAATCAATCTTCCCCGATCAGACTGTGTTCCAACGGCAGAAAACTTCATCGCGCGTTCCCCGTTGATCCAGAAGGTAAAACTCAGATCCATTTGCATCATATTGTGCCAAATGATCCCAGATAGCTCTTTGTAAAATTTTTTTAGGTTTCATCTATTATTTTAATAGTTATGACAGTTTGATCTATTAGCTTCGGGAGCCGTTCATCGGCAGTTTATGATCAATCCGGTGGGCTGCCGCCAAATCCGCCTATACTGTTGAGTTCATCTCATCGCGTTCTACGCGATGGACACTTCTCCTTTGCTGTTGCATCTACTGAAATTTTTTTTATTAAATGGCGCCGCCTTTTGCATTACTTGCATGTAAATCTTTTGCCGCCACCCAATTTAGTTAAGCCGGTAGTGTTGTCTGTCTGGTGGGTCGTCATTCACTGTTTTGCCCATCGGCGAAGTTCATTTGATCTCCGGTTGCCGTCAAAGCCATGTTCTAGAATCTACCCGTCGTCTTTTGGCCTAGTCCTTTGTATCGGTGCGCGTTTCGGTTCGCTATTCTTAGTAACCTCTAATCGCAGAGCTAACCCTACCATCCTACCCTATGCCAAGTGTATCCATCCTTGAATCGTTTCGCTCAAACCCGAACTTAATCTTTGGTCCAATTTGTCATTGCGTCACGACATGTGTACCCCACAGATCGCAAATCAAACATGAGCCATGTCATGACCTCGTTGCCTTATCATTGTACCGATGGTCGCTATCTTGTAATCTCATAAGTGTTCTTTTAACGCTTCATATTCATCGTTAACGTTCCACCATTAACGCTTCGCCGTTAACATTATTTGTTAACGTTCCACCATTGTCGGGACGGGATATGCAAATCCGAAACCCTCTGTATATCTGACACTAGTCGAGGATCACGCTAGTGCACACAGTGGAAACATAGATGACATATCATTCCATACATCAATTTAACTAAGAAGAAGCAAATTATTATTGAATAAAACAAAGCGACCTTATAGTCAAGGTTCATACACCAATGCCTTTTGGCTTAAGAAACAAATGAAGCTATTGCGGCGAAATAAAATAACTTGGGCCATTCGACATGCCACGAGCAATAAATGCAGGAAGCGCCTTCCTAGTCGACCTAGTCTTCATAGTACTCCTCCTCTTGATACTCATTACGGTCCTTCCTCGACAATCGAACAACGGGGGCATAAAGCCGTGAGTACAAAGCGTACTCAACAAGCCGTAGGGAAATGATGCAATATATTCATGCACGGCTTGACAAAGGATAGTTATATGGTTCATTTGCGAAAGCAATAACTTGAATTTAAATACAATAAATAGATTGAAGGCGATTGATAAAAACAATAATAAATAAGCGGTAAATCAATGGTAGACAACATGAGCAGAATGACGAGGCATCACCCTACATCATTGAAACAAGTATCAACCACACAATTCAACGGTATAGCTTGAGACAACAAAACAACGATGAACTCCCGTTCACATCCCAACCATTCCACATTTCAAGAAAATACTCTATACCCGTGTGAAATCCGGGCTTGTCCATGACCATGACACGGCTATTCGAATAGTTTACACTCTGCGAGAGGTTATGCGGCTTTACCCACAAGACATGATCATCCCTTAATGCCAAGCGCTAAGAACACACTTCCTTTGGTGTGTCGGCGAGAGATCACTACAAAGCCTTTACAATGCATGTCTAAACCCGATGTGCCCTCTAAGGTTTCACCCTCGGGGCCCCCTCTTGAGCCATGTGAGTCTACTGTCCATCCCGGACCCCACACCAACAATGGCAATACTCAAGTCTGGACATTGCAAATTAATCAGCTAGGTCCGTCCCATACCGGACTTGTGGTTGCAGTTAGGCCAGTTCAATGGCGCACAAGATAAAGTCCTTAAATTGTCTCGAGCAAGGCAGCCACATCCCAATGTGCTAGAAAGCACCCCTTTCTTGCCACGATCAATTGCAGGGAAAACATTTTGTTTAACCCAAACCAATGGCATCCTGCCATGGTACAACAAGTTTACAACATGGTCAATGACCACAATTCCATATCTCATTAAGTCAAGATTAACATTAGTTCACGGTGATATGAATCCCATCGGACAACTAAGCATGGCTAAGCATAGCTACGATAACCCGATGTTGGTATTATGGTTATGTCCAACTAGTAATGTCCCAACCTAAGGTTAACAATGGATACATGGCATTCCAATAAGCAAAGGGGCATACTCAATCAGGTGAATAGCTACTCTCATAAACTAGCATTGATACACAAATAGCATGCAATTGTATGAAACAAAGTATTTTTGCAAACATGGGTTCAATATGATCAAAGGTCTACGACTTGCCTTGTTGTTCAAGTGCTGATTCTTGGTCCTCGAAGTCTCCGTTCGCTCCTTCGGAATTCGCGTCTATCGGAAAATAAAGCAACGAAACCAAATAAATACAAAACAGAGAGGAAAACAACCTCAAAATTGAAAATAAATGGCTCTGGAATGTAGAGCTCGATTTTACAAAATTTAGAAATTTGAATCGGCTCAATCGGAGTTGAGACGAAGGAGAAGCGGGCCTTGGAAGATTTAATTGAGAAAATCGAGAAAAATTCACAAGGGTGACACGTGGCAGCTTGTGATTGGCTGGGATTTTCGGTTTTTAGAAAATCGAGAAAAAAAATGAATTTTCGGCTGACATGTGGGACCCACAAGTCGAGACTCGGTCCACAGTGAACCAAAGCGCCGAGGCGACCTTCGGTGATCTGGCGAGCCGCGTCGATGTGGCATGCCACTTGGCGACTAAAGTGACATGGCGATAACGTGGCGGTGGCGTGTGGCGCACATAAAGGCGGGGAGTTGACCACGCGGCTTGCGATCTGGGGCGCGGATTCGAATCGAGGCGGCCATGAGGTAAAGGCGGGCGGTGGTGGCGGCGGATCGAGGCGTTGACCAGACGTCCGACGGCGAGAGCTTCTGGCGAGCAGCGGCGAAAGGCGGCGCTCCGGACTTAGGAGAGGCAGCGAAGGTTTGGTGAAATCGGGCGGATCGGACGGAAGAAAGTAGTGGATCCGGAAGAAACGCAGTAGCGAGAACTTCGGCGGTACCAAAACCACGGTGGAACGCCGGCGAAACAAACGCCGGAGAAGGAGTTCGGGGCGGCGGCGCCAGCGAGCTTCGTTCTCGGCGGCAGCGTCGTCGCGCGTGAGGAACAGGCGGCGGGTGCGGCGCGGGCGGAACCTCGGGATGAGTCGGCCGTGCCTTAAATAGGCCTAGGAGGCGGTAACAACCTGAAGCATAAAAAGCGGCGCTAGGTTTAGGGTTTGAGGCGGCCAGCGATCTGAAGCGACAGCGTGATCCAGCCGGACGCGTGGCGGATCGAGACGGATCTGGTCTTGGCCACATGAGTGGGCGGGCATGAATAGGAAATGGGCAGAGGCAATTTCAGCCGAAGGAGTTTTGGAAATTAAAATGTTTTTCCAATTTAATAAATTCCAAAAATTCAAATAACTCCAAATAAATTCAAATAAATAGCAAATAAATTCAGAAAAATCTCCAAAATACAGAAAAAATTCCTTGAAGCACAAGGAACCCAATAAAACTGGAAACCTTTAATTTGATACTTAGATTGATCTAATTAAATCTTTTAATTATTAGAAAATTCAAATTAAGCTTGGTTAATTCCAAGAAATTGCAAATGATTCATTTTTTTATTTTAAACATTCCAAAACTCAAATTTTGGGATGTTACAACCATTAACGTTCCACCGTTAACGCTTTACTCTCATTGTATCGCTGTCATCGCATGGGTGCATGCAAGTGGAAGCCTTAATGTGATGTCCTTACCTTTTCTATCACCTTATTGTGATCTAGCCCATCACGTTGAGTTGACCTCGTATTCTGTCATCATTGCCCGTAAGTAAATCGAGTCCAGTCCTCGATATAAGACTAACCTCCGGATCGAACCGTAGTGGATGTCGATCCCATCCGTCCTTGTCTTATCCTTGAAAATCTAACCTGCCATTAACCTAGAATTCATTCGTGGTCTTGGTCGATAGACCATTAGCCACATGTCATATTCTTGTGCCAGACTTAGTCTATCAGTCTATTTTCCTTTTGGTTGACTGAGCCGTTCGATCAACAAAAGTCAACCTCGAGCATCTGCTTAGTTCATGGCGAACTAACGTAACTTTGTGGACCCGGTCTATAGATCGAGAGTCCATATGACATCGGTTAACCAATCAAGATAATATTCTTCGGAATATTATTCCTTCTTTCCCAGTTATTAATCTTTCTCTTTGATGTATTTTCCGAAAGCCGTTCTCTTTTGTCTAATCATCGATCTAATCCATTCAAGTTCCTAATTTCATCTAAGCCATTGTGCCCAATGCTATTCGTTCTTAATTTGGAGTTTACTTGATTTACTTTTTGAGTTTTGTTGTATTTGTGCTTGTTTATCGTTAGACGCGTTGCTGGAAGTCGCTCAAAGGAGCTGAGGATCAAGCAAGTGGAGACACTACAAAGGACACCTTTTTGCAACGCATATATGCGTTGCTAAAGTCCATATATCGTTGCTAGGGTCTATACCAACGCATTATTATCACGTTGCCTATCTTTACTTGTTTGCTAGGGTCTATTGCAACACTTATATATGTGTTGGTAAGGCCTAGAATTAACGTTGCTAGCAGCAACGAATATTGATGGTTTCTGACAGCGCTTACATATGTTGGTACTACCCATGGACGAATGACTTCATGGCCCATTGCAACATATAGATTTGAATTGTGGCAACGCTTATATGCATTGCAAGGAATAAACCAAGCGATGAAAAATATTATTAAATAATATAATTTGGCACCAATTATAGTTAAAAGCATATGCAATGGAATTGAAAATTTGAAGACTATTATGGACCCACACATGGCAAATAAGCAAATATTGTTGTGTATTATAAATAAATTGTTGCATTACAATGAGTAACATCCTCATAAGTGCAGTCATAATTTTGTTCAGAACAAAGATTGTAATGAAAAAATATATATAAACACCGGAGCCATCTTGGAATGCCACAGTCGTCATTCTCCATCTCGGTCCAACGTGTGGCGGCCTCCATTCTCCATCTCAGGTCCAACATGTCATGATTTTTTCAACTATTTATCTTCTCAAACTACAAATGAAATTGAATACTTTAATATGATGCAATGTTAAGGAGGAATAAATCTTATGGAGATCGGAAAAAATCATACACAAGTTGAAGGCCATGCTATAGGACTTTCGCCGGTGAGAATAACCTGCAAGGCGAGAAGAACATAACAAACCGTCAAAAAAATGTTGCAAATAACAAGTGTAGTTCTATCGCATCACACATTATGACGAGTTGAAATAATTAGTGCCCATTGGATTTAGCCACTTGTTTATCTAATTATTACTCCCAAACAAATTTCATCAAACTACCTTGATTAATCCCATCGGTATGAACTTCGATTGGTAGGCAAGCAATTGATTCTGAGAACAACATAGATGCGTGCTACTATACATCTACCGATCCACATTGTACAATTTACTCGGACAACAATTTTTTTCTCAAATTTGTGGAGCAACCACATCGAGCGCCTACAATCATGTTATTAGTCCAAAATCACCCCCAAACTCCGTCGAGCATAACAAATAAACTAATAAAAAATCAAATCTCACGATGGACTTGATGGGCGTAGAACCCTGCTTGCATCGGCGAGATCGAGAAGATCGTCCATTACATGCATATCGATCAGTGATGCCATATGTAATTGAAACCACTGTTAGTGAAAAATGGCGGAATCTTGTTGAGAAAGCAATTTGAGTGATTTTCAAACCAAGGTGCGGACTTTAGTTCAGTCCTTTGAGATTCAACCTTCCACAAATTAAAGATATAGCTGGGAAAGAGGGATCAAAATTAGCTATAGGAAAAATAAACCGACTTCCTATCCACAAACGCAAAATCTGTTTAGCTTCCTATCCACAATTATCTTGAACAACGGTATCTTTCAAGCACAATTATGCATAACACATAAAATTGAAATGAAATAACATAAGCAATGTACCTAGCCTCCACACTTTGAATCGAGTCAGGTGTCACCTTTTGACTCTTCTTTTGAATTGAAATTGAAGATGTAACTTTCGATGGGTGGAATAAGATCTTGTGAATTCAGTAACAGATTGCCAATTAAATACATAGTAAAGCATATGAAAAAAAGAGAGTTTATTGTGTTGTCGGTTGCTTAAAGCAGAAAATCTAAAATTTCATTGGATCTGACTTTCGCCCATCAAAGGAGAAGTATCAACTATTTTCCTTCATAATTAGATATACTTGCCATGAATTTCATATATACCATACATCTACCTAAATCCCAGGCATTGAAAATAATCTAAAAAAAATCAGAAACAATTCAAAAAAAATTCAAAATATATAATTGGTCCTCTGTTTTACTAGTATTGCACAAAAGTGACTTGAGAATTGAAATCATCACTTACATGAGTAACTCAGTAGTCTACCCATTAAGATAAACATTGGCAGCTACAACAGTAATGGATCCATAGCCAACAAAGAATCAAACAATGGATCCACATCCAACATAGAATATAGAAAATAGAAATGGATGACAGTAATCAACTGTAAATGGATCTACAATAGATTGATGAACATACTAATGCCAAACACAACCTCTAAGATTGCATGTGTTCTCAAAACCTATAAGCACTGCACAAGCACAAGCACTGGCGATGCGAAATAGGAATTCTTTACGGGATGAGCTAGTTTGTCTAAAGCACGGAGTCTACCTCATTGCGAGTACTAGTTCATAAGAAACATAAACTTAGTTTATGTTCAAGCATCGACTACTATTATTATCTCATCGCCTATCCTGCTTGAATGACCTTATAACTTACTAACCATCGGGATGACAAGAAGGAGAGGACTTGACCTTACTAATCATCGGAAACGATTCCAAACACAACAATAAAAAACAAGCTGAGTTTGCATCCTCCAAAAGCCTCCAAGGTGCTGAAAATATAACAGGACAACAATGAAAATCAGTATGGATATAGTAAATTGCAAGAAACTACATGCAAAGGAAAATAATCCATTATTCTTACAAGTCTTGGTGTTGTTTTACTAACTAGCACATATCTCAATTCATGCACCTCAAAATGCATACAACTTGGCGATGCAAACAATGCATTCCTTTGGATGGGATGTCATGCAATTTCATGAGTTATCTAAGCGCTACTTACAGTACTTCTAACAAAGTACACAAATGGGTGAAAAGGAAGAAAGATTGATCATTGAAAATTGCGGATAGAAACATGGTAGTTCACCTACATTCTTGGATATTACATTTTGGATGACATCTTCACCACTATTTGAATAGAGAAGAGAACTAATTTTTATTTGCTCGTAGCCATTCAACAAAATTGTCTAAAATTAAAGGCTAAACAAGGTCTGCATTGTAATTGTCAAGTGATGGGAAGTTTATCGCATAAAAAAAGGATAATTCAAAGCATCAATAGCGGGAAAAATGACATACCATGCTAACATCGATATGGGAACTTGAGATGAGAACAGTGTTTCAATGCCTTACAGGCTGTTCCCGAAGAAGAAAGAATACATGCACACTCTTACACCCAAGATGGATAAGTTCAAACAATTAGACAAGTAATTGAGAAAGAAAAGGAATCGGTGCATCTCACCACATTGAGCTTTCTGCTTTGGTCGGGTTTGTCTTGACTCCTATTCTTTTCTATTTTGTTTTTCATTTACTTGTTCCTCACCTAAATATGCCATGGTGTTCTTTGACATGGATAAAATGGGTAGTGAGTAATTCATCAAGACAAGAGAAGGTGTTGAGTGGGCAAACGAACCCGCAAAGAAAGCCAACACTTTTCCGCTTGATTTTTTTAGCACAAATCCTCCACGAATCCTCTGTCTTCTCTACGCACCTCGGCACAAATCCTCGCCTTCTCTCCGCCTCGGCACAAATCCTCGCCTTCTCTCACACGGATCTATGAGAAAAGGGTCAACAAAACCTAATTTCTTGAAACACCGGATCTATGAGAAATGCAAGAGCAATAGGGCGAGAGTGGGAAGAGGAAGATGTAGAACTAACAGGAGATATCGCCCGGTGTGGTAGGTGGAGGAGTCGCGAGACGTGATGGTCTAGCAGTCGGCGCTAATGGAGAGAGTCGCACCGTCATAGAGTCGTGACGATGGAGAGAGCGTCGTGGGCTGCGATCTGGCGGGGAGAATAATTCACGAGGCAAGCGGTGTTTTTCTTCCCAGGGATTTCAAGTGGATTGGGCAAAAAACCGAGAACCTCGTGATGAGAGCTCCCAAACATAATCCTCACGGAAGGGCAGACGTGGGATCCTCAAAACCCTCGAGCAGCGTTCTGATCCGCTCGGCCCGCCCTCCTCCTCTCTCCCGTCCACGTCGTCGCGATCGGGGCTCGCCGAGTGTGGGTTTGCCTTCGCTTCTCGCTTAGGTTTAGGTAGTGGGCGGGGCGTCGAGGTTATGCCTTCTGATTGTATCCGTGCGTCGAGCGGGAGGAGGAGGGCGATGTCGTAGCCTTGAGGTAGGAACTGTCATGCCTGCGAACAGCGAGCTCGGCGACCCTTGGGTTGAGGCGGGCGGCTCATGGCCAGCGTGGGGCCTTGAGAGGCCTTGATCGGTGGAGGGGCATCTAGGGACTTTAACGAGGTCGCCATGGCGGTGGAGAGGTGGATCCGGGATGGCGGCGCTCGGCGAAGATTCGGCGGGGTGGGGACATGGATCTGGATGGTGGGGTGGGGGCAGGCGGGAGGTCGGGAGGATCGATGGTGGCGCGGGGTAGGTGTGAGAGCGGAGGCGATGTGAGGCGGGGTGGGCGAGTGGGGGACGGAAGAGGCGAGGTGGGGCGGAGAGAGGAGATGATCGGCGGAGAGAGGCGAGGTGGGGCGGCGGAGAGAGGAGGGTTTGATTAGTGTGGGGGGCGACCGAGAGAGAGGGTTGGGGGGAGGGCGATGGAGAATGGATGTATATGGATCGGTGAAAAAACAAAGGGATCTCGGATGATTCTTGCAGCGGTTGATAAATGTTGCCACTAGTTGCTTAACTCCACGGATGATACTTGCAACGCTTTGCAAGCGTTGCCACCCTGTTGCTTGCAACGCATAACATCATGTGTTGCTATGTATCCGTTGTTAAAGGGGTGTTCCTGTTGTAGTGAGATTGAAGATCGAGGATCAAGGATCGAAGATAAAGAGTAAAGAATAATAAAAATTTCAAGGGCCAGGCAAGATATGCGTTGATCATGTTGAACCTACTTTCGAAAATTATATTAATTCAAATTATTGCATGCTAATTTAATAGAATTGGTTTTGAATAAATTCTGAGATTAGTTAAATGCCTAGTTGTTGTATGCCACCTTGTCGTATATAATTGTAGGCCATGAATCCTTTGTCACCCTAGGTTGTAGATTAATAGTTGGACACTAATAATTTCCCAACATGGGTTAATTAGACCGTATGTAGTGTGCTTAGCCCTGCCACGTAGATTGGTCATGATTTTGGAAAATTAAAGTTAAAATTGACTTAATGAGATATGGAACGTGTTTTTGAGAATGTGACATGTGTTATTGATGTGATGATGGCATGTGGTGCATGGTAAAGAATTGGGGTGGGAAAATAATTTAGATCGGAGCAAGTGGCTAGAGCAAGTGTGACTGGGTGGGCCCGAGGGGTGGAGGGATTTGTGCAAGTCTTGCTCTGATCAACCCTAAGGACTTAACCTTGCGAGCCTTTGACCTGAGTCATTCATACAACCATAAGTTCCGGAATGGGACAGACCTAGCTAAGTAAATTGTGAAATCTATTCTTCGGTACTGTCGTGGTGGAGTGAGCCCCGGGTGTACGGGTGGTAAAACTCACAGGCGTAAGAGGGGGGCCCTGTTGTGGAGGTGTATCCCTTCAGTGTTGAAACCTTAGCGGGCAGTACTGGGTTTAGACGGATCTTTGGAAAGGCATTGTTATGATCGCTCATTCGCATACTCTTGTATGGCGATTCACGGCTGACGTGGTGAGTTGATTATATCTTGTGGGTAAAGTGTATAACCTCTGCAGAGTGTAAAAACTATTCGAATAGCCGTGTTCACAGTATTGAACATTGCTCGGGGATTACAGTCAAGGGTTAGATTTTGATAAAAATGAGATTGGAAATGTGGACAATGTGATATGAAAATTGGTTAAGGATGAGAAATGCTTTACTTGAGAATGATTGCTAAATTTATTATTGGTATTACCTATTTTACTGCTTTTCAATCTACTATGATTATTTGTAAATACTGCTTTATTGCAAAAGAACCATTCAGCCATTTCTTTGGAATAAGCCATGCATGTAGTAATAGAACTGCATTCTGTGCATGACTTGTTGAGTACGGTGTGTACTCACCCCCCTTGCAAACAACAAATCATCAGATGAGAAGATGACTACAACTTCAAAGGATGAGAAGTTCCACAAGGAGGTGAATATCTAGGAGTTGAACCTTGTCAGTTGCCTATGGCATATTGATGAGATTCGCCAACGCTCTTCGTTCCGCTGCTGTTTACCTATTTGGAGTTAAAGCCATCAAGGCCTCCCAAGTGTAAGGTCGACCTTAAGGTCGTTCAATAGTTTTATATTATGTAATTGTATTACTTTTATTATTCCATTGTGTATGATTGTGATATTTCATCTATGTTGAGACTGTGTGCACTAGCGTGATCCTAGACTAGTGCAGAATACACAAAGGGTCCGGATTTGCAGATTCGGGTCCCGACAGCATGGCTCACCCAATGGAGCCAGGGCAGCTCATCCATGGCCAACAGATACCGTCGGGCTACTCCAAGGTCTTGGTGGAGGAAGTTTGCTCAGGGTACGAGGACCTTGACCTCGAAATTCGTGGAGGTGACGGGACTACAAAGCTAGGAGAGGCGATACACAATTTCATCCTGTGGCGCAAACGGTACATAATTTTTCAAGATAACGTGGATGTGTCCTCTCCGTGAAGAGACCTCCCGCACTCGGACCATGGTAGAAGAAGCCCAACTCCTACACCACCCCCGCACACATAAACCCCAAAGAAGCCCGTCTCCTCCAACACCCCCTAGTGGAACTCCAACTCCAACATCGGCCAAGACAAGCCAACCTACTCGGTCAGCAGCTCTCAAGAAGGTGCCGACCAAGACAAACCAGCCAGCTCAACCAGCAGTTCCCAAGAAGACGGGGTCCACCCAATCCTAGAAGCTGGCTCCACTTTTGAAGTGGGCGTATGATATGACCGAGGAGGAGACCAACAAGATAGTACAAGGCGAGGTAACTAAATTTTTTTGACCCAAGTCACTGGAGAAGAATGTCCAACCTGGTATGGAAGAATTTCACAAAGGCTTGAGGACTATTAAAAATTTGAAGGATAAAAAAAATGCCTCGCCTATCAAACTACGAGCGCACATTGACTAAAGAATGCCACAAGAAGAAGACATCAGAGGAGAGGACGTCAGCTGAGGCAAAGGCCAAGGAGATGCTACAATTCTTCAATGAAACTGGACTTGACGTAGATCAAGTATTAGCCATGGCGAAGATTGAGTATGCCCAAGTAAGATGGCCATTTACACCGGGCACATCATTGGTCAGGCGTGAGGAGCTTCTCCAGCTAACAACAAAGATGCAGTAATTCCATGAATGGTACTTGGATGTGGCCCAGTATGGTCTAGAGTCGTTCGCTGTCAAGTACAAGGAACAAGATTTTTTCCACGGGGGCAGTGAATTTTTTGTCCAATGGAGCGTCTTGTATGATCTATACCGAATGAGCGCCCTCGACACGGCCTTCTTTGGGTTGTTGGACTCTGTAAGTGTCTTATTTACAAAAAACCATCGTACGCGCCCTTGTACTATACTAACTTGTAAGCCTAACTAATTTCTTCTTATGTAGAATGGAGATACAAAGATGTAGAAGGGAGCGTATCTTTGACATAGGCTTCATCAAACCAATAGTTATCAACAAGACAACCGTTATAGACTACCCAAGTGAAATAGTGACCAACACATACAGGGCGCTAATGGGACAAAGATATAAGTCAAAGATATATCTACCCTACGCATTTGAGTACGTGTTTTCGTACCGCCTCATTCTACTCCTTTTTCATAACATGATGTTAGAGCTAATTAGTTATCTACGTTGACATATATATATATATATATATATATACAGTTTTCACTAGATTCTTCTTATGATCAAGCTAGATCGTAGCCTGATCACAGTTATGGACTTGAAAAGGAAACCACTTGAAATGTATCAAAACTTGATCGACATGCTCAACCGGTATTCTTGTTCCTTTCATTATTGTACTAGTTCTATTTCCTTCAATTTGAAACAAATTCTAATCATGGACAATTCATAATCACGTGTGTAGTGCATTCGCACGGTTCCGTGCTAAAACCAGGGGCATATTCAAGGAGAAATTTGATATTACAATTGCCTCTCGAGTACGTATATATAATGCTAGTGTTTTAGTTAGTTCACTTAATTTCCTTGCATCCATTTCATGCTTTCAAATTTTTTCACTGCAGGTCTTGAGACAGCTGTCGGACAACAATTTATGTGGCTACTATGTATGTGAGTTTATGCACACCCAAACCAGAGGCGCTGACCACATTCTAAAAGGTGACAAAGGGATGAGTAAATATAATTAGTAGCTTAATGATGCCTAGGTACTCCTTATATCTTGTACAAATTCAAGGATTAATCAGTTAATAACTTAATGACAGGTGCCTCAATATTTGGCGGAACAAGATTTGGAACTCTCGCCAACGCGAGTGAGAGCAATCCAAGAACAACTCGTCGGCTTCATTTACGATGAGGTCATAAATCCGAAAGGTGAGTTTCACGAACCAAATGTAAATAGGTGGGGCCCTTCGATAAGGATTGGTGAGCTGTGGAATTAGACATCTCTGACTAGCAAGAGCGATGCACGTAAAAGATCCCGATGAAGAAGGAAAAGAAAGACTAAAGTTGTAATTAAAGTTGTTAATGAATGTTCTGTGATCCGGATGAACAGAAGAACTAATATGTGTACATATTGTAATACATTAGTTGCAATTAAAGTTGTTAATGAATGTTGTTCTGTGATTTAATTATCAGTCAATTATGCATGATCGATTATATGTGCTTTAATTAGTTGTACACACATATATTTTATATATATATAATATAATAGCTAGTGGACACGCACACACACACATATATATATTATATCGACATAGCTCATCGATGCGGTTGGAGAAACCAGCAAGTGCGATAAAAATCTAAGGGACTCACGGGCTAGTGCCACGTGTGGCCTCAACAAGCACTACAAGAAAACTACAATTTTTAAATGGCCCAAGATATTTTCTTGACATCCCTGGCAAGCGACAACAATAAATCATTTTAAATCGACCCTAGAAAGCGAAACAAAAATACATTTATTTTAAATCGAGTCATGGCCAATAGCCGATGAAAATACATATATTGTCATCGGTCTATTCATGAAACTGACGAAAATAGTAATGCTGAGGCGGATGGTTGAATTTCAAACTATTTTTGTCGGCTTTTACGTGAAGCGAAAAAAGCTCGGCCCACCCGTGTTGCGCCACGTGGCATGAATAACTATTTTCGTCGGCTAGGTTGGCCGACGAAAATAAATAAAGCATTATTTTCATCGGCCACCCTGGCCGACGAAAATAGGATGTAATAAGTACACGGCCGACCCCTCACGTGCCTATTCGATCGTGTAGTACCAAAACACCAAATCCGATGCCCATGGCTTTCATGGCCGTAGTCGTCGCCATATATTACCTTGAGAGCACCACCCGCTTCCGCCTTCGCCCTTTGTCTTAGGACCTCTGTAGGCTGCCGCGCCATACTGTGAAAGCCACCATGGCCGGTGCCTTGGCCAGCCACCACCAAGCCGTCGCCCATCACCTTGCCGCCCTCGCCACCCTTCATTGCCGTGTTCATACAATTCGCCCACATCACCGATTAAGGTAAGGGTTTCTTCTTTCTCTCTTGAAATGATTAGGGCTTGTATGAATTGAGATGAAACCGGCTGGGTAGAGCTCTCTTTAATCTCTCTTTAATACGCGTTGTAGGGACCCGAATCCAACCATTGAATCCTTTGTGTTTTTCGCACTAGTCCGGGATCAAGCGCTAGTGCACACGACTTAACATCGGTAAGCATCATATCATACACAACGATAAGAATAATAGGACTTTATTGATTGAATGTAACTAGTGTATGATTTTATGATCACTTACATTATTCACCTTGCAAGGCAATAATAAGACTAATAAGACAAATCGTGGAAAGTAGGAGAAAGCGTAGATGTCCCATCAACACACCACAGGCGGCTGACAAGTATTGGCCTAGTGACACGCGTCCACACGAAAGTCCTTCTCCAATATTGAAGATGATTCCTCCACTGTTGTTGGTTGTTAAGCAAGGGTGAGTACACCAACACGTACTCAACAAGTTGTGCATGAAATGCATTTCTATTATAACTATATGCGGGCTTATTCCAAAAGAATGGCTAAATGGCTCATAAGCGATGGCGGCATTTTCAAACATAAACAATATGTAGATTGAAAAGACAGTAAAACAAATAATAACAAGTAAGTAGATTCAGTGTTTCTCAAATAAACCCAAGTTCTCCATCCTAAATCAAGTTCCATTATCCACATGGCATCCCGCCATCCCATCCAGTTGTTTATTTTAATTAACTACCCTTAGTTGACCGAGGCAAGACTAACCAAAAGTTCATCATAAAACCAAATACGACGGCCCAATTACCACTCTTGGCCCACCAAATGTGACCGCCCAATTGCCACTCTTGGCCCACCAAAAACCAGATACGATCGCCCAATTGCCACTCTTGGCCCACCAAAAAGCAAATGCGACCGCCCAATTGCCACTCTTGGCCCACCAAAAACCAAATGCGACCGCCCAATTGCCACTCTTGGCCCACCAGAAACAATCTTGCCACTTGCCTCAGTTTAAATCATTTTTCCCACCCCAGTTGATTACCAAACACCACGTGCTCTTCACAAATCAACATCGTTCGCGACTCATTGTCACAACAACTCAATCTCTTTGTGCGACCACATGGCCCACAAATTATTATCATAGTTCCATATTCCATTGGTCAAGATTAATAAACAATATTCCATGAGCATGTGATGCAGTGGCATGGCTAAGCATCTCTAATTGGTCTAACCACCCATGTTGATTTTCTATTTAACCAACTATAATTAACCAACCTAGGGTGACAAGTGGATCATGGCATACAACTAGCAAGGTAGGGTATAATTCAAAGGGTACGATAGCTAATCCCTAATTTAGGTTGAAATCATTTATACACATAAAATAACATGTGATAAGGTAAATCAAAATAGCATGCAATCTAGTTTATGGGTGCAACATGATCAAAGCACAACTTGCCTTGCTTAACCTCCTGGTATTGTTCTGAAGATTGTACTTGAAATAATAATCCTTCTTCCGACACCTCGCTCAACTCAACGTCTACGCGAATCGAGAAGAAATAGCAAATAAACACCAAAACCAAATAGCAAATGAACTCAAAAATTCAAATAAAATCCACCATTGGAAAGATCTCAATTTTACAAATGTTTCAGAATTTGAATCACCTTAATCGGAGTTCAAATGCAAAAGTTATAACATTTAGATTTTGTGAAAATAGACTATACTCTGGAATTAGAAATTCTAAATCTTTCCGAATTATTTTTATAAAGAAAATCTGAATTTTCCCGCCCCGGCTGGTACGGACAAAACGTGGCGAAATCTAGACTGATGAACTCAATCTAACGGTTATGGGTAAATCTACTACGTGGCCTAATATCAATCGTCCGACCTAAATCCAATGGTTGATATTTAATCTAAGACGCTTACCGATTCCGAAGTGACGTGGACGGATTCCGTGCACTTGACTACGACCCGACGGCTGACGAAGCTCCCGATCGGCGATGACTGGACCGCGTGCGAAACTCGCCGGACTTGAAGAAGATGACGATCCCGACGGCTATCTCCTGACCCGGCGATGCTCCAGCGGAACCACGGCAGTACACTCAGAACTCTCCTGGCAATGCTGCGGTTCTTCGCGATTCTCCTTGGACGATGCGACTCGCTCGCCAGCGATTTTCTTGCCGCTCAATTTCTCCGACAACGTCTGTTGTTCCTCACGAGATGCATCGGACAACGGCGCTCTCGATTTTTGCTGTCGCCCGATCACCCACGATCTCTTTTCTAGTCGCTCGACTCTTGCCAATCGCCACGCTCGGTTTAAATACCCGAGCGTCCTTCTCCCGCCTGGAAGGAAAGTTCGACACCCTACCAAATTTAGCGCCTCCTCCGTGTTTGACTCGGCCACGCTCCGCTTACAGGCCAAACCTGTCCCCTTTTTTTCCCGCGCACTGACGAAGGACTCGAGTTCCAGCCGAATCGGCCACGCGCCTGTCTCTCGCCTGGACGACTCCGAAGGTTTTGGCGCCAACGCTGGCTCTGGCGGAACCGAAGACGCGAAAGAAAAATCGAGCAGCAGCCGCAGGACGAGCGAAGGAAATTCGGTGCTACAGTGCACGAAGCTACAGTGCATCGGCGTATTGTAAACGGACGTGAGGTTGAGAGAGAACAGGAGATCAGAGAGAGATGAGCATCAGTAAAAGAAACTCATGTATCCGTTTCGGACGCGTGCAGCGTAGCTGCTCATCCAATCATATCGGTTATCATTTCAGTTCCTAATCCGATTCCATCCCGGAGAGAAAAAGAAATTTCCCAAAATACTTCGCGACCTTCTATACTTAAAAATATTTTTGGGCAGGCTTTATTTTAAATTTCCTTTTTATAAATATTTCTTAACAAAGGCCATATATATTAATTCAAAATAATTCATATGAATCTCGGAAAATCCAATAACTCCAGAAAATTCACGAAAATCGTAAATTGCAATAAAATAATATTTAATAATTGGAAATCCAAAAATTGGGATGTTACAAACCTCCCCCCCTTAACGGAATCTCGACCCCGAGATTTAGGGCAAACTAGAGAATAGATTCGGAAATTCTGCCTATGGTAAACATTTATCCCCAAAACGTGGCGTAAGCTAACGCACAACTTCTAAACATACCCTCCAGAATCTGATTAACTCTTTCTATTTGACTATCGGTATCTGAGGCGATAAGCATCTTTGAAATCCAAGCGAGTTATCATTGCTTCATGTAACTTATTCTAAGCCCTCGAGATAAATGGATACCTCTATCGGACACAATCTTCTTAGGCACCTCTGCAGTTATTAAATCACAGACAGTTGCCAAATGATCTTTTGAATCGTAGTCTTGATGATATGAATGAGTAATTTTTGGTTAATTTAATCAATAATAATTCCTCAAATTCATACCTTTTAGGGTCCATTTACACTAGGGATCATTTTAATGATTTGCCTCCTATAGGAATCTATAATGATTTGCAACGAAACTTTAGATCTCTAATGCATTGCCTTTATTTTCTGATACACATTACCTCGAGTATCATATCCAATAATTTCGCTTTTCACCTTAGGTCACCAAAACCTTTCCTTAAGATATTAATCCTCTTTGGCACTTCCTGGGTATATTGAATACTTAGAATTATGAGTTTTCTCAAGTATCATTTCTTAGGATCTTCCTATCCGGCACACTGGTTTAGCATTAAATCCTTATGATATCCTAATCACTCAAATTTCTACTTTTTGGCTACGCCTTCTTCTTTCCTTAATTTGATTTTGTACTTCATCTACCTTCGAACTTCTTATGTTTTGATCTTCTAATGTTGGTTCTATTTCCAAGGCAACTATGAAACCTTGTGGGGCGACCTTTAATTTCAACTTCTTAGATTCTTTACATACCCTGGTTAACTTGCTTATTATCAACATATTACCTCGTAACTCAAACGTCGACTACCACCTTAGCCCTACCAGAATACCTATGGGTTCTGGCACTAAAATCTTTGATCCTTTCCAGCTATTGTCTTCGTTCCATATTTAGATCTGATTGAGTAAATATAATTTTGACTCCTATGGTTTGTATCTATATTCCACGAGATAGTGACTCCATATTTTCAAAATCGTGTACTACGATAGCTAACTCTAAGTCATATGTAGGGTAATTTCAACTGCCTCATCGTTTATGCAACAACGTTGGTTCACTTCTCATATTATGTCTAGAAGCATCATTCTTATATATTGAAACTACTCCGCACAACTAGTAATACTAACACATGCGTTAATGATAACCGCTCTTTCAACTTCCGAAAACCCTTTTCGTTATTCTGGTGTCGATGCATCTCTTTCTCCTTAACAATCGTACAAAAGGTCTAGCTATTGTCGAAAAACCTTCCTATGAACCAGTGGTATTATCTTACCATTTCTAGAACCTTAAATCTAGGTAACGTACTTTGGTTGCTTCCTATGTAACACAACTTCTACCTTGCTTGGTTCAACAATAACTCTTTTAGCAGTCTTTATATGACTAAAGATTTCGACCATTTCACTTTCGGAATTCACACTAGTTGAACTTAGCATATGACTACTACTCTTGCAATCTTTCTGAATCAATCTAACATGTTCTGCATGATCCTCTCTTGTCTTAGGGTATACTAGATTGTCATCAACCATGAATTTATCAATTACTCCATAAATATCTTACTTATCATGTTTATTAGATATGCGGGGCATTGGTCAATTCAGGAGATTTAGCCAAAACTTATATCGTTTATGTAGAGAGCGCAATCTTAGAAACATCTTTCCCCTAATTCCTAAATTTATGATAGCCTAAGCGAAATTTTGTCCCAAAGAAATTCCAATTCTCGTCTAAATTGTCCAATCATGTTGTCGATCCTGATATTGGATACTTGTTTTTGACCCTTTCTTTATTTAAACATGATTCATTGCACTTTTCCGATCTTCTATTTTCCTTTTTGTTAACCACAAATAACGCACTAAGCTTTCTCAAAACTCTTCCTAGTAATTCTTCGTCATGCCTTTCCATTTTCCATTAATTCATTAGAAACATTTGACATTGTCTTTCACAAGGTGATAGGTGATGTTACTCATAGGACCTTTTCTAATTGTATGATTTCCCTTGCAAATAGAGCAATTGATCGCATGCTTATTTGAGGTATGACTAATTTCCTCACAGCGAATGCTGCGCTCGATCCTCTAACTTGTTTGGTTGACCGCTTCATAGAGCATTATCTAAGTTTTGAGCAAGATGCAAGGGTAGCGTCCTTCTCTGAATTCACTATGACCATACCATTCACGGAGTTTCCATTGGGTTGATTTCCATTTTCTCGGGCTCTATTGCTATCACTATTACGAACTATCGCTTGATTACCTCAAAGGGGTTAGGGAAAAGGAGAATAGCATAGGTAAAAGCAAGAATTCTAACACAGGGAGATAGGTTTTAACCCAATAACTTGAACAACCAATATTAATAACTTGGTATGGCTGCTTATATAAGTCTAAAAGCTTTGCAACACATACTGCACACTCAGCAAACATTAAAATCCAAACTAAACACTCAACCTTAACGTCTATTACATTTGGGTAAGACTATTCTATTTGACGCAACTCAATACTTGAGTTTCGACTTAAACTAGGTCTCTTCACTCTTCGAGCCATCCTCCATAGGAACTTCCTGGCGGATATACTGGCGGATGGGCTGGTGCCGGTACAAATTGCTCCCAACGTTCTTCAGCTGGTTGCTCTTCTACTCGGATTTCATCTTCTAATGGCCACCCCGAAAAATTTAAGTAGATTTCAGCAAAGGGCAAAGGTAAGGAGTAGAGAATAAGATGAGTCAAGAGTGTTGTTTTAATCAATTTAAGTTTTTCCTTTTAGAAAATAATTTTTGGACACTCTACCAACTAGGGCCAAGTCCTCTGATCGGTATGCTCGATACCACCTTTGTAGGGACCGAATCCAACCATTCGAATCCTTGTGTTTTTCCACTAGTCCCGAGGATCAAACGCTAGTGCATACTGACAACATCGGTAAGCATCATATCATACTAGCGATAAGAATAATAGGACTTTATTGATTGAATGTAAATAGTGTATGATTTTATGATCACTTACATTATTGACCTTGCAAGGCAATAATAAGACCAATAAGACAAATCGCGATGGAAAGTAGGAGAAAGCGTAGATGTCCCATCAAGACACCACGAGCGTGACAAGTATTGGCCTAGTGACACGCGTCCACCGAAAGTCCTTCTCCAATATTGAAGATGATTCCTCCTTTGTTGTTGGTTGTTAAGCAAGGGTGAGTACACCAACACGTACTCAACAAGTTGTGCATGAAATGCATTTCTATTATAACTATATGCGGGCTTATTCCAAAGGAATGACTAAATGGCTCATAAGCGATGGCAGCATTTTCAAACATAAACAATATGTAGATTGAAAAGACAGTAAAACAAATAATAATAAGTAAGTAGATTCAGTGTTTCTCAAACAAACCCAAGTACTCCATCCTAAATCAAGTTCCATTATCCACATGGCATCCCGCCATCCCATCCAGTTGTTTATTTTAATTAACTACCCTTAGTTGACCGAGGCAAGACTAACCAAAAGTTCATCATAAAACCAAATACGACCGCCCAATTGCCACTCTTGGCCCACAAATCGACAGCCCAATTGCCACTCTTGGCCCACCAAAAACCGAATCTGACCGCCCAATTGCCACTCTTGGCCCACAAAAACCAAATCGACCGCCCAATTGCCACTCTTGGCCCACGAAACAATCTTGCCACTTGCCTCGGTTTAAATCATTTTTCCCACAGTTGATTACCAAACACCACGTGCTCTTCACAAATCAACATCGTTCGTGACTCATTGTCACAACAACTCAATCTCTTTGTGCGACCACACATGGCCCACAAATTATTATCATAGTTCCATATTCCATTGGTCAAGATTAATAAACAATATTCCATGAGCATGTGATGCCGTGGCATGGCTAAGCATCTCTAATTCGGTCTAACCACCCATGTTGATTTTCTATTTAACCAACTATAATTAACCAACCTAGGGTGACAAGTGGATCATGGCATACAACTAGCAAGGTAGGGTACAATTCAAAGGGTACGATAGCTAATCCCCAATTTAGGTTGAAATCATTTATACACATAAAATAACATGTGATAAGGTAAATCAAAATAGCATGCAATCTAGTTTATGGGTGCAACATGATCAAAGCACAACTTGCCTTGCTTAAGCTCCCGGGTATTGTTCGAAGATTGTACTTGAAATAATAATCCTTCTTCCGACACCTCGCTCAACTCAACGTCTACGCGAATCGAGAAGAAATAGCAAATAAACACCAAAACCAAATAGCAAATGAACTCGAAAATTCAAATAAAATCCACCATTGGAAAGATCTCAATTTTACAAATGTTTCGGAATTTGAATCACCTTAATCGGAGTTCAAATGCAAAAGTTATAACATTTAGATTTTGTGAAAATAGACTATACTCTGGAATTAGAAATTCTAAATCTTTCCGAATTATTTTTATAAAGAAAATCTGAATTTTCCGCCCGGTAATACGGACAAAGCGTGGCGAAATCTGGTGATGAACTCAATCTAGCGGTTACGGGTAAATCTACTCGTGGCCTAATATCAATCGTCCGACCTAAATCCAATGGTTGATATTTAATCTAAGGCGCTTACCGATTCAAGTGGCGTGGGCGGATTCCGTGCACTTGACTACGACCGGCGGTGACGAAGCTCCCGATCGGCAATGATGGACGCGTCTGGCTTCGCGGACTTGAAGAAGATGACGATCCCGACGGCTATCTCCTGACTCGGCGATGCTCCAGCGGAACCACGGCAGTACACTCAGAACTCTCCTGGCAATGCTGCGGTTCTTCGCGATTCTCCTTGGACGATGCGACTCGCTCGCCAGCGATTTTCTTGCCGCTCAATTTCTCCGACAACGTCTGCTGTTCCTCGCGAGATGCATCGGACAACGGCGCTCTCGATTTTTGCTGTCGCCCGATCACCCACGATCTCTTTTCTAGTCGCTCGACTCTTGCCAATCGCCACGCTCGGTTTAAATACCCGAGCGTCCTTCTCCCGCCCGGAAGGAAAGTTCGACACCCTACCAAATTTAGCGCCTCCTCCGTGTTTGACTCGGCCACGCTCCGCTTACAGGCCAAACCTGTCCCCTTTTTTTTTCCCGCGCACTGACGAAGGACTCGAGTTCCAGCCGAATCGGCCACGCGCCTGTCTCTCGCCCGGACGACTCCGAAGGTTTTGGCGCCAACGCTGGCTCTGGCGGAACCGAAGACGCGAAAGAAAAATCGAGCGGCAGCCGCAGGACGAGCGAAGGAAATTCGGTGCTACAGTGCACGAAGCTACAGTGCATCGGCGTATTGTAAACGGACGTGAGGTTGAGAGAGAACAGGAGATCAGAGAGAGATGAGCATCAGTAAAAGAAACTCATGTATCCGTTTCGGACGCGTGCAGCGAAGCTGCTCATCCAATCATACCGGTTATCATTTCAGTTCCTAATCTGATTCCATCCCGGAGAGAAAAAGAAATTTCCCAAAATACTTCGCGACCTTCTATACTTAAAAATATTGTTGGGCAGGCTTTATTTTAAATTTCCTTTTTATAAATATTTCTTAACAAAGGCCATATATATTAATTCAAAATAATTCATATGAATCTCAGAAAATCCAATAACTCCAGAAAATTCACGAAAATCGTAAATTACAATAAAATAATATTTAATAATTGGAAATCCAAAAATTGGGATGTTACACGCGTAGTGTTAGTATTTGATTTCCATGATAAGGCTTGCTCGTATGTAACATGCATCCTGCTTTACTCTCTTTAATCACCTTGCCATGGGAAAAAAGTGAAGACAGGCCATAGAAAATAGAAAAATAGCTTCTGCTTTACTCTCATGTTGCCTAGTTGAGTTGTTGTAGTTGGCGAGAACTTGTTTGTAAACAAGCGAAGAATGAATGTCTTTTGCATTACTCCTGTTTGACTGAACCAGTTTTTGTCATGATCCTCCAATCTTTGTAGCAGCTACTAGTATTAATCAAGTAGTAACTATTGGCTTCTAGGTAGTGACACGAAAAGACATTATAGTGACTTGAAACCATTTGAGATGGTTATTAGTTCTTCCCGATAGATGTATGGAGTGCGTGGTAGTACAATATTATACCTTCATGTAATTGAAATTATTAGACTTTCACCAAGGGTAACTTTCTTTGTTTGTGCACCTCAATTATGGCAAGTTCAGCCAGCTAAAATGAATCTGAGTGAAGGATTTATGCAATTAAGACAAAGACAAGGGACCTCATTATTGTAATTAAGAGCTGAGCTAGATGTTGTAGATTTCTTGTTTCTAATTAGCTTCCTTAAGATATGAGGATGTTTACTTGCAATGCCGTATTGTTTACTTGCAAATGTTACAATTTTAAAATATGAGGACGTTTGGTATATGAGGATGTTTACTTGCAATGCCATGATGTTTACTTGCAATGCCATATTGTTTACTTGCAAATGTTACAATTTTGGTATATGAGGATGTTTACTTGCAAATGTTTAGTTGCAATGCCATGGGAAGGTAAAACATGATTCAATTAAGTAGAATCGATTTGGTCAGCCAAACCTAGGCGTCACCCATTCGGGAATGGTGCATCTCACATTTACTTGTGAGGTGTGTCGTTCCGGAATTGTCCAGTTTAATTTGGATAGCTTAGGAATAGACGCTAGAGCATATGTAGGATTTATGACGAGCCCAATGGTCCGAACGGAATCTCGACAGCATAATCCAGTTGTTCTCCGATGCACCAAGGCTAGGCGTGCATTTGGAGAACAGCGGGGTTATGCTGTCGAAATTCCGTTCGGACCGTAAGGCTCATCATAAATCCGTGCTCTAGTGTCCATTCTTGGGTGGGTTTAGGACCTATCTTTCCCAGTAGAGCTCTTGTTAGCAACCATAGCACACTGTGATTGATCTTGTTACTCATTTTTAGCGTCCATAATGGGTGATGATAGAAGATGGATGTACGATGGTTGGAGTAAGACTAGAGCACATTCAAGAGAATGGGGGGGGGTCAAGACACAGATGTTCATGGATAATGCGTTCGCAGGGGCCGCAGGTGGTGTTGTAAAGTGCCCCTGTAACAAGTGTCGAAACTTTGCTCGGCATGTTAAGTCGGATGTGGAACGTCACCAGTGCAAGTTTGGTTTTATGCCGGACTATATGATATGGTACGAGCATGGTGAGACACAACCCATTGAGACGGACCATGAGGATGAAGATAAGATGGATGAGATGACGAATGATATTGGTAGGGATTTTGAGGTTAATTCAGAAGAAGAGCCTGGGCCGGAGGTTCAAAGGTTCTATAGCCTCCTTTCGGCTTTAGAAGAGCAATTGCATGATTCCACCAACGTGACCGTCCCAGCGGCTGTGACGCGACTCATGTCAATAAAGTCGAAATATAACTTTTCAAACAATTGCTACAATGATCCGGTCCAATTGATCAGTGATATTCTTTCGGCGAACCATAAGATGCCGAAGGACATGTACCAGTCGAAGAAGCTGTTATCTAGCCTTGGGATAAAGTATGAAAAGATTGATGTTTGCGAAGATAATTGCATGTTGTTCTGGAAGGAATATGCCAACGAACCTCAATGTCTATTCTGCCAAAAATCTAGATATGTCGAGGTGTTAAATGATGAGGGGATAACGGTGATGACAAATGTCGCAGTGAAACAACTTCGCTACATGCCAATCACACCTAGGCTTAAACGGTTATACTTATCTAAAAAAAATAGCTAGGCATATGAGGTGGCATAAAAAAGGTATTTGTGGTAATGATGGAGTGATGGTGCATCCGTTAGACACCGAGGCATGGAAGGCATTGGACCGCTTCGACCCTGATTTTGCAAGGGACCCTAGGAATGTTCGCTTAGGGTTGACGATAGATGGGTTCACACCTTTCAGCACAAGTGCCACCCCGTACTCTTGTTGGCCGGTTTTTATTATGCCGTACAACCTACCACTTGCGTTATGCATGAAAGATAAGTACGTGTTTTTAGCCCTTGTCATACCTGGTCCTGATCATCCTGAGAAGCACCTTAATATGTTCATGCAACCGTTAATTGAAGAGTTGAAAGAGTTGTGGATAGGGGTAGAAGCATATGACAGCTATGGTAAAGTAAACTTTACCTTGCGTGTTGCATACTTGTGGTCGGTCCATGATTTACCAGCATATGGCATATGGGCTGGATGGAGTGTTTATGGTCGGCTTTGTTGTTCCATATGTATGGCTGACTCAGATGCATTCCGGGTACCACATGGTGGAAAGTTTTGTTTCTTTGATTGCCATCGACGGTTTTTGCCACATAATCACCCTTTTAGGAGACTTAGTACTGCATTCCGGAAGGACACCACTATTACAAAGGGCACGCCAAAGCGTCGACCGGTCTTTGAGATAGGTATGCAGCACGATCCTCGTACCAACGAGATAGCGGTTTGAAGGTTTCAAAGATGAGCATAACTGGACTCATATTTGTGCAATATGGAGTCTCCCTTATGCGAAAGCATTGATTCAAAGATGTGCAAGATGGAACAGGTATTTCCACTTGGATTTATGAACGTCATGTAACATCTCTTGGTACATTTGCCTTACGAAGCGGAGGTTGGTGGACCTGTACAGTACAGGTGGATGTATGGGACAGAAAGAGGCTTGAAAAAGATAAGGGCATCCGTACGCAACAAGACTAGGGTTGAAGGGTGCATCAGAGGCATATGCTCTTAAAGAGATATCGAACTTCTCGGTCGGACTTAGCCGATGGCGCAATGTGAATCTGCCGGATTGTAGCGGTATCACATTCTTTGAAAAAGCACCTATAGTGACCTTGAGATTTTTCGGTGGAAGGGTAAAGCATGCGGTGGTAGTACGACTCATGAGGTGTCATCAGCGAGAATGGAACTTCGGCTTTGCTATATATGTACTCAACATTGAAGAAATGGACAAATATTTCATGTAAGTAATGATTAGTATTTTGTCCTTAAAAAGTTATTCTTTACACTATTCTCATTAGTCTAGCTGACAAGCAGATTGTTCGACCAACAACATTGGAGATCTACTCGTTAACCTACGAGCAAACAATGGACAAACTACGCGCGAGGGTTAAATGGCGACCCTAGTTTCTTTGCTTGGTGTGGAAAACATGTACTTTTCTTTTGCTCTTTTTTAGCGAAGACTAGTGTTAATTTTCCATGCCTTAACCTCTGATGCATGCTCGATGCGGCGTCCATGAGGACTGTGGCAGCTATCACATGGAACCATTACTGCAAGAAACTTTGGTTGTTATGGCGTCAATGGGTTTCGGTTTATCTCGCAAAATTTGAAGCAAAAGCGCCGCTTGCGACCACGATTGAAACAGTGGAGTCGTAACTAAGGCATGCGATGCGCGTGGTAGCGAAATTAACTACTATGGCGTTATTCAAAACATAGTTGAGTTCAAGTCCGAGGGTTCCAAAGATCTGAGAGTAGTTTTTTTTAATGTGATTGGTTTGATCCCAACAATAGCACACGTAAGAACGAATTTGGCATGGTGGAGGTTAGGCACCAATCACGGCTTGAAGGTTTTGATAAATTTGTGCTTTCTCACCAAGTGGAGCAGGTGTACTACTTGTCATATGTGTGCCCTAGCTTGAGTGCTTGGTGGGTTGCTTATAAAATGAATCTCCGTGAACGGTTATATCGTCCTAGCGATGCTGATTACGTCGACAGTGCCATGGAAACTAGCAAATTGATGCATATCAGGAAGAAGGTCTGCCAAGATCTTTTCGGGTTACGGATGGGGTTGGGCTTGATGGAATAGCCACTGATGCCACAGACCTAATAGTTCAGCCTAATCCAACAAAGAAACGACAACGAGGTTCTATAAGAATTCGACGGCCTAGGAGAAAACATGTTTCTGTACAACGATTCACCGATGAACCTCAAGACGTCAACGAGTTTTGATACGTACATATTATTGGTATATATTTTCCTATTTTTTATATTTTCATATTGTTGCTACCTTGCTTTTTTAAATACACAATCTAACTCTATTTTAAATTTTTGCAGATGAAGTTTTTTTAAGCATGCCCGCAAGGCGGTCTCCAAGAACACCGGCAGCTCTTCTTCCAGGAGTCAGGCTGGTAGGAGTCAGGACTCCCTCTTCCAGGGGAGTGCCTCGACTAGGAGCCGTCAGAGATTGTTTGAGAGGTGTCTAGAGGAGGCACAGGAGGAGGTTGCTCCTGCAATAGCCTGCCGAGGAGGATCTTTGCTGCGATGGCTGTTCGAGGCACAGGAGGGCAGCAGCGGCAGTGAAGAGGATGAGGGGCGAGGAGATAGAGCGGAGGGGGATGAGGGGGACGAGGGAGATGAAGTAGAGGAGGATGATGATGCCACACCTTCTACATAGTCTTTCAGGTACTTGTGTTAGCATGTTATAGTGTGCATAGACTTTGCATTCTCATGTTTGGCTATTTTTAGGTTCCGGGGATGTAACAATATACCCCTAGCGGTTGAGCATAGGTTGCGGAGGTTGATCGCCCCTAGTGGGGACTGGTAAGTTAATTTTGCTAATTTATTTTGCAATTTGTTGTATAACTAATCGGATTGATTTCATGAAATGTAGGCAATGGGATGACGTGGCGTGGAAGGGACGCCGCCAGCATAGGCAGGTTAACTCCGTCCTGGGAGCCATCTGTCGCCACCACTACCTAGGCTTGGTGGAAATCAACGGTGTACAGCAGCTGGCCCTTAAGTGGGAGCACTACAGGTTGGCTATTGATGTTCGGCACGGCACCATTGCTGACGAGGTGTGGCACGATTTCTGGGTAAGTTCTTTACCTCTGTACAGTTCATACATATAGATGGAATTTTGATGACTTAAAGCATTGTTGTTGTAGGAGAGGTACCGCTTGCAGGACGAGGATGTCCCTGCCAATCATGAGAAGGCGCAAAAGGTGTTCAACAAGGCAGCGGCAAAGGTGGTGAAGGACATGATCTCCAATGCAAGAATCCAGGCGGTTTGCATGTTCTACAAGAGGGTGAAGCAGAAGAAGATGACCAAGAAGCTCGGGGCATCCAAGATCTAGCTACGTGAGAACGAGTACCTGCAGGTAGCCATCCCCTGGTTACTGAAGTGCCCTGATGCTTGGCAGGCTCTTTGTGTGTACTGGGCATCCCCTGCTTTTGTTGCCAAGTCGAACAAGAAGAGAGGCAATCGAGAGGCAGGTGATCCGGTTCTGCACCGGTATGGTGCCGATGGACACTTACGCTTGGCGAAGCGCATGGTATGTCTGTATAATTATTTCATTATGATTTCATATGCATGGTACTAACTTTCGATTAAAGGAGGCTGAAAGTGGCGTTGCCCCCAGCTACATAGAGACATATCTTCGGGGACACATGAGCAGGGATCCTACGGCTGATCGCTATCACTGAGCCTGACGGCCGAGAGGCTTGTAAGTTGTTTACTCTATTATGAAGTAATCTGATTTTTCAAATTGTTGTATTAACAACATTGTGATGCAGGAGAAATATGGGGAAGAAATGGCTCGGCGTCATGGCCCGGTACAACTAGAGGAGGAAGACCTAGATGTCGGGCGTTGTACAGGCGATGGTGGCAAGAGAAATGGAAGGTGAGATCATTAGCCCTTCTAAAAGTTGTCGGAAATTATGATATGATTGTGAGTGTCTAGTTGCAAGTAATGAATACATTTGGTTTCTAATGTCTTGAAGGTACGCAATGTTCAATGGCATTGTGGATTCTGACGTTGCTTTGAGCCAAGCAAGAACGTCACATTCATCACAAAGCAGCGCTCGCTCCTCTCGAGAGGCAAGGCTTCATCAAGAGTTGTTGGAATCAAGGGATCAACTGAGGCAATAGCAGGAGCGCCTAGCACAACAGGAGGAGGAGATGAGAAACATGAGAAGACAACAAGAGTACTTTCAGTCCTTTGTGCAAGTAAGTTAAAAGGTTCAATTTTAGTGATTAAGTATTTAGCTAGACAAGTTTAGTGATTAAGTGTTTAGCTAGACAATTTTTAGTTGGACACTGAATGTATGAGATCTAACACGTTGCTTATGTAGGAATGCTTCTCAAATGGGGACTCGATTGACTTGCCGCAATTCCGACCTCCTCCTGCATACTTCCCCCGCCACCTCCACCAAAGCCACAGTACATACATATAGTTTTCCATTTTGTTCTAGTTATTTGCAATTCAAGACTAACATCAAATTATATATGTCCTTTCTACAGGGTTCGACCTCGCACGCTCGACAAAGCTACCCAGGTGTCGATGGTTTCCTTACGTCTGGAGGTAGTGCACATAACTCGAATAACCTTGATAGTTAGATCTTTTGTAATATGACTTGAGCAGGAAATGTATATATGTGATGTGCTGGATCTAGTATGTGTGATGTGAATGCGTTGTGTTGGATATGCTGACTCTGTGTTCGTGACTATGTGTGACTAATGGTGAATGGTTAATACATCTGTTTACATATATTCCGTGGTGGTTGATGCCGTTTTCTGACTATATATTCCTTAGTGGTTCATGTACCTGCCAAACTTCAATTCCAATATATTTTAAAGGTTTTAGTACATATAGATCTGGATCATCCTCAAACTCTGCAAAAGTGCTTACGGATTATCAATCCATGGGATCTTCCATTACCCTTGTAGTTAGGATTCTTAATTTTACGTAGGTGGAAGAAAGAAGAAAGAAAGAAATTAACAATACTCGATCGTTTGAATCACATGTATTGCTTACTGTAGGACCATCGGCAAAGTAATTAACAATATTATTGTTATGGAGATCACGAAGGACAGTAGAAAAGCTAAGGACGGTGAGAAAATCTTGAGCATCTTTCGATATTTTAAATCGACTGAAGGGTGTGGCCGACAAAAATCTTGGGAATATACCGATATTTTAAATCGATATCTGATGTTCTTGGCGAAAATCTGGGCATCTTCGATATTTTCGTCGACACAGGGTGTAGCCGATGAAAATCTTGGGCATCTCCCTAGTATTTTCGTCGGCCAAACCCTAGGCGATGAAAATTGGGAAGATGCCCGATATTTTAAATCAACTCTATCCGTGACGAAAAACTATCACCATTGGATTTCTTCTTTAAATCGGTTATCTTTGGACCGAAGCGAAAATATATTATTTTAAATGCGACAGCAAGCGAAAAAATCTCATTTTTCATCGGGTTATTTTAAATCTGCCTTTTTTGGTCGGCAAGTAAGCGAAAATGGTCATTTTAAATCGGGAACCCCTTGTTTTCGTGGGTTCCTAGCCAACAAAAAATGTACGCTTCTGTAGTTTTTTGAACCTGACATGGTACATGAAATATATTAGATAAGGAAGAAAGGAGAGTACATGGCGCGAGGAGGTTGCGCTGGAGAATTACATTGTACAAAAGGGTCGAAAAGGAAGAAGGAAAGATTTAGAAAAAACTAGTCGAAATTACAGGAGGAGAAGCTAGTCGATCAACTAGGTGTTTTAGATGGGATGCACCCGCAAAAGTCGAGATCGCGGCGTCTTCTTTGATGGATTGGAGGATGTCCTCATTGGTCTTGCGATCGTTTGAAATACTCTGTTATTTCGCTCCTTCCACCACCTTGACAAAATAAGATGATCGAGTTATAACGCTTTGTGATGCCCAGTGGCGATTCGTGAGATCTGAGCACCAATGTTTGAAATTGGCATTTTGCCCTAACAACTGGGAGGAGGCTGTGGTAGTCGTAGCCATCGCAACAATTGCCCATAGTTGTTTGACTTTTGAACATTCAAGAACAAATGATGACTAGTTTCGGACTTCGATAGCACATGGGACAAAAATATTGGTTTGGCCACCCTACTGCTGAAGTCGTTCGGCGAATCCATAGTCGGTTATGGAGAGCCGACCACATAAATACTTTGCATCGCAGATGGAGCCCATGTTGGCCAAACCGCGGTATGGAAAGATGAGTAGGTGCTTCGAGCGCATCTTGTCTGTGATGAAGGTGAGTAAATTCCGTTGGAAGTGTGCATCCAAGTTATACTATCACGGATCTCGGTCATGAATTGAATAGGCGTAGTCGATCCATAGATTGATATCTTGTGAAAAAGATGGGGTGTTAGGTTGTGTATGATGTCCGGATCCGATTGTTTTTGATAGGGCATCGGCCACAGAACATGACTTTCTCCTGGAGTGTTTGAAGAGGTCCGGCGCATACTGAGATGGGGCCATCCCTTCCAGCTATCTGTCTGTCCAGAAGGTAGCCGTTTGACCATTTCCGATGGTAACTTTGGTAGCTACGGAGAAAAGTTGTAAATCGATTCGATCACATGGAGTCCATTGCCCTGTCCATGGTCTATCCGGATCCCTCCATTTGAGCCAAAGCCAGTAGATACGCAGCGCCCTTGCAAACCTGTTGAGGTCAAGAATACCAAGCCCCCCCATGTTGTAGGGTCGACAAACTGTTGTCCACCGTACCTTGCAACTCCCTCCGTGGATTTCCCCGTTTCCTGCCCATAAGAATTTTCTTCTGAGCTTGTCGAGGTCTGTGACAAATTTTTTGGGAGGCCTGATCGCTGTGAGGTATATTGGAAGTGAAGTGAGGTGATTTACTAAGATCGGTGACCTCCCATAGAGATCTTTGCGCTTTTGACATAAGACGTCGTCCGCTTTGTCAGGATGTACTACTTCTGTAGTGAGTATCTGGTGAGGAACCAAGATACTAAAGACCATTTTAAGCGTCTTTGAAGGCTAGTTCGGTAGTAATGCTACCTCAAGTTTTTGACACCAACAATATCTTACATTTCTCGATACATCAATTCAATATTTCCAGATGTTGAGGGGATCAAGTAGTGAGTAGGGGTGTAAGCGGTTCGGGTTCAAGGCGGGTAGTAGGTTATCTCATACCCTACCCTAATATTTTTCTCCGAATGCGAATGCAGGCACGGGTAGTAAAAATCGGGTAGGAGTCTGAATGCAGGTAGCATTTTCTCTGACGGGTAGAAATCGGGTTCGGGTAGTGTCTTGACGGGTATAATCTGAATAACGGTACTTCATCGGGTAGTGCACGAAATACCTAGAATCGAAACATGCGATGAAAACAATCCAACTATCACACTAGTACATCACATAATACAAAGTCCAATACATAAAGTGAAATTCACATACATAGTTCAACACATAGTTGAATTGGAGGAGAGGAACTTGGGTCAATCCCAATGGAATAGGAGGTAATGACAATAGTTTTGAACAACGTGAAATCACAAGCATCGTAGTCTAGGAAGCAGGTCATGTGCTCCTCTTGTTTAGGTTGATAGCAAGTAGAACATAATTGAGACATTTACCTTGTCGAATTTTATAAATTTTCTTGAGTGTGATCATGATCTCAAATTTTTATGAGAGATTACTAATTTCATCAGTATCATTATATAAAATCTTAAAATTTTATAACATAGTTTGGATAATTTTTCATTTCGTTCAAATTTGCGATAAGCCTTTTAACAGGACAGTAGTACTGTTCAAATTTTAAAACTTCATGACATTTGATCATCATCTGAAAATTTTATGACAATATTATAGATATGTCAGGACCATCCACAAAAATTTCAAAATTTTATAACCTCGTTTGTTCTAATTTTCATTCGGTTCAAACTTACCATTCGCGTTTTATCGGGATAGTAGCAATGTTTGAATTTTAAAAATTTCTCAGATTTTATAATCACCTGAAAATTTAATGAGAACATATCTGATGTGTCAGGAACCTTCAAAAAAATTTCAAAATTTTTGACATCGTTTGATCTATTTTTTATCAATGCAAGTTAAATCAAAATTTGAATTAGTAGTACCCGCCGGTACCCGAATTATGAAAATTATCCGGTACCCGTGCCGACCATACCGCCCGGGTATTGCCGATCCGTACCCTATCCGAACCGAACCTAACCTACCGGGTACTACCGTGCCGGCGGGTAGTGTAAAATAGTTTTCTATTAGGGTAATTTTGCATCCGGGTACGGGTACGGGTCGGGTATTACCCGACCCATTTACACCCCTAGTAGTGAGTATTATATTAACACAGGATTAACAGCTCTCTGAGCCGTGGTGCTGGCGCAAGTCTCAGACGTGAGGTCCTTGTGTGTGGCAATTTCATGTATGCTGTATTCACGTTTCATCTTTATGAATTGTTTATTTCGGATGCACTCGTTAGTTTAAACAAGTTTGAAATGAAATTCAAACTGGAATTGTCTTTTTTACGGTAGCTTGATTGTAGGTAAAAGAAAAAAAAAGATGGTGGACTCTGCACCTTCACGAGACCGTCTTGAGTCTTGACAAGCATTGCACGACAACGCCCAGAATAGAAGAACGGTCCAACTATTCGCAGTGGCAGCAGCCGCACGATGGTAATATCCCGCGCATCCGCCGTTGGCGCTGCAGTCTTGCAGATCCCGCCCACCACACCAGGTTTCCCACGCGGGGCCCACACGCCCTCGCTGGGACGCACGGCGACTGACTCGCGCGTGGGTCCCACATGGTTTGTCCACTCTACCCCTGCGGTCCACCGTGCCCCGGGTGCAGTCAGTTACGGGCGTCAAGTACACGTCGGATCCACCTACTCCCGGCCAGGTGGGTCCCAGACCGAGCCAGCTCAGCGCGGCCTCGTCTCTACATAAAACCTCTCCAACTCACACGCTCCCTCGCTCGCGCCACCGCCGCCTCGCCAATAATCTTCCTCGTGAGTTCCTCCGCAGCCGCATCGAGGCCTCCGTCCCCGAAAGCTAAGGCTCTCGAAGCTTCTAGAAGTCCCCTCCGCCACGCTTCTAGAACCTTCGAGGAGGACGCCTCCCGGCAATGCAGAGCGCGGCGGCGATCGGTCCCTTGCCAGCCTCGCCGGAGCAAGAGGAGCGGAGCGGGAGGGGAAACCGCCACTTGGCGGCGGCGGCCAAGAAGGCTGCGTCGGAGGAAGCCGGAGGGGAAGGGGGAGGAGGGCTCGCCAAGACGCTGCAGCTCGGCGCGCTCTTCGGCCTGTGGTACCTCTTGGACATCTACTTCAACATCTACAACAAGCAGGTGACGTGACCGCTGGCTTCACCTACTCTGCTGCATTCCATCGCCGTCTCGACCTCTATGTTGTGCGAAAGGCTAGCGAGCGAGCGCCATGAATTCGATCTGATCAACTAGCGTGTAAAATCGTCGATTGAGTTTCATGTTACTCTTTCCTGTCACAAATATATAGTCGTCATATTAGACATCAGCGTGATCTTCAAAACACAATTTTGATCATTAGTTTTTATTATAATATATTTATAAAACTTAATAAAATTATAATATTATAAAAGTACTTTTCGAGACCGATCTATCCATGATTTTTATATGTCCAATTTAAATAATTAAAAAGATATTGTTTGTCAAATTTCAAAAGTTTGACTACACATGCACAAAACGACAACTATTTGTGAATAGAGGGAGAATTTATTAATCGATATGACAAATTGATTTTGTTTGGAGCTTTGAGCATATTTCATTAAGACGTGGCCATTAGTTTCTGTAAAGAGCTTAGTTGCCTTGAGAATTCTGCGAAAGCTCCGGCAACTGAAATCCCATTTTCCCCGCATAATACTCACAAAAATTGTTAAATAACTTCCGTCCATAAATGTAGCCCGACCCACTTGTTTTTGGCTTCAAGAGGTTGCTCAAACACATCGAGAACTTGAAGTGATACAAACTCACAAGTCACAGTGTATTCGAATCAAGGAAAGATAGATGTGCTCCCTCACTTCAAACTTTGGTGATCAAGCGTCTTTTCACCACTACTTCAATCAAGTGTGGAGAGTAGCTACACAGGTGTTTTCAACCTTATTCAGTAATGATTCCGATCAATTCAGGTGCTACCTTCATGCTTGTGTAAAGAGGATGCATGTACTGCTTTCGAGCTTCTACATTGCATTCCTTCGTTGTTGACTTAACTCTGGGTCTGCCATATGCAGTACAGCACTGTGGTATGTTTGACATTTATATTCCTATGCACAATTGCACACAAGTACATAACTGTTCATTTCTTTGTCCCATATGAGTATGACTGTTCATATGTGGCTGAGAGTATATTCTTGCCTTTTTCCCTCTATGCTACAAGTGATCGTGCAATATGCACAACCATGTGGTAATATGGAAAGAATTGCTGCTAAGTTTTTCCGGTATTTTGTAATACTAATCGAGTACCATGCGTTGCAGCGGATCACAAAAAAACAATGCCATAAGTTCTAAACTCTAAAAAGAAAAATAATATGAGTTTCCTTTATACATGAGCTGGCTCCGATACTTGGATACTTTAGAAACTAGTGTATCGGTATCGGATACAAATATGGCCTCTATATGGTTGGATATGTATCCTTCCCGTATCGGTGAATTTCCTATTTTTTTAAAAAATAAATTAATTCCCGATACTTGCCTGATGCTTCCTCGATACCTCTCAATCATAATCGTTTACCAACTCGGAGGAGATCGAATCGCTTATTCTCATCCCGTAGCACCTTCTTGCTTCCCACACCACCGCCCTACTCCTCTCTTCCCTAGGCTCCTATGCCAACATTCCTCTCCCTTGTAGGCGGTGGCGCACATCATCTCTCTCTCTCCCTGTAGACACGACGGTGCCCCTTGATCCTCACGTACAATGTGAGTCCTTCCACTAGACCTCTTCGCCCCTCTTGATTGAGGTAGTGTGGTATACTCCTAGGTAGCCAGCGGCAGTTAGGAGTTGGTGAGGGTAACAACGGCAGCTAGGATTTAGTAAGGGCATCAGCGGCTAGGAGGCAAGACATATGGCTACGGCTGACAAGAATAAAAGCGCCCAATTGTGAGGACGTTTGAGGCAATAAGTAGACTAGATGCTCTAAGTTGCTTGCTATGAGCTGATCGGCCTGCGAGATGATCCGGCCCATGTGCTTCTTCAATTTTTTTTTGTTATAGTGTCTCTTTTGTCTATTTTTATGTGTGACATACCATATCTCAAATGGTGTATCACAATATCGGCGTATCCGAGTATCATAGTGAGCTGGTTGTCCAGGTTTTGCAGTAGAAACTCAAAATTTCCAGTAAATCGACGTGCTAAAGCAACCGTATGAAATCCATCATGCACAAATAGTTGTAAATTAGCTAAGATAATACCAGCCGGCCTATTTATCATACACATAATTATCTTAAATCTGGCAATTGCGTACAAAGTTTGCATCCGATCAGCAAGCCATAGAGAATCAATCCAAAAGTTGCTTGCATACAGCATACATATATGCGCAAATGATGTCATGCTCTACACAGGATCTTCCATCTACGAAAGATCTCCAAGGTGGAGTTACCGGTGTAAATTTTTTTTGCCGAATTGGGCATCTCGAATCCTAGTTGGATTCTGACACCCATGTTCAATTCTGAGTAGCATTTTCTATATCCAATTTTTTTTTTCTGAATCGAACATCTCGAATCCAAGTCAGATTCCGACTCCCATGTCCTTATCCAAGTAACACTAGGAGTCACCATTGCCACAACTCAATCTTTTATATTAGTTATAAAAGTTCATCCAGATTGAACTTATGCTTCTGGTGGGTGTGCAAAGCAAATGTTCTACTGACAAATGCTATGTTTAATGATTAACATAAAAGAGAGTTTGGTAGTGTTTTGGTAATGAAGCACCGTAGTTTTGATTAGATGATGCATATGATATCATATTTTGAGTTACTTTCCTAAGTGTTTCTAGATGATTGCATCAGTTACCTGTAGATAATACCACTTTCCTCACTGTTCCTTTGTATGACAGGTTCTCAAGGTTTTCCCGTATCCCATAAACATCACAAATGTTCACTTTGCTGTTGGAACTGTAATTGCTTTGTTTATGTGGATCACAGGTATCCTTGAAAACCAAAGATTTCTGGCGCACAGGTAAATATTTACTATCTTGTGCCATACTTTCAGCACATATACTATATTGTTCTATGAGAACATCTGTTGCAATTGTTTTTATTTCCCAGCTTGCTGCTACCCTCCCGCTGGCTATTGTCCATATCATGGGCAATCTTTTCTAAACATGAGCCCTAGAAAGGTTGTTGTGTCAACTACACATCCCATCATGTCTAACGAGCCTTCCTTTTCGGTTCTCTCAGCAATTTACCTTGCCATGGTAATTTTCACTTTCTGTTCTACATTAATGCCCAGTAATAACTTGCTGCTGCATATAATACTATAATCTGAGAAAATCATCCTTATTTGTTATGTTTGCTCCGACACATGAATGACTTTGCAGTTGCCTACTCATTGGGTTGTATATTGTCTCTCGTTCCAACTGTTGGTTGTGTGGCATTGGCATCTCTTACTGAAGCTTCTATTAACTGGTAAGCTGTATAAGAACTTTATTTAAATACACGAAATGTGTTAGGATGCTTCTTGTGAAAATTACAATTCTAACATGTGTCTTGAACTAATCTTTTGCTATTCATTGCTTAAATCATCTGTGAACCAATGCTCTAGTTCTAGTCTTTCTATGCTTTTAATGAATTTAATCCTTGTACAATTGAAGCATGAAATGGCTACTAAAATACGATAAGATGTGAAGTGACTAAGAAAATGTGCGAATGGCGTGTGTGTGTGCGCGCGCGCGCGCATGTGTTTGTTTGTTTGTTTTGATATCACATTTCTTACTTATCAGTGATCGTTCATTATCTGTATTATTCATGTGTGATTTGTATGATAACAGGGCTGGATTTTGGAGTACGATAACTTCAAATGTGAACTTCCAGTCAAGGAATGTGCTAAGCAAGAAGCTTATGGTGAAGAACAAGGTAATTGAATTATCAAATGTAACATCCCAATTTTGGTAAATTAAAATAATAAATTTGCAACTTGTTTTCTGAATTTACTGTGAATTCATAATTTTCTGACTTTTCTGGAATTTTATCATTTAAAGGAAATGCTTTTCAATAACCTAGTTATTGATTCTGATTTTTAAACTCCAAGATTCAAAACATAAAAAAGATTGGAAATATTCTTTTTAAATATTAAATGGTCTGGAAGACTCCTATAAAAAATTTCATGAATTTTTGAAGTAGTTTTCTATTTATGAAAAATAAAAAACTGCATACTATATTGAAAACGGAAACACTAAAAGAATTATTGCAGAAAACCTAGAGCTCCCAATATTCTTAAAATTTTATACAGACATGATTACCACCTCAGGGTCGCTCTCAAAAATCTTCAAAAAATTTGGGGCTAATTTAGTGGCTCTCGAAATTCTAGAAGCCCGTAACTTCAAATTTTAAACTTAATAAAATCCGAATAGGTAAGGCGCCTTTGCCAAAAACCATATCCTTAGTAAGGAGATGTATTTTAGCCAAAAGTATGCTTTCTCTTATTGGCTCTCCTCGCTCTCCTCTCTTGTTGACACCACAGGCCCACGGTCAGCTCTCTGCCTAGTAAGCCCATGTGATAGTCGCTCGCCTATGACACGCCATGCACGCTCTAGCATGCCAAGATGCGCAACACCCACTTGGGGACTCGCGCCACATTGACACCTCTGCCCATCATCGCCGCTAGCCGCCACGCCATCTCTGGCCGATCGTGCCACGACAAGCCACAAAACTTGCTCTCCGTGCTCTGCCCACTCTAGCTCGCCAAATTCACGAAGCCCCACCGAGCCATCACCTCGACCTGTCGTCTCACTCTGTTGCCGTCGTTGCTACCCTGATGCCCTGCACACTGCAAACCCGCCGAAAAATCTTGTAGCCCACTCCGCCAGCTTCCACTTTTGCTTGGCTACGATTCCTTGCTCATGGGCTGAGCTAGAATCCTCCTTCATGGCTATAAATGGGTGCCATAGTCGACCTAGCCCCTCCATGCTCCCTCTGTCACCCTGTTCGAATCTCCTGTGCCATTGTCCTCCAAGAGCCAACAATTCGGCAGAGAACAAATTTAAGCAAGCCAAACTCATTTTTCTTCCCTAGTGAACCATTCCTTGATCTCTTTGGTACAAAGCTCTCTCGAGTACCCTACTCATGCTTCCCCTCATTTGCAACTCAGGTTACCCGAGCAGCGCCACACGGTTGTCATCTTCCTAGCCAACACCAATGTCACCACACCTCCCTAGTGAGATCCTTTCACGCTAACCCCCAAAATAAGGCCCTTAGACCCCTATATACTTTCCCTCACCTAGTCCAAGACCATCACATCTACATTTCTCTCCCTATTATATGCTATTAAGCTGCTGTTCTTCTCGGCCTCCGGCCAACTCCGATGAACTCTAGCCACTGCCCGTGGTTCCCCAAGACTCCTTAGGTCCCTCTAGCCAACCCAACCACCCACTCTACTTAAGCTATCGCTGCTTCACTTGAAAAGCCTCGCAATGCCTCTCCCCTATTCTGAGTCATTAGCCAGTGGGCCTCCTGTCACACACACACACACACTCAGCCCTCTCTCTTATTCACTAGTAGGCTGACCCCACCTATCGAGTTTTCTTTTTAAAGTTAGAATTAAAAGTTCAGTCGATGACATTTGGGCCCAAATGAGAATAAAAGCTTTTTCATAAATCAAACCAATTTTTTTTTGTAATGAGTTACTGATATGTGGACCCTACATGTCAGTCCTTTTTTCAAAAATAAGAAAACCTAATAGATGGATCCGACTTGTCAACCTCTAGAAAAGGAAATAAAAATCCAAAAATACACAATGCACTTTTAGTTCAAAGGAAAGTACACTTTCTCTATTAGAAAATGCATTCTCGAAAAAGTACGTTTCTGATGTCAGCCTCCTTTTCATTTTTGGGAATTTTTAGCCCATTAAAATTTAAATGCTCATAATTTTTGCAAATGAACTCTAAACTGAGCTAAACTAGTTTGTATTTTTTGTTCTAAAATCATGCGCTTTCTATTTTTGTAAAAACATATTTGGATTTGGTCTCTATTTGAATTCATTTGGCTCTTGCTATTGCTTTATCATATACTACGTGTAGATATCAATGCTCCAGAAACCTTCTTTGTTGACCTCGAACAAACTCAAGAATTCAAGGAGCAAGGCAAGCACCCCCCTTTGATCATGTTGATTCTATTATTTCACTTAATTTATCTTGTTTTACAAATTTATATATGTATGCATGTACTTTTAGTAAAATTGCTATATTGTGGGTATTGGTAGATATTCCAACTTGTTGCATGGAACTTTCTTGTTAAATATGTAAATACCAACCTTAAAATCATAAGATAATGATTAGGCAATATCTAATGTCAACTTTTATATTCGATTATATGTACCGTTGCTTATCCATACCTTAGAATTGGGAGAACAAATGATCGAGTGCAGCATTTATTCAGGGGATGGAAAATTTTGATATATTGAGAAAGTTGTCTCTATTATTTTGGTATAAAAATCAAAACAGAAAAACTAAAGTTTTAACATGGGCGAGTTATTTATATAATCTGTGAAGTGCATGGACTTGCATGTAGTATAGGTGGAGTTCTCTTGAGTCAATTAAGGATCGAACTATCGCGTTGTTCTTAAGCCGTGGCATCAGTACAACCACAAATGCTATTATGAGGTGTTCTTACCCTATTAAGTCATTTGGGTCAAGCCTTGCACCTTTGAAGGCTGGAGTGTACGGGCATTCCAGGATGGATTGCTCGTAGAGGTGGCCTCACTAAGGTTTTGGGAATAACGCTTGCCGATACAACGGTGCATGCTTTTCTATGAGGGGAAATGACATGACAGGGCATATAACTGTCGTTGGTGTTGTGTATACAAATATTTTCCACCGCCATAGCAAGGGTCAAACATCACCGGGGCTGGTGCAAAGTTAAGTCTAGGTGATGTAACAGTTTTTGTCATTATGTCTTTGCCACACACCAAATGCAGTGTGAAAATAGCGGCAACAAAAGTTGGTCATATCTTGTGGATAAAGTTGTACACCTCTGCAGAGTGTAAACCTTTTTGAAAAGTTGTGCCCGCTGTCAAGGTTGTTCTGGTAAAGTCATCACTTAGTTAGTCTTGAATATTTTACAAAAACTTTTGTTGGAAAAATGGTGGGTAGCCATGTCATAGGTGTTATACCAAGTATTGCAGGGAATGGATTGATGGATACAATCATGGAGTATTGTTACTTTTATTTATATTATATACTTGTTATTTACATACTTGTCAACTACTCTTTACAAATTCTGTTTGTAATCTACTACTTGTTAATATTGAATAAATCTCAGTTTTATGCAATAGAACATGGTAGGATAGCCATTATTTGACAAAGCCTTACTTTATGCTTGTATGCATAGCGTCTATCCTTTTATGAGCCATGCATATATATTATATATTTTTGATATACTACAAGTCTTGCTGAGTACAAAAGTACTCACCCTTGCTTGTTGACATTTATTCAGAGATTGAGGAAGCTACGATCCTGGATGACTCCTACTTTACCACAGGTTATAGGGACTACAGTGACTAGTTCTTCGAGGACTTAATCCTTGTCAGTTGCCTGTGGATATTTTGGGTCTAGGCATGCCTTCGAGGACTTAATCCTTGTCATTTGCCTGTGGATATTTCGGGTCTAGGCATGCCGCTAGGCTTAACTTTTATTCCAGTACTTTCCGCTGCATTTAATTTGGCTGAGGGCCTTTTTGTTGAAAAAATAATTATGCCATTGTATAAATATGATCTATGTTTTGATGTATGGATATGACGATAATGTTGTGAGTGTGCATACTAGATATTGATCATAGGACTAGTATGTATGCACAAGAGGTCCTCTAGTATTCTATACCAGAAGGGAGGGACTCGACATCAAATTGCAATTTTCCTGGATAATCAACTACTAAGTTATAAGTTAGTTCCATTTATGAATGTGCACATACCTTCTTTGTCTTGACCCTTGCGTATATGTCCATGGCACTTCCATAATATTATTCTGACCCTCTTTCTTTTCCCCACTTCTGCCTAGGAATCTCTGGACAACATTAATCTCTTCTTAATCATTACCGTGATGTCATTCTTCCTCTTGGCCCCAGTAACCTTACTAACAGAAGGTGTCAAAGTCACTCCTACAGTTCTGCAGTCTGCTGTGAGTATCATGCTGTCTATTTATCCATCGCACCTTATAGACTGGCTCGGTAACGATTCTGATCATGCTCTTCCAAAATGTAGGGTCTGAACTTAAAACAGATATACACAAGATCTTTCCTTGCTGCTTTCTGTTTCTATGCGTCCCATCAGGTCAGCCATCTATTCAATTTTCCGAAGATGCGTCTTCTCGGAATCTTTGGATGTGTTTGTTCCTTTAATTAGATCTTTGGTGCTGATTTACGTGGGTGTGTGGGGGGTGTGGGTGTGGGTGGGGGCTCTGTATGTGCACGCGCTCACAAGCTCAGGCATTTTTGCGATTATTTGGAATTGCCACCTGATCTTACCTTTTAATTTGTTGAAGGTTTCGTACATGATCCTCGGAAGGGCGTCCCCAGTTGCCCATTCAGTGGGCAACTGTATCAAGCTTGTGGTGGGTTTTGTGACATTCGTTCTGTTCTTCAGGACCTCAGTTTCTCTCAACAACACTCTCGGTAAGCATCTTTACTTGATATCCACCACGCAATAAAGACAGTCGTATATGGAAGGCCTAGCGAGACGATCTCGTACTAACTGCAACCCTAGAGGTAGAGACTTCATTTAGTCGACTGTCTTTACATATTCCAAACATTTGCCTCCTGCAGTATCTGGGGTCGTTCTTGGTGGTATTTTCATATACTCGCAACTGAAGAGACTCAAGCACAAGGCTGCTTGATTGCATTTTCGTGTCATCGAGAGGAATTGTGGGAACACAGCCACACCGTCTGAATGAGCGCCTTAGTTTAGAACTCCCTTTGGAGAAGCCCGTCCAGTTTACTAGCACTAGACTGGATTGTCTGTAATTCAATTTCCAGCATGTTAGCCAGGCAAGTTTGGAGTCCTCCAGCATTCTATGCTTGCTTGAAGGGTCTAATTTCTGTATTAATAAGTTCGCTGCGATACCAGTTTGATCGTGCCTTCATAAAATTTTGAGTGGTCACAGAAACATGTCTCCGTAGGGAGTGTGATTAAGCAATAAGCATGCATAGATGTCTGTGATTTGTAGTTCATAAAAGCTAGAATATATATGCAACAATGGCCATGGTAGGTACCTGAACTCGCATAAAATCCTGTGTATATAGCTCTCCTTTGTAGACGTCGGATCGTCAAACAGTCAGCCTATACCCCTCTTGTGAAACTGCGTTTGCATCGCTACGCTCCTGGCACGATCTGATTCCATGACTAAATTTTTTTTTTTTACGCTGACTAAAAAATATTTCTGGTGACATAAGACATAACTCAACCGACATTAAAATATTTCTGATTAGGTACCCGAAGAATTCTTAAATTTCAGTCACCTGTTCTGACCGTCCGACTGGATCTTACCATCTCCATCTTCTTCCCATCCCATTTATAACCTCCACCTAACCCTATCCCCACCAGCCGCCATCGCCCCAATGCCTCTACAAATGCTGACTCTTGCCATCATCCGTGTGTATTGGAGATATACCCTAGAGGCAATTATAAAGATGATTATATTTCTTTATGTTTATAATTTATTATCTTGTTCCTTAAATAATGTTATCATTATTTATTAGCAAGTATGTAACTTGTTTGTGAAACTCTATATATGACTCTGTGATGATTATTCTAAAGTGATCTCTAATCGATAAACATATGAGGACACATATGAATAGAATAGCATATATATGTATATATATGTATATATATATATTGGTTGATGACCATGTTTCACATGTCATGGATATGGAGATATCAAATCAATAATATAGGCATACGTTAGAGAACATGGAGTTATATCGACCCACCATAAGACACTATGAGAACGTTGTATTCTTACATATCATCAGTTGGTCTCATATACAATGTGTATACTATATCCTTAGATTTCAGGTTAACGCATGTACTCAAGATGTGTAATGACTTACTTAAGGGTTGCCGAACGCTACTCCGTAACTGGGTAGTTATAGTGATTTTCAGGTTTATCATAAAGCATACTACAAGGTATGGTCAATCAAGATTGGATTTGCCTCTCCATATAACGAGAGAGATATCTCTAGGCTTCTCGAGTGGTCAGATTCCGAAAAGGCATGGCCATGCTACTCACAGTTAAAGAGTTAATTGTAGTCAGAGATTCTGAGCCACGTAATCGAGAATGAGTGGTTAAGTTATCTAAACAAGGGTGGTATATTTTCACCTTGAGTTTAACTGATATCGTGAGGCAAAGGGAAATGCATATAACTAAATATTGTTAAGGTTCGTCCGATATAATCTTTACATATACTCGGAAGTCGGCATGTTCTGATAGGGACCGCTACCGATTAATGGTCGAGTAAGAGTATTGAGGCCATGTTTAAGTATACGTGAACCTATAGGGTCATACACTTAAAGAGTTGGTACTTAATTTACATGGTGATCTGAGTTCTGATAGGCTTCGAGTTCCTAATGGGCCTCTAATGCAGAGGCCCATCATAAGGCGACTATATAAAGGGAGAGGGTGGTGACTTTAAGATTAAGAGACACCATAGAAATTCAGAATTCTCGAAACCCTAGCAACCATACCTCATTCGTCCAAAACCGCGCAGCCGATGCTAGTACTCTAGCGTGTAGTGTTCCTGCTTTGTACGTGTGGATATCTTGAAAGCATTGCTACAAGGCTTCAACACTAGAACTATTCGCAACCTGCAATGGTGATGAGGAGCTGTAGGCGCGAGGATAGTACGACTATAACCGTACTAATGCGCTATATCGACTCTACTTCTGTTATGGGTCTGCGCGTCTAATAGTAATTCTGTGATCTATAACTTGCAATAGTAACTGGGTTGCGCGGAAGAAAAGTTTGATTTTATGCTAGAGTAGCTTACCCGTTTCCAACAGTGTGCCCCTCCCACTGCCCTTCCGCCATCCACCTCCTCCTCTACCATGTTCCACATCCGTCTCCACCGATCCCTGCAGTCGCCCTCCTTCGCCTCCGGTGGTGCCGCCGCTCAATCCACCACAATCTCCACATCTCGTTGCCGCTCCTCAATCCTCTCATTCGAGCTCGTCATCGACCCACTTATCGACACCACCCTTCTTCCTCTTCTCCGGTGTTGTTTGCTGTTGCCTTCGTCGTATACTGTTAATAAAATGAAAAGATCTGTACATGACGTATGTGCAGATTTGGATATGGATTCTCTACCCGGATGAAGAGCAGAGTTAAGAGTCTTAGAGAGAGATACACCCGGCGGCATGACAGCTCGCCCTACTGGACTCGTTCTCTGGCTCTGCCAAGTATTGTTGTGTCTATAAGCTGGCTCCGCAGCCGGCCATGCTTATCCTAGTGTGGATGGATAGGTATCCTATGTAGTTCATATGGGGAGCAGTTTCTGTATATTATTAGAATCGTTCAATCTAACCAACGAACAATTTAGATCGTCTAAAAGTGTTTTTAAATGATATTCACGGAAGCTCTAGACTATAACTTTTTTATCCAACGATCCCCGTGCAATTGTTTAAATTATAGTCTCAGTGGGACTACATTGGATCTCAATTTTCCTAGTGTTTGATGTTCCATGTAGGGTGTGATAACTGGAAGCTAGAAAGCTAGTTAAGAGCATTTACATTATCTTAGCATCAAGTAGGTGCAAGTAGACGCATCATCTCTCTACAGGTACATTGTTAGCTACTAGTCAAGTGTCCGTGCATTGCTACGGAACATCTCACATGTGTATTCCTCAAACAATTAGTGTAGACATCATATATCTCAGTTCGATTCAAATGTGACTTGTAAACATCTTAGCAGATAACAACAAGATATTGCACAAAAAATATACACTAAATCCATAGGCACGTGCTTTAGACTTTCATCCAACTTTGCTTGAGAAAAACTTCCTTGCCAGATGAGAATCTACAGTATGCAGATATATTAATGTAGATCTGAGAAGGCATTTAAGGAAAATTGTTTTTAGATCAAAAAGTTTCCCCTGTTTTATTCTAGAAATAAAACGTCTTCATACATACAGACACTTGCGTATTTAAAAGCGCGCCTGCCGACAAAACTTCTGTTACAAAACTGTGTTCACAGGAAACTCAAATATCTTGGCCAGCCAGCAAAAACTTATACTCAACTGAACAAAAACACAAGACCAATCCTGTCACTACACTTTCTAAGCATTCACCGGTTGCCAAATTTGCATGCAAATAACCCTCCTCCAGATTCTACATAATCACCAGTTCTGAGCTTCTTCCAGACTCCCTTTCTTTCCAGCCAAGCATCAGCTTCCGACCAGCTTTCTCTTCCAATTTGCTTGCCACCTCTACCACTTGACAACCCTGATCTTCTTTTAGCAGGACAATCCACCTTCTCATCCTCCTTGCTATCTGACCCAGTACCACCCTGATCTCCCTCCATCTTCCTCCCTGAAAACACAAATTGTTTCTCAGTTTCCAAATTGTCCACAGCACAGCCGAAGTACAAATATTCACAACCACATGTTTTTTCCTACTAATCCACCAACGGGCTACACTCTCAAAAGAATCACCCAATTGCAAGTTCAGGATATCAGTAATCTCATTCCAAATAGCCTTACTAACACAGCAGGTAAAGAATAAGTGTGAAATACTTTCAGGTTCAGTGCAAAATAAACAAGTAATATCGTCCACCTTTTGTCTCTTACTTAGATTATCCCTAGTCAGCAATCTATTGTTAGCCAACAGCCAAAGAAAAACATGAATTCTTGAAAATGTGTTCTTCGTGTGGAAGAAATAGATATTGCGTGTATGTGGCCTTGGAACCCGTGTTCTTAGGTCCAAGAATGTGTTCATGTCATCCAGTTTTATCTCTAAAGTGATTATCATGCCACCATATCATATTTTGTGAAGAACAAAATAAAGGCAATTCAGTTCAACTCTTAAAATGAAACATTCTATCTTTGAAATTTCTCTAATCAAGATTCTTTATTATTGGTCTTTTTATCAGCCCATCCTCCCTGCATATTGCACCACAAAACCACCATAATCCAATTAAGAGATGGTAATACCATCAATCTGGCCAACAGACCTATATATGAACTTACCATCCCTATTGGTTTGATGATGGTTGCTGCAACAAATAAATCAATAGTGCTCTATACTAACTTTAAATTGCAGAGAAATAGAACCACACCAACTTTGCTGCGAATCCAACACAAGGAATGTCATCCAACACAAGTTATTCATTAAAAAAAAAACCAAGGAATGAACAAAGTCTAGTGCCACCCTTAAATCAAACAATGACCATATCCATTTCCCAAAAATACTTCATATAATTGGCAATGGGTTATGCATGGATCCCCATAAATGTAACTAAGATTTTTGAATTTTTTTCAGTTTTACTAAGGGCAACTTTTCAAGTTTCAATTGCCCTTGCCCAATGAAATTAGCATGTACAACAGCTTCTACAGTTGTAGTACCAAGACTTTCTCAAGAGAGGGAACATATAGAGATCATACAGTAAGGTTTGTTTTAAGGCAAATGAGCTCTAGATGTAATAATCAAAAGTTAAGTATAGCTCTCCCACGATTTTACAAAGAGGACCTTCAAAACAAAGAAAAAAAACATAGTCCTTGGTAGCTTCCAAAGAGAATACACGCTACATGATGGAGATGGACCTCGTGTGTGCTTCCGAATCAAGCAAGGGTTTAACTTACAGCTTGTAAGATACTTCCTTCAGCTCAGAAACATCTGTACTTGATGACAGAAACATGAAAACTTGGAAACAATTTAGTCCAGGTTGTCAGATTGTTGAATAGTAGCAACAACAGTTGTACTCTGTATTACGTTAACATCACATAAATATGGAGGTTTAACTCCAAGCATGTTCTGACCTTTGCAACTGATTTAGCTGAAAAAAACCGCCGTATCCATATTAGCCTGAGTTTGATTATGTGGTTCACACCATTCCATACGAGGTGAAAACATGCATTGTTTGACATAGTGGTGCTTGAACATCTAGGGAGGAAACCACAGCAAAAGGCTTCCTGATGTCAATTTCTGCAACCTTAAAACACTACATATGAATCAATTAAAGACCCTTTACAATGTACATGACTCTGGTGTAGCTTTCTTGCACAAATTGAAAGCGAAAACATGCCAAAAATCAATGACAGCTGAGATAATCTCACATGTAATAAATGACTAAAAGTGAATATATCAAACTTTCACTCTGATCGAATGAAGGATACCCAAAAAAAACAAAGATTATTAATCAGTAGCACAATAAAAGCTATTGCACCTTTTTGAAAGCAAAGTCTAGACTTACTGAAAGATGATAAGTGTTTTACAAATATGAAATTCCTGCAATGGAACAGAAGAAGCAAAAAAGCACAAGAGAAGAAACAATTACCAGCAGAGAAGAACCATTTTTACGATCTCTCACCAGCTAGATGATCAACACCCAAATACTACAAAAGAATGATACAGATTGTAACTTTAGATGTTCCAAAGTCTTTTCTGTGATTTTTCAATCTGGAAGGGTGTCGGGACCCGAATATGCAAATCCGGACCCTCTGGGTATACTGCACTAGTCCAGGATCACGCTAGTGCACACATGCTCAACATTAGTGAATATCAAAATCATACACAGTGAAAATAAGATAAAAGACATTATATACTAAATATTACTAGTTGAATGACCTCATGGTCGACTTACATAACAAGGCCTCACAAGGCTGAACAATAAATTGAATCATGCGGAAATGAAGACGTAGATAAACCCTCGGTATACCACGAGCAATCGACAAGGCTCGCACCCTAAACATTCGTCTCTTCATGGTACACCTTCTTCAGCTCTGATGATGTTGTAGGCAAGGGTGAGTACATAAAGCACTCAACAAGTTGTGCACAGAATGCAATTCTAGTATAACTAAATGCAAGGCTTATTCCAAAGGAGTGGCTATCAAGGCTATTTGCAACAAAGCACATTTATGAACAAATACAATATATAGATTGGAAAGACGGTAAAACAAATAACAGTAATAGATAGATTCAGCATTTCTCAAGTAAACTAAGTTTCTCATCCTAAGTCAACTTCATTATCCACATGGTATCCTGCCATCCATCCCAAGTTTTCATTTTGCAAAAATCTAACCCTTGATTGTAATCCCCGAGCATTGCTCAATATCGTGAGCACGGCTATCCGAATAGTTTGTACACTCTGCAGAGGTTATGCACTTTACCCACACGATACAACCATGCACCTCACAGGTGAATGATTGTAACAAAGCCTTTACAATGCTCTGCCTTAACCCAGCACTACCCGTTGAGGTTTCAACACTGGTGGGATTGGTTACCACACCCAGGGCCCCCCTCTTGTGCCATGTGAGCCACCCCGAGCGAGGACTGGTTACCACTACCCAGGTCTCACACCACCACGATAGTACTAAAGCTAAAGCATTGCAAATTAATCAGCTAGGCTGCCCCATAACAGACATGTGGTTGCATGATTGACTCAGGTCAAAGGTTCGCAAGGTTAAGTCCTTAGTTGACCGAGGCAAGACTAACCAAGTGTGATCTCAAATATCCAAAACCAATGAAAACCAAATACGACCGCCCAATTGCCACTCTTGACCCACCAGAAACAATCTTGCCACTTGCCCCAGTCTAAATCAATTTTTTACCCCAGTTGATTACCAAGCACCACGTGCCATCAACAATTCAATATCGTTGCGTGACATCCATCGCCACAACAACTTAATCTCATCGTGTGACCACACATGACACACAAATTCATATCCTTGTTCCATATTCCATTAGTCAAGATTATTTATCCATGATTCAACTACATGTGATGACGTGGCATGGCTAAGCAATCTAATCCGATCTAACCATCCCATGTTGATTCTAATATTGACCAACTATAGTGAACCAATCTAGGGTAACAATAGATCATGGCATACAAATAACAAGGTAGGGTGTAACTCAAAAGGGTATGATATCTAAATCCCAATTTAGGTTGAAATCACTTTTACACATAAAATAACATGCAATATAGTAAAACAAAGTAGCAACTATCTAACTATGGGTGCAACATGATCAAAGCACAACTTGCCTTAGAAAAGCCCTTATCCATGCTCTGGACCTTGATCTTGAGTTGATGAATCCTTCCTGGATGCGTCGCACAATTTATCGTCTACGCGAAACGAAAGAGAATACCAAATAAATACCAAAATAGAGAGCAAACAAACTCTAAAAATCAAATAAAATTCACCAATAGATAGATCTCAATTTTACAAATTTTTAAAAATTTGAATCACCTCAATCGGAGTTCGTATGAGGGAGAACGGGCTCTCGGAAGATTCAAATTCCTAAAAATCAGAAAATTGGAAAATCAATTAATATCCGAATTATTTTTATAAAAGAAAATACGATTTATTGCGTCACCGTGACATCATGCTGATGTCAGCATCGGACCCGAACCAACCATGTGCTGACACGTGGCACACGGCACTGTGCTGTGTGTAGAAAAGAGAGAATTGTATAATGCGTGGGATAATGTATTCTTTGAGCCCTCGGTCATTTTATATAGGAGTACATGGCTTGGAGGGCAAGATGCCTCTCCTAGAGATAAGGAAGGTTATCACGGGATTACAATCAATCCTAAACTAACCATATCTGGTGCCTAATATACTCTAACATCCCCATGATCCACGGCCGGGAGTGGCGCATGACGATGAGGCGTAGAAGAAGCAGGAGCAGTGACATCCCCTGCGCATCGTAATTGCCGATCGTCCACGATGTTGTGGTGGAGTGGAAGCCGACGAGGTTGCTCAAGCAAGGCGGTAGCCCTTTGTGCCCATGTCGGCAGTAGCCAAGCACGAGGGCGAAGCCGTGTCGAGGTGCCGTCGCGAAGGGTAGCTGTGGTCGAGGGAGCCGTTGAGGTCGCCGAAGAGGAGGAGCCGCACAAGTCGCAGGCGCGCAAGGAGCACCATAGACGAAGACGGCGACGCAGTCGATGAAGAAGAAGGTCAATGCCGAAGTCGACACTGTCGAGCCGCCATGGACGAGGCGTGCGCCGGGTTTGCCAGGCCCGGAACGCGTCGGGAACGAAGGCACGCCGGTGTTACCCGATCCGGACGTACTAGGCGAGGGCCCCAACCATGTCGGCGTCTAAAGGACCAGCAGAAGGCCTCCACGACGGTTGCGGTGCGCAAAAACGGCGGGAAGAAGGTGCCGATAGCGCCCGTGGTTGTCGGAGTGGGCCAAGTAGGCGAGGGCGAGAGGCGGCAATGGCGGCGAGGTTGTGGTGAACGAAGTCGAAGAAGTAGATGGGCGACGCACAAGGCTCGGGCCCGGCAGCGGCGAGAGCCGTAACGCACGAGGAGAGCCACGGTGGCGCTGAGTGTCACGACGGCGGTGCTTTCAAGAAGTCGGCGAAGAACTCGAATAATGGAGAAGACCATGCGCGAGACGCGCAGCGGCACGTAGTCGGCAATGATGGAGGTGCAACGGCGAGGACGACGACGACGGCGGCGGCTGCCGCCGAGGAGGCGGCAATGGCAGCCCTTGTGCTTGAAAAGCGGCGCGTAGTAGACGGCGAGGCGTCACGGAGGATGGTCGCACGTGATCGGTTGATCGGCCGGCGTCGCGAGACGGAGTCGAAGGTGGCGCCTCCCGACGGTGGTGGCGACGACGAGCGATGTAGGTCGATGTGCGAGCAAAGAGGTGCGCACACGCAGCGTTCGGACGCGCGCGCGAGCCATGTCATGCCGCATACCGAAGAAGATGAGGAAGCGGTGTTGTCAATGCCGATGTCGAAGATGCGCGAGGCCGATGGCGGTGGCGACGCAAACCGATCTCGATCGGGAGAAAAAAAATAAAGGTACAATGGCGGCAGCAGACCGGGTACCCATAGCCCCATCGTCTCATGGCCCATGAACCATCGGCGGGGTCGGCGGCATATGCCCGCGGCGGCCGGACCGGCCGGCGGAGGGCCCCAGCGACGGAGCCATGGGCGAGGCCCGCCGGCGGAGGGGCTCGGTCGGCGACGATGACCGTGTGACGGAGATGGCGCGGCGGGCAGTGGGTGGAGGAGGACCCGCAGAACCAGCGGCGTGGAACGCGGAGGGCCGCCGGCGACGGAGCGGCACCTCAGATCAGCGTTCCCTCCTCGGCCAACACGACGGCGGCGGCGAGGGAAGCTTGACGCGCAGCGGCCACGACCATTGTCACCACGATAAGCGTGTGGGCGAGGATGGAGCGAGGCATGGCGTGTGCAGCCGACGACAGAGAAGACGACCGCCACGACGCGGATCCGGAAGAACTCGATCTTTGCTGGCGGCGGCGTGACGCGCGGCGACGGACGTGGCGGATCGGAAGGATCGGCCAAGCAACCTAACTCTGATGAGCGCCCGGTGGAGATCGATCTCCCGGGGCGGCCGTCATGGCAGCTGCGGAAGGCTAGGTCTAGGATGAGAACCCTAAACTCGTGATACCATGTAGAAAAGAGAGAATTGTATAATCGTGGGATAATGTATTCTTGAGCCCTCGTGTTGTTTATATAGGAGTACATGGCTTGGAGGCAAGATGCCTCTCCTAGAGATAAGAAGGTTATCACGGATTACAATCAATCCTAAACTAACCATATCTGGTGTTGCCTAATATACTCTAACATCGTGAACCCGGTGCACAGAGACCCGGTGCACTTGTCTTTGTGGACCGCCGATGTCATCGGTGACGTCGATCGCCACGTCGATACTTGATTGGTTGAGCCAAGGTGCGATGGATCTCCATCGGACGGCTATGGATGGCAGCGACGTGGACGACTATGAGCCACCCGATTGGATCAAACGGCTACTATTTGAAGATGGGGTCTCCTGTTACCCAAATTCGCGTGGCGCAATCGCAACCATACGCCGACAATCGGACGGTCACGATCCATGATGCTTGCGTTACCTACCGAAGCGACGTGGACAAACTTGTGCCGCACGTGGACGATCCGACGGTCACCAACTCCTGACCCTTGACGATGGCGAGACGGCGGCGCAGCTTCACCGAAGGTGGGGAAGACGACACGGCCGACGGCGCTGCGGTGGTCTCCGGCGAAGAAGAAGCAGTGGGTTGGGTGCGCCTCAACATGAGAGGTCCGGATTTGGAACCGGAGCGGCGATCAACGGCTTGATGGCGGCGCAATACGACGAAAACTGCGGCGGCTTCGAGCGACAACTTCGGCGAGATCTTCCGGCGTAACCACGATGACCCTCGCGGAACTCAATCAGCCAAAAGATGCGGCGCGCTCCCAGGGATCCTCGGGAGACCCGTCCCTCCTTAAATAGCCTCGGCAACCGCGCTAAATCTGGAAACCAACGAATTTCGACGACGGCGGCGGCTTGGATCCGAACTCCGGCGTTGACTCGGAGATGAATTTCTCCTGACCGTTCGATCAGACATCAACGGATGCGATTGCTCAAGACGTGGCGCAATCCGAACCAATGACAGCAATCAACGGCAGCGATTTGATGGTGGCCTTTACTGTAGCATTCAATCCGAAGCGTCCATCTTAAATCCAATGGTTATCGTCCTTAGGGTTTTCCCACGCACGCGGTTGATCCGGCCGTTACTTAATGATCCAACAGCTGGCATGATTAGGGTTTTGCGGCGCAAGGCTTGATGAAGATCGTCGGATCTTTATCCAACGGTGCGCACGCGATCGGCTAGAAGATGGGCCGGATTACACTGATTTGCCACAAGATAGTGTTGGGCCGAGCCCTAAGATCGTTTCATCCGATTTTCCCGAGTTTTGATTTAAAATATTTAGGGAAAATAACTTAATTTATTTAAGGCAATAAAGGTACCAATAAAAATCCCATAAAAATCTCAAAAATACTTTGAGACATTCTGGACTCAAATAAAATATTTTTGGAAAACATTATTTTAAACTTTTCTATTTATAATTAATTTTTGACAAAAGGCTTAATATACTTAATTTGAATTAATGCAAATAAATCTCAGAAAATCAAATTAAATCCAGAAAAATTCACAAAATTTACAAATATCAATAAAACACTATTAAATAATTTATAAGGCCAAAAATTGGGATGTTACAAAGGGCCTATTTTTAATAAACTGAAGACCTGCAGGTAATTTAAAGAAGCTGAGGTCTTTTCTACAAAATTGCCTCAGCCGAAACATTTCAATTCCTCTACAATTTCTCACCAAATGGAGCAATGATGCAAACGTTGGACTTGAACTGTTTTTATTTTTATTCAGATTACAGATGTCATGCTACCACATTATAGAAAGAGAAACAAAAAATGCCGAGTTTCCAAATCTATGTAATCTTGGAAGCAACTGTTAGGCACAAATTCTCATCACAAACTTAATTTTCGACAACTATGAAATAATAGCTTCAAATCTGCTTACCTATCTTTCTCCTAAGAAAGTGGAAGCACTGGATGGATCTTCCCTGGAACAGCAAGACCTGCCCACGAGAATAAAGTAAACCCCAGAAGCAACTCCATCATAACCTGCTAGAAGCAGACCTGAAGGCAGATAGATGATGGAGGAGCAATCGGCAAGGAGCCGGTTGATGATCTTCTCATTCCGACTGAACCAGTAGACCCTGTACTGACTCCTTGCAATTCTGCCCCCAATGACAATAGCATCGTCACTCCACCAATCCAGAAAACCCCAGCGGCAACTCCTCCCAAACACGCTAAATTGAGTGGATTCAGAGCAAAGGGGAACCAAGATACAACTCACCTTTGAGTCCATGCGGTTGTAGATCGGAGTGAGGGTGTTGAACATGGTGCAGGAGACGCAACGCTCATCAGTCATCACACCCCTGCAGCAGCATCGGCCGTCGCCAGTGGTCGTGGTGCTAGTCCTGGCTCTGCTGCCGCCACCTCCAGTCAGCCTCCCTCCGCTGCTTCTTCGTCTGCGCCAAACCCACAACCGACCTTAGCAACTCAAAGTCACCACACCCCCAAGAAATCACCCACCCGACCGAGAAGCAACCATCTGCTCCTCCACTCAGTACACCGAATCAGCTCGCCGCCGTCGAAGGGAGCTTGTAACCGCCCTGCTAACTCCACACCTACCATGCAGGCCTCCCTCTGTCCGCCGCATCTACACGCTCCCCTTGGCCTGCCGCGGCCGTGCTGCAATCTGATGGGTAGAGGTGGAGGTCATCCATTTCTACCGAGGCGACAGCGAGAAGGATGCCCGCCGCCCTAGTGACAAGGTCGGAGGAGGAGTAGGCTGGGACGGAGGCTGAAGGGAGGAGGACGACGCTGTGACGGGAGGATGAATCAGAAGAGGGCAGTTAGTGGGTAACGAAGAGTTCAAGTCGTTGAGCAAGGAAAGAACTGTCACAACGTCGCTCTAAGAGAGGCCCACCAGTCGGCACTCAACGGCACGCATCCCAATTCAAACCAACGGTGAGTAAACTCGACTTTAGGGAGTTTTCAAGCGACTGATAGCTAGCAAATACCATTAAGATTTTGGGTCAAACTTTTCAATTGTGCAAGATATCATTAACAGTCAATATAGAATCCTTGGATTCATCTTTATTACATAAAAAATAAATTACTAAATGGCATTCGAGTGTTTTTTTTCATGAGTACTTTATTTTTTTTTTGTCATTAGAATACTTGAATGGGAGGTGATGAGACAAACTGATTTCATCAATTGGATCAAGATTTAAAAGCTTACAATTTGAGCGTTATTTAGCAAAAAAAAACATTTAGATTATCTCTATAATTAAAAAAAAAACGTGCATGGAGTAAAACATAGTCGTTTATAAAGAGCTACTATACTAAACTAGTATAGCTAACATGCACATATCTATAAAGATTCTTTAACACTGCCAACACTGCCGCCGTTGCCCATCTCGATGTCTCCACGTCGGTCGCCGTCGCCGTCGTCGGTGTCAACGAAACGCCTCCAGTACCAATGCGCCTTCCATACGGCGGCCATGTCCTCGATGGGCACTCCCTTGGTCTCCGGCAGGAAGAGCGCGATGAAGAGAGTCATGGCGGCGACCCAGGCGGCGAAGAAGAAGAAGAGGACGAACTTGAGGCGGCAGAGCATGGGGAGAAACGCCTGCGCGACGGTGAAAGTCATGAGCATGTTGACGGCGACGGTGATGCTCTGCCCCGCCGGCCGAACCTCCAGCGGCATCACCTCGCTCGGCACCAGCCACCCCAGCGGGCCCCACGACCACGCGAACCCCGCCACGTAGACGCACATCACTACCACCACCGCCGTCGCGTACCCCGCCGGGATCGCCGCCACGCCGCTCCACCCCAGCTTGGCGCCGATCAGCGCCCCCACCGCCAACTGGCTCGCCAGCATCTGCGCCCCGCCCTCCAGGAACAGCGCGCGCCGCCCCACCCGGTCCACCGTGAACACCGACACCAGCGTCGCCGCCAGATTCACCACGCCGGTGATCACCGCCGACATGAGAGACGCGCTGCCGCCGAAGCCCAGAGTCTTGAACAGCACCGGCGCGTAGAACATGATCACGTTGATGCCTGTCAGCTGCTGGAACAGCGGGATCGCCACCGCCATCACCAACTGCGGCCGGTACCGCCTCTGCAGGATGTCGCGCCACGGGCGCTTCACGGCCCTGGAGGCTTCGCTGGCCGCCACCAGGTCGTTGTACTCGTCCTCCACGTCGTCAGTGCCGCGCACGCGCCGGAGCATCCGCCTGGCCTCCTCGGCCTTGCCGCTCTCCAGGAGGAAGTTGGGCGTGTCCGGGACGAACAAGGAGCCGACGGTGATGACGGCAGCCGGGACGGCCGCGAGCGCGAGGCTGAGCCGCCAGCCCCAGCCTCCAGCGATCTTGGCGGTGCCGTAGTTTATGAGATTGGCGAAGAGGATGCCGAGCGTGATCATGAGCTGGAAGCCGTTGTTGAGCATGCCTCGCATCCGTGCCGGCGCCATCTCCGACAGGTACACGGGCACGCTCTGGTTAGCGAAGCCGACGCCGACGCCGAGGAGCACGCGGCCGAGGATGAGCATCAGCACGTTGACCGCCGCGCCGTTGAGGGCGCAGCCGACTAGGAAGACAACCCCGCCGGCGAACATGGACCACTTGCGGCCGGCCACGCGGGTGACCGTGGCCGCGAAGAGGGAGGCGACGAGCGCGGCCAGGTAGAGCGAGGAGGTGAACATGGTAAGGAGCTGGCTGTCGAACTTGCAGTACTGGTTGCCCGCGCCGCCGCCGTCGGCCACCTCCGACTCCACCTGCTTGCGGTACACCGAGGGGAAGAACCTGCTGAGGAAGGGGTCCATGGACGTCACGCCGCCGGAGATGCCGATGTCGTATCCGAAGATTAGCCCGCCAGTGGCCGCGACGAGGCACGCCATGAAGACGAACAGGGTGAGCCGGCCGGGGTAGTCCTGCCGCCCGCCGCCCGCCAACGCCGCGCCCGCCATCGCAATCGCACGCACACGAAATCGATCAAGCCGTCGCGAGCTGCAATGCAAGGAGAAACCAAGAACTATTCGATCGATTGCTGCACTGCGTGGCTGTGTCGAGGTGACAAGGCGTGGCGTTAGATTTTATAGCGCGCGAGATGTGATGACCTGGAGGTTGGAGTTGTATGCTGGCTCGATCACCTCTTCGCTTCGTACACGTACTCGAACGTACGTACGCTAGCTCCTACTTCGACTCGTACATGCAAGTGTATTGGCAATCGTACGTACATGGGAATGTGCTTGCAATCGTAGGTGTATCCGATCCGTACTCCTAACACTCCTACTCGGATTCGTATATGCAAGTGCGACGTGTTCCGTATAATACGTTTTCTCCGTTACGAAATTAGTTTTAAGGGTTCGTTTCCTAGTTTCTAGATGAATCAGTACATTCAGCATTGTATTTGCGTTCAATTCGTACACATGGTTTGCTTCCTTGTATTCTTGTGGTTTGCAGGAGAATATAATAATTAAGTGAAATACTAGAAAATACTACGGCATTTTCGACTCAATCAACAATATTACTCGATCTAAACCATCTAATGCACCTGATCTGCACCGATCTCTACCCTATCCTATTGTTTCTCCTTCCTTTTAACTCCACTCAATCAGGATACTTCCATCTTATCCCTTCTCTCTCCCCTCTCTTCCCCCCACCCCACTCGCTCGGATCCAACGTAGCATGCAAGCCAACAAAGGAGCAAAAGCGACGTTGGGTTTGTGATTGGCGGAGGAGCCATAGCAACGTGGTCATGGTCAAAGGCAACATGTCTTCGCAAGGAGGTGCCTCATTGTGGGAGGTAGATATGGCTAGGGATGGCAATTAGACCCGCGGGTTTTGCACCCGATCGGGTCCGGTTCGGGTTTTAATTTTTACCCGTGGGTTCTTCGGGTCAAGTACCCAAAATAAGTTCGAGTCGAATTCGGATTCTAATTTTCATTCGAGGGTATACCCATCGGGTACCCGAAATACTGCACATACCCATCGGGTTCCAAGTACCCGCCAGGTTTGGGGTCGGGTTTCGGGTACCCACCGGGTTCGGCTCGAGTTTTTGGGTTCGGGTTTCTTGTCAGGTCGAGTTTGCAAAACCCACACCCAATCCAACCTATTGCCACCTATACTACACAAACCCGTCGGGTACCCGTCGGATTTCAGGTACCCACCGGGTTCGGGTTCGGGTATAGTTTTTTACCCGATAGGATATTCAGGTTCGGGTCAGGTTTTTCAATTAGTGTTTTGGATCGGGTCGGGTCAGGTTTTGTAAAACCCGCACCCGACCCGACCCGACCCGACCCGACCCGTTGCCATCCCTAGATATGGCGATGCCGAAGAAGAAACCAGCGCTCATGGCTGGAGGTCGAGGCAATGTCATTCACGAATGGGTAATGGTGTGACTTGTCACTAGAGCCAGGGGTAGTGCGGTAGGAGTAGTCATGGCTCTTGGCCTCCCGATTGGAGGTGACAGAGCGGCTTGTAGTGGCGAGGCAGCTAGCCGAGGTAGGCGTGCTTGTGAACATGTTTGAAACTTGTTTTATTTTATTTAATTTTTTTGAATTTCTGCCAAAACTTTGCTAAACCCTATGAAACCTTTCTGAAACTTGTTGGAATTTTTTTTGAAATTTTTGAAACTTCTCATGAAACATGTTGTACCATTCCTTGATATGTCTCCCTTTACTCATGCCCTCTTGCTTTCTCTCTTTGCTCTCTCTTGCCGACATTTTGCCTCAAGCTTTCCTTGAATCTCATGTGAAACTCCAAGTTATAGTTTCAAACTTGTATTTTTTCACTTTTAAACTCCCCTGAAACCTATGAAATTTGTGTAGATTTTTTGTCAGATCACTGAAACTTTGAGGTTTATTTTTTAATCTTTTGCAAAAACTAATTTTTCAATCAAGTTTCAAATTTTGAAACTCATGAAAATGCTTTGAACATGCACAGAATCTCTGTAGGATCAAGGATAACTGACTAGAGGGCGGGTAAATAGGAGGTTTCTAAATGTTTTGGAACTAATTGCAATAAATAAAATTACTAAGTAAGAATTACAATTTTGACAATTAAATCTAAGTTCTCTAAGGTTCTCCAATTGCTTTAATAAAAAAGGTATAAGCAAGTTATGATTCTAAGCACAAAATCAATACGATTATATTGCTAAAAATGTAAATTGCACACAAGAATAGAAAATTCAAACCACAAGGGAATGAGACACAAGAATTTATCCAGTGGTTTCGGAGACTTGCTGGTCTCCCCTAATCCACGTTGAGGTGACTTGAACAACTTCAAGTAGGCTCCAACCACTTGAGCCTTCCTCAATACTTTGGTAGTTCTTCCCCACTCCGAGTAGGTGCACTCCAGCTTTGACAACTTGCTAGGGCTTCTCACAATCTCTGTTGAGAAACTCACCGTGCACGAATGCCTCCAAGCTATCTAGGAGGAGGCAACCTCTAAGAGTAATAAGTCTTGATGCTTGTTTGAGATTGAATCAAGTATCTAAAGGCTCAACACTAAATACAACACTTGAATTGCTCCTAACTCTTTTAAAATGAGAATTTAATGCGCACAATGAGTTGGAGACTTTCTAGAGCTCAAGCATGATCAATAAGGTCCAAGAAATGCTTTAAAATGCAAGTGGGGGTATTTATAACCCCCACCAACCAAATATCACCATTGGCTAAAAAGATATCTAAAATGCCCTAGGAGCCCGGTCATACCGCTCTAAGGTTGGTATGACCGCTCCTTAGGAGCCAATGGCTGCTACCCGGTCATACCAGGCTTCAAATATGCCTCGTCGGCCAAAATAATACTCCTTTGGAAAAAACAGGCCAAAGAGTGCCCGGTCATACCGCCAGCCGGTATGACCCAAGGGGGTCCAGTCATACTGGCGCACCTCATCCCCAAAATGCCCCTTCTGTAAAAAACACACCGGTATGGCTCCGATCACACTGGCCCCTCTACCATCAAATGATATTCTTCTCCCTTTTGATTTTAATTAAATGCAATGCCAAGGAAATTCAAGTGCTCATGAATTTGAGCCTCTAAATATTCTTTCGACATCGAACAAGTAACCAAGAACCGTCTTAATAGTACGGTGCGTATTCTAGCAATCTGATCGTTTTCTTCAAACTCTAATATTGGCAAAAACTATGAAAAGATCCTTAAATTTTATACCTTAGCCATCTTGTATTGAAATGTTGATCTTCTTTTCATCATTTTCATGCTTCCACGATCGCTGAAATCCAGACCAATCCTCTTCTCAAAATACTCAATTGAAAATATTAGTTTTTTTAACCGCAACTATCATTAATTACAAAAACCAAATCGAATTAGGGGCCTAGATGCTTTCAACCTCTCCAAAACCTTTAAGAGACTTTTTGAATCTTAGTGAAACATACTTGAAATCTTTTGAAACTTGTTCATTTTTATGAACCTTGTTGAATTCTGCAAAAATCTTTTGTTGAAACCTTCTTGAAACTACAACTTTTAAACTTGAAACTTCAAGGAAACTCACATTCAATCAAATTTCATACCTTTTATCGGTAACTTTTATTTTTGCTATATATCTTATTTCATATGTAAAATGAGCACACCGAAAGTGATAAAAGAGTATAACACATTCATTTAAGTAGTATATTAGAAGCGAGAGTATGTACTCCTGAGAGTACGAAAAAGGTTTTCTCTCTCTCTCTCTCTCTCTCTCTCTCTCTCTCTCTATATATATATATATATATATATATATATATAACTATTGACTTTTTTAAAAAAATCAGTCCAATTTTGGAACCCTTACCTTTTATGGCTATAAAAAAGATTGAGACTCGCGAGTTGCTTGAGCTTGGTTTGTTCCAAGCTCGATTCAATCTCCAAATGAGCTGAGCTCAAGCTTGAACCCGAGCTCGAATAGCTTGTGAGGCTCGGTAAATTTACAAATCACTTGTTGAGGGACCGGAATATGCAAATTTGAATCATCTATGTATACTGCACTAGTTTAGGATCACGCTAGTGCATACAATGGCAACATAGATATAATATCAAAATCATACACAATGTAAATAAAACAAAAGACTATATTTGTTGGGTCAAAGATAGTTCAATGACCGTAAGGTTGACTTTACATAATTTAGGCCTTAGAGGGCTTTAAGTAAAGAGAGAACCAGCGGAACAGAAAACTTTGGTGAATAACCCATCGATATGCCATGACCATTTGACAAGGTTTAACTCATAGCAACTCAATTCCTCATGGAACTCTTCTTCCAAAGTAGGTGTAGACTCTTTTTCAACCGATTGATTTATTGTTATAAGGATAAGTACATATAGCACTCAACAAGTTGTGCATAGAATGCAAATTTATTATAACTACATGCAACGCTTATTCCAAAGGAATGGTATCATGGCTATTTTGTAGTAAAGAAATATTTTCATTTGAATACAATAAATAGATTAAAACAAAGTGTAAAATAAAAAACAATAATAAGTTAAACTGGCACACAGTCTAAATCAACTTCATTACTTCCATTGGCACATAGCCTCTCATTTCCAAGTTTAGTTTTATAAAATCTAACCTTTTAGTGAGAATCCTGAGCATTGTCCATAAGCAAGGACACAACTATTCGAATAGATTGTATATTTTGCAGAGGTTATACATTTTATCCATGAGATATAATCAATCTTTTATTGTCATGCAATGATACACTTCCTTAGACATGTGACAAAAAGATGATAACTAAACCTTTCAGAAACTCTATTTGAATATTGACACTCCCGATAAGCCTGGTCTCACTATTCCTTCCTTACACAAAGTATAAGAATAAGAGGGACCATTGTTGGATTAGAAATAATCATGGTGCATGATATGGATCCACTGCAACACATATATTCCCCACCCGTGCACAGAGCTTGGTTATCCTCCTAAGATATCATATGTTGAGACTCAGTAACTTATTGAGCTAGATCTACCCCATAATAGGCATGTGGTTGTATGATTAGTCTAGTTCAATGACTTACAAGGTTAAATCCTTAACTGACCGAGATAAGAGTTTCAATTATTCTCAGTAACCAATATAAAACAATTCACACAGAATCTCCAATCCAATGTTACACAAATCCACCCTTATGGCACACATCCTCTTGCCACTTGGCTCAAACTAAATCATCTACCACGTCTGTTGATTATCGTGCAACACATGCTATCAACAACTCAATATCATTGTGTGATAACACATGACATACCCTTTTTCAAAAGATATTCTAGAGACCATTAGTTAAATTGAATTCGCACTTTCCAAAAAGATATCAATTATTTATGGCATGGCTAAGCATAGTAAACACTATCTAACCAACACAGGTTGGCATTATATTAGCAACCAACTAATAATTATCCATCCTAGGGTAACAAATAATAATGGCATAGAAAATGACAAGTTAGGTATAATTCAAATAAGTTGAATAATTAATTCCCAAACTATTTGAATATAGTTATAATTTGAAATAACATGCAATAGGTTAAAACAAAATAGAATTTGTTAAATTGGGTTCAACATGATCAAATCATAACTTGCCTTGGAACAACTCCTAATCTTGGTTTTGAATCAACTCTTCACCTTTGAACGCTCCTAGAACTTCAACATCTAAGCAGAGTAAACAACAAAAACTAAAATAAATAAAAATAGGTATAAAATCAACTCCCAAAATCAAATAAAATATATGGAAGTGTAGAGCTTCATTTTAGATGCATTTATAAACTTAAACAGACTCAACCAAAGTTTGTATAAGAATGAACGAACTCTCAAAAAATTCACTAAACAATTAAATCCCAGAAAAGGAGAGAGAAAGGAGAATATTCCTGAAATATTCCCTCTCAAGAGACTAACAAGCAGGCTTGAACTAATTTTCTATTTTCTAATTAATTTTTAAATTTTCTAGAAATTAACAAAGGCTGACATGTGTGCTATTGTTATATAGACCAAGTTCATGAACACATAAGCCTAGTCCATAGTGGATTCAACTCATGGATTGACTCACTAACATGTGGACCCCACATGTTAGTGACTAGGCTCACGATAGACTAAGTCCACATAGATCTATTGGCTTGCGTGGCACTAACCTGGCACCACGTGGTTTGCCACATCGGCAACACGTCGGCAACAGCGCATAGGGAACTACGGTCAATGGCAACGAACTCCAGCACGGCTCTAGCGTCCTTGAGGTTATACCACTGTCAAGATCTCAACACAATATCCTTCTGATGCTGATGTCCTGGCCAATAGCATCTGGTGGCAAGTGACGACACGAAGGAAGTTGTGACGGTGAGGGCTCTCATGGCGTTAACAAGCTATGGCCACGCTCTAGTCGAGATGGTGCATGCATAGGGTAAAACACGAGACAAGGAAGCTAACGATGCAAACTAAGGGTAGAAGAACTCACAGTGATGATGAACCCTGATGATTACTCTTGTGGTAGCACGCTCAAGAAATTTCAGAATTCGGCGAAATGGTGGCTCCTTGCGGCTCTCCTAGGGTTAGGGTTTTGGTTGAGATGCTTATAGTGGTCCTAATGCTCCCCTTAAATCCCCCTTGACGTCTGTGTAGCGCAGGGATCAAAGGTGGAGTCCACGGCAACAACTCGTACAGGGGGAAGACGAAGCTGACAAGTGGGCCCCACTTGTCAGGGTGGTGGACCAAGCTGGGCTTGGATGCATGCCTAGGCTGGCCATGTGCGGGTCTACTAGGATGGGCTTGGCACATTTTGCCAACTGGGTTGAGTTTGGCCTAAACACTATTCTAAACTTTTTATTTGCTTTCTCTTTTTAGAAAGTATAAAAAATACAAATGAATACTAAATAAATATCAAATGGGATCAAAAGTTTCCTAAACAATTGTGTAAAATACCTTAGAGTATAAAGAACCCAAATAAAATATTTTCACAATTTTTCATTTGAGAATTAATCAAATTAAATTCTTTTGAATTAAGGAAATTGCAATTTAAGCTTTAATTAGCAATAAAAATTATGAAATTTTTTGGAAAGTCTAAAATACTTTAGGTAATTTGAAAGATGCAAAAATTAGGATGTTATACTTGTTAAATATTATTGCATGTTAACTTTTACCGAGCTGAACTTGAGCTTGAGTTTTTCTTATGTTATGGTTGAAAATTAGTGCATGTTAAATTATTGATTATTACCGAACTTACTCAAACCGAGTTCTAGCCTACTCAAGCTTGAGCCCAAATCTAAACTTACTCGCGCTTAGCTTGAAGTTTTACCGTGCTTGTTTGTTTGGAAGGCCGGACTCTTTCGAACTTGGCTCATTTACAACCCTATTTACCTCTAATCTAAAACTCTAGTAGTGCAGCCACATAATTGTGGCGCCCTCCCACGGTACCACACCATTGTGTTGTTGCATTAGCCATCCTGCATCGCTGCATTACCCCATCTCTCCTCCTCGCACCTGCATTCTACGCACTCTCAATGTTACACCCTCATGCACCAATCAATACAAAACACCATAAAATTTCGCAAAACAAGTTAACACTAGAAGGATCATTAACTTAACAAGAAATTTCAAAGACTCCCTAAAACTTGGACATCCACTCAGCAGACAAACAAGACAATAATTAACAAGTATATAGCAATCCATGATATCAACTACCTCACATAACCAAATGAGCATATAATATGGAAGAGCAAGTATACCCAAAAGACAACCATGAAGCAAAAGAGTGGAGCTATACATTGAGATCACTACATAACCAAAGATACCGAGATCTAAGCCATCATCTAGTTACAAAGTTAACTATTCAAAAGCAGGTTTTCTTTTCTTTAAGCCTAGCACCACTTTTAAGAGGTGTAACAACTATTCTAGCTACATTGTGGTCATTGTGAGTGAAGTAGTGCTAGCCTGTCTCCCAAAACGCCGCTCTGAAGGTACCTAAAAATAAAACATTACAAAACAAGCGTGAGTTCACACAACTCAGCAAAGTGTATCATATTAATGCAAATAACTTAAAGCGCAAGATTAAAACAAGTATAACATGATAAGACCTTGGCACATAAGAGCAATATTATAACATAAAATTCTTTGCACTCCAACCATGCAATGCACATGCATGCTCATAATGCACATTTTCATAGCTAATGCCGGTATTGCTAGGTGCTCACCCGTCGGCGGCACCTTCTCATTCCCTTTCAGCCTGTGGAGGGCCTACCAAGGACTTTCATGTCTCACTACGTGAGACATAGAGGCCCACTCGGGACACCTCTTCTCGTTATGAATGCACAATTGCAAATGAAATGAAATGAATAACATTGCAAACTGCATTCTCATTTCCATAGCAAATCCATAAACATTGAAATATTCTTTCAATCATATTCTTAGCCTTTGCATCATCTCAAGCACAATCTTACTCATGAATATCATGCAAATGGAGAATACTAGCAAGAAACTACACTTCTTCTAGCATATAATCTACGTGATACACTTGCCTTTAATCTCGAGGAGTGGGGTGGCGTGAGGATGAGGCCACTCCCGAAGCTACACCACCTGAAAAGAACATTTGCATACTCATTTTCATAAACAATACATACCACAACATCACATAGCGCATCTACAATCTATTTCAAAAACAACCACAAAACCGATCTATAAGAAATCTGGACAGCAAACATGGAAATGAGCATATCTCCTAAATGGCTAAACCAAAAATTGAGTTCTTATGCTCTAAATGACCACAGAGGATAATCTATAATTATTATATAGTTATTCATTCAGGAGATGCATCTTTAATTCCCAGATTAGGGATGAACAGAGGTCATATGCTTTGACACTAGTTCTGAACAATCTGTACTAAAATGAACATAACTATTAATTGGCTAAGCAAAATGTTGCATTCTTAGGCTCAAAATGACTACAAGAGGATAAATTACATTTATCATATAGCCGTTAATTCAAAAGATGCATAAATAATTCCCAGATCAGGGAGGAACAGAGACTACATGCATTAACTCTAATTATGGACAGTCCATACTAAAATGAGCATAACTTTTGATTGGCTAAACGAAATTTAGTGTTCTTAGTATCAGATTAAAGAGGATTCGACGATCTACAACTTTATCTATAGCTAGATATTCAGAAAATACTTTTAAGTAGTTCAAAACTCAACCCTAACAGATAAGCAAAACCCAGCCCGAAAACAGCAGTTTTCCCTCCAAACCCTAGAACCACTTTTCCCCCCAAAATTTCAAAATCCAAACCCTAGAACCACTCCTACCAGCTGGATGCCCCCACTAGAACAGCAAGCACACCTCAAAAACAAGAAATCTTTACCTCTTTTAGACCATCTCCAACCATTTCCCAGCATTCTATTCCCTTCCCCACACCTGAAGGGAATCCCTTCCCCACACTCAAGGGAATCCTTCCCGCCATTCCTTCCCAAAAACACTCCAACAAAGATTCCTTCCCCATTCTCTTCCCACATTAAAAATACTTATTTTACCATCCTCTTCTAACTACCAACTTCTATACCAATTTCGCTGTTCCTCATGTACATAAAACCCATGTGTATGAAATTAAATTAAATTAATAGAAGTCAACAAAACTCATGTACAATTGTAACCACACAAAAAATTGTGGTCGCGAACTCGCATCGAGGCGAGATGAAAAACACATGCATCATTGGAACTAATTTTAGTTGATACAAGTTAGAAAAATAGTCCATCGATTGAAAAGGTCATGCACGCTCAAAGGGAGGTTTGAGTAGTCATGGCCATACATAGCAACATTATCTTGTACAATCAATCTAATCGCCGTGGCTTTGTACATGAACCCAAAAAAGTAGGAAAATTTTTTCCAAAAATGATGATGCTTCTAGGCCAACACAAGTATATGCTTGCAGGCAAATCTTCACGAGAAATCGTTTATGTAATTCATGGATAAAATTGCAGTTATCTCACATGGTAAGAACCCCGAATAAAGGAAACTAGAGGAAAAAGAGCAGAAAGTTTAAAAGGAGTATCCATCTTCTTTCAAGAACCTTCTTATGTGTCATACACAGTGAGTTGCTATCTCTTGATTTGCCGGCAAAAGCATTATCGATCTGGAGTATCTCCTTGTACCATCACTTCATTGTCCAACTTCTAATGGTGAATAGTGAGTGTACAAATACATACATATACAAAGACGCCCCACGCGTTCTCGCGAAATAGGGTATTTGTTACTATTAACACTTCACACCAATGGGCGATGCAAAATTGAAAATTATAATGGTTGGCGAGTTTTATAAAAACTTGTGCCGTTTTAGATTTTAGCACCGGTACCTATTTTGGCAATTATGCTAATTCAGTAAATACAAATTGTGCCGCTTAGTTAATCCAAGCAATGGATTACTTGCAAGAATTGTCACCAACAAGTTTGCCGTTGTTCTTCCAAGTAAATGTGAATTCACATTGTTTGTGAGAACAAACAAAGGAGACCAGAATTCATCTAGCTAAAACCGAATTCAGAATGCATCATGCTTCCTCTTCTGCAATGAGGTAGGAACCTACAAAAGTTTAAAACTAGGCACTAATTTCAAACCTCGAAAGCTAATTAAGGTTTGAAAGCATCTAATGGTGGTCATACCTTATCAGAGAGTTGTCCTAGCCAGCAAAAAAGAAAGCATAATTAGTTATGGTGATTGATCTTGTCATCCCTGCCAACAGAGAAGGAAATGTAATGCGATTGAATCACAAATCTAACATTGGCTAGAAAGAAACAATGCACAAGAACAGGCTAACTGCAACTTGTGTCAAGCAATGCAGTTGTAAAGGAATGGAAGCACAAAACCTGATAAAAAAATATGTCACCATAATTCAGTGTGCACAAATCTGTAGACACTAAATAGAAATGATAAGCAGTAATCGTATCCCCTATGCAAGAAACCACTAATTCTTGCAATAGCAAGCTAGTTGTTTGAAACAACATATATCTTGTAGGATTTTGCAATGTAAACCAATGTCCACAACCAACCAAATCAGAAACTTTAGAACCAAGAAAGAAAATGGGAGAAATTCAAGAAAACACTTGAGCAACCTCCATAACTGAAATAAAGTGTAAGAAACTGCTAACCACATGATCAATAGCTAACAAAGAACAGAAGCCATGTTGGTCTTGGACTCCCATAAGGAACTTAAGAATGTTCCAGTTCTATCAACTTCTTCATTTTCAGAAACGACAAGATTGTATTCCAACATTTTTGCCATAACAAACCTTGAGAATTTAGGATCACAACCAAGTAATTCATCCTCTAAATAAAAAACAGGATCAGTGAGGCAAAAAAAAAAAGCTCACAAGAATGACATAATGAGAGGAAGAACTTTACAGGTCCCAAAGTCTTTTGTTTCGCTAGTTTTTAATAGTAGAAGAATACAGGTGCAACATCAATAATTACAGGTGAATGATTAGCAGAATTAGTAATCATAGCACTTCATAACAGACCCTCCACCATTGTGGCTATGGCATTTCAGATACTGATTTGAATGATTATGCTGTACTGACATGAATGTCAAGAGATCTGTTCTCTCATCAAATACTTAACGTAAGGCATAGATATAATTCTTTTTTAAAAAATATGATGTAAAATATGCTGATCTCGATGCTTGTTTGTTGCTTGCTAGTTGACTATTAATGGCATCCCACATCAATACATGTGTTATTTTCATATCCAATAGTAGTAAAGTAACTCAAAAAGCTGACCTAGTAAATCTTACACCATATATATTGCATGCCGATATCCTGCAAGTTCAACAGTCATTTTAATGTTGCCCATCAACTATAATTACAGTCAAATCAACAAATAGCAAGAGCTGAATACTTGGATTAATTTTTTCAGCTAACAAAGATAGAACTAAGCGCATTAAGTCATTAACTAAAAAACAAGATCACCGACAAACCTAACCTATGCCATCCTTACAAATCATTGGCTGCCCGACCAGAAGCCAAATCTAACAACTATACCATTTCATTTCGATTTCAACACTTCATCCAGATTATATTTTGGCACAACGACATCATGAGAAATATTTTTCTGCGGCAGCAGTATTGGTTTGGATTCTCACTAGCAGTGACATCGAGGGTGGTTGTGATCCGATGAGTCCGCTGGTCAAAACATACATGCAAACAACCAAAATAGAACCATCAAAGTCACAATTTTGCATTGTTCCAATCAGTAATCCAAAGACAATGTAACGGAACGCCTAATCACCATGGTGCTGCGGTCGAGGTGTCAAGCAGAACATGGGCCGGCGATTCTCGAGGCGCGCGCGAGGCGAGGCGGCGCTCAGAGGAAACCGGCGCAGAAGCATAAGCCGAAGCCGGTGGTGTCGGCTGGCTCACCACCCCGGTGCCCGGCGTGGCCATTGCCGGACTTCTGAAGCCGCAATCACGATCCAAAGTCCCATCAAAGTCCGAGATCGAATCATGCAAAGTGGCAAGCCAATCAGAGCGAACGAGTCGAGTGGGTGGAGAGCCGTGCATACCGCGGTTGATGAGAGGGAGGCCGGCGGCGGAGCGCTCCCGCCGCCTCTTGCCCGCCAACTCCGCCTCCGCAGATGGCCCCTGGGCCGCCAGACCGGCCGGTCTCCTCGTGCCCCTCGCCTGTCCCTCATGGGACATATATCCTCTCCTTCCGATCTCCTCCTCCTCCTCCTTGTTACCTCCCCCGATCCGATCACAAACCTCCCAAAAATAAACCACCACAGACCGCCAAAAAGCAAGCAAGCAAGCAAACAAACCCTAGCTGAATCGCCCTGGCATGGCGTGAGAGCTGGGTGAGCCCTCGCCGGCCCTGGCCATGCACTGGGGCCCTCGGAGGCGGCGCGCTTAGGGTTTGGTCGTGGCAGGCGAGCACGCGACACGAGACGGACGGCTTAATTGATGGGTTCGGGTTGGGGGGAGAGAAGTGGGAGGAGAGGGCGCGAAGACAGGCGGTTGCTCCTCCGAGCCAGCACGCGAAGGCAGGCGGTTGCTCCTCCGAAATGCACGAGTGAGCAAGGGGGAATGGAGAGAGGATCTCGCGTGGTGATTCTCTCTTTCCTGTATGCTTATGGACGGGAGGGAAGCCGTTGGAGCGAAAAGGGAGAATTGCTTTTGCTTTCCCGTCCGAGGAATGGGACTCGGGACGGGATAGCGTTGGAGATGGTCTTAATCCCAAGAAAGAAGAAGGGGGAGAGCTGCAAGTGGGGAAGGAGGAGAGAAGCCATGGTGGAGGAAGGTCCAATGGCTGCCGGTTTGGCAAGCAGTAGGGAGGGGGAAAAGTAGGGCAGCTTGGAGAGGAGGAGGAGAGGAGGAGACGGGAGGGTGCTGGAAAGAAAATGAGAGAGGAGGGAGCTGTCAAGGAACAAATGAGGGAGGAGAGGCTCATGCAAAAAAAAGGAGGGAGGAGGGAGGGGGAAAAAAGAAAAGAAAGGGGGGAGAGGGAAAAAGAAAAGAAAGGGGGAGAGGAAAAAATCATCTGCAACAATTTGATTTCCGGGAAGAATTAACTGTGGCATTACACAAGTAACACAACACAAATAATATATAACTATACTCTATTAAAGCCGGAAGATTTGAGGCTCATTCGCCGCCACGCCACCCGGTTTTTCCGGTCGTCCGATCTCGAAATGAGGCGATCTCGCCCGTCTGCCCAAGTGTTCCAGAACGACGCCTAGCCCTTCCCATTTCCATCACAAGACCCCACCGCCACGCCACCCACTCCCTTCCTCCTCCGTTCCCTCCCCGATCCTCTCTCGCGCCACTGCCTCGCCGCCGCCTCTCCTTGTCTCCTCCGTCCGCTGCACTCCAATTCTTGCGAGGTTTGGCCCCGATTCCTTTTCGGCCGTGTCGCCGTCCATTCTTTCCTCGCGCTTCCCTTCCGGCCCATCGATTCGTGATCGCGGCGGTGCTCCGGTGTTCTGTTGCTTTCCTCCCGGAGCTGCAGACCACCCGCTGCTCTCTGGGAGCCCCGACTGTCTTGTTCGTGTGTAGAGCCCTCCAGAGAGAGCTAGATCGCAGGAGGAGATGGCCGACGGGAGGGTGCCGCCGCCGCCAAGATCGCTGCTGGCCGAGTGCCACAAGAAGCTACTCACCAAGCAGGAGCTCGAGTCGCTGTCGGCACCGGTAGGCGCCCACTCCCCCCAGCTCGGTTCGAACCTCCCTTGGGTTCGGAGCGGTGGATCCCCCTCGACAATTTTCTGTGAGGGAAATTTTGATTATGGAAATAATTTTGTCATGTATCTGATTGGGATGCAGAATATTTGGTGATCCTCGAGTTAATTTAATTCACTCGAGATTCTTCATCCAAATCAATACCGGAACATGTCATCCACAGCTTGGATACCTGGCCTCCCAGAATCGCCTCGGTGTTATCCAGTTCAATTGATAGTAGTGGTAGTGAAATTTTCGCTTTTCTGTCGATGTACATGTCTGTTTCTTCACTTCGGCTCGTGTTCCACATTCCAAAATGCTTCTTCCTTCATGGAACCAATAAACCTAAAAGCTTTCGGTTGTCAAGAGGCACAAAATGCTACTATGTTGAGCAAAACAAGCCATCCAAATGGGGGCCTCTCAAGATTTGATGATGCTACCTTGGCGCCACCGCATGTAATGCTCACTACCTAGATATAGTTGCTATCAGATATATTTCATTCAATTAATTTTTTGTTCTTGTGGTAATACAGATAGCAAAGAGTTTATCAATGGTAGCATCTCCATCGTTGTTACCATCCAAATAAGCACGACTAACTACCGGTGGTTTGAAGCCTGAACAAGAAAAATTTTCTGCAACTGCAACTTATTGTTCATTCAATTTGAACTGTACCGATAAAATCAGCTTTCGTATTGCAGGAGCAAAATGCAGGGTGTAACATATCTCTTCCTACTTTCATTTCCGGTAATCAGATGGCTGTTAATGAAGCCCGAGGAGCACTAATTCCTCCTAAGGTTAAAAAAACACTTGCTCTCATATGCAGTGATCATTTTACTTTGTCTTCTTTAAATTCATCTGACAGGTTGGACTCTTCGCTTGCAAATGTTCAGATACCACCCCTGATCTATGACAATAAAAGTGAGTACCCTATTAGCCATTCTTGTGATGTGCAACCCCAAGCAAATTCAGCTCATGCGATTAGTGTCAGTGTGAAGCCACGGGTAAGGGCTCGCCGTGAATAAGCAATTGATCCTCATAGTATTGCTGAACGGGTGAGTTCTTTGGTTAGAATAGTTCACTTTATAACAAATCAAACTGTTGTATAATTTTTTTTGGATGGTTGTTTCTCTTTCATTTGCATGTATCTGATTCTTCATTACCTCATCTTTCTGATTTACAAAAGTGAAGGATGAGTTTAAAAGCTCATGGAATTATATTGAGGTGCTTCGCCTTTATCTCACCGGCATCTCTACAGCTTACTCTCAAGTTGCTTGTCGCATGATTTACCCATTCCAACGAAACCAATCATTCTGTTGTGTTATGCATTGTTGGTGTAATGCGCCACACACGCTTAATGACCATAGGTTACCGCTGCAAAGATCTTCCTAGCTTTAAAGTTATGCATTTAATTTTTGGTCACATTCACGGTGCTTCCGTGTTTATTTAGTTGTTTGGACGAATTACCTCCATTTTTTTGGGGATTCATCATGCGCTTTTGGTGAGATCTGCTTTCGCAGTAAGCTCGCTGTTCTCGGCGTTAGCTCGTTCACGATTTGATGATGTCTCTGCATGGGCAAGACGAGACGGCGCTTGTTCTCGCGGAGTCGTGCCCCATGCGCTGTTGCTCTCGAATCGGATTTACGACGGCCCAATTTTAGGTTTCAAGCCCCAATTCGACTTCGAGTACTAGAGTAATCGATTTGGTGTCTCGATTCTTAAAAGTCCAAACTTTTGATTTCGTATGAGTCTACCGACACATTGGATTCTTGGATTTGGACACTCCAGTGCCTTTTTCCTTTAAAGTAAGGTGCCGTGATAAGTTTCTTGCTTGCATGTCATCCTGGTCCAAAATTGTGTTGCCTCTACCTTTCCTCACATACGTAATCTTTCTGCTACTTTCGGCCAACTTTTTGCAACCCCGATTTTTGAATCAATATTACATACTGCTCTCTTTGCAAGATTGCCCATTCTACAAACTTTCTAGAGTAGGCACAGTGAACTCAATTATCATGAGCCTCGAGATAGCAAAGTGAGGCACCTCAAGTTCAGTCTCTTTGCTTCTCTTCGTTACGCAAGTTCATACGATGGTTCACGAATGTTCTAAATTTTAATAGAATGATTTATTGTATTAACAATTGTTGCGCTCGGTCACAAATTGACAGGAAGTTCTTTGGTATACTTGTCTGCCGGTTTTGGGAAATGGAAGCCTTTTCGCATGGAACAAGATAGCTTACCATCGAAGATTACTATGTCGCTCTGTTCCTGCAGACGTGCTTGTTTGTGACACGCAATTGATGGTTTCAATGGAATCAAGACTCACTATAGCATCGTACATGCACTTGAATAGATGCAAACTGCATCCTTGTCCTTAGTTTTGGATGTTGGAGTAGATTTGTTGTGACGTTTAATTGATGGTTCAAATGAAACCAGATTCAAGAGGGATTGTACATGCACTTGAATAATTGCTAAAGGCGCCCTTTTACCTTTATTTTGAGTATTGGCGTAGACTGTAAAAAAACAAAAATTTCTTCTTGGTTCAGTCAACATCTAATCATTCGGGTCCAGAGCTTGTTAACCCTATGTCGAACTCACTTTACTGATATGGTTTATCATTTGTACCTTCCATTGTTTTGCCTTCCTTGAACTGAGATGCTAAAATGACCCTTCTCATCGTAGCATTCGTCGCACTCATACAATCAAATTTTAGCAAATATAGTAATATACAATGTTTTATAACCTACTACTCGATTGCAATTACCATCCAACAAGAATTCTTACAATAGTTTACCACCTTTTTGCCTTTGGAATAACTCGCATCCTGGCATACCATGAGGCAAAGCTAAACACGAGGAAGAGGAATCTGCTTGGATTTGCAATTTTCTTAATTAGTTCTTTTCGATTAATAATGGTAAGTATATACCTTTTGCAATAAAAGAGATTAATGTGCCAAGATAGCAGCACGTAATCATCTTTGTTATTCTAACCGGACATTGGTACTAAAGGACGGGGTGGAATTGCGCTCTTCATTGGTGTATGTTTAATCGCCTTATTTGGGACAAATTGATGCCCATGTTCAAGGTGGCTTGATTGGCGATCTTTCCTTCATGTGCCCGGAGTTCATTCAGTAACCTTTACAATGATTTTTTTCAGTTATTTGTGATGCTTATCATTGTAAGTCTCAGAGGCCTTATTTTACATTTCATGATCCATACCATGCTCAGATTTTCAATCCTTCCCGCTCGGCTTGGTCGCTTCAGAGCTCTAACATCTCGCTTGAGATTAATTACAAAGGCAGCTTTTGAACTCACCAAATGGTCTCAGATTTCTCTTGATTCTTGCACAATCGTTCGTCCGGTTTAGTTCTTGGCCCTTCCGTGCTTTTCATGGCTTAGTTTATCGCAAGAGTTTGGTTTTGCAAATCAGAAATTTGTTAGTGGTGCCCTTTGGGTACCAACCCGCCTGTATGAATTTGAGTGATTCTCCGCCTTTGTTCGTTTCTTCTTATGATGCACTAACTTATGTGGTTTCTATTGTCTCTCAAAAGAATATACAGCTTTACTAGCGCTAAGCCGGGTCACACCAACCCTGTCGCTTTTCTTACTATGGTACAAGAACTTCCTACATCTAACAAGATCTGCTCTTGCTAGGTAGCTTCATTTTATTAATTCCAATTGTTCTTGTCTCAGCATATACATATCGTTACTTACAAAATACATAACGCCTACATCTTCTTTTCCTTAATATAGTCCAACCACTTCAGTTCATGGTACAGCATCGCTTGTTGCGTACTGGACATTTTATTATATGTGACAACTTCTCACCAATGAATTTTCCATGTTATTGGTTGTTTCACCATTAGGGATATGCTTAGAATTCAAATACTGAACAGTGAATGTAAAATAGAGAAGTGGAAGGTAAAACCAAGGTACATGTCAGATAGAGCAACATTTGTTCCAAATGTGTTGTAAATTGATGACTCGGTCTGCTACAACTTACAGGTGAACATTTTGTGGAGGTTCAAAATTTTGCAACACTGAATTCTCAAAATGAGCAAGAAATCCTATGATCTATACATCCCTTTTGTGTTCTGGAACAATATCTTGACTAGACTCTCTAATTTTCCATATTTGTGCAATTGCAGATTCTAGAATGTTGTTTGGTTTCATTGAGGATTCTCTAAACATTGTATGTTTTTATGTTTACCCAAATTTATTTGCATGGACATTAATAAGAACATAGATATTACCGAAAATTAGCTACATACATCCCAACACACGTTGAGATGAAAAGCCAATTCATTACTCAAAACAAGAGGGCCATGAACAGAGGAGATGACCAACAATGTAAAGACAAAGTGTGAAATTTTCCAAGAAGGAACATGCTCGGAAGGTGCGTATGCTTTCTCAAATGAACCACCACCTTAATTTCTTTGCATCCATAAAACCGTTGAATTCTTTGTGTTATTCTTGTCCAAGCACTACCGATCTCAACAATATCCATTTTTGTGGTTGTTTCAGTGAATGTGGATAAGCGATCGCCGGCACAAGTATGGCCAAATCGATATAGTTAACGAGGAGGCACTGCTTATAGAGCTAGACAAATGTATGTCGATTAGACAAATGATTACTTTCTCATGCACAATATTAATTTTTCCGTTCATACATCATATTAGTTTTTGTTGTTGAGAGAATTTTGGCAAATGGATATTGTTGACGAGGAGGCACCGCTTATACAGCTGAACAAAGGTATGCCAGTGAAACAAATGATTACTTTCTCATACACAGCATTACTTTTTCGGTTCATACATCATATTAGTTTTTGTTGTTGAGAGAGCTTTAGAATGCATTTCATCATATTTATTACATAGTGTTATCCGCATATGAGCTACACATTTTGCGGAATTGATCCTTACATGTTAAAATGCATAGTGTTGCCTGTAAAGAGCTTTCCTTCACGTGGGATGGCCTTATGACAGCATGACCTGGGGCATTAGTAGGATATACAGCTAGTTAGACGATTAGACTAAATCTAGATACCTCAGCTTAATGACCAGAAGTCATATATGTTTTCAGAGGACCCTTTAAATTATTCCATGTTGCCCTTGCACCCTTCCACCTTCCAGTGAGCAACATCGGCTAATTCCATGATGCATGCCTCGCTTGACGTGTGCTACTCCCGATGTACTGTGTGTTTATGAAGTTGAGTCGAGAGACGTGGAGCCGACTCATCGGGCAAGGGTGTTTCCAAGGTTTGCTTTAGAGCTTGCGTGTCTTTACCATCGCTTGAGTGAATTTTGTATTAGCGCTCCTATGAACTGTATTAGGCTTGAATGATATTATCGTGATTTTTCTCTTCAAAGATTCTATAGATATATGTTATTTAGTTCTATGTGTGTAGGAAACTTAATTGATCTCATGCAAGTTATGGACATGTCACGCTTTTAGTGATTTAAGAGAGGAGCCGTTGTATCTGTTTATGCCTTAATTTCAGAGTCTTTTCTCACCGCTATATGCTTTAGCAATTTTCAAAATTTCTTTTGTGTTTTGGCGCTTTTGTTCGGTGCACGCTTTGTAGTTTAAAATTGGCATTTCAAGATCCTATTGTTTAATCACAATTGTTTTCCTTCCGAAAAGCAAGTTCTTTTATTCTTTCTATTTCAAAAATATTTAAAGTCGCTTTGATGTGCAAGGATGGTGACATGGTGTTAAGAAGGTTTCCATGTAAATAACATCGTGGTATCTAGGTCTTTTGTTATTACTTGACAAAGATCATACATGAATTCATAATAATTGTCATAACATTCTCATGTCTTTCACCAAGATTATAATGACTTTTTCCTACGGATGCTTATGCAAGATATTTTTAAATTGTAGGGTCATAAAGTCGTTATGTCATTTATTACGACCTTTATCGAGTAATTATTATTGTTTTAGAGACATGATCCGTATGGGTAAAATCATAGGTAGTCGATTTCTTCAATGACTTGACCTGTGTTAGATTGAAGTTGATATCATTGTTCCGCTTTGAAATTTTGAAGTTATGTAATCACATCCGCATCTTTAATGTTCCGTAATGGTTTGAGTTTTTGCTCACTCGTGCTTTCACTTTTCTTTGTTTCCTTCTTAGTGTAGTGTGAACTATTAGCCTAAACTCTTAAATACAAATGATGATCAAGATGGCTTTCATGTTTCTAGTTTGTTGAGCTATGAGTTGTTCAATGCAAACAAAATATCGCTATGCTATAATAATATGCCTTTCTGCACTATAGTGTGACGATAATGGGAGTATATGAACCTCTTAACTAATTTTTCTAGGCAATCTTAAAAGCGCTTTTTCCACATACTGCTCGAGTTCATAATTGATCTTCAAAATTTTCCTAATATAGTTCAATAACTTTCAAAGATTATGTATTGATCCATGTTTTCCCTGTTAAACTCTCAGAACTCATACAAATTTTATACGCCGCGGCGTAGCGCGGGTCCTTATCTAGTATACCTTATGGATGGAAGATTTGGAGCGCATGCAAGGCTCCAAGTACCGTTTTTTTGCGAAAAAGCCCTTTGAGAATTCCAAAATCGCGAATAGGTCCTTCTACCGGTTATTTTGCAAAAAGGACCCGGAAATTCTAAAATCGCGAGGTCCTTTCACCGACTATTTTGCAAAAAAGACCCTGTGATTCCGTAAATTCAACCCGAACGCAAGTTCTTTCAACTTGGAAGATTCTGAAATCGCAAACAAGTCCTTCCACCAGTTAATTTGCAAAAAGACCCTGTAGTTCCGAGAAAAACAAAATTGCATTTTTTGCAGAAAAACTTTAGGTCAAATTTTTTTGCCGGGCGCAGAATTGCACGCCACTCTATCTAGTTGTTCTAATCTATGGTGGAGAAACGGAGGCATTTGGCAGAGGGATGTCATTTTGCATCGGTGCTGAGGTTGTCTAAGCCAGAGACACAGGTGTTGGCTTCACCAAATTTTGTCGGAGGCCAATGATGATGATGAGTGGTGGTGCACAAGTCCTACAACGAGAAATTCAATTGATTTCCACAAATTTTGTAGGGATACTGACAACTTCTCTACCCTGTATTATCATGTATGTCATGAAGGAAAAAGGGAATTCGCTTACGTTCGGTTGATCCTCCGATATATTTAGATTTACAAATTACACCCTTTACCATGGTGGAACTATCTATAAATCTACTCTCTCCAATCATAAATACATGTCATTTTAGATATAGGTGCCGTCAAACTTTTAAAATTTTGCCCATCAATATATTTTAAATAGTTAAATTGATACACAAAAATTATATATGTAGATTTATCTCAAAAAATTACTTTAATAATATTATAATTTTATTGGGTTTTATAAAAATATTATAATAGACATTAGTAGTCAAAGTTGTGTTTTAGATATTATGTTAATGCTTAAAATGATATATATTTGTGACCGGAGGGAGTATCAACTATTGACTTATAAAACAATCGAATTTTGGACTATTGGATGGATGGCTTCTCTCCCTCTCCCGCTTACTTTTCCTCAAACCCCCTCACATATCCCTAGCAGCAGCTGTATCACTGTGCACGCGTCTGAGCCAGAGTAAGAAATTCAAATGATTTCCACAAGTTTTTATTTGACTGAATTGTAGTGGTTCTATGCTATTATATGTACACAAAAATGCTATCTAAACGCACGTGTTGCAACACACACTTACGCACTTACACATAGAGGCTATCGAGATGAGAGCTGTCGGAACAAAACCAACCCTTCCTCTTCCTCAAGACCATGCCCTCACATGCATTCGACTAGCAACGAAGATGGTGACAGCGGCGACCAGGTTAAGGTTGACCGGGGTAAGAGAGAGGTTCATTATACCTTGGGATATAAAGGGAGGGCAGTTGGTGGTGGCAGTAGGGCGACGAGGCGGCTGTGGTGCCACCATGTGCAGGTTGTTAGAAACTAACCAAGACTTGCTAAAATTGTTCACCTGCCGTGTTGTGCAAGGCCAGTAAAGATCACGATGCAATTAACAATCGGATCAAATCAGACAATTTGTTTCCTCATTTAGCATTTTCATATTTAGTTGTTGACTTGGATCTACCCATTGTAAAAAGGCATGTATCTTGTGAGTTTGAAAATACCACAAACAGAAAATAAAAGAAAAAGAGAAAAGAAAAAAAAAGACGTCAAGTTGTAATGACATTGAAAAAATCTCCGTGTGTGTTATTGTGTTCTTCCTTGTATGTTTGTGTGCATGTATTCGGGATCTAGGACTAAAACCTATAATTGGTATCAAAGCTTGAGTTATCGATCCATGTATGTCCAAGATCATGCCACGCTCTCCGAGAAGTTGTGTCACCGGTGATGAGGTGACATCGGGTGCAACGGCGAAGAAGAGTTCCATCATCTCGCTACATTATCCCATGCTCACAAATAGCAATTATGTAGCATGGGCAATCAAGATGAATGTATATATGAGGGCTTAAGAACTGTGAGACGCAATCGAGGATGGCAATATCGATGTGCGCAACGATCAGATGGCCTTGGTGGCCGTCTATGGAGGTATCAGGGAGAAAAAACTCTTCCTATTGACCGAAAAGAAGACAGCATAGGTTGTATATAGGAGGCATTGAAGATGATGCATCTTAGTGCAGATCGTGTAAAGGAGCCAAAGGTATAGACCCTCAAAGCCAAGTTCGAGGGGTTGCACACGATGGAGACGGATTCGGTCAATGATTTCGCTATCTGGTTGACAACAATCGTCTACAAAATCCAAGGGCTTGGTGATAAGATGGAGAGCTATGTGGTGAGAAAATTCCTCCTTGTGGTCGCTAGAAGGTTCTTGCAAATAGTATCTATCATCAAGCAGTTCGGCGCCTCAAGGTAATGATGATTGAGGAGGTGATCGGCCACTTGAAGGCACACGAGGAACGAATTAGGGATCTAGCACTAGTGAAGATGAGCACCTGCTATTAACTCATGCTAAGTGGAATGCCTAATCATCGAAGCAAGAAGGAAAGGACTCCTTCGGTGGCTCTAACGGTAGTAGAGGCCAAGGTAGTAGAAATTGGAATTTTGACTAGATCAATGCTTGTGCGTTGCTACGAAAAATAAAATTGGTAACGAAACATAAAGGTCAAGCAATAAAAGAAAATTATACTACAAGATCAAACATCTATTTCTTCCGATTACAAAAGTTTTTATGGTTTCTTCTCCGGTATGAATTAAAACCAAATATATTGTACATACCAATATATATTACCAATCTAAAAAATCAATCAATAATTTTTATCCCTTTTTGCAATTTATATTACCAGCTCGTGTTCCTCTTCCTCTCGCCATGCCCGCAGTGCGCGCTCCTCGGTGCCGTCGACCTCATCTTCCTCGTCGCCTCGTTCATCCTCATCATCCACCGCATTCGCAGGGGTGACACGGGGGATTCCCCTCGAGCACGAGGCGCTGCTGCTGAAGCCACTGCTATTCCGGACCACTGGCCGCTATGCGGTCACATTCAGGGCGTCCGCCGTCCTCCTTACGCTCGCATTCTTTCTCCTGCCGAGTACGCCATGGCGCGCTGTGGAGTCTGCCTTCCTCGCCGCCCACTTCGTCGCGCACGCCATGGCCGCGTGGTCAGTCGCCTCGGAGAAAGGGGCCACTGCCGCCACCCAGCATTTGCATCTCCTTGTCTTCTGGATCGCTACCGCCCTCGGCCCCGCGCTCTTCTCCGCTTCGGCGGTGGTCCACTACGCCGGCGGTTCGCTGCTCTTCCCAGATGACCCTCTCGCCTTTGTCGGCCTACTCATCTCCTTGCCTCTGGCGTACCTAGCCATCACTAGCTTCACCGGCCATGACGCTGGAGCCCATGAAGGTGAACCAGAAAATACCAGCGCCGAGGTGCCCGCCACGCCGTGCGCCGCCGCATCGTTCTTCTCTCTCGCGACGTTCAGATGGATCAACTCGTTTATGTCGAAGGGGTATGCCAATAACTCTCATCGCCGACGACGTTCCACCGTGTCGCTGGCAACCGCTGAAGCGCCAGACGCTTTGTTCACGCCCAACTGCCGCTACTGGGTCACGGCACTTTCGGTATGCGTCGCGCTCGCTATCGCTTCTGGGCGAAGCATTATTGGCCGTGGTACTCAACCTCTTGCGTCTCGCCGCCATGAACGTCGGTCCGTCAATTATTGATCGGTTAAATCGAGTTCATTCGCGCGGTGGCACGACATGGGAGATCTTGAATGAATTCTCTTGATTGATTCTGTGAAAACTGTACAACATATATATAATACAAAAGGAATGAATGGCCATTATTAATTACCAAAGAATAATTAGGATTTTGCTATAATAATTAGCCATATTTATTTAAAGAGATATGGTGGGTCAGAATCAGGAAAGAATAATTAGCTATAATGACATGCTATTATTGAAGATATGGCAGGAGGAGATTAGGAAGAACGGACCGCTGCTACTAACGCATATATATATATAATTTCGTGCTAATGTCCTGTAGAAGTTATTCTCATTACCTAATGGTGATTTGAAGATGAAATTTTGAAAGATAAACAGCAAAAAGAATAGTGCCAAAACAAGAAAAGTACTATTCATGCTGAGTTTGTCTTTTTCATATCTTTCAAATGCGATTGAGTTTCACCTTCAAATTTTGCAGGGTTGTAGAGGTTCACCTCCCTACATGTGGTAATTTTTGAGAATTTTTCAAAACTTCTACAGGCCATTAGCACGAAATTAGCACTGAAATCACCATTAGCACTCGAATATGTCCTTATATATATATATATATATATATATATATATATATATATATATATATACTCCTGAGTATACGTACTCCCACCTCCAATATATCTTTTAAATAATATTGTTATATCTATTTATCCTTTTGAGTATAGTCTAAGACACTCCAAAGTGAGTTCCATGAAAAATTTCATTAAAGTCCACCCTTTATAGCATAATTTGTTTACATATTCCTTTTATATATAGAAAATGGTATATAGCGAAAAAATGGAGGGCTCCGATGAATTTTTTAACTATGTCACATTAGAGTATCTTAAAATTATTATTGGAGCATACCGAAAGTGATAAAGGAGTATAAAACGCTTATTTAAATGGTATATTAGAGGGGGATTATGTAATTCTAGGAGTACGTAAAAGACTTCATATATATATATATATATATATATATATATATATATATATAATTCGGCCTTCTTCACAATACAATTATAAAAATAGTCTCACTCTTAACCATAAAAGTACATATGTCACCATCTAGTATCCCATACCGATAGGGGATACCCGCAATAGGTGCTCGAAATGAGCACGTACCAAGCTATGCTACATTGGTGTCATTAAATCTTGTCATTTAATCGGGCATAATCATTAACTAAGTGATCAATCATGTGATTAATTAAGGATTAATTAATTACAAGAATACTTACCGCACGATACTTGCCAAGGTGTTGTACAATTAGGCGGCCCTAACCTCTACCTCGGCAAGGTGTCCATAGAATTAATTACGCGCCAACTAAGCAAAAATCTGATGTAGCATAAGAATTAAGGAAGGAGAGAAGGAAAAACAAAAAAACCGTGTCTCATGCAAGAAACTGGGTCGTTGCAGGCACCAAGACGCAAGAAACGAGTAAAATCGGGGTTGAACGTTTCTGCGCGCTGATCAAGCTATGTTTGTGGTGCATGCATTGGTTTATTACTTTCTCTCTCCTCTAGACACTGCTCATGGAAACCATGGGTTGGAAAACTATGTATTGGTTTATTATTCTCTCTCTCCTCTAGACACTGTTTATAGAAACCATGGGTTGGGACTGCCCTTGGGAACCTTTGTGCGGAGTGAACTATTTTTATAAATTTATTGGTATCGAGGCTGGATTTGTAATAAAAAAGTTTGTGAGAAAAAAAAGCGATGGCTTCAAAACATGGAAGCTATTGAATGTGGATAGAATTACCAACAGGACAACTTCATATTCACACCGAAAGCAATACATAAAGTATACTATTTAGATCTTGTTTGGATGCGTAGTAATTTTTTAAGAGATTTTAGGATTTAATTTAAATTTAAATTTAAATTAGATTATAGAACATTTCAAATGAAATAACCCTAATCAAAACACCACTTTACTGGCTAGACGTGCAGTATTGCACGGGTTATGCTGCCATTTACAAACGGTAGTCGCTCCCTCGAATTGACGCAGTAAATTGAAGCACTGCACCGCTAGTGCCAACATTGGTCACATTATTACGCCAGCATATTACCTATATAATAGCGCCAAGGAATACCGGCTGTGAGGTGAGCCACGTGTCGTGCTCGTGGAAAGGCTCTTCGAAAAATTGAAAATCGTGTTTAGGTCCTTTCAGCGATTTTTTTAGTAAAATAGACCTAAAAATATCGAAATTACGTTTAGATCCCTCCACGCGGTTTTCTAGAAAAACACAGATTCATCAAAAATTTATTTATAGCTGAATTAGAAATCGTGTTTAGGTCCTTTCGTTGATTTTTTTTTTGTGAAATAGACCCAAAAAAATAAAAATACGTTTATATCCCTCCACACGGTTTTTTAAAAAAACGCAGATTCGTCGGGGGCGCGGTTTTCTAAAAAAACACATATTCGTCGAAAGTTTATAGCCAAATTGAAAATCGCGTTTAGATCCTTTCGTCGATTTTTTAGTAAAATAGACCAAAAAAATTGAAATTACGTTTATCTTCCTCCACGCGGTTTTCTAAAAAAACGCAGATTCGTCGAGGACGGGATTTTCTAAAAAAAATGCAGATTCGTCGAAGGTTTATAATATCGGTTATTTTGCAAAAAAACACCAGTTCTTTTGACACGGAAGATTTAAAAATATTTGGAATCGTAAATAGATCCTTCCACCGGTTATTTTGAAAAAGAGACCCGTGGCTCCACAATTTCAATTTATAAAAAACTTATGTCAAAATTTTTCCTCACGGTACGACATCACGCGTGACTCAACCTAGTTAACCTCATAGCACCTATAATTAAAAGAAGCTTCTCTCTACCTACCGGCCCTCATCGCTGGCTGGCAGAGCAATGAAGCAACTTTGTCGCAAGGGCAAGACGCCTGTCCTGAGGCGCTGAGAGCCTCAGTGAACTCGCAACTCCACCTTCCCGAGAGCCTCCACGCTCGCCTCCCACCGAACCGCCTCCCGCCGCTTGCAGCACCTTCTCCCCAACGGCGTCCATCCGCGCCTTCTCCGCCGCCACTGCTCCTTGGTCTCTCGCCGCCTCGGCCTCCATCGCCTTGTTGTACTCACGAAGTCGCTCGTCAAGGGGGCGCCGTCGCCGGTAGGGGCCGAGGCGGAGGGCGGCGTCGACAGAGGGTTTGCCGGTTTAACGCGTGCGTCCGCCGAAAAAGACGACGATAGCGACGCTGGCGCCGCAGAGGGTGGAGAGCTCGGAGGCCTTCTTGAAGAGCCCGAGCGGCGCTTGGAGAAGGTGACCTGCCGGCGCTCCTTGTCCTCGGCGCGGCGGATCTCAATGCACTGCCGCCCCTTGCTCGTCCCGCCCGGCTTCACCATCGTCGCGATCGATCGAGCGGCAGCTGCTTTGTTTCTTCTCTCTTCCTTGCTCGCTTATGTCAAGACGTCAATGCGATGCAAGGAAGGAGATCTGCAGGCGAGCATAAATAGAGGAAGCGATTGCCAAAAATGGCGCGAGAGGAAGGTGAGGGTGATTGCCTATGTCACACGATCTTTTTACCGGATACAGTAATTTCCGTGCGTGCTACGATACGGCCTTAGCTTTGGGTCCGTGTTGGACGTGGTTATTTTTTTTAAGGAAATCTCTGCGCGTATTTTTGTACATACGGTCTTATAATTTCTACCACTAAGGGTATGTACAATGGTACATGTCACTTGTCTGTAAGACCATACCACCTAGGATTTTAGATGATGTGGAGGAGAGAAAAGGAGGAGAGAGAAAGTTGCTGTCTACTATTTAACAAACAGTCTTATAGACAGCTTTCTATTTATGTACCATTGTATAGACAGTCTGTTAATTGGATGAGAGACCATTACAGACAACTATATAGACGATCCATTGTATGAGTTATTTTTAGTGTTGTCTATAGATGATGTGGAGATATAATATAGACAGCTGTCGTCTATACCACTGTACATGCCCTAAGTGGAGTCTCCGCGCGTTGCAACGGGACACTGCAAGAGGTCATACAAAAACGTTTACGATGTTATGCAGACTTAACATAGATAACCTGTTTACGGAAACCAATGGCTGGGTTATGGTGGAGATTTGACTAGATTAAAGTTAATGAAAGAAACGGTGGCATGTGTAAAGCGAGGAATGGCAGATATGAAATTTTGAAATGTTTAGCTCTATTGTTTGGAATAGGCTAGCTTCATCCTTGGTCCTTCTGCCCAGCTGTGTTTTTGCCCTAGAGATTTCCCATCTATATCCCATCGAGAACAGAAGCGAGTCGCTTCCGGCGTTTGTAGCCTATGCAGTCGGCACAGGCACGCACCCGCCATCATGCCTCCTTGGTTCGGGACGAAGCCGAGCGAGACGTCCGATAGATGAAGGGAACGTCCACTCAGCAGGAGGGCTAAACACATGTAAGTATTGAAGTTGCAAGACTCAAATCACACGCTTAAGCAATCGGCCCGCTAGTATCAGTACGTGGCTAATTCATATACGAGATTTAGAGATACCTATTGCAATTAGTGGCTAATTCTCTTTTCACTTAGAGACCGTAGACCACATGTCATAGACTGTTTTTATATAATAGATTTTGATTCCTAATTTTTATATACTAGTTCAATGCCTATGCGTTGCTACGAAAAAATAAAATTAGTAACGAAATATAAAGGTCAAGCAATAAAAGAGAATTGTGCTACAAGATCAAACATCTATTTCTCCCGATTACAAAAGTTTTATGGTTCCTTCTCCGGTGTGAATTAAAACCTAATATATTGTATGTAGCAATATATTACCAATCTAAAAATCAATCAATTATTTTTATCCCTTTTTTGAAATTTATATTATCAGCTCGCGTTCCTCTTCCTCTCACCATGTTCGCAGCGTGCGCTCGCCTCGGCGCCGTCGACCTCGTCTTCCTCATCGCCTCGCTTGTCCTCGTCATCCACCACCTTTGCAGGGGCGACACAGGGGCTTCTCCCGAGCACAAGGCGCTGCTGCTGAAGCCACCGCCATTCCGGACCACTGCCCACTACGCGGTCGCGCTTGGTGCGTCCGCCGTCCTCCTCACGCTCGCGTTCTTCCTCGTCGCGCACGCTATGGCCGCGTGGTCAGTCGTCTCGGAGAAAGGGGTCACCACCGCCACCCAGCCTTTGTACCTTCGCGTCTTTTAGATCGCCACCGCACTCGGCGCCGCGCTCTTCTCCGTTTCGGAGGTGGTCCGCTGCACCGACGGTTCGCTGCTCTTCCCAAATGACCCTCTCGCCTTTGCCGGCCTACTCGTCTCTATGCCTCCGGCGTACCTAGCCATCACTGGCTTTACCGACCACGACGCCGGAGCCTATGAAGGTGAACCAGAAACACACCAGCACATCAGTAAAACTTCAACTTTCATGTGAAAAACAAAATATCGTACACATACAATTTGCACATCACCACACAACGATTCAGCTAGCGATCAGATTAACATATTGACATAGAGCTCACAGCTAAAACCAGCACCAGACCTCAGTTACCTTCTCCGTGGCGAGGTGCTATAATTATAATGATTATGGTAGCTTTTCTTTTGAGTGCTGCAAACCAAAGAAGGAGAAAAAAAACACTCCTTGCCAAAGCTCAAAGTGGTGATGATCCGGAACTATGTTAAGTAAGAGAGTTGAGTCTAGGACATTGAGAAGATGTGTTTGTCATTCTAAGTCGAGTCTATGATAGATGTATCCAGGGCATTGAGATGTGTTCTTTGTCCTAAGTCAAGTCCGTTGAAGATGAGTCTAGGACATTGAGAAGATGCGTTCGTCATCTTGAGTGAAGTCCATCGAAGATGGATTCGGAACGTTAAGAAGATGCATTCGTCGTCCTATGCTGAGTATGAGTTTGGCAAGTCGTAGTTAAGACCAATTGCCTGAACCAGTTAGAGTCGATAAGTCTTGATTAGAGAGGAGATTATTGGAAACAAATCAAGACTTGCTAAAATTGCTAACTTACTTTGTCGTGCAAGGCAAGTAAAGATCACGATGCAATCAGTAATCAAATCAAATTAGATAATTTGTTTCCTTATTTAGGCTTTCTATTTTTAGTTGTTGACTTGGTTAGCAATTGATAAGGTGATTCGCCCAGACATGTATCTTGTGAGTTTGAGAACATCACAAATAGAAAACAATATAAAAAGAGAAAAGAAAGAAAAGACGTCAGGTTGTGACGACGTCGAAAAAAATATCTCTATGTGCTATTGTGTTCTTACTAGTGTTTGTGTGCATATGTTCATGCATGTTCCAAGACTAAAACCAACACGTATCAAAGGTGAATGGTGGTGGTAGACGGCATGGCATTGGGACCAACTGAATATTAGGATGGCAGGGTTAGAGCGGCGATGCTGGGAAAGAGGAGGCGGCCCTGCCTGGCGGCGAGGGCGTCACTGACTAGAAGTGGAACTGGGGGCAGGGAAGAAAACGGAGGTGTGCGGAGCTTGTGGAGGAAAGGACGCAGCGTGCATGGGGAAGGTGTCAGGATAATCTTGACACTATTAGTTTCTAATTCAAATAGTTTACCGATCCAGATTCTAGTAGTTAGGAGTCCGGTTCACAGTTTGTTTCGGAGTCTGTAATCCTGAGTACTATTTCTATTCCTGTATTGTCGTTGTGACAGAATTGAATAACAGAGGGAGTTTTCCCAACAAGTTTAGCTTCTGCTCTCTGTTTTTCCTCTCGCGTTTGTCTTCTTTGGGCGTACAGATCCTTGGCTGATCTCCAACATTTGGTATCAGAGCCTCGTGTATGCCCAAGTTCATACGTCTCAACCAGATGTCTGCCTCGGTGAATACGGCGCCGGCGGTACGGTCGACGAGGGAGGGCGGTGTGTCACTCCAGTATCCGATGCTCACCGCCACCAACTACTCCGCTTGGGCTATCAAGATGGAGGCTTGTATGGAGGCGCAGGACATCTGGGAGGCAATTGAACCCATGGACGGGGAGCCCGTGGAGAAGAAGAAAGACAAGATGGCAAGAGCATGCATCTTCCAGTCCGTTCCAGACGCCGTATTGCAACAGCTAGTGAGCAAGAAAACGGCAAAGGAAGCCTGGGACAGTCTGAAGACGATCTACCTCGGTGCCGAACGGGTGAAGAAAGCTCGGGTCCAGACCTTGAAGAGTGAATTCGAGGCTCTGCGGATGAAGGACAGTGAGTCCATTGATGAATTTGCTGGGAAGGTGACCGGGATGGTCAGCAAGATATAGCAACTTGATGGCACGATGGAGACGGCCACTGTTGTCAAGAAGTTGCTCATCTCTGTCCCAGACAGATTCCTGCAGATTGTGGCTGCAATCGAGCAATTCAGCGACATCGACACCATGTCCATTGAGGAAGTCGTGGGCAGACTCAAGGCGTATGAAGAACGGACATGCAGGCGAGGAGATAGCAGCGGCGAACAGGTATTGCTTACTCATACTGAGTGGGTAGCTCGGATGAAAAAGAATACCGGAGATTACTCTTCCAGAGGAAGGGGAAGAGGTGGTACCACGGGGGAATACCGTGGAAATTCTCAAGGCCGCAGTCGGGGCCGTGGCAGAAGCACTCGAGGCAGAGGCAATGGCGGGAGAACAGTCCAGGAGCGGGAAGCAGGACAAGGAACAAGCACGGGTGGAAAAGACAAAAGCCACATTCAGTGCTTTACGTGTCACAACTATGGCCATTATGCCTCGCAGTGCCGCAGCAAGCACCAGAGTGAGGAGGTAAATCTCACCTGTGAACCTGATGAAGATTTGGCATTGATGTTGGCAGCAACCCAGGAGGAGAAGAACCACAAAGTTCTGTTGAATGAAGAGAATGTCCGGCCACACTTGCAGACCGACAAGGAGAAGCAGAGGTACTCTGATATCTGGTATTTAGACAATGGGGCAAGCAATCATATGACTGGACATCGGGAGAAGTTCAAGGAACTTGATGAGAATATCACAGGAAGTGTGAAATTCGGTGATGGTTCTACCGTGGAGATACTGGGAAAGGGCTCAATTCTCTTTCAGTGCAAGAATGGAGATCAACGCCTGCTAACAGAGGTATACTACATTCCCAAACTATGCAGCAATATAATCAGTCTTGGCCAGATGACAGAAGCTGGAAACAAGATCATGATGTCTGAAGATATGCTAAGGGTGTATGACAGGAATGACATCCTCCTGATGAAGGTAAAACGCTCAATCAATAGACTTTACAAGATTCAGCTAGAAACATGTAGACCAACGTGTCTTCTAGCAAAGCTTGATGACCCAGCATGGTTATGGCATGCCCGGCTAGGGCACACCAACTTTCGAGCACTGAAACAACTGGCAGAAAAGAATCTGGCAGTGGGATTACCAAGCATTGATCATCCCAATAAGCTGTGTGAAGCTTGCATAGTGGCCAAACAGGCAAGAAGTCCTTTCCCCGTGCAGGCCAACTTCAGAGCCGAAACTCCACTAGAATTACTGCATGCAGATTTGTGCGGACCGATTACACCATGCACACCAGCAGGTAATAGCTATTTCCTCCTCATAGTTGATGACTTCAGCAGATGGATGTGGGTGTACATGCTGAAGACAAAGAGTGAAGCCTTCCTTACATTCAAGAAATTCAAGACAATGGCAGAGAATGCAACAGGGCACAAAGTGAAGACTCTCAGAACAGATCGCGGTGGTGAATTCTTGTCAAAAGAGTTCACAAGCTTCTGTGAAGAACTCGGGATTGGACGGCATCTCACGGCACCGTATTCACCACAGCAGAACGGTGTAGTGGAGCGTCGCAATCGCACTGTGATGGCCATGGCAAGGTCACTGCTCAAAGGTATGAGAGTACCCGGGAGATTTTGGGGAGAAGCAGTCAGACACTCTGTTCATCTCCTCAACAGGTTGCCAACCAAAGCACTAGAAGGCCGCACCCCATTTGAAGCATGGAAAGGAAGGAAGCCGCACCTTGGACATCTGAAAGTGTTCGGGTGCACTGCTCATGCGAAAAATGTGACCCCACACATTAAAAAGCTTGAAGACAGAAGCACTCCAATGGTATATTTTGGTGTGGAAGAAGGCTGCAAAGCTTACCGGCTCTACGACCCTCATCGGAAAAGGATTTGTGTCAGCAGAGATGTGATCTTCCAGGAAGACAAGGAGTGGCAGTGGAACTCTGAGGGAAACAGTGAATTGCCGGAATTCACTGTGGATGATATTTTGCCGGACGAAGCTGTGGAAGGCAGTTGGATGCAGAATCCAGGAGGGATTGCGCCACAACCTGCAGAAGGTAACTCCCAAACTAAGAGTACAGGGAATATGCAGCAGAGTGCAAATGCATCAGCAAATGTCATACCAGAAGGGGAAGAAAGTGTATCCAATGGATCACAAGACCTGGTGGTTGGAGAAGCAGCTTCTGACCACATACAACAGGAGGAAGATGGTGCAACCTCACCGATCACACCATGGTCTCATATTCAAACCTCACCAGCAGGGATATCGCTAGGAAGCTCGAGTGAATCTTCCACAGAACGTGGACCAGTTCGGTACAGATCACTCGCAGATATATATGCAGAAACATCTGAGGTGACGCCCCCGGCTGAATTACTGCTGCTGGAATCTGATGAACCAGCTTTGTTTCATGAGGCCGCAAAAGAGGAATGCTGGAAGCAAGCAATGCTCAAAGAGATTGAGTCAATTGAAGCAAATAAAACCTGGACACTCACAGACTTGCCTCCAGGACACAGACCCATCGGTTTGAAGTGGGTATACAAATTGAAGAAAGACAGTGAAGGGAACCTCCTCAAGCACAAAGCAAGAATTGTAGCCAAGGGCTATGTGCAACAACAGGGTGTGGATTTCGAGGAAGTATTCGCACCGGTAGCCAGACTTGACACCATAAGGGTGATCCTTGCCCTTGCAGCTAGCAGAGATTGGAAGGTGCACCACTTGGACGTCAAGTCGGCATTCTTGAATGGAGAACTCCAGGAGGAGGTATATGTTGCTCAACCCGAAGGTTTTACAGTAAAGGGAGAAGAGCACAAGGTCTACAGATTGCACAAAGCTCTTTACGGGCTTCGCCAAGCTCCTAGAGCATGGAATACTCGGTTGGACAAAAGCATGAAGAATCTGGGATTCGAAAGATGTACACATGAGCAAGCAGTCTACAAGAGAGGTAAATCTGAAGAAGCACTCATTGTTGGTGTGTATGTAGATGACTTAATTGTCACAGGAGCTAGTGACAAAGAAATAAGCATCTTCAAGAAACAGATGATGGAGGAATTTGAAATGAGTGATTTGGGTTTGCTCTCTTTCTATCTTGGGATCGAAGTGGACCAAAAGGAAGAAGGCATTACTTTAAAGCAGACAGCTTATGCCAAAAGGATACTGGAACAGTTTGGCATGCAGGATTGCAATGCAACCAAGTTTCCAATGGAACCAAAACTGAAGCTGCACAAAGACACTGAAGGGGCACAAGTAGATGCTACTGAGTTCAGGAGGATGATTGGGTGTTTAAGGTACTTAACTCACACCCGTCCAGACCTTGCTTATGCAGTCGGAGTGGTAAGCAGGTACATGGAGAGACCATCAACTATGCACTACAGAGCTGTCAAACAGATATTAAGATATGTGAAGGGAACATTGCAGCATGGGCTATTTTACAGGAGGAGAGGGAGTACCAGAAAATTGACTGGGTACTCAGACAGTAATTTAGCTGGCGACACAGATGACAGAAAGAGCACCGGAGGAATGGCGTTCTATCTCGGTGACAGATTGGTTACTTGGAGCTCCCAGAAGCAGAGGACGGTAGCATTATCTTCCTGCGAAGCCGAGTTTATGGAAGCTACCGCGGCAGCATGCCAAGCCCTCTGGCTACGAAGTCTGATTGGTGAACTAACAGGAGAAGAATTTAAACCTGTTAGTTTATATGTTGACAACAAGTCTGCTATTGCTCTGATGAGAAACCCAGTATTTCATGGTCGCAGCAAGCACATAGATACCCGGTTTCATTTCATTCGAGACTGTGTGGAAAGAAAGCAGATTGTTGTGGAGTTCGTCAGTACTGGCGAGCAGCGGGCAGACATACTCACTAAAGCATTGTCGAGTGTCAAGTTTGCAGAGATGAGACAATTGCTTGGAGTGAGAGACCTTGAGCCAAGTCAAGATTAGGGGGAAGTATGTCAGGATAATCTTGACACTATTAGTTTCTAATTCAAATAGTTTACCGATCCGGATTCTAGTAGTTAGGAGTCCGGTTCACAGTTTGTTTCGGAGTCTGTAATCCTAAGTACTATTTATATTCCTGTATTGTCGTTGTGACAGAATTGAATAACAGAGGGAGTTTTCCCAACAAGTTTAGCTTCTGCTCTCTGTTTTTCCTCTCGCGTTTGTCTTCTTTGGGCGTACAGATCCTTGGCTGATCTCCAACAGAAGGAGGAGGAGGCGGCAGCAGGATGGGACTAAGGGCGAAGAAAAAGGAGGGGAGCAAGATCACTAAAGGGGAGGACCAAATAACAACGGCAGCAACAGAGGGAGAGAATAAAGGAGAAAAGAGGGATAGAGGACGCCAATCTGCCCGATACCTTTTGTCTCCGCGCGTGTGAAGCGTGTGGGCCTACAGTGCGCAGGAAGCGCGAGTTAGCGCATATGCATAGAATAGAAGCCCACCTTTTGGTTCATATATACATCATCGCAAAAATTGGATTGCATGTAACTAATCAATCAAACGCCGAAGTATTCAAAGGCATTGCCGAGACGGCGGCCGGCGTAGGGACGGGGATGGTCCGGGTACGAGCACCCGGTGCTGAACAGTAGCCAGTGCCGCCGGCACCGCTTCACCGGCAGGTCGCCGATCACGCGCTTGCCCCCGTCAGGCGTCTCGAGGTGCACCCAGTCGTCCTCGAACACGACGCGGCAGATGCCGGAGGCGGGGTCCTGGCAGCGCTTGGCCTCCGGCCAGCGCGAGTCGAGCAGGCGCATGTTAGCGACGTAGTTGCCCTGGTAGCTCCAGCTGCACAGCACCGACCCCATCCGGCCGTGCTCCACGAGCAGCTCCGCCACGCGCCGGCCGCCGCGGGGCAAGCGGCCGTGAGGCACCACGCTGAGGTCGGTGAGGAAGAGGCCGCCCAGCGCGCGGCAGACCAGCTGCATGCCGCCCGCCGCCGGCAGCCGGTTGTCCACGGCCGCGTAGTACGACTCGACGCCGTCGACGGCCACCGCCGCCAGGACCACCGCCACGGCGACGGCGACCAGCGCGGCGGGGCCTGCCATAGTTCTTGATCGGTTCCCTGCTTTTGTTTTTCGACGCGTTAGCTGGGCGCTTGTGTTTGTTTGTGGCCATCTGTTTTTATACCGCAGGTACTATGCTATTTTACGCTATTTTGTGTGCTGGGTTCGGTTGTTTCCAATGCGAAAGCAACCGCATGTTACTTGACAAAAGCGTGTGTGCTGTCAAAGCAAATTAGCCAGCGAGGGAGAAACAAGGCATGCTGCTATTTTTATCCAGGAAGCTGCATCCAGTCACAACTTACTACTGCTTTGGATATTTGAGCTGTGGTCATTTAGATTCCCTGCCTTCCAAGTCAAATCAGATTATTTACAGGGGTGTTGCTAGGGATGAAAAATGGATACGAAGTTATCCGTATTTATTCGTGTTCGATAAAACATGAATACAATATGGATTTCCCCATCAAATCAACGATTCCTCTCCGATTTGTATTTGTATCGAAATTCATATTAAAAAAATACAATTAATGCGTATATTGTCGAGACCCTCCCTATTGCGTGGAATACCAAGAAGGTCTCATGTGCATACTGTACTACTTCCAAGATCAGTTCCTAACATGCATATTCGCAACATTATTATCACATTCATACATAATGGTCATGAATACATAAAAGGGATATTGTTCGTACAGCGTGGCTAAAAAGACCAAACTAAAATACAGTGAAAGATACAAATGTCCAGTAGTAGGCCTTTTCCTAAAATACAGTGGAGGGTACATTGGGATGGCCTGAGGTCTCCTTAAATAAGTGCTAGGGAGGTGGCCTACCGTGCGGGCTCGTGAGCGGAATTCGGTGGACAAGGGGAAGAGGATGCCGGCAAGGAATGGCGCAGGTTTTTCTGATGAAGAAGGCATGCATGCATGACAGGTATTTGGTAGAGGCAGTGGCTCAGCAAGGTGTAGGGAGCAGGCGGCATGGCGGGAGGACTTGATAGCTCGGTGGCTCATGTTCTACCATGGCGTCGTCTTTCTCCTAGCACGACAATGCTAGGTAGGGATGAGGGGCTGCCATGGCAGCCATCTGGTGGCTCGGTGGTTGCTGCGGTAGGCGTCGGCTGAGACGTGGCCGTGGAGGACCTAGGCACAGGCACGCGCTCTGGCTCACGTGTGGTGAGGACGGAGTGCGCATGGCGCGTGGACGGGCAAGGCGGGGCACGCACAGGAGTGGTACGCGGCTGATAGGCAAGCCTAGGACTAGGAGCAGTGAAAGAGCGAGAGAGCGAGGGGAAGGCTCTCGGGGAAGCGTCTATTTTGGCTTTAGGCTTTCTTGGCAATGAACACGGGCTTGGAAAAAAGGCGCTTTCCTTTTTGGGTATTTTTTATTTTTATTTTTGATTTCATTTTTTAGCCAAGGATTCTCAAATTTATTTAAGCTATCAAATTCACTTAAAATTTTATGCAAATTATTTGAGGAATTTAGAGGTAATCCTAAAGCTAGCTACCATAAAAATTTTAGATTATGATCAAACCTGAGGAATTTTCTAAAAATCAAACATTGCCTCTGTTCTTTTGAAAGTTTCTATTTTTGATTTTTTTAATCTCTAAATTATTTCCAAAATTTATGAAACTTTTTTGGGGTTATCTTCTGATTATTTATGATTTATACCAATTTTTTGGAAACTTCTTTATCTAGAAAACTGAAGTTTAAAATTCATAAGCCTTTCTTGGTTATTTTAAAGCATTTTTCTTGTTTACAAAAATTCCAGAAATTTGAAATAAATGTTGAGAATTCAATTTAAGGCCCAAGTCAATTAGTATACCTGCATTCCTCATTTGATGGATTTTTGGTATGTTACAAATATGGTATGGAAGTTTCCCACCTGAATTTTTATTTTATTTGAACCATTCATGTTTGTATTCAAATTCGATAAAACAATATAATTATTTTATCATAGTGGATATTTTTTAATCCATTGTGAATTCATATTCCTTTAGGTGAAATAAATAGACTAGAATGATTAAGTGTGATTGTGTGAGGATAAAGTTTTACCAATATCTTCACATGGCGTAAGTTATGAGATATCAGGATTTGACCGAATTGAGTAGATATTTGATTCATTTTCATATTCGCTGCACTACACTATAACCCAATATTCCCGTCGGACATGTGTTGGTAAAATTGGCCTTCATCAACAATCTTCCATCGAAAAAATAAGTTGCAGGCAACGGAGCTCGCCGGCCATGCTCATTAGACCGGCCACAGTGACTGCTTTCCACCAAGGTTTCAAATTTTATTTTTGGACCACATCTCGGAAGTAGTCGAATTTGAAATTTTGGTAGGATTTTAGAATTTTGGCTGAAATTCAAACAAAATTTAAACAAAAAATTTGAAATCCAATAATTTTGAAACCAAGAAAACCGAAATTTCGACCAAAATAACCAAAATCTGGTCATTTTGAACCACCCGTGAAATAGTCTCCCGAGGCTAAAAAAATGGAAACAATACGAAAAAATCATGTAAACTTTTATCTACATTTTCTATCTATTTAAATGCAAAATACTAAGTATTTGCATGTAACTTTTACGTACGGTATCCATTTTCAGCGTTCTTAGTACTTTTTGAAAGCTTACTTTGAGATACATTCGAAAGTCCAAAGTCTAGCTCTGATGGTCTTCACAAGGCTTTGAAAAAGTGTCGACCCAAAAAATATCGCTTAGGGCCTCAAAACGGTCTCTGAAATTTCAGTACCTGTTTCCATTGTTCGTTTGCCGTCTAGTTTGAGTTTTCTTTCTTTTCAGTTTTTGTAATATTTGTTTCTAGTCCATAATATAGAGTGCGCTCATTTGTTTGATTGCTTCTCCAATTTTATTAACATATTTTAATTAAAGTTTATTTTAACTTGTGTGACCGGTTTGCTAGCTCAAAGAAGTGTGGCTCACAAAACTTATGGTAAATTCCTTCATGTGCCATATTTATATAGATGCACACCTCAACACAAGTTACTTGGTCCAGTTCTGATGACAACTTCCACCAAATTAAACATATATTAATTTGTCTATGTATTTTTTTGCAAAATTTTCATATATATTCTTTATAAAAGGCATTACAATTCTCTACAAAAAAAATTTAGAGTGAAATCCGGTTCTAAAAATATCAAATCCGGTCAAATTTAGGGTAATTTGGATCAAAACACCAAAATTGTAATTTCGATAAAAAAACAAAAATTTAGTCGAATTTCCTGAAATCATTGTAGTAATTTGAAAATTTTCATTTTTTTATTCTATCGAGATTTGAAATGTTGGCTCCCATCAAAATTCAAGATCTTGATGAGATTTTGAACCTTGCTTTCCACCAGCTTTGTTTCCGATCGTTCCCCTTGTCCAACATTTGCACCTCTTGCGTTATGTTTTCTCTTGCATTACTCGTTAGGATGTATGGGCACGGAGGTGATCCAGAAGGACTTCGGCGCAGAAAAACGGGTCTATCTGGTTTGAAATTAGCTTTGCGGTACCTAGACTTAGATTTTTAAATGGGTGTTTAGATCGTTGCTATATTTTCTTAGCATTATATTCACATGTCATATAATCAGTTTTTTTTGTCAAACTTTACTACACTTTTAACCTTAAACTTTGTTACTATAAAGTGTAGAAAGACACACCAAAGGTTAATTATGGTTGGATTGGTTTCAAAACAAATATGTCGGCATGTGCAATGATTCACGGTCAGCTGTCTATAAGAGATACTATTAGGATTTTATATGATGTGGAGGAGAGAGAAGAAGAAGATAAAAAGCTATTGTCTACTATTTAGTATATGGGAACATATCCTGTGTAATCTAGAGAGTTGGTGAAACCACGGTGCAACCTAACTAGAAAATGTTTTAAAATTTTTGAAAAAATCATGGATGTACATCTCAGCTTACCCCATCTACATATAAAATTTCATGATCAAATTACGTCCTGACTAGAAGTTATCAAAAAGAATCAAAATTGCTTATGATCAAGTTTGTCTTTTTTATTACTCTTAGCACAGGACGAATTTGATCATGAAATTTTATATGTAGATAGGGTAAGCTGAGATGTACATCCATGATTTTTTTTCAAAATTTTTTGAAACTTTTTCTAGTTGGGTTACACCGTAGTTTCACCAGGCTATCTGATTGCACAGGATATTTTTCCTTAGTATATAGTCTTATAGACAGTTTTACATTTTGTATATCATTATATAAACAGATTATTAATTGAATGAGAGACCATTATAAACAACTATATAGATGATTCATTGTACGAGTTGTTTTTAATGCTGTCTGTAAATAATATAGAGATGTATTATTGATAGTTGTTGTCTATACTATTGTACTCAAGTGCAGCAGGTATGGCATAATGTAGACACGGGGCTCCTACTTGTCTTACCGCCGATCTCAACGAAGTGCGTGAGGGAAACAAGCGATCGAAGCAGCCAGTGCAAAGGGTGGTGGCGCCGGTGAGGCAGAAAGCAGAGAAGGGAGGAGGCGTGGAAATCGAGTAAGCGGGGCAAAATGGATATTTCACATGTGAATTTCTGCCGACAAGAAACTGAAAAAAAGGCAAAAATAACTGAAGAGCTGCAAATATTGACCGTTGTTTTCATGTAGTCGGTGGCATTTTATTAAAGTCAAAGTTAAAAGGCCTCGCACACCAACAGCGTGGCTAGTTAGGCCGATGGTTGATTCGACTTTGACTCCCCGTTTTCTATGGCTCCGAATGTAGAGGAATTTCCACCAGAAATTCGACTTTGACTCCAACCCAAGCGAGCTTCTCCAGAGAAGAAATGATCACTTTTTAATCTCCATGACTATTTTTTTTGTTAAATTTAGCCTATTTGTGAATGGGATTATAAAAATCATGATAAAAAATAGAACTATTTTTATAATTCCATTTATAAGGGGTTAAATTTGAAAAAAAAATTGCTATGGGCTAGATAGCGACGATTTCTCCGGGTAACACTCGATACCTTGCGTGTCACCACTAGCGCCGTCGATCTCCGATCCACCGCTCCATAAGGACGAAACAAGGGAAAGAAGAAACTCCGCGTTGAGCCGTAAACACCAAACTTTCCGTTCACCAAGGCGGAATCCCCGAACCCTCTCCTCCTCCCATCTCTCTTCCTCTCCACTCTCTTCCGGTCGAACGAACCCGCCCGCCAGCCGTTCCTTCATCTATCGGCGATGACGCTGGGCAGCTCCGGCGCCGGATCGAGCGTCGTCGGTGAGCAATCGACCCCACCTTCTCGCGCTTCTGTTTCTTCATTCTCCCTCGAAACTTTTAGGCCAAGAAAGCCGCGCGATTTGGTCCGGTCTGGCCTCCTCTTGTGCTGTGGTCGTCGGATCTGCTTGCTCTTGATCTTAGAGGCTCGAGCCAGAAACACGCATCTTAGGGAAGATATGTGAGGAATTTGGCTCGAAGCGATCAGGCGCTGCCAACGCGTTAATTACGAAGCAATAATTGTGAGGCGCGTTATTAGATACCATGTATATATCTGTATGTTAGCTTGTTCACATGCGGTTGCCGCACATGAATCGAATGGTCTTGGATGGCGGTATGGTCGCTGGCGTGAGAATACTGCGTTGTGGGTCGGTTAGTTTTTGGTTTTGGTGAAATAGCGGTGGTTTCTTGAGAAAGATGGAATTGCTTGTGTGCTAGGAGGTGCTGCTGAGGACGTTTAGGTGGTAGGAAGGACACAGGAGACAGGATGCAGGGGATCAATGTGTTCTTTGATGATGATTCAGACTTTTGGTGATACATCTTGGTCACAGCTCAAGTGTACTAGAGTATGTAACAGTAGGGGGATAGTGGCTAGCAATGCTCTAAATGTACCTGAAGGTGTAAATTTTTAGAAAGATCTCAAATGCTCTCTTGACCATGACTTTGCTAGTTGCCTGCAGTAAAGGCACATCTGCCATCTGGATCAGTATGTTGCCTTGTTGCTGACAGTGGATCGAAATTGAAATTTTTTTGTGTGATGCCATGGCCCGGGTGTAAGTGCTTGAACTCATATCCGGGGCTCTAGGCAAATGTGTCTTCACTACATGCACTTGGATGTGTTCTCATCAATGTTGAAAGGATATATGTGATAGATCAGAATAAAGGGAAAATCAGAGAGAATGCATGGAGGATTGTATGTGACATTTACTTCTGTTATTTGTTTGTAAGAATCAATTTTGACTTTTTTGTATGGGTAGATCTTTCAGAAAGGTGTATGAATGATATGTGGGTAGGAGTGTTACACTAAGTGGTGATTTGTCACAAAACCAGATCATGGCAGTGCCTTGATTTGATTTTGGACAAATTGGGAGCAATTTATCAGGTACCATTCTACAAGAAGAGGATTTAGTGCATGCTGCATGTGTACTTCTGCATGTATGCCAAGCGTATTATAGCCATGCTGCTTATGTTTGCTGTGCAGAGATGGTCACTAAGTGTATTGCAACTGCTTATAATCAAGTACACAGGACACGGTTTTGGTGAGGAAATATCAGTTCTTTTGAACAGTCATGCAAATGTGCGGTAACCACCCATGTGTTGGACAGCAGTCCCCACATAAAAATGAAAAATGAGAAATGAAAAATGAATTTGCTACGCATAGATGTTATTGTACTAATATAGAAAGCCTTGGCCACACTACCTTCTGTGAGACTTAAGTGGTTCTTTTTGTTGCTTTTGTATATGTGCACACATGCTGGTTGTGTGTCGTAAATTTCTGGGTATGGAATATTATACGGTTGAGTGGTTCTAATTTGCTTCCACTAGTGATCTGTCTCTTCTTGATCTCCTTTTTTTTATTGGAATTGATCAATTGAGTAGTTTCTAGCTTGTCTGCATTTCGAGTATATTTTTTTTAGTGTTCTAATAACCAGTTGGGACTGTGTAGCTTAGAACAGACATGCTGAAATTGTTTTGCTTCGGCAATCATAGTGATTATGCTTGCCGAAGTTCATTTATCTTTACATAATATTCTACCAATTACTAACCGAATGTTGTGTGTGAAGTTACAATGTTTCTTGTTACTGTTCAAGTTTGAGATCTTCTACCATAGCTTTGCAAGAAAAATTATAGTCTAAGTAATTATCTATGGTGCTGCTAAGCTGTGTCCAATTGTCTGTGCTAAGGATTAGTAATGTCTTGCAAAATATGGATGCTAACTCCTCATTCTAGATGTCTGGAATTTGGTGATTCCCATCACAGGGTTTTCAATTCCTCACAGAGATAAAATATAATTTTCGTTTGTCCATTTCTTTTTGCACTGTCCCAACTACTCCCAAGACCCTAGCAACAGCTCTGCGCATTTTTCTTTTGCTTCACAAGAAAACAGCTGACAGTAACTTCTCTGCTGTGCACATTCCCCCCTTCATGGGAGAATGACTGGTGGGCCTGTTGCACTTTTTTTTTGGCTCGCATCAAATTAAGTAGTCATATCTAGTTATCCACGAGATCACCAAATTTTGCACAAGTGGAATGTCATTATCATCATTCTATTAATATTTCTTGTTGCTCCAGCATATAGCTAATTAGCTCTTAGAGAATACATATACATTGCACTATTGCTTATGGAGCTGACTAATATGTAAAATCCCTGTAGTTCCTCGGAACTTCAGGCTGCTAGAAGAGCTTGAGCGTGGGGAGAAAGGCATTGGAGATGGAACAGTGAGCTATGGAATGGATGATGCAGATGACATCTACATGCGATCATGGACTGGCACCATTATTGGCCCACATAATGTGAGATTACGGTCTCTTTACACTTTAAGTCCAACTGACAAAAATATTTCACCTTGCCACTGTGGAAACTAGTTAAAGAGGGAGGAAATCCACCTATATCGTTTTTCTTTTAATATCTTACCATCTTACTGCACTTCAGTCCGTCATTTTATTGGTGGAAAAGGCTAGTGATAAGAAATACAACTAGCCTTTCAACTCCCTTCCATTTTGCACTAGACAGGGCAAACCACTTACAGGATCAAATTAACATTACTGGAAAAGGCACTTTAAGAGATGTTGAGACAAGTCGCACTTGGCTCCACTTGTATTGCTTCTTTAAGTTATTTGACTTGTATGTTTGGTAATCTGAATGTCCTCTGTTCTTTCAATCTGGCAGACTGTCCATGAGGGTCGCATCTATCAGATGAAGTTGTTCTGTGACAAGGACTACCCTGAGAAGCCACCGTCTGTTAGATTTCATTCTAGAATCAACATGACATGTGTTAATCACGAGACCGGAGTGGTCTCTCTCTCTCTCTCTCTCTCTCTCTCTCTCTCTCGGGTGTGTGCGCGCGCATGTGTTTGTGCTTCAGTACTTTCCTGATTGATTTTCCATTTAATTGCGGTCATGTAGGTTGACCTGAAGAAGTTTGGTGTGCTAGCAAACTGGCAGCGTGAATACACAATGGAATATATCCTAACCCAGCTCAAGAAAGAGATGGCAGCCCCGCAGAATCGCAAGCTGGTGCAGCCCCCCAGAAGGGACATTCTTCTAGGGAAGTGCTCGCTGGCCCATCTCTGGAATCAGCAGTGACTTGTATCGTTCCATGGGAACTTAAGTAGTAGCTTCAGCACCTGGTGACCGTGGTTGTTTCCCAGTTTAATGTGCAGTGCCCTGCTATACGCGAACCATTGTGATCGGGCGAACTTCTTTTACCTTGCGATTGCCTGGTGGCTGTTAAGGAGATGGAATGAAACAGGTGCCAGTTTGGCAAATTGGAGGCATTAATGATGTGTAATTTAAGAAACTGCTGTGCCGAGGGAATGGGCAATTGAAGCCTTTTATTGCCTATATAATATACTAGGTAGAATTGCGCGCTACGCTGCGCGATTTTGGTAAAGTGAAAGCATGATGCCATAAACAGATCATTGGCATTAAAAAAATTAATCAATGAATAAGATGGTCGGTTGGTAAGTTGCTTAGCTAAGGGCTACATTTTAATCAAATCGGCAAAACATATTACTGGTATGAAAATATGGCAAACAAATAAAGTAACAAAATTTCTGACAACCAAGAAAAATATCTAGTTTGCTTGGATTAGCACTACAAAAAAGTTTTTTGAGACTATGCTTATACAGGTCTACCTAGCTTATTTGGATTAGCACTACAAAAATTCCAGCAGCACTGCATTTACATTTAGCACAACATTGGAATTCATACCTATACTCTAGATTCTAGAATAGATCATCCTAAAGGTCCTAAGTAGCGAATGGCACATAGAGAATAAATTACTCAGCTTGTATTGATAGGCAAGTTTGCTTGATTCGAAGACTTCCCTTGCACCAAACGCTGGCACATAGGTGCATTTGGGTTCGTAAATGCGGCTTGTTTGAGACAGAAATCAGCTTCACCTGCTACAGAAGTAAGAATTTTTTAGACTTGAGAGAAATACGGAAATGCATCTTCAGAATTACATTGAAGTTGCTATTATGCAGATAGGTTGAGACAAGCTAATTCAGTTTGTCTTATTTACTATATAACATTCCATATTCATCAGACAACAACCACAATAAATTTTCCGATATAGGCTATATTTTTGTCGCCCAATGCCTTTCTTACAATAAGCCCTCTTGTAGTTGTGATGACACTTGTACGTCGCAAGCACAACCGAAGCAGCAAATGGCAAAGAACAAGTTTACCATTAGAAAATTGCACCCCTATGTGAACCACTTAGGACAGCACACCGTAAGCATTGAACATTCAAGCCATGAAAGCATGGTCACAGAATAGATTCATGGCCTGGCTTATAGTATACAGTTCACAGCTCACTACACTACTGCATACACAACTACTGCTTTTGCTTCAAGGTCAGGATGACAATCCGCAACACAATATTATTTCCAAAGAGGGAAACTATTCAATAGGGAACATGGAAGAACCAAAGTATCCTACATAGAAAAGTCATGGTAAATAACCTATTGCTATTCGATAAATCATTAATAGGTTCTGAATTTCCAAGCTCAGGGACATACTTCAAGGGGGAAAGTCAATTAAACTTATTTCTTCATGTTCACTCGTAACTTATGATGTATATAGCTAGCCAAGCAAAACTTTGGCAGAAAATATATGCAAATATTCAGGTGCTCAATAAGGATATACTGGCGGGAGCATGTCTGACATGATTTCCAATAGAAGCAGCTATTAGAAGTATCTTTATAACAATTGCATAATGTAACCTGCAGAAAAATCTATATTAGCTCTAGATGTTTACCTCTAATAGTCTAATTAGTTTAGGGTGTTAGATTCAGTACGTATGATATAAGGGTGGTGCTAGAAAATGTTTGTTCGCATAATACCCGATGGATGCCACAGATGATATTGTCATCCTTTTCCAAGGCTATAGTACAAAATCAGTTGCAATCAAAATGTAAACAATCAGGCCTAGAAAAGAAATATAAAAGTGTAAATGGAGGGTTTAGGCGATGGCATGAAATTCTAGAGAGTTAAAATAGTATAATAAACTGAACCAATTTTATCAGGCAATCACCTCAAAGGAACATAATTGATCTAAAATTTGAGATGTGCCTTTTACGACACCAAGAAAAGGGACTTGTTGGGGTTTCCACTGTGCTGCAGCAAGTTAAAAAAAACAGAAAAGATAGTTAGAATTGCATTTCTTCTTTGACAGTTCTTGAATATTTAAAAAGATTCAAGTATTACCTTTCCTAAAGCCCAATCAGCAGAATCAAAGTAAGGCCTTTCATGGTCACGATAAGATATTTCCGTTTATGACTATATCGGTCTAGTTATAAACTAAATCAAGTATACACCAGCTTTTACTTTCATATAAAGATTATACAATTTAATTTGACAAAGAAAAACAATGATACTATAAGATAATGGTCCTGACCTTAGATATAAGTGGTGTCTTCTTGGGTAATATTCCTTCTTAACTTATGTAACATTAAAAGTAAAGCAGCAAGTCTCTGTATTGTCAGAGATTTACAATGCCATCTTGGTTTTCCTGACTATCCACACCAATACACTACTGAACTAAACCTTTAAAAACAATATGCTATACAAAGATCAGCAACTTAGAATAAAAACTATAAGCTTTCAGATTTGTCAAGAGGTAAACCATTTGAAATCTGCGGCTAATATTCCAAACTACAATAGTATTATTCAAATATAGGGAAAATCACAAGTAAATTAAGAAAGCATTAACAGTAAGAGCATCATTGAGAACATGAAGCCGTGCGGATCTAACAAACCCGACAATCTAACAAATTAAGAACAAATCTAGAATATGGAGGAGAAGAAGGTGAGCAATTGTACCTTATGAGAAGGGTGGCTGACAAACAGGATGCTTTGTGAAGCATATGGCAAAAGAATATCTCACAGAACCACGCTACCAAGCTTTAGTATTATGTTTAGTCATTATTCTTACCCCTTTAAAAAACAATGTGCAAATATTTAATGGCAAAGATTTTTTTTTGCAAATAACTGATCTAAAATTGCAGACGCGCCTTTTACAAACACCAAGAAAAGGGGCTTGTTGGGGTTTCCACCGTGCTGTAGCAAGTAAAAAAACAGAAAAGATAGTTAGAATTGTGTTTCTTCTTTCACAGTTCTCGAATATTTAAAGAGATTCAAGTATTACCTTTCCTAAAGGCCAATCGGCCAAATCAAAGTAAGCCCTTTCATGGTCCTGATAAGATATTTCCGTTTAAGAATATATCGATCTAGCTATAAATACAACTGAAGTATACACCGCCCCCCCAAAAAAATTACTTTATACTTTTTGTCAATGCTTGACGTCTTTTCTTATAAGAGGTCGTGCTGCCATACGAAATACATTTGGCTTATGCTCAAATTTGTGATAGCACCGCCACCCATCATGGTCTGCAAATATGTTTACAAATGAGGTCCTAGATTTCCTTTTTACAGTCACAGTATAATAGCTAATCAATTATGTAATTCATCCTAAAATCGAGAAAAAATTGGTCAGCAAGATGCTAAAACAACATAAAACATCACTATACCTTATGACAGTCATTCTTTGTAGCTTCTTTCTTCGACACCAGCCTCACGGTACTCTAAAAACCAATGCTATATGTGTTATTTGCACAAGAAGAGCATGATTCTTTTGTAGAATATGAGATGGGGAAAATAAGCTACATAGGGAAGAATTGATCACCTCGGTTTGTTCTCTAGTGAAATCCACACCAATATATGTAGATTTTTGTTTTGTGCACAGAGGACCCTTGGGCGATCGGACAACAAAGGTCTGTAATGTCTAGCAAATGGTGCGGTTTGCACGAAGGCTGCTAAAACCAAGAGGCCAATGAGTCTGAGTTTTGCTATTACTGACTATAAACATTGTTCTCTATTGTTTACTAAGCATGAGCTGCGAGAAGAAGGCAAATTAATCCTTGATATGGATATGAAACTGTTACGAAGACAAAGTCTGAGACTATTAGGATTCATCCATTATGTTTGTAAAGATGTAGAATGGAAGTTTACGATGAAGTCATGCGCTACAAATAATGCCTTCAATCATAGCCTACCAATTTTAGATACACATTGAGCAATTGAAACAAGGAAAAATGTTTGTATTTCTGATTTGGCGGTGAGGCACCGCCAGATCGAGAAAAATTGCAAACATATACAAACACCACATCGTCTATATGATAAGTGTAGAAATCATATGTGGACATGAATCTAAGGTAAAATAGGAGCACTCGGAAGCCTAGCAATTTCAGATACACATTCATAGCTATTCAAAACAAAGAAAAATGTTTGTGGTCACGATTTGGCGATAGGTATTGCCGATCGAGAAAAATTGCAAACGTACACAAACACTACACTGTCTATATGATAAACATAGAAATCATATGAGTGATCGCTCGATGAAGAAAAAAACAGTAACAAACTTTACAAACCGTGAGCAGTGCGAAATGAGCTACCTACATATAGGTCAATTACATAAAATAATCTGCATGCAGACAAAAACATAAGCATCAATTAGTGTTTCTGATTCTTGATTACCAAAAGTAAGCATCAATTTATAGCTAGAACTACACCTTCCATCCTCAAATCAAAACCAATGCAGTCAAGCATAATTTTCCCAAGCCTCGGCTCAATCCCCAATATGATCAGGTGGAGCCCAGTATCAATCAGCTCAAAGCCATCCTGGATAAACCAACAGTATCATTTGGTTCCCCTGTTTGCTGGAATACCAACTTTTTTTATCTGCGCTGCAACAATTGTAGCCCACAATACTTACGATCTACATTTCATGATTATAGATAAATAATCGGTAAAAGGAAAGGAGTAAACTGTATGAAGCACTGAGCAGGCCGTGAAAAACAATATCATTTTGTTATGTATTAACTGGGCAATGCCAAATCTACATCCACCAGAATGCAATGTATATTTCTTAAAATTCATTCACTGAGTAATAAGACTAAAACTGTCAGGCAAATAACTGCATGGCTAACATCAACCAAGCGTAAGTAAAGGCCAGCTCAGAAACAACATGATGATAAGCCTACACACAGGAAATGCAAGCAACAGGCAGAGGTAACAGGAAAAGGAAAAACACAACGACTAAGGACAGGTACATGCATAAGATGGAAATTGCAGAGCATAAAGAGAGCAACAATCGTAATATCAAGCACAACACAGAGTAAAATAAGGGCAATCGACACACAATAGGTTCGTCGGCTGGCCAACCTAAACGAAACGCGCAGACCATAAACAAGTATGCGTACTAAATCAAGCGGCTAAGCTGCGTGCGAAGCCTACATCAAGCAAAAAGTAACGACGCTGATGAATAAGAGAAGGAAGTGCTGCAAGACTAACCGCAAAGCAAAATCCGCAGGCATAGTCCGCAGACACAATCAGGCGTACACCGATGAAAGAGCCACGGCCGTCGAACGAATGTGCGTCAAACGGGCGAACGAGGCAGGGTCTGCAGGGAAAAAGAAGAACAAGATCAGCAAAGCCGAGCATGCGTATAACAACCAAACCCTAGATCATAGAGAGAGGAACAATCGCAACACCGAGCACAACACAAAGCTAAAAACCGACAATAAATACACGACAAGCTAGTCGGCCGGCCGATGCAAAGGAAATAAACACAGTGTAAGCAATCAATACGCAAAAAATCAAAAGAAGATAACCCGGGTGTAGAATCGTAAACTAAGGTAAGAGTAACAATGTTGACAAAGAAGGCAGGCATCGGCCGAAAGATTTGTCGCAAAGCGCGATTCACAGGCTGAGTCGACGAAGGGGAAAAAATCACAGCGGAGAGGCTGAGCACACGGAGCAAGCCCGATCGCCTGGGAATGGATGAAGGGCGACGCAACGAGCAAGGGCGATCGCCGACCTGGGCCAAAGGCCGGCACGATCAGCAGGCACGATCAACCAATCACCGACGGAAGAGGCGCACCGGGCGAAGGACAATCACCGACGGAAGAGGCGCCGAGGCGAAGGCAGACGGCGGACATATCGACAACCGGCTTGATTCAGGCGAGCTGGGCGAGGCAACGAGGGCGAGGAGAGGCGCAAGAAGCGTGGGGAGGTCCTGCGAGCAAGCGGAGGAGGCGAAGCGGGCGGACCGTCGAGCGGCGCAGCGAGGACCGAGGCGGCGGATCTCACGAAGCCGAGAAAACGAAAAGAGGGAGGCGTGGAAGAGCAAGCGCTAGGTTTTTGGTGCGGGAGTCGGAGGACCGATCTGGGCCGTTCGCTGGGATCCGTCCGATCCGCTGGCAATGCAAGGCTCCTGAGCGCAGGATCCCGATCGAACAGTGGTGAAAATTCGGGTGACGTGGCATGGCTGAGGAGGCCCCAATTCTCTTGGCTTTAATAGATTAGTTATTCTGTGTGGTTACCACCAGCATGATCCCTTTGAACCGTTGTGCCATGACATTTTATCCAGGTGAAATCTTGCATGTTTGTTTCATTGGGATTAGCTGCCCGCCTGTTCTGTGTGGGTTGACCGGTGAGAGGCAATTATCTACTCTGCCAGTTTGGCATCCTGTGGTCGGGTGGTTCTAACTAAAACAGAGTAGAGTGATCCCAGTCAGGTAGCCTACACAACATAGAGTGATCCGAATGGCACTAATCACATGGTGGTGTACAATCATCTTTATGTTTATTTAGGGGCATGAATAGGTAAATTTTGTTGCTTAGATCTTTCATTAATACTAGACACGCGGGCGCGGCGCACGCCGCGCCACAACGTGACAGGCGTAATACGAAATCCGTTTTTTTTCCGTGAAGAAAGCAATATAGATGTAATTTAAAAATCTCTAGGACGGAGCGTACAATCTTCGCCACACGAGCTGTAATTTTGAGAAGCTTCTGAGACTCTACAATAAATTCCACGTAATTCTAAAAAGCTTTCCAATCTCTAGAACATTTTTTTTGGGCATGATCACCGGGAAAACAAGGCCTTGCTGCGAAGAAAGAGACAAAAAAGCAATTCGCAAAAATCTCCGGAATAAAAATAAATCTAGAAGTTTCAAAGCCCTTTTCGTAGAAAAAGGAGGGCCTTCTTGTAAAATCTCGGACTAAAAATGACTTCTACGTAATTTCGGAAATTTTTACGCCCTTTCCGCAAAAAAAAAACACGCGCGCGCGGCGCCAAAAATACCCACGCGCCGCTCGTGGGCCCCGCCGAACGGCAGCGACACGCGTCAGCCGGGAAAAACCAGGCGTAACGCCGCGCGGATTGACGCGCGACCTCTCGATCGACGCAGCTCTACCATCGCGGCGCGCACGCGTTTAATCAGTATTGCCGCGATTAATCACTTAACCCTAACAAGCGCGTGAATAAAGTAGGCGACGTGGATCAACGGGCTTCGCGCCGTACAAACGAGCGCCCGTTTTTCTGTTCCCAGGCGCAACGCGGCGACCGGATGTGCGTCGAAGGCGACGTGGACACCTTGAGAAGGCCGGAAAGCTCCCATCTTTATATACGGTAGTATATATAGCAAAACAAGTCGTCTGCCGCCATTGTTTTTGACCGCCCGTTATGTCGTTCCATTCCTGTTCTGGTCAGTCGTACATGTGGCCAACATGCAGTTAGTGAAATGCTTAGTCGGGAATACAACGACGCTACACGAATAGTTGCTTTGCGATGCTTAGTCGGGAATACAACCACGCAGCCACGCTGGACGAATGGCTGCTTTGCGAAAAAAACCTTAGGTGGCTTTCATATTGCAAAATTGCCCTTTAGCCTCTATCTTTCCTATCAGTTCACTCACTCTATATATGAAGCCTTTTTCATACTCCTGAGTACATACTCCCATCTCTAATTTACCACTTAAACGAATATGTTATACTCGTTTATTATATTCAGTATACTTCAATAATAATTCTAAGATACTCCAATTCGATATAGTTGAAAAATTTCATCGAAGCCCTTTATTTCGCTATATACACTTTTCCATATGTAAAAGAAGTGTATAAATAAATTGTGCTATAAAAAGTGGATCATGATAAAATTTTTATGGAACTCACTTTAGAGTATCTTATAATTAGTACTAGATTATACTTAAAATGATAAAGAGGTATAACAATATCATTTAAGCAATATACTTAGAGTGGGAGTATGTACTCCCAGGAGTATAGAACCATTTTCCTATGTGTGTGTGTGTATATATATTGTAACCATACGGATGCCACGCCTCGTGTCGACATGTAGCGCTTGGAACTGTAGAAACTACAATGCATCTACAGTATTTTGTTTTCATTTTTTTGCATTTTTTTGGGAAAAATTTCTCTCTCTCTCTATATTCAACATAAGTTACAATATTTTCTTTATTTTATTTTCTTCTAAAAAAAATCAATCCCTCCTAGTTAGAATTGAGGCATCCCCTGCGGCAACGCACGGGGCTTTACTACTATATCTCTAATCTTGGGGAAGTATAGAGCAGCATGCCGGCCAGTGCCACGCGCCCTCAGACCACTTTAGTCTCTAGAATAATGCTACAGTATTTTTTTATTTTTGTTAATTTGTTTTGAAAAAATAAATTTTTAAATTTTTTTTGGAATTTTCCCCTCCCTGTTAACGTTCGGTAACATTTTTTTTACTTTCTCTATTTTTTTAGAAATTTTCTTCTCTATTAAAATTCAGAGGTTGCCTGCGGCAATGCGCGATCCTGATTAGCTAGCTGTATATGATTACTCCTGGTGATCAATGGGTAACATTTTTTTGTTTGATTTAGCAACAACTGAGTGCACTATTCAAGCTACAACAATTGCAAAAAACCATTCCACAGATTTCAACCGGCGGAGTATAAGACTTCACATACCTTATGCCCACGCACATATATTGATGAGCCGACAGTACACATACTGCTCCCTCCAGTCGTGAAAGCTTGTCGTTTGGGACCCTTGCCAGTTCACAAAAGCAAGTCGACGGGGAAGTTTTATGGCCACTTGGCAACTTTTGGCCTCCTGATAACTTTAAGTCTACCCGTTTATTTTTATAAGGTGTATTTTGACTTTGTACAAGGATTAAGGTTGCGTTGAAATTAAGAAAGATACGAGAAAAAATAACTTAGATGCCCCCCACTTAATTGTCTTAGAAGATGAAAGATATACTTTGTGTAGGTGATAACGAATAAATACATATAGATGAGAGAAAATAAATAGGGGTATAGAAAGAAATATCTCATTAAATCTACATGCAAGACATACATTTATAAACAAGACCATTTAAAAAATAGGCCTTATAAAAAATAAACAGAGAGAGTACACTTGTATGTAGGGATGAAAATTGATCACATAGTTTTCGATCAATACAGACAATTTTTGTAACATCCCCAATTTCAGGTTTCTGCTAAAAGCTAATTTAAAATTAGTTAATTACAAAATTTTGTTTTTCATCGATGTTATATTTAACTTGGCATCATTATCCATCCGAAATTGAAGTTCGATCTTTTACCGTCCGCAAAGTCAGAATTCCTAATTCCGGTCGTTATTCGAAATTTCACCCGAGTTCCAGAATGCTCCAAAAATCTTGAAACCCATTGAAATAGGTTCCAAATATTCTATAATAATTTTGGGAATTGTTCCAAGATTTTTAGAATCTCTCTGGTATTTTATCTCTCGCGGTCTTTCATCAAATTCAGTTTATTCGTTCTGAAATTGTATAAATTCCAAAATTCATCAAAATTCAGTAAAACTAATTTTATTGGGTTCCAAATAATCTCTAGTATTTTTAGAAATTTTTCCAGGATTTTTAAATCATTTTTGCTATTTTATTCCTCGCGTTTTTGTCCCTCCATTTCTTCCAACCAATGAGAAAGCGACATGTGGCAGGTACAGTTCATGCTTCTTCCGTCTCCGGCCAGCCACCTCTAGGGAACACGTTTCTTTTTCCTTCTATGGCTTTCTAAATTCAAATCATCATAACTTCTCATTTCCTCCACCAAATCATGCGTGGCTGGATCCATTGCGAAGAGGGAGACGAGGAGAACCCATTCCCCATGACCATTCATCCTTTAACTCATCGGAATTGGATTAATTGAGTAGAAACTGAAATGCACTCAAACATCAATAACTCGGCCGTTTCTCCAGGAAACGATGAGCTTCCACTTCTCAAATTGTCGTCCCGGTATCCTCTACCCCGTGCTCACCTTTTCCCTTTGATTCCGTGCCATTTCCATTTCCAAAGCTCGAGAAAACCGGCCTTGGCTCTCCAAAGACGCCGTGAGCCCTCCCCTCGATCGCCCCCCCCAAGCCAAGCCCTCCCTCTCTCCCTTGTCTCTTCCTTCATTTCTTCCATTGGCGCTGCTGCTCCTGGCATTTCTCTGTATAGGCACTTGGAGAAGAAGGCAAAACTCAATGACGTGTGGGGCCGTGTGTAAGAGACTCAGGAAATCAGGAATTGGAGAAAAAAGAAAGATCCAATTTTCATGATTTCCAAAATGCAAACGCTTATATCTTTTCCGTCCGAACTCAGATTGACCCCATTCAAATTTCTAAATTCATCTAAATTCAAGATCTTTCCTCCAGTGCTAATTTTGTAATTTTTGGATTTATCCTATTTTATTTTATTCATTTGGTTGTACCGCTTTTGCGTAGTGAAGAGTTTGCGGATCCGCCGACGCTGTCGTTGACCCTCGAGACTTCGCGCCTCGGCAGTATCGAAGGCAAATTTCCTTGACGCATTTTGATCCCATATTTACAAATGTTTTACAATGTTTTGTAAACATGCATTGCTATCTTTATAACCGTATGTCAAATATAGACTGTTAGTTATTCTGAATTGCTATCATCTCCTTGATTGTTGATATCCATGTTTAATTGTAACCTTAGGACACTTTGCTATATCATGTCTAATTTATATTGTGACATTTGATGGTTAGAACAGTAGTTTTGCTTAGTGCAAAAATTGATTAAATGACCTACGGGTGGGATTATATCAAAAGTATGATTTGAGAATTGTAGTAAAGTTCTTGCTGCTGTGATTGCAAAATAAAAATAAAATAAAAATGGTTTAGATTGGGGCGGAATGGTTTGTCGGGCGGGTGCGGATGGAGCATTGGTTCTGGTTTGTGAAAGCCGCCCTAATCAATTTAAGGACCGACGCTTATGACTGCCCATTCTAAGCATTACCGTGCAACCACATGTCAAATGGGCTCTGACCTGGCTGAATAATTTGTAGAAACCTAACTTAGACTCACCAGATAGTGGAATGTGGGTGCCTGATGGAGGCAAGTCGTATTTTCCCACACGACGCAAGAGGGGGCTTCTATACTGGGCAAATGGAACCCTAATAGCGGTGAAACCTCAGCGGGTGAGTCGGGTTAGGCGTATACATTGTAAAGGCCTTGTCATGATCTCTCTGCCGACACACCAAAGGAAGTGTGTTCATAGCGCTTGGCATTAAGAGATGATCATGTCTTGTGGGTAAAGCTGTACACCTCTGCGGAGTTAAAACTATTCAAATAGCCGTGCCTACGATCAAAGGCAAAGTGAAGAATGCTTTCATACTGGTAGACTTGGTTTTGGTTTTTTAAAAAATAACTGATGTTTTGTATTGGGATTCAAGAGTAGATGGAACTCTCGGATGTTTATTTGGCAGATTGAGCCAATCAGGTAGATAGAACCTGTTTTGATCATGACGGATAGAGTCGTGAGTTGGTTTACCTTAATCTTTTAAACTGTGCGGATAGAGCCAGTATACTAGTGATGGTGGATAGAACCTTCGCTAGAATAATATATATATATTCAATTGTTAAAATATTTGTTAAAATGTGCATTGTGAAAATTATTATTATATGGTTTGATGAAACTTGGCTTTATGCAAAAAAAACCCTATTAAGCCTTTCCTTGGAAAGCCCTACATGTTGCATTTTCCCAGACTTGCGGAGTACGTTTGTACTCACATGCTACACCAAATTTTGTCATCAGAGAATTACTAGAATGCAGTTGAAGATAATGAGTTCTATACCGAGGAGTTTGATGATGATCGCTAGGATAACTAAGCGTGCGCTCCTAGTCGTCGCCTGTGATGTCTTTTGGGTTTTACCTTTTTGTTATTTATTTCCGCTGCTTTGAACTATGGTCATGTGACCAGGAGATGTAATAATTAGCCATGTGGCTGGTATTTTATATTTATGTTATTACTTCATTCAATTCTGGTTATGATTATCACTACTTCACTGTGTGTACTAGCAACTGATCTGGGACTAGTATAGAAATACACAGAGATTAGGGATGGTAAATCTGGGGTCTCACAGAGGTGGTATCGAGCACAGACGGTGTGGGGCGTAACTTAGTTAGAATGGCAAAGTATTAAGGATTAATATTTTTTATAAAAATATACTTATAAAATTTTAAGTTCCTCTGCTTCTATCTTTTCTATCTTAGCGTCTTGTCCTTACCTTCTCCTCTATTTAAAATTTTTTTCTGACCTTGACTTATTTCAAAAATTTATAGATGCCTTTCTCTACCTCGTTTGCCCAGTAAGGTGGATCCTTCCCCTCGTGTTCCTGAGAAGGGTGAAGGGAGTAGTTAGTTTTTGTCTATAGCACCTTTCTTTTGTCTACGCTAGAATGTTATTAATTGTGTGTGATGGATTGTATCATGCTTCTAAGCATTTGTGATACAATCATCTTAATAAAACTATTTTGATTTAAATAAAGATTTCAGTGGGTGTTTTCTTTTGTTGGTTGCGCTTTTGTCTTGGTGGATGCTATTTAGATTCCCTATTTTCTTATCATTGCTTTTCCCTCTTTCCTTGTGCTTTCCCGTCCATGGTTTCAGGATGGAGAACCTGGCGAGAGGTCGTGGCGAGAGGAAGAAGAGGAGGCATGATAGAGAGCCATGGTCGTGGTCGTGGAAGAGTTCAAATCGAGGATGAAGTGCCGATAGAAACGGCGGCGATACAATGAGAATAACCGAGCACCGCCACCTCCAGTAAGAGAACCAAGTGCCACCCCACCCCGAATCAGCCTCCAAGTAGAGAGCGGATGATGGCCATGCGACTTCAAATCTGCAAGCCCTAGCGCAGAATGCCCTCCATCCACCTCAACCAGCCCGGCTCGGGCAGCAGCTCAACCTCCCGAGTCTAAGTTTGGGGAGTTCATGAGGACTAGACCCCCGACGTTTGCTAGATCTGTTGATCCGTTGGAAGCAGACGATTGGCTTAAGGAAGTTGAGAGGAAGTTATACTTGGCTCAGTGTGATGAATATGAGAGTGTTTTATATGCCTCTCATCAGCTGAAAGGAACCGCTGCAAGTTGGTGGGAAAATTACCTCGCTGCCCACGAGGAAGCCCAGAACATCACTTGGAATGAATTTGTGGAAGCTTTTCGGGCTACCCATATTCCCAAGGGGATTATGGAAATGAAGAGGCGAGAGTTTCACAAGCTGCAGCAAGGAAACCTTTCAGTTTCAGAATACCTGAATCGGTTCACCTAGCTATCTCGTTATGCTACTGAGGATGTTGCCACTGATGAGGCAAAAATCTGGCGCTTTATGGAGGGTCTTGACCCTAATATCAAAGTGCAGCTAGTCTCCAATGACTTCCCCACATTTCAGCATATGGTGAATAAGGCTTTGGTTCAGGAGGATACCCAAAGTCAGCTGTATGAATCTAGGAAGAGGAAGATGGCTTTTCAGGCTCATCGTGGCGCTAGTAGTTCTAGGCCACGTTTCTTTCAACCTTACTCCATCAGACCAGCAGTTTCTAGTGCTCCCAGGACTCCCGCTCCAGCTCAGCATCAGTTTGTTCAGGTCTCTGCTAGCAACGCAGGAAGTCAAGTTACTAAGAACCCCACAGCTACAGCAGGAATCCAGTGCTTCAACTGCAGAGAGATGGGACATTATGCTAGTAATTGTCCCTAGAAGCGTCAAGCGGTAACCCCTATTCGGTTCAACCTGGGGACTACACCAGCCCGCGCACCTACACCAGCTCAAGGGAAAGGAACACCGCAGACGCCGCGTACTCCTTGCACCATGGGAAGAGGACGTGTTAATCACGTCACAGCTGAAGAAGTCCAGGATGCACCTGACGTGGTGTATGGTAAGTTCTTTGTCAACTCGGTACCTACTTCAGTTTTATTTGATTCGGTTACAACGCATTCCTTCATATCGAGTATTTGGTTAGAAAGCATGGATGTGATACGAGTTAAACTTAGAAATCCTTACTAGTTCAATCTCTGAAAAGAACTAAGAACAAGCGCTATTTGCCCAAAAATAGAAATAGTTATAAAAGGGGTAAAGTTCCTAGCGAACTTAATATTATTGGATACTAAGGGTATAAAGTAATCCTTGGAATGGATTGGTTAACCAAGTACAAGGTCGAGATAGACTATGCTAGTAGAGCTATCTCCTTACTAATCTGAGGAATTCGAGTGGAGTTCTGTCTAATCTCTCCTCTAAGGGGTAGTACCTTGAATCGACAAAAGGTACATCTTTGGAAAGTGTGCCCATAGTGAATGAATACCGGATGTATTCCCAGAAGATTTGCACAGTATGCCACGGGCCAGGACATTGAGTTTATTATTGAGCTTGTACAGTACAGCTCCTATCTCAAAAGGCCTTACCGGCTACCGCTAATGAGTTAGCGAGAGATGAAAAACAGATTGAAGAAGCTGCAGGAGAAAGGATTTATAAGACCAAGTTCATCACCTTGGGGTTCCCTAATCTTTGTAAAGAAGAAGGATGGTAGTATGAGAATGTGCATAGATTACCGATCTTTGAATGATGTCACAATAAAGAATAAGTATCCTTTGTCCAGGATAGATGATCTGTTTGACCAGCTGAAAGGAGCCAAGGTATTCTCAAAAATTGACTTAAGATCAGGGTATCATCAGCTTAAGATCAGAAAAAAAGATATCCCAAAGACAGCTTTCACTACCCGATATGGATTGTACGAGTCCTTTGGATTAACAAATGCACCGTCATATTTCATGAATTTGATGAATAAGGTGTTTATGGAGCTTTTAGATAAGTTTGTTATCGTTTTTATTGATGACATTCTTATTTATTCCAAGAATAAGAAAGAGCATGAGGATCATTTGATGATAGTTTTGGAAAAGCTCAGAGAGCATCAGCTTTATGCTAAGTTCAGTAAATGTGATTTTTGGTTAAAGAAAGTTGTTTTCTTGGGTCATGTCATCTCGGCTGAAGGAGTAGTGATTGATCTTGCTAAAGTGAAGGCTGTGCTTAATTGGGAGCAACCCAATTCTATTCCGGATATCAGAAGTTGTCCTGGACCAGCAGGATATTATCAGCGTTTTATTGAAGGATTTTCCAAGATAGCCAGACCACTCACCCAACTTTTAAAGAAGGAGAAGAAGTTTGAATAGACTAAGTCTTGTGAGCAAAGTTTCCAGGAATTGAAGAAGAGGTTAACTTCAGCACCAGTGCTTGTCCGCCCAGATATTCGAAAGGATTTTGAAGTCTTTTGTGATGCGTCATGATGAGGACATCACAACCAAGGATACAACCGCTGCCCCTTCTTCCCCTACGACCACTACTTCGTCCCCGCCCATCGCTGTTTTGGCCGCTACTTCATCTACGACGCATGGAGGGCTTAATCCGGAAGCAAGGCCTTTCCACCCACCTTCGCTGGACCAGCACATCAAGATCATCCACCGAGGACAGCCCACGCGCCAAGGAAGGCCCAAGATCAAGCCCAATTCGTCGACAAGTCCGGTTCGGCCATCCAGAAGTAGCAGTACTTCAAATGGACATAACTTGGGCTCCCGGACTCCATTTTCAGTGTGCAACCACCCGTTTGAAAGGTATCAAGATAACCTTTCCAATGGATCTAGTCCCATTGCCAAATTCCTCATAGAGCGATGGGAAATCTCAGAACAATCTAAAGAGACAGAAATCCCGGGTGTTGCGCCACCTTTCTTTTGGGCCCAAGGCCCATGTATCTTAGGGTTTTGGTGGCCACCGCTGTTTTGGCTGCCCTACACCTCCTGGCCGCCGCTATATATGTGGCCACCACCGTTCTTTTACGTTTAGGTTTTGTTGTGTTTGGTAGACCCCGTGTGCGTCCCTCCTCGCGTTTGCGCGTGTCGACTAGACCGCCCGTGACGAGAAACAGAACCTCACCCTTGTATCTTTGAGATTATTGGATTGGAATTGCTCTCACCTTGTTCTTGCATGTTCTCGGTGATGAGGACATCTCCACAACGGATACAACCAGCTCTAACTCCACTCACCGGGAGGAACCACCACCTCAAGGACCACTCACTCGAGCCCGTGCACGTCAACTAAATTATCAGGTGAAGGCGTTCCTAAGTATTCCAATTAATGATACCATGAATGGGATGCTACTTAATTTTTGTGATGATGTGATTGTTCTTAGGAACCATGGGGAAGACCCACAAGGCACAAGGGAGTTTGCGTCCAGAGGGAAGAGCAAATTGGATTCAGCTTCGGAGTCCCAGAGATGGTCAACTTCAAACAGCCATAACTTTTGATCTAGGAGGCTTCTGGAGGTCTATGAATACAAGAACGAAAGCTCTGGTCGTCCTCTTTCAAACCAATCCAAGATCACCTCCAAATTCCTTCCGAGTCGACGGGAATCTGCAAAACAATTCGGAGCGCTTTTCCAGTCCGAGTCTAATTGGGCTTTAGTCCTTTATTCCGAGTTATGTCAGTAGGCCCATGTTAAGGCCTAGTGCTGCATGCCTTTGGACTATAAATAGCTAGCCACCACCATAATTAGGGTTTGGGTTTTGTTTGATTCAGTTAGCCAATTACTCTTGCTTGTACTTTCATGCTGCGTGCTTGACTAGGCGCCCGTCTACTGTTCATCGAACCCCAACCCGAGTGTTTTTTATTCCGGGACCGATCTACATTCATATTCGCAATTGAATTGCTTGTGATCTCTTGTTCTTGCTGGTTCTTCGATTGCTTGCAGGAACAAAGACCTTCGTGGTCGAGTTGATCGCGCTTCCGTGAGATCAATAACCTTGAGAGGTGGTGTACGGTCGCTAAGGCGCATAGTCGGGTTCGTTGTAGTCGGACGCCAACCGCCCTCCACCAAATTGACACTACCTCCTCTCATCGAAAGATCGGGGCGCCTAGTCCATATCACTCGGTTGCAGCAGGTACAAGGATCGATCGGGTCTTTGATTCGGTTGATCGCCTCGTATGGTGATGTTGCGATTGCTTTGTTGCTAATCTCATGGTTAGTAGCCGATCCATCTACTTCGTGCACTATCAAACCGACGTATCATTCTCATCGAGAAGATCGGGCCGACCTAGTGCGCATCAAGTTGGTATCAGAGCTCAAGGTTGCTCGGTGAGATCTTCCCTCAATTTTCATTTTCTACCTAGAGTCCAGAAAATTTGCCCCACAAAAAATTAGTAGATTGATTTTCTATCCGAGCCAATTTGTGCCCTAACTTTTACTACTTGTTCTTGGTTTGTTGAATCGTCGGATGCATAATCGTGTCTTTGCTAGTTTTAGAGTCTAGTCCCTTTAGAGTTTCGAGTTCTTGTCACGTTCTTGTCACCGAGTTGAACTCCATCGCGTTGTCACGTCCAAATTCGGATCCTCCTCTGTCCAGTTCAGTATTTTGGTTATAACTCTCTCATACAAACTCGGATTTTGCTGTTCTTATACTTTCCTGAAAGCTTGAGAAATTATCTACAACTTTGTCCATTGTGAAACTTTCCGGAAATGCCGTCTTCTTGCCCAAAATCCCGTCGGATTGGAATCTGTTTTCGTCCTGGATTTTCTGAGCAGTCTGTATTTCGGGGTCAATATCTCTTGCTTTCCTTATCCAAAATAGACGTTCCATATATGCAAATTGATCAGCTCGAAAAGATCTACAACTTTTCAGTTATACGTTTTTGCATTAGAAGCCAATAAAAAAGTTTGAGTTGTAATTCATCATATGTGCCACTTTTGATATTGACGAGGGCTGGGCGTCCCTTGATCGGCCAACGCACGGTCAACGGACTCCCCAAGCTCGGAAGGCCCCGACCACGACCTGTGCATGGGCCGAGGCGCTCGACCTAGAGCACGGACCCGAGCACGGACCCGCACGACCTCGAGGTCGGATCGGGCCTCGTTCGAAGCCATAGTCTACCCTTGGATTCCGGATCGTGCATTTGACTGGCGGTTGCCAAAACGCGGGTCGTGGGGATGAAGCAGGTGCGCGCATCAAGTTCGCAGCGGTTACTGCCAGCCCCAACATGCATGAAGGCCACTTCAGGAATCTCTCCGGGCGTTGCGTCTTGAGAGAAGTATAAGACCAGGATGCATGTCTCTTGAGGACCTGAAAAAAAAGATAACACGTCATAGCTCGAGATTAGGGATAGCCATCGAAAAACTTGAGCTGCAACACACCCATGCCAGGAGCGATTAAGAATCTTGCCGCAAAGCGGCCCGGAATAGAGCTATTACCTTCGAGGCTCGAACGATATAAACCTCATCTCCGCTTCGTTGGCGCCTGCCTACGACCTCGCTGGTCTATCATTGGCGTTGCACTTTACGGGTCCTTCATCCACTCTAACCCTGTTTCCGTATTTGCGGTCAGGCGATCCCGATCGTCGACAGCTGGCGCCCACCGTGGGGCCTGGTAGCTTCGCTCATTCGCAGGGACGACATCAAGGTCTTGGGAGCATGGCGCATTTCGTCGACGGACTTTCCTCGAGCGTGGGCTCGGGCGCCGATTCCGACTCCGCGTCCCTGTTTTCCCCCTCACCGCCGCCGCTCGAGCGGTGCGTTTTGATGGCGGACAGTCATGGCACGAGCGGGGATGCGGATGACCGTGATCCACAAACCCCTGAGGAGCTCGCCGAATGGTGCACGTCGCCATCAACCAAGCCATAACCGCCCTCCGTGAAGGATCCGGAGAAGGCGGCGCGTCTCTGGGCCCCGAACTCCCTCGCCGGAGCGCCTCCGCTATCGCTTTCGGGTCATAGCCGACCCTGGTAGAGGCGAGTCGAGCTTTCGGTCAGGCCTGGCGAAGAGCTCGATCGAGCTGCGACAAAGGCCATGCCTTAGCAACCGAAAGTCGGCACTCGAGACCCGCTCGGAAAGGCGGCGATTCTGCCGTCACGAGTGCCAGCGGGCGCCTCCCGCGTGAGGCGCCCTCTCGCCAGCAGCGGCCTCGGGACGAGGCCTTGACCCCGCCACGCCGCCGTCCTGCGGGCACTAGGCCAAGCAGGTTCAGGCTCGAGACAAGCCACGCGAGCTCCGAGTCGACAGGCAGTAGGTCTGAGGGTCTTTCCCCAAACGTTCCGCCCAGGCGCCGTGGGGTCCAGGACCGCCTGCGTTACCTACCAGGTGACTCCCGAGCCCGGCATCGTGGCCGTTCCCGTCGAAGGTCGGGCCGCCGAGGCTACCTCGACCTCGAATTCGGCAGCAGCGAGGACCTTGTCGACGACGACTACGCTCGGCGCGCGCCTATCCCGGCCTACGGCTGCATGGCATATTCCGACGACCTTTGTCACGTGCGCTGGCCGGCTCGATTCAAGCCAGCGTCGACAGAGCGCTTCGATGGGACTAAAACCCGACGAGTTCTGTCTATTTACTCAATAGCCATCTGGCGGCGGAAGCAGCGAACTTCGTGATGGCAAACTACCTCCCGATGTCTTTGGGCGGTGCCGCCGACACTGGCTCTTCAACGAAGCCCGGTTCCTTGGTCGTGGCGCCAGTCGAGCGCCCTCGCTCTAACTTTTAGAGTTATTCTGGCGGCGGGGAGAAGGACTTGGATCGCGTCATCGAGGCAAGGCGAGGCTGCCGTGACTTTGTGCGATGGTTCATTACGCCGAGAACACAGTCCTAAAGTATCTCCGGCAAGCCGTCATAAAGGCCTTCAAATTTGGCGTCGCGGCGGCGCCTTAATCAAGAATCTGGAGATCACCTCGAGACTTAGCGTCAACAAAATTTGTTCCGCATGGCGGGCGGTATCTGAATCGCGAACGACGCCGTCCGTGGAAGCGTGACTGACCAAGGTAAGCTTGTACGAACCCACAATTTGGACCATCAACTCCAAAGGCGCCCGACCACAGCGCAATAAGCGAGCGTGACCGCCGGAACCTGGCGGGGGTTGCGTGGGTGATCGTGTCGGCCGGCGGCGTGCGAGTTCTTGAAGTTGAGATCAAGCCGTGAGGATCGGACCCGCCAAAGTGGCCTCGACCTCGCCGGTATGAACTCGGCCCATAAGAGGCGATGGCCCGAACCCGGCGGGCGACTCTCGACGCGAGGGTCGAAGGAGCCAGAATGCGATGGTAGTTTGCCTTTCACAGGCGGCCGGTCACGACCTGCGAACCTGGCGGCGAGAGATGCGTGCTACCAAGGAGGGCGCTTGACGGGACATAGTAGCGTTGGTGCGGACTGCGATGACCCCGACTTGGAATTCCAGCAGGGCGAGCGCTGGATCGACGTCATCTTCGGCGGCTTACCAGTCCCGGCGCGAGCTAAAAGCCGCCTCATGTACCATCTACTAGGTTGCCGCCGGGAAACCCATCGAGCAACACTGCAAGTGGGCCGGCGCCACCATTACCTTCTCCCCGGAAGATGCCCTCCAAGGTATGGCCCGGGACACGAAACCGCCTTGGTCGTGACCCGACCATCGGCAACAACGTGGTCGGCGCGTCATGGTCGACGGTGGCGGCTCCTAAACCTCTCAATGGGGGGCACTTTCGTGGATCACGGATACCGGTCGAAGGTCAAGAATATTGCCGTCCCTTCTTGGGATTGTCACAGGAGCTCGACCACCCCCATGGGGCGGTGGTCTTGCCCGTCACCTTGGCGACTCGACCAACTTCGCGCGCCGAGCTAATCACCTTGAGGTGGTGAGGGACCTCCGTCTACGCCATCCTCGGACGGCTGCCTGGTCAAATTTATGGTGGCCAACCACTATAGCCATCGGTGCATGAAGCTCGAGTCCCCGGGCATCATAACCATGCGAGGTGACTGCGGTAGCTGCGGATCACGAAACCAAGGCCACAGCCCTTGCCGTATGCTACCCCATGAGGCCAGAGAGCCCACGGTGGCGCTCGGCGAAGGCGGCGATCCGGCCAGTGAAGCGATGAAGGCATGCCGCTCAAGGAAGCGACCGACCAAGTGCATCCATGTTTCGGCCAGAGTGAGTTCCAAATAGGAACTCGGGCTCGTCACCTTCCTCAGCGCCCGGCAAAGCATATTCGCCTAGGGCAGGCGGACATCTTTGGGCGTCCCAAGGAGGTGATCGAGCATAAACTACAGGTGAGACCCGACTCTCGACCTGTGCGCCAGAAGCTGCATCGTTTCTCCCCTGAGAAGGTCGCAGTCATCAAGGACAACCTTGACAAACTCTTGAAGGCTGGCTTCATTCGCGAGATCGACTACTCCGAGTGGTAGCCAACCCGGTTATCGTCCAGAAGAAAGGCGGGAAGTGGAGAATGTGTGTGGACCACACGGGATTGAACTCGGCCTACCCGAAGGACAACTTCCCGCTCCCACGCATCGACCAGATCGTTGACTCCATGGCAAATGCCAAGATGCTAAGCTTTTTGGACGCCTATTCGGGGTACCATCAAATCAAGCTGGCGGTTGACGATGAGAGCAAGACATCGTTCATCACGCCGTTCGGCACTCTTATTACGACCATGTCATTTAGTCTGCGCATTGCGGGGCCCGTTCAGCGCTGATGACCAAGGCGTTCGACCCTCGGATCGGCGAAACCTTGAGGTCTCGTGGGCGACATCATCGTCAAAAGCCCTTCGAAAGCGACCATGTTCGCGACCTCGAGAAACCGCCAACTGAGCGGTACAAGATCAAGCTCAATCTCGAGAAGTGTACATTGGTAGCGTCGGGAAAATACTCGGCTACATGATCGGGGCTCGGGGTTGGCGAACTTCGGAGAAGATTGAGGCGTCGAGAGGATGGCGCCCGACCTCGATCAAGCGGTCTGAGCCTCACCGCCGCATAGCCACCCTCGGCGAGTTCATCTCGAGGCTCGTGACGAGGGCTTCCATTCTTCAAACTCTGCGCAAGCACGGGGGCTTCAGTGGACTCGAGCGCGGCGGTCGCTTCGGCGACTTGAAGGTATACTGTCGTCCCCACCCCTCCTTACGCCACAACTGGCGAGAGGTTGCTACTCTACCTCGCGGCTACCACCTGCCGTCGGTCTTTGTTACAGTGGCGGAGGCGGGGGTCTCGGCGGCACCAATTTATTACATCGGCGAGGTCTGCATGGCAGAAGGCGCTACTGTAGTCTGAAAGCTGTTGTATGCTCTCCTCGCAACCCAGCAAGCTCGGCACTATTTCGAGGCGCACTCGTAGTCGTCGAGCAACTTTCTACTCGGGGACATCTGAGAACCAGGAGGGTGGCGGGTGAATAGCCAAATGGGCCATGGAGTGGCGGCGTTCGGCGTCGGTGTCGTGGCTCGGGCTGACCATAAAGTCATAAGTGCTTGCCGACCGTGGTCGGCGACGTCGCAGCCAGCTCGAGCTTGGTCGAGGAGGAGAAGCCTGGGTCATGTTCTTCGGCGGCTCAAGGTCTTTCAAGCGCTCGGTGGGATCCTTATCCTTACCCAGCGGCGACGATTAAAATCGTGGTTCGTTTCGGGTTTCCCGCGACCAACAATGTGGCAGAGTATGAAGTCCTCCTAGCGGGCCTACGAGCTTGCAAGGCTTTGGACGTGCGTCGGCTGGTCATGAAGGGCGACTCCCAGCTCGTCATCAACCAATTCAACAAGGACTATCAGTGCTCGGGAGACTCGATGGCAAAGTACCTCGCCGAGGTGAGCAAGATGGAGAAGTGGTTCCAAAACTTGGAACTCAAGCACATCCCCAGGAGGGACAACTCCAGTGCAGACTTCCTCTCCAAGCTCGGCTCCTCCGACGATGATATTCCCCCCGACGTCATCCTGGAGACGCTCGCGGCCCCATCGATCTCCGGTCAAGAGGTCATGCTCGCTATGGTCGAGGGTATCCCCTCCTGGGCCGACCCCATCCACGATTTCCTTGCACGGGGCAACCTGCCACCCGACCCTGCCGAGAGGAGCAGGATCAAGAGGCGGGCGAGCTTGTACACACTCGTGGACGGCATGCTCTCTGCGGAATGTTTCCGCGTCTGACGATGCATCCTGCGGAGGATGGTAAGTATCTGTTGAGCGACATTCACTCAAGCCTCTGGAGCACACTCTTCATCTGAGGGCGATGGTCGGCAAGGCCTTTCGCATGGGGTATTCTTGGCCTCTGACGCCGGGATGCTCGTGATATCGTTACTTTTGCCGAGCATGCCAATTCCACGCCCGAAAGTCGCATCGGCCCGCCTCGCGCTCCGGACCATCCGCTTCGCTTGGCCCTTCTCGGCGTGAAATTTGGACATCGCCAGCCCTTTTCCTCGAGCGGCGGGAGGAAGGAAGTTCCTGTTCATCGCTATTGATACCTTCACCAAGTGGATAGAAGCTGAACCGGTCTCGACCATAACTGCTCGGGCGGCCGTTCGTTTCTTCCGCTTGTTCGTGGTCACCAGGTACGGGGTTCCATGCAAGATTATCATTGACAATGGTACTCAGTTTACCAGTGAGCTGTTCCAGGAGTTTTCGCGAGGAACTTCGGCATCAAAGTATGCTTAAGCAATGGCCCACGAGCAATGGGCGTGGAAAGAGCCAGCGAACCGTCGTCGAGGCGTCAAGCGAGTTGCGAGATGAGCTCGAATCTTTGCGGTAAGACACAGGTGGGCGAACTTCCCACCGTCCTATGGTCTATTCATTACCACGACAAGCCGAGCCACAGGGTCCACACCCTTCCGGCTCGTGTTGATGCAACCAAAATCCGCCTCCCGAGGATTCTGTTGGGCTCTGCCGAGTCAGCAGTGACCAAGTCAACTTCAAGCACGGCGGTCTCTCGACCTTACTCTGCAAAAGAAGTAAGATGCCAGTGCCTTTGCTACGATCAACGCACTACACGCAAGCTCTTCGGAGACATGCGTCTCGATCGATGCGACCTAGGAAGCTCCTTGTTGGGGACCCTAGCCACGAGGCGGATTCGGGGCTCGTCAACACCAACAAGTTATCCCCACGATGGGAGGGTCCTATAGAGTCGTTTCAGCGAGATCGCCACGGGGCTTCTGGTGGCGATGCCGATGGCGAGAGCTCTCTAGCTCGTGGAACATAGACCAGCTTTGGAAGTTTTATGTGTAACCTCTATACCTTAAATTTCAATAAAGCTGTTCTTTTATTCTCGCCCTTTATGTCTGCTACCACTTGTGTTGATACGGTCCTCTTTTGTACGGGACCCCCTTTTTCTTCAAACACGACCTTCGTGCGCAGCACATTCGCTATTGGTCTAAGTATCGCGGGTTCGACGTTCACCCCCAGTGGATGAGCTAAAAGCGTAAGCCGAACCTCTTCGCAATCTAGCTCTCCCACATGCACGGGCAGGCCAAGAGCCTCGCCACTTTGACTCGGGCGGGCGCAGTCGCGGATTCGCGTTTGGGACGTTAATCTCGTCGTAACCATCTCTTATCGATCTCGCTTTCGTCACGTCTATGTCCCCTGCGAACTTTTTCTCCATTCCGCAGGTCATGATCGCTAGCGTACAGATCTTGCGCCCAAGGCCGGCGTTGCTCGACCTCGGGCCCAACGGGGGCTGGACAGTGGCACACTACCAGCAAACGACCTACAAGCACGAGCAAGAGCAAGGAAGGCGGACTCCAAACATCCTCGACGACGAACTTCAAAACGGGGCTAGACCTTTTTCATCCAAAAGTAATGTAGCCCTATCATGATATTTCCAAGCGTCTTTTACAGGGCAGCAGGAGGGTAAAGTTACAGGTCCGCCATCTCACGGACAAGCTTCTCTTGCTCGAGCTCGGCAACTTTAGCCCGCAAGGTCGAGATCACACTTTGGTACTGGAGGGCTTCCTTGGCGGCAGCCACGGCTCGGCGACGCTCGTCTTGGAGTTGAGCCAGGGCGCTTTTCGCCGCCTTGCTGGCGCGCCCGAGTTTCTCCTCTAGCTCCGAGATTTTGGTCTCCAGCTCGGGGGATGCCTTGGCCGAGTGAGACGCTTGCTCAGCGGCCGCCTTCTCCAACGCCTCAGCCTTGGTGCGCTCATCGGCGAGCGCTTGGGCCGAGGAGGCAGCTTGCTCCACGGCGGCCTTCTCCAAAGCCTCGACCTTGGCGCGTTCGTCGGCGCTTGGGCGAGGCGGCTTGCTCCTGGCGGCCTTCTCAGCGCCTCGGCCTTGGCGGCGTTAAATCGGCGCTTGGGCGAAGAGGTAGCTTGCTCCTGACGGCTGCTCGGCGCCCCAACCTTGGCTCACAGGGCCTCGAGCATTGAGTCCGAGGACGAGGCTCGCTCTGCGGTGGCCTTCTCCAGCGACTCTACCTTGGCGCGCTCGGTCTCAAGCGCCTCGGCGCCACAGTCGTCGAGTCCGCTCTGCTCTGCGACCTGGCCGTGCTCGCGCTCGGAAGTCCTGGTTTGCTCAAGCTCGGTCGCGTGAGCCAGCTCCTACGCCACCATCGTCCGGCGAAGGTCGTCGAGGTCCATGTTCGCCCGCTCGAGCTCTGCTTGGTCGACCTCGATGGTCGTGCAGAGCCTGGCGCGTTCGACCTCCCGCGTCTCCACTACATCCAAGAGCCCCCTGAGCACGTCGGCATGCTCGTGGAGGCCCTGCAGCCCTTGGGTGACCCTGTCGATCGCCTTGAGAGGACATAGAAAGTGGCCCAGGTAAGAAGTTGACGAGAAAACTCGACCTAACGTATTGCAGGGCGTGTGAGGGGACCACTTACCTCACGGAGATGATTCTCGACGTGCGCACGAGTGAACTCTTCGTTCAGCTCCTTGATACGAGCGCGGTCGATCTCGTCCTCTTCGCCCAGCGCTCCAAGGTTGGGATCAACCTCGACCTCCGCCGGCGCGTCTTGGCTAGGGCCTTTAGCCGCCGTGCCGCTGGCGGCTTGAAGTCCTACCGCCTCGGGAGGCCGGTTCGACTCTCCGGTTGAGGGGGGCACGACAGCAGCCACGGGCTCGACCTCCATGGCCGGGGCCCCGTCCGGCTTTTCGGCAGGAGTCGCTGCACAGGCGTTGCCAAGCCCAACCTCTATGGTCGGGGCTCCGCCCACCTCGGCGGGAGTGCAGCCGGATCGCCATGCTGTCTTCCACGGCCTTTGTCGCTCCCACGGCACAGGGCGCCACGACCACAGAGCGAGCGCGCCTCGAGTGGCCGCGACAGAGGTGCCCAGCCGCTGCCGTCTTGATGGCGGTGCCGTCATGGTCTCGGCGGCCGCCTCGCCAGTGCTGTAATCCTCACTGAGCGCGGGCTGGTTTTCCTCCTCGTCCGGGTCGTCGACCCCTTGGTAGAACTCACCAACCGGGGGCGAGCTTGGTGGCCCCGAGGGGGTCCGCATCAGGCGTGAAGGTCGGCGCGGGGCCAGCACATAAGCGTCCTCCTCCTCCTCGGACTCGGACTCGCATACTGGGCGATAGCCATCGTCAAAGTGGGCAAGTTTCGAGCTCGGGCACTCAAGGCCTGCGAGCAAGAACGGATGGCCGAAAAAAAAATCACGAGAATAAGCGAGGCGTGTCCGAAGCAAAAGGCCTACAGGTTGTCGGCCTCACTTGTGAGGCAGCGTAGATCCGGCTAGCCCGAGCTCGGGAAGCGCTCCTTCGCGTTCCCCAATCTGGGGCCTTGGAGCTCGCGCTGGGCCCGCCTCCTCTCTGCAGGCTGCCACAGGGTCGAGCTTAGGCGCCTGGCTGGTGGGGCTAGAAGACTGGGCGGCTAGCTGCCGGTGCTCATTTCTTTGCAAGAGGGAAGCGTGTCAAGCAACAAGAAAACCTGGCGCAAGCTCGGGGGCTCAGCGTCGGTCCTTACCATGGCGCGGTCGCCCCACTCGACGTGGGAATTCTTCGCCTCCTATCGGCTTGCCGCGGTTGGGGGAGGTCTTTTCTTCCCCTTCTTGCTCTTGCCCCCGCCGGGCAACGGGAGCATCCGCCTGGCCGTGTCGAACAGCTCCTGGTGGTCCTGCGAGCATGAAAGGATCAAGGAGGGCCCCAGGGCCACCGAGCCATTGGTCAGATGGCTTACCTCGGCCTTTCGGTGGAGCACGTTCTTCGGGACGGAGTCATCCATGGAGTAGTTGTGCGCCATTTTCCCGAACATCTCATTCATCTGTCGTGACCAAGACTCCTTTAGTATTGCAAAAAACGACTCTAAAAAAAGATCGAAGGGCAAACTCGAGCGGGGCCACGAGGCGAGACCACAAGGCAGGGAGGCATACCAGACATACCCTCGTGAGTCGAGTTGATGCGCCCTTGGATCTCGAAGAACGGGTGCGTTCGCCTCCATGAGGACACGATTCATGAGAAGTCGGCAGCGATAACTTTGCCGGTGAGGCTGCGCTCGTAGCGAGATGAATGGCGGCGATGGCTTCTTCGTTGGCCTCGGGATCGTCCGCTCTGGGGTCTCCTTCTTCCGTCGATGGGCTTCCCCTCGTGTAAGCGATGCCAAGTTCCCCTTTCTTGGTAGAACCACCGTTGGACCATGGCGAGGAGTCCCGAGCTTGGATCTTGGGGAAGGACAACTTGAGCCCTGCCCGCTGTCGGAAGTAGAGGCACCCGACCACGGGATCCTTCCCAGAGCGGAAGAGGCTGAAGTACCGAAAGAAGAGCGAGGGATTGGGAGGGATCCCTAGGAACCCCTCGCACAGGTGGGAGAAGATGGAGAGAGAGAGAATAGAGTTCGGCAGCAGATTTATGAGCTCGATCTCGCAGCTGGTGAGGACCACGGAAAGGATCTCGCTCTCCGGGGTCCGCAGGCCGAAGAGGATGTAGTGTTCGGTGCAAACGATCTCGTCGTCCCTGGGGCATGGCTCGGTCTCGTTGCCTGGCAGCCGCCATGTGAATGGGTCAAGCAGTCCCAAGGTCTCGAGCTCCTTCATCCTTGTAGGCGACAGCGTGCTCCTCCCCAGCTTGGCCATGGCGATCGCGGTGGTTTCGGTCGAAGGTGGGGGAGAAGGTTTTTTTGCTTGGGCACGGAGGTTTGGAAGACAAAGGGCGCTGGTCGGGGAGTTTCCTCAACAGTCGCGGCGGTTTTTGGTTTATAGGCGGCGCCGTCGCCAAATCCTGTCCACGGCGCTTCGAAGGACGCGCCGGCTACGATTTGACAGGAGCAATTAAGGCCCAGGTTGCGGTTCCGAGACGTTGCAGGTGTCCGCCGACCGTTTGTGTCCGTACCGGGGCTCCGGAGATCAAGAGGCGCTAGGTGTCGTTCCATCACGGCCTGGCGTTGCGCTTTCCGCCCGACCTCGACCTCAAGCTCGAGGGCTCCTGGAATCAGTCCCAGCTGTAGAGGCTCAAGGTCGGACCGTGTTCCTGCCACGACCTTAAGCCTCGGGGGCTAGCTGACGAGGGCTGGGCGTCCCTTGATCGGCCGACGCACGGTCAACAGACTCCCCAAGCTCGGGAGGCCCCGACCACGACCTGGGCATAGACCGAGGCGCTCGACCTAGAGCACGGACCCGAGCACGGACCCGCACAACCTCGAGGTCGGATCGGGCCTCGTTCGAAGCCATAGTCTACCCTTGGATTTCGGATCGTGCATTTGACCGGCGGTTGCCAAAACGTGGGTCGTGGGGATGAAGTAGGTGCGCGCATCAAGTCTGGAGCGGTTACTGCTAGCCCCAACGTGCATGAAGGCCACTTCCCGGGAATCTCTCCCGGACGTTGCGTGCAGAGGAGGTATAAGACCAAGGATGCACAGTCTCTTGAGGACACAGAAAAAAGATAACACGTCATAGCTCGAGCTTAGGGATAGCCATCGAAAAACTTGAGTACAACACACCCTCATACTCGAGGAGCATTAAGAATCTTTATGCAAAGGCGGCTGGAGTAAACTATTACCTTCGAGGGCTCGAACCAGTATAAACCTCTGTCTCCCGCTCGTTGACGCCTCGCCCCGACCTACGCCTGGTCTATCGTTGAGCGTAGCACTTTATGGGTCCTTCATTCACTCTAACCCCGTTTTCGTATTTGCGGTCAGGCGATCCCGATCGTCGACAGATATAGAAAGAAGAAAAATAAGAAAAGGCAAGTGCATATAAAACAGCCGCACTAAAAGGTTGGAAAAGGAGCCCTAGCCATTTGCTTGTGTGGTGAGGTCGTTCTGGTTGTTGTTTCTGTGATTTCATTGGTGTCTAGGCTCGCGTCTCTAGTACGGTCTAGCCTAGGACCAGCACTGTACTGATTTTGAACGACTTTTCAGCTTACTTTGGTTCGGTGGTACTAGTCCTCCTTTGCTACATATTATTGCCTGTCCAAGCTCCACCATCTTCTAACCACACAGGTTCCGGATTTTGCAATCGCGTGCCACATCGAGGACTTGTAGAACTTGGTAGAAGCTTGGCGTGTAGAACCTTGCCCTTTGCATACAACCTAGTAGTTCATAGGAGCTTTCATATCGTGTGAAGTTTCTTTGTTTCTACTAACTATGGCGAGTATTCAAGTAATCATGGGAATGCGTCGGCGATGGAGCGAACATGAGGACCGCCTTACACCAAAAGAACGGCGTTGGGTCACTCATTTCAGCAGTGCACTGTCGGCATGAGATCTTGAACTCGTGACACTCTTGATCGATTCGAGCGCAATTGGCACCCGTCACTGAGCTTCAAACACAACTAGCACAACTTCTTCAAGGTGCTCCCCCCAACAATGGTGCCGCTGGTCATGCTTTGGGCCAACGTGGTGCTCCACGAGCTCCTTTAAATGGGGTGGATCACAAGGAGAACAACTACGCCCGCCCGATCACAGGGGCGACTCTGAGGTGAATGTGAACAACGACCGACCTCATCGTTGACTCCGCGATAACAGGCAAGGTATGGCTAGAAATCAACATGATCAAAGGGAAGAACGTGATGATTCTATGGCAAAATGAAATTTACTATGCTTCCTTTTGATGGTACTTATAATCCGATGCTTATCTAGATTGGGAGTTGGCGGTAGATCAAAAATTTTCTTGCTATGATTTTTACGGCGTAGAAGGGTTCACGCTGCCACTAGTGAATTCTTGGTTTTGCATCTATTTGGTGGAAAGAACTTTGTAGAGCCAACCGTGATGTACCTACAAGTTGGGATGGGTTGAGCGTGTCATGAGGGCTAGATTTGTTCCTACATACTATGCTCGTGATTTATTGAATAAAATGCAGCGCTTTAATCAAGGTGATAAAACGATTGAGGAATATTATCAGGAATTACAAATTGGCATGTTGCGATGTGGGATAGAAGAGGGTGAAGATGCAAAAATGGCTAGGTTCTTGGGTGGGCTTAGCAAGAGATCTGAGGATATACTTGATTATAGAGAATACAATTCTATCACTCGTTTGTACCATCTTGCTTTGAAAGCAGAAAGAGAAGTGCAGGGTCGACGAACGACAACGCGAGGTACTTTTGGAGGCTCTTCCACAACCAAGTCGGTCCAGATCCATACCACGGCATCATCTTCCATCCCTGGATGTGTACCTCCCCTCGCTGTTCCAACTACTTCGACGCCATCTCGCATTCCGGAGGCAAACAAGTCAGTCACACTTCAAGCACCCGCCAAGAGTGCTTCCTCAGTTGCCTCCACCAGTCGAACGCGGGAAACACAATGCTTTCGATGCAAAGGAATGGGGCACATGATGCGAGACTGCCCTAATCAACGTGCTCTAATCATCCGAGAAAATGGTGAGTACACTAGTGCTAGTGTAACATCCCGAAATTTGCTTTAACTGTATTTATGTTATTTCGAATTATTTAGGAATATCTGAAATTTATTTGGAATTTTTGGAATTAATTCAAATTTAAGCTTTATCGAATTAATCTGATAAAATAAAGATCATTCGTTTCACATGTACGTTAAAATTTAAAATTTAGTTTAAAATAAAAACAATTGGAAAATAAGAAAGTTTCTTTTAAATATTCTCAAAAACATGATTACAAATTAAGTTTGTCGATTATATTAAAACCGTGCAAGTGTCTGATTTACTAAAAGAATTTTTGCAAAAAAATCTATATATCAAAAAATCATGAAACCAATTTTGTTAAGTTTCAAATATTCCCTAGTATTTTAGAGAATTCTTCCAAGATTTTTAGAGCTCCTTTGCTATTTTATCCTAAACACGTTTTGTTTCAATACTATTCAAAATGCAGAATTTATCTGATGAGGACATCCTGAACGGAAGGAATTCTTTAGAACTGATCGTTGTCGTTTCTGTGTGCATGAATGCATGTGGTCACTGATTTTTACTTCCATGCATGTAGTAACGTGAATGAGAATGTTTCCTTTTAAATGAGAACGCTTCCTTTAATTTAAATGAGCAATGTAGTAACGGAAACCGTAATGCAGCGTTCCTTTCATTCCTTCATGCATGAATTAATAACGGAACTTCCTGTATGCATGAAGTATGTCATTAATAAATATAGCGCGTTTCCTTCCTCCCATGAACAGACATGCATGCTAATTGGTCATTACTTCCATGCATGTTGTAACAGCAATCCATTAACTTCATTTGTTTCCTTCATTTCTGTGCGCATGACTCAAGGTCTGCCTTTCTTCCTTCCAGCCATCTCTTCCTCTTGCACGCATACACCAGAGAGAGGTTTTCCTGTCTTTTCTTCTTTACATCCACATCTTCTTGCCTCCTTTGCCCGGAAGATCGCGTACCTTCTTTCGTCGCCTCGTGCGGACTTCGCCAACGCCGGTGCATCCTCCGGTCACACCTCTTTCCGCACTCGTCCTTTCCTGCGCTGCTGCCTGCCGCAGATCGACGTCGACATCCGGTCTCGCCTACTTCTGCGCCGATGATCTGCGCTACTGCCTGAGCCGATTGGTATCTCTCTTTTTTGCTCTTTTATCTTGATCGATCGATTGATCTTGTCTGTATGTATTGGTGCATGTACGTTTATATTAGGTGAACTCATGTAGGATCGGTATGTCGATGTTTCCCAAGCTCGTGTAGCAGTGTAGACTACTACCCATTTGTCTATTGGCTTCCGAATGCTCATCTGTTTGAATCTTGGCGGATGTATGCATATACATATATGTCATTAATGAAACTATTTTGATCCGGTCCGGTGTATCCTTCCTTCTTTGGCTGTTACTTATTTGATTGGCCTTGTTGCCGCCGCCGTCGACCACGCCATCCGTAAAATCATTGTTGTCCGGTAGACCCTCGCTCATTGGCCGTCGGTCTCTAGGATCTTCGTGCGGCATTTGTTTGGTCGATCGTTTCCTCCTTTCTCTTTCACGTAATCTCTCTCTCCCTCACGTAGACAAGGCAACATGCATATGAACAGTACCATGCATAGCTAGTTAAATTTTGTACATGAATTTGTAATTAAATTGCAGATTTTGTCTTTTTCGCTACAAATTCGTTATAAGTCTAAATCACATGCAAAAAAATTTGTAAATTAGTAAATATTATTACCTAGCCACAGTAATTTTTATGGAAGTTTATAAATAAATTTATACTGTTAAAATATTCGAGGAATGTCCAAAATTATGAATTTTGTAGCTCTTAAACTATACGTTAAAAAATGTCAAAATAAATTTTATAAATCTTAGAAAATGCTAAACTAATTATCTGGAAGTTTTCATGAAGTTACTGAATTAGTTTGATTTGTCGTATTTTTTCTAATGTATGTTTGTGCGTTGTTTTGCGTGTTTATTTAGTTCTTTATCATTGCAGCGTGAGCGTTGAGTGTGTGAGGGCGTGGATTTCAAGGATCAAGCTCGGACTAAGACTTCATTGCTTTCTGAAGGCAAGTTTTGCTTTGATCATTTTGCTCCTATGATTTTAAATGTTATGTTGATTTAAATTATGCATGTTAATTTAAATATAAAGTGTTCAAGTAATTTGGGATTAGATAATTACCACTTGATATTGTCACCTTGTCCATAGTATTTGTATGTCACTAAATCATTTGTCACCCTAGGTTGGATTTTACATCTTGGCCTATACTAGTCGCAGATTGTGGTAATTAGAGCGTGTTAGTTTGTTAGCCATGCTACGAATCAATGACACGGTGTTGGAAATAAAGTCAAATATTGACTATTGAATTATAGAACATGTTTTGAAAGAATGTGACATGTGTTATTGAAAAGATGATGTACGTGGTGCATGGTAACCAAGCTGGGTGGGAAAATGGTTTAGGCTGGGGCAAGTGGCAAGATGTTCGGTGGTGGGCGGATGTGGCATTTGGGCGATCGCATTTGGATTTGGTTTTTATTGACATGTTGGCGTGATGAGTTTTGGGAAGTCTTGCATCGGTCAATTAAGGACTTAACCTTGCGAGCCTTTGACTGAGTCATTCATACAACCACAAGTTAGGAATGGGGCGGACCTAGGCTGAGTAAATTGTGAAATCTATTCTTGATCTTGTCGTGGTGGAGTGAGTCCAGTGTGCGGGTAGTAAAACTCACAGACATAAGAGGGGGCCACTGGATGTGGTAGCAGTCCCACTAGTGTGGAAACCTTAGCGAGAAATCTTGGGTTTAGACGGATCCTTAGAAAGGCTTTGTTATAGTCGCTCGCCTTTGTGGTGTTTGATGTATCTTGTGGGTAAGGTGTATAACCTCTGCGAGTGTACAAACTATTGAATAGCCGTGTCCACGGTATTGGACATCGCTCGGGGATTACAGTCAAGGGTTAGACTTTATTAAAAATGTGGTTGGGTTAAAAGATGAAGTTGATGGAAGTATGAATTAGGATGTGAAAATGCTTTTACTTATCTTCTGGAAAAGTTATTGTTAATTCTACTTGTTTTTACTGCTTTCAAATCTACTTATGTACTTTTTAAATGTTGTTTATTGCAAATCAACCTTTAAGCCATTCCATTGGAATAAGCTGGCATGTAGCATATTAGGTTGCATTCATGCATAGCTTGTTGAGTACGGTTGTGTACTCACCCCTATAATCACAACATCGAAGATGAAGAACATAGCGTTTGAGGAGGAGAAGAATAGCGACACAGCTAACTAGGGAAAAGGCTCGGTCGGTTGCACGTGGCAAGCCGGGGCTCCACGAAGATTTATTTCGGCTTTGTTATTTGTCTACTCTGAACTTAGCCCTACGTGGCTTAATATTGTAAGGCTGACCTTAAGGTCTTAACAGTTTAATTTGAGATAAATACATTATTGTTATTATTTCATTGTGTATGTGTGATGGTATTCATCTTTGTTGTATCTGTGAGCACCAGCGTGATCCTGGACTGGTGTATCACACTGAGTGTTCGGAATTCAAATTCCGGGCATGACAGCTAGTGACATTGATGAAAATGAATATGCTCTGGTTGCCACTAACAACGCAAAGCGGAAGAAGAGATTATCACTGCGGCATCAGAAATATCCGGCTCTTGTTGTCACCGTGTACTTAGCGTCACGGCACGCGCGATGAACAAAATCAACGCCATACTATCTTTCGGACAAGGTGTGTGGTGAATGGCCTTATTTGTGCATGTCGTTGTTGATGAAGCTGCAACAATCTTGTTAGTGTAGACATGGTCAAGAAGCTTGGCTTGCCCACAAATCCACTTCCTCAACAATATGAAATTGAATGGCTCAATTCCACTGGTAAGGTTCAGGTAACAAAAACCGTTCGAGTACCTATCTCCATTGGTTCTTATCATGATAATGTTGTTTGCGATGTTGTACCCATGAATGCTTGCTCTCTTTTATTGGGTAGACCTTGGATCTATGATATGGATGCTATACATCATGGTAGGACCAATGAGTATACTTTCTTGTATAAGGGAAAGAAAATTATTTTGAAACCCATGAGCCCTATAGAACTGAGAAACATTGAAGTTAAAAGAGCTCAAAGAGAAAAAAGAAGAGAGTGGAATTCAACGTGTAGCTAGTAAATCAACCCATTCAACTACACCAGTTGCTCAAAAACCTGATCTTAAGATTAAGGGTAAAGTATTGTTGGCTACAAAAGTGCTCTCACAAGATAACATGGACAGTATAGAACCATTGCCATTATCTGTTGCTTTGTCTTCTGTTATTACTAATAATTTGCAGGATAATGAGATGGAGTCGAGGACGACTCCAATTCAAGAAGGGGAGGATGATGAGGACATCACAACCAAGTAGGGGTGCAATCGGCTCGGATTCGGTCGGATATCGCTCTTACCATATCCTAAACCATATTTTTTATCGGATTCGGAATCGGATTCGGATAGTACCGGATACGAATACGGCGCGGATAATATCGGTAGTGGATTCGAATCGAATACGGAGCGGAATCGTTCACGGTATCGAATATTTTTGTCGGATAGTGCGTGAAAGCAGATACCTCATAAAGCACACATATAGTCTTGATTAACCAACAGTATGAATTCAACATGCAATAAGATTATCACGATCTAATAAATCATTTTATCAAAAACAAACCATAAGAATAAATTTGAAATGTGTTTTAAATTTGAAATGTTTGTTTCCTGATTTTTCTTGAATTATTGGTTTTTCTTGAGTTTTTACTTTAAAAAAATCAATAAAGTAAATGGTAAAATGATAAAAGTAAAAGGTAAAAACATAAAATAAAAAAATGGTAATAAAATATCAGAGCACTCCAGAATACCTAGGATCCTTACCCTTGACGTTTGATATGATCTACCAATAAAATATATTAAAAGATATTATAATCATGAGATAATACATCAATCTTGATAATATCAGATTTGTGTAGAAATTCCTAGAACTAATCTTAAGCTGATATTTTTATCATGCTGACCTCAACTTTATATCTATCTTCGGTAAAAATATTAAAAATTGAAACTTACATTTGTAACCTTTAAAATTCAAAAACAAAAAGTAAATAAATCTGGAAAGTTCAATGTAAATTTTGGAAATTAAATATCTAATATAAAACTCTAAAAATTTTACAGAAGATGAAAAATATGATTACACACTCCCAAAAAAGTTTAATAAAATTTAGACCTTACTTTTATCTTAAATAAAATAAAAATCGAAAGCGGAAAATTTGGCGGCACCCATTGTCGAGAATTATTTAAATTTTTCTATCAATAATTTTAATTTGAAATTTTAACTGGATAATTATAATTATCTTTTCGACATTTAATAAAAGTTTCATAAATATCTAAGTCTTTTGATAGCTTTAGGCGGTGGATCAATCTGGGTATCCGAAGCTTGTAAAGTTAATCTTTTATTACACCTACCGTGGACCCCACATGGCGCTAGTTTGCTCTTCCTCTTCCTCATGAAGACAAAGCAAGACACTCAGCCTTGAGCTCTCTCTCTCTCTGTTCTGTCAAAAATCAAAGCCAAATCAAAAACAACTTCATAACCGACCTCAAGCCACACCAGTATCTGACCAATAAGTCACCATCATTTGTGATCATTTATTTGCCATTTTCCTTTGTCGTAGGCAGCGGCTTTATACCTCGATTCACCTGCTTATTACCACAGCCATTACCACCTATATGAGTGACTCGAGCTTCAATTGAACACCAAACCCTTCCTAATCTCTTCTCCCCAACCGCAAAGCTTAATTTGGAACTCCATTACTCCTTCCTCAACTTGACCACATACCGCCCAACAAATCTCGGCCAAACTCAAGCTCAAAGCATCATATCCAAATTAAATTGGCATGAAGCATCTTCATCCTTCCTTGAACAAAAGCCTCGGCTTCGGTTGAATGAATCAAATCCTTTGTGGAATTCCACCACCGCGCCTCTTCTTGCGCCGCATCTCACCGTCGCCGCCTCTATGGATCTAGTAGCTCGGACCGTCGCTTCTCTGACATCGATGAGGTCTTCTTCTTCCATCTCAACCCTTGCAGCTCCCCACGCTTGCTCGGCTCGGCCAAAGTTCACAGAGAGGCTCCCATGGCGGTCTCTTGTGACTGCTGTTGTAGTTCTTGGCGTAGCTCTATTTCCTCCCATGGCCAGTGGCGTGGGAGGCTGGCAGCGGCAGTGGCGTGGTCAGGCGGCAGCGGAGGTGGCGGGAGGCTTGGCGCTGGCGCTCGGGTGGGACTCGAGAGTCGGAGATGCGAGCTAGGGTTAGTAGTTCTTGGAATCTGATTGATTAATGGCGAGAGTTCGGTCGGATATCGAATAATAATGTAGGATATATCAGAAAACATTCGAATATCCGATCCGACGGATAGCAATCTCGAATCCGAAAAATATCCGAAAAATTATTGAATCCGATCCGAACACATCCGATCGGTCGATCGGTCGAAAAATATCGATCCGATTGCACCCTACAACCAAGGATACAACGCTGCCCTTCTTCCCTATGACCACTACTTCGTCCCCGGCGAAATCATTGTTTAGCCGCTACTTCATCTCGATGCTTGGAGGGCTTAATCCGGAAGCAAGGCCTTTCCACCCACCTTCGCTGGACCAGCACGTCAAGATCATCCACGAGGACAGCCCACGCGCCAAGGAAGGCCAAGATCAAGCCCAATTCGTCGACAAGTCGGTTCGGCCATCCAGGAGCAGCAGTACTTCAAACGGACATAACTTGGGCTCCCGGACTCTGTTTTCAGTGTGCGACCACCTGTTTGAAAGGTATCGAGATAAACTTTCCAATAGATCTAGTCCCATGGCCAAATTCCTCCTAGAATGACAGAAAATCTCAGAATAATCTCACGAGACAGAAATCCCGGGTGCTGTGCCACCTTTCTTTTGGGCCCAAGGCCCATGTATCGTAGGGTTTTGGTGGCCACCGCTGTTTTGGCTGCCCTACACCTCCTAGCTGCCACTATATATGTGGCCGCCACCGTTCTTTACGTTTAGGTTTTGTTGTGTTTGGTAGACCCCGTGTGCGTCCCTCCTCGCGTTTACGCGTGTCGACTAGACCGCCGATCAAAGCAGAACCTCAACTTGTTCTTTTGATTTCAATACCATATTTCCAGTTGCTTCATACTTTGTTCTTGCGGGTTCTCGATTTCTTGTAGGAACTACTGATCATTGGATCGTGTATCTATGTGGATTTGGCATTGCGATTGTGAAGCTCCCGACCTGTTGGTAGGAAGCCCTAAATTCGGTGCCATCAACACTCCCAAATCGACGTATCATCATCTCACCGAAAGATCGGGATCGCCATCCCCATCACGTCAAAGCAAGGTCTTGGATGTGTTTTGATGCAAAAAGGTAAAGTCATAGCTTATGCTTCAAGACAACTGCGACCCCATGAGGAAAACTATGCAACCCATGACCTAGAGTTAGCTGCAGATGTGCATGCACTTAAGATTTGGAGGCACTATTTGATTGGAAATCGATGTGAGATCTATACAGATCATAAGAGTTTGAAATACATTTTCACTCAGCCAGATCTCAATTTGAGGCAGAGAAGATGGTTGGAATTAGATAAAGACTATGATATTGGTATCCATTATCATCCCGGAAAAGCTAATGTTGTTGCGGATGCTTTGAACAGGAAAAGTTATTGCAACGATGTTATGGTTCGGAAAGTCGGCCAACATTTCATGAAGAGTTGAGCGCCTCAACTTGGAATTGGTAAATGAAGGTTGCATTTTAATCTTTGAAGTGCAATCAACCTGGAAGATCGGATCGAGAGGCTCAAAAGAATGATAGTGGTATCACGGACCTAAAAGATGGTATGAAGAAAGGTAAATTTCTGAATTTTACGAAGGCGAAAAGGAACCGTTTGGTTTGGAAAAAGAATTGTAGTTCTGATCGAGAGGAATCAAGGATTTAATTTTAAAAAAGCTCATGATTACATTTATTCTATTCATTAAAATGCGAAGATATACTTGGATTTGAAGGAAAAGTATTGGTGGTCCAATATGAAAAGAGAAGTTACTGATTTTGTAGCTCATTGTGATATATGTCAGCTGGTAAAAGCATAACACCAGAGACCAGCTGGATTGTTATAGCCGTTGCAGGTTCCTCTTTGGAAATGGGAAGAAATTGGAATGGATTTCATTACCGGACTTCCTAGAACTAAATCCGGTTATGATTCTATCTGGGTTATTGTTGATAGGTTGATAAAAGTAGCACATTTTATTCCAGTGAAGACAACTTATTCTGGCGATAAACTTGCAGAGATATACATGGCTAGAATTGTGTGTTTACATGGTGTGCCAAAGAAGATTGTGTCAGATCGAGGTTCCCAGTTTACCTCGAGGTTTTGGCAAAAGTTGCATTAGGTTTTGGGCACAAATCTAAACTTTAGTACTGCTTACCATCCTCAGACAGATGGTCAGACGGAAAGGATAAATCAAATACTAGAAGATATGTTGAGAGCTTGTGCTTTGACTTATAAAGGTTCTTGGGATCAGAATTTGCCTTATGCGGAATTCTCCTACAACAATAGTTATTAGACAAGTTTGAAGATTGCACCTTTTGAAGCTCTTTATGGGAGAAAATGCCGAACACCCTTATATTGGAAAAAGACAGAGAGTGGACAGATCATTGGACCTGAGATTCTGAAAGAAGTCGAAGAGCAAGTCAGAGTGATCCGTGAGAATTAGAAAACCGCTCAGTCAAGGCAGAAAAGTTATGCTGACAATCATCGCCGAGAGCTAAGCTTTGAACCTGGTGATCTTGTGTATCTTAAGGTTTCACCTCTCAAGGGAATGCATCATTTCAGAGTCAGTGGGAAGCTTGCGCCTCGCTACATCGGTCCATTTCCAGTGGTAGCCAGAAGAGGAGAAGTTGCATACAAGTTGGAGCTTCCACCGTAATTGTCAGATGTGCATGATGTCTTCCATGTTTCTCAGTTGAAGAAATGTCTCAGAATACCGGAGCATCAGATGCCGTATGAAGAGATGGAGTTAAAAGGAGACCTATCGTATCCAGAGTATCCAGTCAAAATCTTGGATGAAGCTGAACGTCGAACCAGAAGCCGCGTGATCAGGTTTTGCAAAATTCAGTGGAGCAACCATTCTGAAAAGGAAGCAACATGGGAGCGAGAAGAGGATCTGAGAGCAGAGTTTCCTGACCTTTTTCCTTCTCCGTCTGAATCTCAGGGACGAGATTCTCTCTATGGGGGGTAGGTTTGTAACATCCCCAATTTCGAGTTTCTGCTAAAAGCTAATTTAAAATTAGTTAATTACAAAATTTGGTTTTTCATCGGTGTTATATTTAACCTGGCATCCTTATCCATCCGAAATTGAAGTTCGATCCTTCTGTCGTCAAAGTCGAATTCCTAATTCCTTAGTTATTTGAAATTTCACCCGAGTTCCAGAATACTCCAAAAATCTTGAAACCCATTGAAATAGGTTCCAAATATTCTATAATGATTTTGGGAATTGTTCTAAGATTTTTAGAATCTCTCTAGTATTTTATCTCTAGCGGTCTTTCATCAAATTCAGTTTATTCGTTCCGGAATTGTCTAAATCCTAAAATCCATTAAAATTCAGTGAAACTAATTTTATTGGGTTCCAAATAATCTCTAGTATTTTTAGATCATTTTTGCTATTTTATTCCTCGCGCTTTTGTCCCTCCATTTCTTCCAACCAATGAGAAAGCGACACGTGGTAGGTACTGTTCATGCTTCTTCCGCCTCCAGCCAGCCACCTCCAGAGAACACGTTTCTTTTTCCTTCCATGGCTTTCCAAATTCAAATCATCATAACTTCTCATTTCCTCCACCAAATCATGCGTGGCTAGATCCATTGCGAAGTGGGAGACGAGGAGAACCCATTCCCCATGACCATTCATCCTTTAACTCACTAGAATTGGATTAATTGAGTAGAAACCGAAAAGCACTCAAACATCAATAACTCGGCCGTTTCTCCACGAAACGATGAGCTTCCACTTCTCAAATCGTCGTCCCAGTGTCCTCTACCCCGTGCTCACCTTTTCCCTTTGATTCCGTGCCGTTTCCATTTCCAGAGCTCGAGAAAACCGACGCCCGGCGCTCTCCAAAGACGCCGTGAGCCCTCCTCCTGGCCACCCCCAAGCGGTGGACCTCCCTCTCTCCCTTGGCTCTTCCTTCTTTTCTTCCATTGGTGCTGCTGCTCCTGGCATTTCTCTGTACAGGCACTTGGAGAAGAAGGCAAGACTCAATGACGCGTGGGGCCGTGTGTAAGAGACTTAGGAAATCAGGAATTGGAGAAAAATGAAAGATTCCGCGGAATATTCCTCGGTTTTCCAATTTTCATGATTTCCAAAATTCAAATGCTTATATCTTTTCCGTCCGAACTCGAATTGACCCCATTCAAATTTTTAAATTCATATAAATTCAAGATCTTTCAGCCAGTGCTAATTTTGTAATTTTTGGATTTATCCTATTTTATTTTATTCATTTGATTGTCCCGTTTTGCGCGTAGCCGAAGAGTTTGCCGGATCCGCCGACGCTGTTGTTGACCCACGAGACTTCGATGCCTCCGTTGTAACTGAAGGCAAATCTCCTTGACGCATTTTGATCCCATATTTACAAATATTTTACAATGTTTTGTAAACATGCATTGCTATCTTTATAACCGTATGTCAAATATAGACTGTTAGTTATTTTGAATTGATATCATCTCCTTGATTGTTGATATCCATGTTTAATTGTAACCTTAGGACACTTTGCTATGTCATGTCTAATTTATATTGTGACATTTGATGGTTAGAACGGTAGTTTTGCTTAGTGCAAAAATTGATTAAATGACCTACGGGTGGGATTATATCAAAAGTATGATTTGAGAATTGTAGCAAAATTCTTGCTCTTTGTGATTGCAAAATAAAAATAAAATAAAAATGGTTTAGATTGGGGCAGAATGGTTTGTCGGGCGGGTGCGGAAGGAGCATTGGTTCTGGTTTGTGAAAGCCGTCCAAATCAATTTAAGGACCGACGCTTATGACTGCCCATTCTAAGCATTACCGTGCAACCACATATCAAATGGGCTCTGACCTGGCTGAATAATTTGTAGAAACCTAACTTAGACTCACCAGATGGTGGAATGTGGGTGCCAGATGGAGGAGAGTCGTATTTTCCCACACGGCGCAAAGGGGGCTTCTATATTGGGCAGATGGAACCCTAATAGCGGTGAAACCTCAGCGGGTGAGTCGGGTTAGGCGTATACATTGTAAAGGCCTTGTCATGATCTCTCTGCCGACACATCAAAGGAAGTGTGTTCATAGCGCTTGGCATTAAGAGATGATCATGTCTTGTGGGTAAAGCTGTACACCTCTGCGGAGTTAAAACTATTCAAATAGCCGTGCCTACGATCAAAGGCAAAATGAAGAATGCTTTCATACTGGTAGACTTGGTTTTGGTTTTTAAAAAAATAACTGATGTTTTGTTTTGGAATTCAAGAGTAGATGGAACTCTCGGATGTTTATTTGGCAGATTGAGCCAATCAGGTAGATAGAACCTGTTTTGATCACGACGGATAGAGTCGTGAGTTGGTTTACCTTAATCTTTTAAACTGTGCGGATAGAGCCAGTATACTAGTGATGGTGGATAGAACCTTCGCTAGAATAATATATATATTCAATTGTTAAAATATTTGTTAAAATGTGCATTGTGAAAATTATTATTAAGTATGGTTTGATGAAACTTGGCTTTAGGCAAAAGAACCCTATTAAGCCTTTCCTTGGAAAGTCCTACATGTTGCATTTTCCCAGAATTGCGGAGTACGTTTGTACTCACATGCTACACAAAATTTTGTCATCAGAGAATTACCAGGATGCAATTGAAGACAATGAGTTCTATACCGAGGAGTTTGATGAAGATCGCCAAGATAACTAAGCGCGCGCTCCTTGTCGTCGCCTGTGGTGTCTTTTGGGTTTTACCTTTTTGTTATTTATTTCCGCTGCTTTGAACTATGGTCATGTGACCAGGAGATGCAATAAATAGCCATGTGGCTGGTACTTTATATTTATGTTATTACTTCGTTCAATTCTGATTATGATTATCACTGCTTCACTGTGTGTACTAGCAACTGATCTGAGACTAGTATAGAAATACACAGGAGATTCTGGATGGTAAATCTGGTGTCTCACAATTTTTAGATACGGATTTCATTGGATTGATTTTTTGTCGGATAGCATCGGATCGATAATGAATACGGATTGTTTCTGTCAAATACATATACAAATTCAATAGTTTACTATCCGTCAAATACGGATACGGTTCTAGATATTTATAGGTCAGATTATCCGAATATGTACGTGGATTGGGGCAAGGCTACTCTTTTGGTCCAAAAAAGTTTCTAAATTTCAAAATTATTTTCTAATTTAATTAATCTATAAATTAAATTTCAATTATTAAAATTGGCAAACCACCTCTAAAAATTACAATTGTTTTTGGGAAATTTCTGACACAATCTAATATTTAAAAAAATATTTTCAAGATTTAATCAACTTTTAAATTTTCTCTAAAATTCAAACATTGCTATATTTAATAGGAAAATACTTTAAATAAGTAGCTAAAAATGCATAAAACTTATAAATACATAATTTATTATTTTAAACATAATTCAATAAAGAAAACAAATCTTGGGTTATTACAAGTTCTTCATGAATGTTTGGAGCAAATAAACCAATTACGTTTTTTTTATTTTGTGTGCACAATTTAAAGGGCTTTCATGTTTCGATAAATATTTGTGATCGTATTCGTTTTGATTCATATTTTCTCTGTATATATATTCGACAATATTTGTATTCATATTCATATCCAAGTTATCCATATTCTTATCCGCATCTGAGAAAAAACATAAGAAAACAAATATGGTTGAGCTATTATCCATTAGAATTCGATCAATTTTCAGCCCTAGCAGCATGTAGCTCATTTTAATGACAATATTAACTCATTGTTATCCTCAAAGTACAACTAGTGGGCTTCTCAGATCCGTTACGATGTATGGCCCATCTTTCATTTTCTAGAAGTATTGTCACATCATACATTTGGGGTGAAAATTTAGCAGCATTTTTTTTTCCAAGAACACGTAAAATCTTTGCGCATCATTGATTAAAAAGAAAGAATGACTAAAAGAAGGGTCTTGCAACAACAGTTTGAAACCAGGGGCGGAACTAGGAAATTTGTAATGGGTGTGCACATTTGACACCGAATAGTTGACATACACAATTTTATAGCATAAATTCACCACATAGATTCCAAATTTACCAATAATACAATACATATAGTTGAAGTAAGGTCTTACATGAACTAAAGATTACAGAATATGTAATGAAAATTAAAATTGTACTTTACGCATTTTCATGTCTTGAAAATACTTGATTTCATCGTCTTCACTAACCTTCAAGAAAATATCTCGCTCAATAAATATGACTAAACAATCATTTAAGAATTGATTGCCCATACTATTTCTTAACTTGTTCTTCACAACATTCAAAAAGGGCGATGAATGTTTGATGTTTCTTTCACACAGGGCAATGAACCTAAAACACATTATCTATACAAATGTCAGGCTATTCATACACATTATCCATACAATGTTTTTGCTCTTGCAGAGAAGAGGACGGAGGAATATAATACCGATCGGCGATCATCGGTCCCGATCGGCGTCTCAGCGTCTCAGTGCCCCTCACTCGATCACTCTTCAAGTTCTCAGTCTTCAGCATCTCAGTGCCCAGAGCCCCTGACGTCTCCTCCTCGGCTCCTTGGTCCGGCGGCGGCAAGACGGCCTCAATCGCCTCGCGGCTCGCTCCACGCCGCCAATCGGCCATCGCCCGCCTCCGCGCCGAAGTCGCCTCCTCCGGTCTGGCGGCAGCCGCCCGCACCAGCGTCGCCTCCCGATCGCCGCCATGAGCGCAAGGCTGCCACCGCCCCACCGAGTCCGGATGGCGGATCTCGCCTCGGCGTGGCGGCACCTCCTGCGGCTGCGTCATGGCCGCTGCGCCTGCGGTCTGCCGCCGTCGCGGTGCCAGCGGTGCCGCCTCCCGCCGGTCGTCACCCCTCGCCCGCAGCCCGCGTCGCCCGCTCGTAACTCGATTGGGTATGGGGATTTAGGGTTAAGATCAGTGTCTGACTCGGTGAATGTCTGAATGAGGAAATGGGGAATAGCTGCCTGGCTCAGTGAATGAGGAAACAAAGAAATGGGCTCTGAGCTGCTATTTTAGGAATACCTGTACTGGATCGTTAAAATTTTTGGGGGTGCCGGTGCATACCTGGCACCCCCGTCAGTTCCGCCCAGTTTGGTGCTTTAAAACACCCGCCAATGTCATATATCAACGACGCGCTGCTTATATTGGGGTACCCTCCAACATAAAAAAAATGAAAAAGAAAAGACATAGCTTAAAAACAACTCTTGTAGAACCAAAAACACAAACACGACACTCCTGCTTGGGCCCATAACGTGCCTACATGTCCACCAAGTCTTGCGATGTATGTGATTTATGATAGAAAACCTTGTCATTCCTCTCCTTCCATAGCTGCCACATGATCAAAAATCCCTTTGCATGATAAAAAATCCCTTTGCTTGAATCAATCCACCTTCCATCTGTTGGAAAAGATGCGAGTATAAGAACAAGATTTTATTCATTATTCCTTCTAAGTATATATATGAGAATACATAATCCACAAACAACCAACATGACATAAACAAGATGATACTAAACAAGTTTAAGTCATCCATCATATGAATTATGCCTTCTACCTCAAAGAAAGGAATTAATTTATTGTGCTCTCAGATTTTAGGGTTTGGATGAAGATTAGGATCTTCACCACAATCACAAATGGTCTAACAAATTATTTAGTGACTTGGGCCTTGAACCCTTACCACCTTAGCATGCACAATAAAGAGTTGTTTAACAAGTTCACTGTTCAAATGTTTAGAATCATCTTGATGCCAAAGTTATGTATAACAAATTCATCAACCGAACAGAATCAGTCAAGTTCAGGCTAGCGGCTAAGCAAAACTTCTAACCAAGCAATCAAAGAAAGCCTATTCAGCAATTGCTTCTATCACAAACTAGTGAATAACAGTGAGCAATTATTTGGCAATCGAATCAAAACAGAGCATGAATAGATACTGAATCAATGCAGAAACTAGAGATTGCAGATCACCTGCCGTCACGCCCTCTGCCGTTGGGCCACTGCCGCGTGGGCCCCACACGCGCGCGGCCCATGCGGCAGTGGCCCAATGGCAGACGGTGTGACGGCAGGGGATCCGCTTCCGAAACTAGATACACATCTAGGCAAAGATAAAAGTCAACTGAATACACTAAATATGTCCAGACTAATAGATAAATAAGACTACTGATTAAGCCAATAATCTCTTGAGCAAGATAATTTATCTATTCTTCTGAACACAATAGCAGTAATAATACGGACAGAAGCAAGCCGACTAGCCGACAAGTGAAACTTCTGATTAGATTGTCAAGCAGTGAATTAAACAATACTTTCAAGCATGTATTTCTACCAGTTCAAGGCTCATATCATAGAATAATTGTTCTAATCATACTTAACCCTAATATTATCACAGAGCAACAAGGGGCAACCGAATCAGAAATCAAAATTTCTAAAATACTCACAAAAGAGTAGCACTCAAAGCTACTTAGAAGAACAAGGCAAGGCACGACTGATGTCGTTGACCCAGAAAACCGATCACCACTGTCAGTGCCACGGATGAGAAGGGTCGGTCCCAGAGATACAATGCCTCAATCGCAATTGTGACACCCCAACTGCGAAGATGAGTCCACTGGCAGCAGCTCAAGAACAACAAAATCAATACGTCAGTCCTCTCAAAAGTCTTTGGTCATAGGGACCAAAGATTTCTAAGCAAAGCCTCACAACCGATTGACTAGAGCCAAAATCCTGAAGCAAGAATCCGGCCAAAAACTCTAGACCACAGTTCTAGGTTCTAAACTCACCAGTCAAAAGGCAAGCACACGAGAGGATCAAGAATGGAAAGAGTAGAGCTTGATGTTCTTACCTCTGTATGTCTTGAGGTCAGAACTCGAGGTTCTGATATATGGAATGAGAGCATAACTACTCCCCATTAATCCTCGCACCGACCGGTGATGAGCCCACGCTTACCAGATGCCGCCCAGCCGAATCGGGAGAGAGGGAAAGGAGAGCAGTTAGCGCCGCCAGGGAAGAAGAACAAGTCGCATGAGACCCCTGAACTGGAGCTGATGCATGCCAAGTCTCTCCTTGCCTGCTTACAAGCTCATAACCCTAATGGGCCGGCAAGGATAGCCCAAAGACACAATCGGGCCGGCCCAAGGCACAGTGAAAACATCAAGTTTACAACACCATCAAGCCAGTAGCCCCATGCAGTGTGAGCCAACCATGATCTAATATACAAAGAATTTCATACCAAACTTGTTTGGCCACCATGTAATCCACTACAAGATGTTGAATTGTCCCATCCTCCTGATCACATAGCACACAATATTCTGGATGTTTTAACCACCTTCATCTTAAATGTTTGCTATCCAACACATATTTTCGATCACCAATCAAGTGAAAAGCATACATTTTCAGAGTTGCTCTTGACTTCCAAAGTTGCTTGCTGCAAGACATCTTTAAAGCTCCAGTTAAAAATATATATTGACATTTGGCAGCATTATTAACTTGGTGGGATTAAAAAAGTATTTGCATTGATTGTGACAAACTTGGTGGGATTAGTGAAATTAGAGCATGCTATGATTTCCAATGAAGGTGAATTAATAGGGGTAAAATTGTGACAAACATCATCCATTAACATGACATTGGTATCTAAAATCATGTCTAAAACCACATGCTTTCACAATTGGAGGGAGTATTTGGGGATGATAGATGAATCTGAAATTGGAACTTCAACATAAAAGCTTGAGGAGGAATCTGGTTTATAATATATATACTCCGAGGATTAATTTGACCTGCAGCACAAATCACTCGTCAACAAAATGTAAGGTCCGGGAATAAGGATAGAAGAAAATGACATAACAAATGTAGTCACTAAGCTGATGCTACACACCACAAATTAACCATGCATGATGATCCATCACTGTTCCAATCTATGTCTACACAAAAGGACGTATTTCAGCCGATCCCCTGTCGGGGAGATGACCACTACGCCAGCCCCCGCGCCGCTGAGCATGAGGGAACCGTCGAAGTACATTGTCCAGTACTCGAGCTCCTCAATAGCCATGGAATTCTGCAGCTCTACCCACTCGGCGGTGAAGTCGGTGAGTACTTGGGATTTGATGGAGGTTCGTGGTTTGAAATAAATCTCGAAGGCCCCGAGCTCGACTGCCCACTTTGCGATTCTCCCGGTGACTTTTCAGTTGTGGAGTATATCTCCAATCAGAAAGGAAGTGACCACTGAAATCGAATGTTCTTGAAAATAATATTTACGCTTGCGAGAGGTTAGCAATACGGCATACAATAGCTTCTGTACTTGTGGGTATCGTACCTTAGACTCGCCCAGCACCTCGCTGAAAAAATATACTGGGCGTTGGACCTTCTGCAGGTGTCCTGCCTCTTCTCGCTCCACAACGATTGCAGCGTTGACTACATTAGTCGTTGCCGCTATGTAGAGCAAAAGGGGTTCTCCAGGCGTTGGCGAGACTAATACCGGCGGTGTGGTCAGGAACGCCTTGAGATCCTCAAAAGCTTGCTGCGCCTCTAGAGTCCATTGGAAGTTGCCCTGCTTCTTCAGGAGCTTGAAAAATGGCATCCCCCGGGATCCCAGGCGAGAAATAAACCTGCCGAGTGCCACCATGCATCCTGTGAGTTTCTGGACGTCCTTTTGGCAAGTCGGGGGTTTCATCTTCCGGATGGCGTTGATCTTCTCTGGTTAGCCTCGATACCGCGACGTGACACAATAAACCCGAGTAACTTTCTGGAAGGGACTCCGAAGACGCACTTCTCCGGATTGAGTTTCATCTTGTAAGCCCTAAGGCTTTGAAATGTCTTGGCTAAATCAGATATGAGCTCCTCCTTTGTGCGGGTTTTGACGATGACATCATCCACGTATGCTTCCATGTTGCGTCCGAGTTGAGTGTGAAAACACCACTGTATCGCGTTGATAGGTTGCGCCAGCGTTTTTCAACCCGAATGGCATTGTGACGTAGCAGAAAGCCCAAATGGGGTTATCAACGATGTCTTGATGCAGTCCTCTTCTTTCAGCCTGATCTGGTGATATCCCGAGTAGGCATCTAGGAAACTTAGGGGCTCACAGTCGGAGGTCGAGTCCACCACCTGATCGACGCGGGGCAATTCGAATGGATCTTTTGGGCATGCCTTATTGAGATCGGTATAATCAACACGCATGCGCTAGCTTTTATTCTTTTTGCGAACAAGAACTGGGTTCGCTAACCAGTCAGGATGATACACTTCTTTTATAAATCCTGCAGCTAAAAGCTTAGTGATCTCTTCTCTGATAGCATCGTGGTGATCTTGCGTGAATCGCCAGAGTCGTTGCTTGATGGGCTTCGCCTTCTCGTCGATGTTAAGGGAGTGCTCAATCACCTCCCTCGGAACACCGGGCATATCTGATGGCTTCCAAACAAAAATGTCTCGGTTTGCCTGGAGGAAAGTGACGAGCGCGTCTTCCTATTTGTGATCGAGCCCTGTCTCAATAAGGGCCGTTTGGGCCGAGTTGGACGGGTCAAGTACCACTTTTTTTACTTCTTCATTAGGCTTCATGCTTGATTTGGCCTGCTTTCTGGCTGGCACGTCTCCTTCGTCCTAGTGGAGTGTAGCCACCAAACGGATCTTTTCATGGCTAGCTGCGGCTTGTAACATCCCGAATTTGGCATAATTTTAAATTTTTGGAGTTTTTAAAATTTTTATGAATTAATCAACCTTATTTGCATTTAATTGAATTTATCTAAATTTTACTGGATTTATTGGATTTAATTAACATTTATTTAAAATATCCTTCTCTTGATTAATTAATATTAGAATAAGTATTTATCAAAAATAAATAAAAATATTTTGTTTAAGCTCAAAATGCCCTAAAATAATTTATGGAATTTTTCTAGAATTTTTGAGTATTTTTAGTGCCCTAGATAATTACTTTGAATTATCGAATTAATTTTATTGGAAAAGTCATGAATTTACTTGACCACAAGGTGGGCCGCCCAAAGATCGTGTCGCTGTGGAAACCCTAGCGCCACCATTTCATGCCGTCGGATCTCGACGGACGGACGCGATTAAATACCGCTTTGGCAAATGAGGTTTAATCTCCACCGTTGATCGCGATCGCACGGCCGATGTGACCATGCCATCTCGGGGACGGCGCGCTTGCGACCGCCACCCGTTGGCACGAGGATTTGTCGAGATTTGCGCGCGTGTCGAGGCTTGTCCGAGCGGAGATATAGACCATTGTCGCCGCGACTTCACTCCGCCCATTTGCCTACTCGCCGCTAGCTCTCGTGCAATCGTAGTCTCCCAGCAGCTCGCCAGAGTTGGTAAACATCTCGCCTCGGTTTTCTCAGACACCGCCGCCGTCCACCGCTCTTCCTTCACTTGTGACCCCGCCGAGTTCCTCGCACGCCACGCGCCCACCGAGCCACTTCTTCACGCCGAGGAGTCTCAGAGCACCGCCGAGCCGTCGTCTTCCTCGTCTCCGGCCTTGAGCTCACTTTGACCGCCGCCGACTACTCGAGCTCCACCACCGTCCGATTTCCGCCACGCCGAGGTATTGCCACGCCCTCCCTCAGAAGCGCTAGCTCGGGTTGCCGGATGTTAATGACCGTTAGATTGTGATCATAAGGTCTCGTTAGGCCACGAGGCTCGTGAATAGGATTAGCTCGGTAAGCCATGACCGTTGGATTCTCATCCGACCGCTATGGTACGTCCACGTTAGGGCCGGGAATAGTGAACCGTGCGGGTAGCCGTAGCCGTTGGATTCTCATCCAACCGCTCCTGTTGCGCCACGTATGCTATGTAGCGATTAGGCACCGCCGAGTAGCGACAAGCCGTTGATTTGAATCAACGGCCGGGAAGAAATGCACCGCGTGGCTTGATGCTTCTCGCCGCGTGTCGCCCGCCGGTTGGTCCAGCACTGCATTAAAGTGGGGCCCACATGTCGCTGCAGTGATGACCCGGTACCGTCCGACGCCAAGATGATGTCATCCGCCCACCTGCGCTGACCGAGGGCGACGTGGAGGTCCCTGGTGCCGACACGTGTCGCCGAGGGATAAAGTCCGGATTTACAGTAGAAAAATAAATCACTTAATTCGGTTATTTATTAATTGAATTTAAGCAAATTTGTAAATGCTATAACTTTCGCATTTTAACTCGGATTTGGGTGATTCCAGTGCCCAAAAATTTGTAAAAATGTAAACTATTTAATGGTGATTTTTATTTTATTTTTGGTGATGATCTTGCTATCTGTATTGAGTGTTTATTGTATGCTTGCTTATGTAAGATAGACTCGAGTTGCCTAAGTCACGAGGAGAGTTTGAAGACCCGTCGCGAACTTCACTGAACCAACAACTTTTTGAAGGCAAGTCATGCTTTGACCATGTTGCCCCTAGATTTTCAAATATATTTTGATTCAATTATTGCATGCTATGTTAAGTAAAAATGATGTTGCTTATGTGGGAATGGTAGCTAAAATACCTATCTTGTTATGCCACCTTGTTAATTCTCAATGTATGCCCTAAAATCCTTGTTAACCTAAGAAGTTAAATGAAGTTGGATGCTATCACAAGCCAACACGGGAGGCTAGACCGTGATTAGTCGCTTAGTCTGCTTGTATGCGTTGAATGTCTTCTAAATAGCAAATCAATACTGACTAAACAATTATAGAACGCATTTTGGAATAATGCAATGATGCCATGAAATGGAATTGAGGGTAGCGACCAGTGTGGTTCTACTCATGCAATGATGTGGGCATTAGCATGTGTTGCAATAATGCAAACTGGGTGGGAAATGATTTGGACCGGGGCAAGTGGCAAGAAGGCTTCGTGCCAGGTGGGCCTGTGTGGCAACGGGATGTGTTGAGTTTGTGAAGGCTGTGTGCCGAGTTGTATAAATCGGAAGTCTTGCCCGGGACAATTAAGGACTTAACCTTGCGAGCCTTTGAATCGAGTTCCGTGTACAACCACTTGTCCTAATGGGACGGACCTAGTTCAAGAGGTTTCTAATATCTTTCCTTTGATACTCGGGGTGACAAGTTACACAAAGGTGTAACTGTTCGGGAGCGCACTGTCTGCGCGGCTTGGTACCCATCTAACGGTATGTGCTGTTCTAAGCTTTGGCTCTGTGAGGGAAGTGTTAGGAAGGCAATCATCGAGAGGATCATCGCTAAGTGTTAGTCTCTGAAAGACTTTGTTGCAATCAATCGCTGGTGGTGAGCGATCGATCCTGTGGGTAAGGTGTACAAACCTCTGCAGAGTGTGTGTGTAAATCTATTTGAATAGCCATGTCCATGATCGACATTGCTCGGTGATTACAGTCAAGGGTTAGATTTTCAAAATATAAACGTGGAATGGGTGGCTGTGTGCCAAAAGCTGATGAATGAAATTAGGGCTGTGTGCCAAACCTTTGGAAAAGAATTGAGAAATTAATTATTATTAATATTGGTTTTACTGCTTTTTAACCTAATAAGATTACCTGTTTAAAGAAATGCTGCTTTGAGCAAAATAACCAATCAAGCCTTTCATTTGGATAAGCCATGCATGTAGTAATAGACTTGCATTGTGCATGACTTGTTGAGTATGCTGTATACTCACTCTTGCATTGACAAAAACCTCAGAAGAAGAAGCCGTGCCAGCTTGGGAGGAGGAGTTCATCGAAGGCCAGGAGGACTAAGGGGTTGAGCCGCACTCAGTAGCCTGTGGTTATGAAGGGTTCATTAATTCGCTTTTGCTTCCGCTGATAAACTTGTGCTACTTGACATTTATCGCCCTGCGTGGCGAAGTATTGTAAGGTGACCATAAGGTCATGTAACTCGATTATATTATGCTTGAAGTACTTTATTATTTATTTTCGCTGTGTATGATTGTGGTACTTCAACCTGTTTATTCTGTGTGTACTAGCGTGATCCTGGACTAGTACGGAATACACAGGGTGTCTGAATCCATAGAAATTCGGGGCACGACACGGCTTCATGCCTCTCTGCCATCTCGCAGCTTTCCCTATCGCACATGAAGGACTGTTTGACATCACCACGAATTGTGATGATGCCCTTTGGTCCTGGCATCTTGAGCGCAAGGTAAGTATAGTGCGGCACGGCCATGAATCTGGCGAGACCTGGTCTTCCCAAGATGGCATGGTATGCCGTCTCAAAGTCGGCTACCTCAAAGTTGAGGTATTCTGTTCGGTAGTTCTTCTTGGTCCCGAATGTGACTGGCAGAGTGATCTGCCCGAGTGGTACTATCGAGATCTCAGGGATTACCCCATGGAATGGTGACGAACCACGCTTCAGCTCGGAGCGGGGGATCTTCATATCATCAAAGGTCTTGGAGAAAAGGACGTTGAACCCGCTTCCTCCGTCGACCAGCACCCTCTTGAGCCTAACATTGCGAATAACAGGATCGAGCACCAGAGGATATCGACCTAGGTATGGAATATGGTCAGGATGATCCGAACGGTCGAACGTGATTGGGACCTCGGACCATCTCAGTAACTGGGGGCTGCCGGTGTAACTCATTGACTTCCCGAGCGGTGAGTTTCTACCTTCGCTTGGATTCACATGCCGCTGCGCCCCCAAATATGTAGTTGAGCTCGCGTTCAGTCGTCTGATATTCGCCTCAATCATCTTATGGAGGATCTTGCTTCTTGCTTGCCTCACCTTTGTCCTGGCCCGCTCGCTTGTTGCTTTCCTTCGCGAACCTTTTGAGAGTGAAGTAGTCCTTAGCGGCATGTTTCCGTTTAGGGTGATAGGGACAAACTACATCCATTACCTTGTCGTAGTCGTCCATCCGTGGTGCTTGAGGGCGCCCGCGTTCGGCTACAGCAACTATCTCCTCTGCCTTCCGCTTCTTGTCCTTCTGCTTGGAGGACTCGGCGTGGTCTTTCTTGTCCCTTTGCCGTGGGCGATCCTCCTGGTGCTCGGCTAGGGCATCCGAGGCGGTTGTGTAGCAGTCTGCTAGCTCAAACATCTCTCTTACCATAGAGGGTGCCTTCCTAGACATCTTTTTGATTAAATCTGGATCATTGACTCCTTTTGGAAGGCTACAATGATGGTGGCTTCTGAGATGTCTCGGATCGTATTTTTCTTCTGCATGAAGCGTCGAATGAACCCCCAAAGGGTCTTATCTTTCTTCTGATGAAGTTGGTATAGGTCCCATTGAGTTCCGGGCCTCTCATAGGTGCTCTAAAAGTTGGTAATGAACTGCTTGCAAAGATCTCCCCAGAAATCTATAGAGTTCTCTAGAAGTCCTGTGAGCCAAGTTGAGCTAAAGGGGTGAGCATGACCGGTAGATAGTTTGCCATCACATTGTGATCGCCCCCTGCAGCCTTGATTGCAAGAGAGTAGACCTGTAGCCAAGCTTCTGGGCTCCTCTCCTCGTCGAATTTGGTGATGCCTTTAGGGTTGAAACCCTCGGGCCAGACCACTCGGCGAAGTCGGGGGGTGAAAGCGTGAACACCATCTATAGGCCCATCATTACGCCGGTGTGGAGATCGTCGAGGAGGTGTTCTGACTCGGCAGCCCTCATCATCGTTCTGGCTACGTCGGTGTAAGTCCCTGCGGTCATCCTGGCCATCACGATTGATGCCAAAACGTTCATAGTCGTCTTTGCGCCGGCGGTGTTCATCATCCTCCCGTTCGCGTCTCCTGGTATTGAGGTCTAAACGGAGATCACGGCTAATAATCCGATGGGCATCTTCTCCTTGACGAGGATGTGGCTCATACCGGCCACGCATCGATCAGCTGTGGGCGGTATTGCTGCTTGCTGTCTGAGTTTGTTCTTCCCAGATCCTAATTCACGGGATCTCCGATCACATAGGTTGGGTTACCACTATGGTATGACTCACGTGGGTCTCAAACCCAGCTCCTTTGATGCATTGTCTATCACATTACGTGATAAACCCTTTGTAAAAGGATCTGCCAGATTCTTAGCTGTTTGGATATAATCCAAAACTATCACGTCGGAGTTTCTCAATTTCCTGACAGACTTCAAATGTCTCTTTACATGTCTTGATGACTTCATATTGTCCTTAGAACTGTTCACTTTGATAATAACTGTTTGATTATCACAGTTCATAAGGATAGCCGGAATCGACTTTGCAACCACTGGAAGATCCATCAAGAGTTCACGCAACCATTCTGCCTCAATAGTGGATGTGTCAAGAGCAGTGAGTTCTGCTTCCATGGTTGACCGCGTCAAAATGGTCTATTTGCAAGACCTCCATGAAACAGCACCTCCACCAAGTGTGAATGCATATCCACTTGTGGCCTTGATCTCATTAGCATCGGATATCCAATTTGAATCATTATAACCCTCTAGTACTGCTGGGTACCCGGTATAGTGAAGCCCATAATTCATGGTACCTAACAGGTAGCGCATGACTCGCTCGAGTGCTCACCAATGATCATCACGCGGGTTAGATGTAAACCGGTTTAATTTGCTCACAGCAAATGAGATATTTGGCCTTGTAGCGCTAGCTAAGTACTTGAGAGATCTAATTATCTGAGAGTATCTCAATTGATCCTTAGCAATTCTTTTATTCTTTCGAAGAATCAAGCTAGGATCATACTGTGTTGGAGAAGGTTTGCCCTCTAAGAAGCCAAAGCGGTTTCCACATAGTGAGATTGTGAAAGTGTAATTCCACTCTCATCTTTGATTAGTTTGATGTTCAAAATTACGTTAGCCTCTCCCAGATCTTTCATATCAAAATTATGAGATAGGAAAGACTTGACCTCTGTAATTACATCAAGATTTGTGCCAAAGATCAATATATCATCAACATACGCATACGTAATAACTCCTCACCCCCACCATGGCGATAGTATACACACCTATCACCTCATTAACAACAAAGCTCAGAGATGTTAAAGTTCTATCGAACTTTTCATGCTATTGCTTAGGAGCTTGTTTGCACCATACAAAGATTTCAACAACTTACACACTTTGCCTTGTTGACCTTTCACTACAAATCCATCAGTCGTTGCATGTAAATTTCTTATCCAACTCTCCATTATGAAAGGCATCTTAACGTCCATTTGATGAACGAGAAGACCATGCAAGGCAGCCAAGGAAAGTAGAACTTAATAGTAGTCAATCTAGCAACAAGTGAATAAGTGTCAAAGAAATATTCGCCTTCTTTTTGGGTATAACCCTTGGCCACAAGCCGAGCCTTATACTTTTCAATAGTACCATCAGGCCTAAGCTTCTTTTTGAATATCCACTTACAACCCACATGTTTGCAACCATGAGGTAGATCTATGACTTCCCAAGTCCCATTAGCGAGAATGGAATCCATTTCACTACGGATTGCTTCCTTCCAAGAGTCTCAGATCCGAGATGCAAAAGCTTCAAATACACTTGGGAGTACCATCCACAAGGTACACAGTGAAGTCATCACCAAAGGATTTAGCTGTCCTTTGTCTTTTACTCCTCCTTGGAGCTTCACTGTCATCCTCCTCAGGATTTTGCTCATGCATTTGCTCAGGATATTCAGATTGAGTAGTTGGTTCGGGAATTATCTCAGGAGTTTGGCTAGAAGTGCTATGTACATCTTTCATTGGAAAGATGCTCTCAAAGAAGGTTGCATCTCGAGACTCCATAATTGTATCGACAAGCACGTCAGATACCTCCGATTTTACTACTAAAAACCTATAGACAATGCTGCGATGAGCATATCTCAGAAAGACACAATCCACAATCTTAGGTCCAAGTTTGCGCTTTTTAGTTATTGGTACATTGACTTTCGCCAAGCACCCCCAAGTGCGCAAGTAAGAGAGTGATGGTTTTCTCCCTTCCCATTCTTCATATGGGGTTTTCTCTTTATTCTTGGAAGGAACTTTATTCAGAACATGACACGAGGTCAACAGGGCCTCCCCCCACCATGCCTTAGATAATCCTGCAGTGTCTAACATGGCATTAACCAAGTCAGTTAGAGTGCGGTTCTTTCTTTCGGCAACCCCATTTGATTGGGGTGAATAGGGAGGCGTTCTCTCATGAATAATCCCATGTTCCTTACAGAATAAATCGAAGTTATTAGAGAAATACTCTCCACCACGATCTGACCTAAGTCTTTTGATCTTTCTTTCCAATTGGTTTTCAACCTTTGCCTTATAGATTTTAAAGTAGTCTAGAGCCTCATCTTTAGATTTCAACAGATATACACAGCAGAATCTAGAAGCATCATCAATCAGAGTCATGAAATATCTTTTTCCACCCTTCGTCAACACACCATTCATTTCATAGAGATCTGAATGTATGAGTTCTAATGGTGCCAAATGTCTCTCCTCAGCTGCCTTGTGAGGCTTACGAGGTTGTTTGGATTGCACACAGCTTTGGCACTTAGAACCTTTGACAGAAGTAACATTTAGAATTAAATTCATACTGGCAAGCCGAGACATACAACTAAAATTGATATGACATAACCGTGAGTGCCAAACATTAGCCTCACCTCCATTAGAAATGTCACAAATATGGTTCACAACTTTATTGCAGAAATCAAAAAAGGAAAAGCGAAACAAGCCTCCGCACTAATAGCCTTTGCCAATAAAAAGTCCATGTTTTGACACGACTATTTTATTAGATTCAAACATCACTTTGAACCCATCTCGACAGAGAAGGGAACCGCCGACCAGGTTCTTATTTATTGAAGGGACATGATGCACGTTCTTCAGTTGCACGATCTTCCCCGAAGTAAACTTCAGATCTACGATGCAACACCACAAACAGAAGCATGTGACCCATTCCCCATTAGGACGGAGGAATCCCGAACGACCTGGTAAGAAGAGAACATTGATCTATCATCACATACATGCACATTAGCACCAGTATCAATCCACCAGTTGGTGGACTGACTCACTGAAAGAACAGTAGGTAAATTACCATACCCAGAAGTTCCATCTCCAGTGTTGCCAATGGTCACGTTGACAGACTTTGAGTTCTGTCCTTGATCAGCCTTTTTACCTTTGCGGTGAGGACACTTCTTGGCCCAATGCCCAGTCTCACCGCACACATAGCAACGCATATCATCTTTGTTCATCTTCTTCTTCTTGAAGTTTGTGGTTTGTTTGGCTTTATTGTTTTTCCCTTTATTCTTACCGTGCTGTTGCACCATATTGGCGTGTGACAGTCCCTCAACTCCCTTCGCAGGTGCATCCTTAGCCCGAGCTTTCTCCTTAACATCAAGAGACGCGATCAAACTCTCAACAGAGATTTCTTGTCTCTTATGTTTCAGAGCAGTGGCAAAATTTCTCCATGAAGGAGGTAATTTGGCAATAATGCCTCCTGCCACAAACTTGTCGGGTAAGGTACATTTGAGGAGTTCGAGTTCCTTCACAATGCACTGTATTTCATGGGCCTGCTCGACCACAGAGTGGTTATCAACCATCTTGTAGTCGTGATACTATTCCATGACATACAGTTCACTGCCAGCGTCTGATGCACCGAATTTAGAACTCAGTGCATCCCACAGCTTCTTCGTGTCTATTATATGCATGTACACATCACACAGTAAGAACGCTAAGAACGGCTCCTACAAAGAGTGTGCTGGCATCCTTGAACTCTTTTTCCTTTTCAGGAGTAAGGGTTCCTTCAGGTTTACCAGGCGCAACCCAGTAGACGTTCATAGTTGTAAGCCACATAGTGACTTTGACCTGCCATCTTTTAAAATGCACACCGGTAAATTTTTCCAGCCTCAGTGCATCGGCAAAGCCAGCCATCGATAAACCAAAGTGCCTAAAATAAGGTTTTTGGATTGCTGAACAAATTAGCACTTTCAGGTATAAGTTGAACAGAAAATAATTCATGAACACAAACCGATTGTGAAGCCTACGCATTAAACACAAGTATATTGCAGACATGCATGTAATCAATCTACACATATGTCTCTCTAATATACTACAAAACAGTAGCAACAAGATTGAAAATAGCGGAGACATTGAAACGTATCGATCTGGTTGAACAGAACCAGAGACATGGAGAGAAGCAGAGGACCCCGTTGCGACGACGTAGAAGATGATGCAGATCACGAACGGAGAGGAAGCAGATCACGAGCAGTCACGCCGAGCGCTTCCCAAAAACCTTATTCGTCCTCTCCCGGTGCAAGAACTTGAGGACGGATGGTTTCGGAGACCTGCTCTCCCGTTTGCTGGTGCACGCCGGTGATCGGGACGGAGTAGACTAGATGGCGGCGCAGCAAGAGGAATTGGCAAAACCCTAGCACACAGTTTTCTTCTCTGTTCTACACGGGCGGTAGGGCGCAGTATATATAGGGATAGTCTGGTAACCGTGACCGAATGTGACTCGAAGACGTGCCACGAACGGAACTGCAAAAGGAAGCTGCGCCTGCGCAAGCCATCGGACTCGATTTCACTGCACCATTCACGCCAAGATGTCACGCGCCCGCTGGCGGCGAGGCGCAGTGAGCGTGCTGTTCTCTTCTTCTCCTTGTCATGCTTTAGGAAGGTGGAGAGAACCTCCTTATAAGTTGGTCATCCTCCACCTCCACTAGCAATATGGGACTAATGTTAGCACATATGCCTCCTCATGAGGTGGGCCTTTGAGATTTTCTAGAATTATTTTCTCAATTAAATAGGCTTTGGCCCAAAACAACCAACAATGAGCACCGTGCAATGTGTGCTCGTTGCCAGCATCAATGCCAGCGACAGCATGCGGATGGTGCGGTTCAACACCTCCCTCAGCAAAGACAGCGTCATCGACATCGAGGGCGCCGTCTCCATCCCCAAGACCCACTACTGCAGATGGGACTATCACAAGCGGTTTGAAACCGTTTTTAGAAGCGGTTTTAGAACCGCTTGTAAGTCGTGTCCCGAACCGCTTCTAGAGGGCTTTAGAAGGGGTTCGTGTCACGAACCCCTTCTAGAGCTTTAGAAGGGGTTCGGGACATGAACTGCTTCTAGAGCTAAGGCTTTAGAAGGGGTTCGTGTCTAGAACCGCTTCTAGAGACCCCTTTCGGTCCGTTGCCTATGAACCGCTTGTGGTGCAGAGAGTACAAGCGGTACGCAATTAACCACTTATAATAGGCTGTTTGTGAAGGTCGATTCTGTAGTAGTGACCCTCGCATGCATGGGCCACAACCTCGGCTCCAACCAATGGCCTCATTGCCTCTGTCTGCCTGCAGGTGCCGTCTTTGCTACCTCGCACCCTCATCTACCTACTCCCTTGCCCCTCTCCACTTCTATGCGGCCTCCTCGGAGCTTCACTCCCACGTCATGTCCGTGCCCGTCAGCGCGATGTCCGGGCGCGGCAACCGCAGATTCGCCACACGAGGGAAGGCTGGGCAGTGGCTGTCTACATGCTCGTGAGGTTAGACAGGCCACGCATAGGCTCTCACAGTCCCATCGCCCTCATGCAGCTGCACACGCCGCCGAAGACCTTACCCTGCCCCAGTCCATGGCACCGAGCCGCAGTTGAGATCCGCCTCGACTGTGCAACCCTCAGCCAATGGCTCACCGAAGGTCTGCATTGAGCATTTTTTCCTCTCTGCCTTTCCGCCATTGTGTATGTCAACATTTTAGTTTTCTTCCTCCTTGGACAAAGATAAGGAGTGCTCGTATCAAAATTTTAGTTTTGCTCCTCCTTGGACAGGAATAAGGAGTGCCCGAGATTATGTTTGAAGATTTAGTAGTACTGTACCGTTACGTGAGAGCTTGGGTTTTGGAGTACTACAGGACTTGTTCATAGGCACGTTTGGTTTGATTAGGTGACGTGGTGAGTGGCCAAGAAGAGGCGGTGGGTGGTGAGAAACTGATTCTTTTCTCCGGGAATGACTATATGGGCCTCAGCTTGCATCCGGTAATTTTTTAGGCTGCGGTGCAGTTGTGAAGGTGTGCCAATTCTCTACCTATGCCCATTGTTCAGTCTATTGAGTATTTTAAATTAGCGATAACAATCTGGTGTGTTTGCTCGGCAGCTCAAGAATACGCCATGGGGCCAAGGGTCTGCGTTAATCTGTGGATATACTGCTTATTCACAAATTGGTGAAGGAATCATTGACAGAGTCAAAGAAAAAAGAGGTCTAATATTGTATTTTAAACTTAAGTAGCCATCATTTCATTAGCTATGCATCCTTACTATAGATATCTCTTACAGGATTGCCTTCTTTGCCCAACTGGATTTTCTGCCAATATGGCTGTGATGATTGCTCTGTTAAGCATTAGCTTTCTTTTGGCTGATGGGAGAAAACCTGCAGAGCATGAGAGAATTGTGGTTTTTCAGATGCTCTGAACCATGCTTCCATTATCGATGGGATGCCCCTTGCTGAGAAATAGCAAGAAGCAGTACCGTTTGTCTACAACCACTGCGACATCTCGCAGCTTAATTTCCTACTGTATGTTTTTTCATTTTCCAGTCATAATATGCAGAATATTAACCCCCAACTAAGTTAGCTACAACTATATGCTGATTATCCGTGCTGGTCCAGTTTCTCAATAGAAAAGAAAGTTGTTGTGGCAGATAAGCAAGTTATGCTTCTAAGTAAATTTCATCATTCAAGTAGTATTTAAGTTTTTAGCAGGATTAATGAACAGCACTTGCTTCTGTATGCATAATGTCAGAGTACCAAACTCAGAAGCTCTTTTAATTGATAAAATGCAGCTTGTTTAGCATGGGCGGTGATTTTGCTCCATTACCTGAACTAGTGAAATTACGCAAGAAGTATGGGTTTTTGTTAATTATCGATTATGTTAGTATTTTATCTCCCCTCAGATACATTTTTGCAGACCTTGACGGTAATCAAATTATGTTTCAATTTTCCTTTTCAAGGCACATAGGACAATTATTTGTGGTGAGGATGGTGCTGTTGCACCAAGGGGTGGGCATTCGGTTTTTGACTGATTCAGTTTTTTTAGTTTTAAAATAATTTGTTTTTTAGAAACTGACAACCGAATTTCTCGAATCAAAATAAAAAACCGAACTAAATTAACTGAAATATTTTGGTTCGGTTAATTTGGTTTTTCGGTTAACCAAAATACAAATAAACACTAAGTAGATTAGATTTAGTCCTTCTCACATCGCAACATAGAGTAGAGTTAAGCCCACACAATATTCATTGGTCATTACAATATAAGCATAATAGAACATATAAATATACCAAACATATGCATAAATATATTAAAACATGAGAATTGCTTTGTGGTTTTAGAAAGAATATTATAAAAGTGGTATTGTAGATGGGCTATTTGATTATTCGGTTATTTCGGTTTTTGGAAACTAAAAACCAAACTGAACATAAAAACCGAATTATACTAAAACAAAAACCAAACCAAAAACCGAAAAAACCAAAATAATCTGTTAATTCGGTTCGGTAATTCGGGTTTGGTTTAAAAATGCCCACCCCTAGTTGCATTCGAGCTGTTTGAATGTGGTAGTGAAATTGACATAAGTGTTGGCACCTTTAAGCAAGGCTACTAGCTGCCAGGGTGGTTTTTATAGCATGCAGGTTAGGTAAGTCTACTCATACAGTGGATACCGAACAGTGGAAGGGCCTCCAGGTGCGTCAGCTGATGATACTATATGCACTATAACTCTATTTTGATGTTTGTTTTGATCACATTGCTGCGGATTTTTTTGGGGTGTTTTGCTCCGGTTAAATTGGTAGTCTTTCCTGTTGTCACGCATGAGGAGCAGGTGCACATCGGTGTGATCCAAAAGACAACATAGGGATTTTATCTGTATGCTTGTGAAGTTTTTAGCCCTTAAGTGTGTGGGTTCCGTTTGCTTGGCTGTGGTGATGGTTGGTTGACAGGGAGTACGAAGGTATCTTTTTGGATTTCTCGAGGCAACAGGTGACTGGGGAGACCATGGAGAAACTATTCAAATTGGCAGAGGTGATACCCGTTTGATAATTTCTTTGCACCATTTAGGTGGTGGGATTGCACCATTCAGGGAGAAGATTGAAAAGATGTTTAGAGGTGGCTGGGTAAATTCTACGATTCGCAACCATTGTTCAGTTGATCCATCAGACCATCACAGTTGTTTGTTCAGTATATACTAATATGTAAGATGTACACTGTCGTGGAACTCTAGATATATATATTTTTTTAGCTTGCTTGTAATTGCTTAGTAAAGCATGGCAGTTTGTGTGTTCTTGTCTTCTTGAGAAAAAAAAGAAGAGTTGAGTTCTCATGGAATAATTTTGGGTAAACATTTTGACAATTCTTAAGTTGTCCAGGTTTTCATAAATTGTTTGAAATTGCCAAAATAAATATCTAATGAAAATTTGATTGGTTTTGTTGGATAAATAGCATGGAGAACATGTCAGTGCTTCGTGTAGCTCTAAGGGCTCCAAGAGAGGCAGCCATAAACAGTGAAGGTGTGAATGTGGTCCCTGAAGGAGTGTTAAAGATAAAATAAAGCAGTTTTCACAAACTTCAAACAATTCTTGAACTCAGTAAATGTGGTACGAACATGAAAGATTGTTCACTGCTACTTTTTGGACTGCAGGGCCTTTTTTAATTGGAAGCTGGAGCAGTTGGACAAACAACAGATTTTAAACAAGGATCTAGTTGACTTCAGTGGAATCTAAAGAAGGCAAAAAGAATTTATTCTTTTCTTTGTTATTGTCCCCCCATTGGTGTTAGCCTTACTTTGATTTATGGTTCCACAGGACTGCAGCCTCACCTACAACCTTATCGTGCTTACTATACTATCTTCCTTTCAAACATAGTGCGGATGCACATGAAAAATTCTAAAACAAATTCGGTAGAGAAGGTATGGTACGGCCTATCATTGCAGAAAAGATCCAGTTTTGATGTTAGCGACTGATGAGGGCTGGCTTAACGAATATAAGAGGCTAACTTGAATTCTTTTTCTGTATCCATAGATGTTCTGCACCTGTTCAAATGGTTAAACAATGAGCTATGTATCTTTAGTTGAAGTATTATAATGCTACATCTGTCATATACCAATGCTTATGCCTTAATGTCATATCTTTGGTTTCCATTTAAGGATCAAAACTGCTATAATGCTGGTCGAGGAGCTCACAAAGATCTCAAGCATGCGGAGAAAGCAACGATATTTGTCAGCAAAATTCCATGCAAGTCTGCATATTTTGTTTGTGCTTCTACTATAATGTTTCGATGAGCAGAGCTTCCATCATTATTGCACTATGAGTAGGTCAAATGAGAATGCTGCAGTGGCCTCAGATGATTGCGATTTTGGATTGCGTGAAGGATATCTATATGAGTGCATCAAACTACTGTTTAGTCTATTCTGGATGAATACAACGGTTAGATGTTTGTTTTATTCTTTAACTCATACTTAAGCTAAAAAACAATATTAAGTGATTCCTTCTGGAAACATGCTTCTTGGTAGTTTCATGCACCCCTGATTTGAGCTAAACTTACAATTACCACTTGTTCCAATATTTTTACTCTTATCTCAAAAACATTTTCCCTTGCTGTTTTCCACTGTTTCGTCAGCTAATGTTGAGCTTCTATTTCTCTAACAGGAGTTAATTACGGAATACACCTAATTTTCGACTTCAATACTTTTAGATTTGCAGCTCTACTACAGAATTTAACTGCTAAAATTAAAGCTTGAGAAAAGGAGAAAGGCATTCCATTTTTGTATGAGAAGGCAAGTTCAATAACTTAGAGCTCATCTTTCCGAATAAAATGTTTATTTCATCTTGCTTACGTAAGATTAGTTGTATTCACTTATACAGATGAGGCTGTTGGATAGTTTACAAGAATACACCTCAATAAGACAACGAAAGGAGAGGAAAACCGTCGATCATGAGTTGGTTCTTAATTCCCTTGCCTTTTGTTCAACTCGGTCCTGGTCACATTGAACAGTGTGTTCGGTAATTGTAGTTTGCCTCTTTAGCCTGTTTTGTTTGGTGGTAAGTTTTCTGGACATGAATGTTAATTTTGGTTCAGCTATTGGAATCACTACAGCTCACTTGGTATGGGAGAACTTCGTCATTTGTATTGTGTTCAGCTACCATTGCAAAATTTTGCTTCTGATAATGAACTATGAAAAGCACAATTTCCTATAATTTTACTATTGACATCCTCACCCCTTTTTGTTAGTTTTTTTTAGTAATTCATCTTTTCCTGTTAGTTTACGGTTTGTGTGATAGACCTTCTGCTACATCATACTACCACTCATCGACACGTGCTCTCTCATTCCCTCGGCTGTGCACGGGCAACGGGCCGTTTACACGGGAATTTTAATTTTATTATATATGTCGTTTAGATGAGGACATACGTGCCAGTGGTCTAATGTATCAATCGTATGAATTCTAATTAGCCATCGTGGGTTCGCGTCCCCGGGTCATCAATATTTTTTCTCGCGCCGTTGCATCCTCATGCGCATGGCCGAGCCAAAGTCGCAGCAGCGTGGGCATCGTGGGTTTGTTGAGTCCACGGCCGTCAATCTTTTTTCTTGCGCATCCTCACGCGTGCGGGGGAGCAGCGATCATCTAGTTTATTGTTATTCAGCTAAAAAAAAGGCTGGCTTAGGGTGTAGAGCTTCAGCTCCACCAGATCCGTTGGTATTCCTAAATCTATCAAATCCGTAGAGCTATGAGTACATTAATAGTATTTAGATGGATCATCTTATTTATATTTTAGACCAAAAATATAAACTTAATTCACTTTATTTTATCTTACAAGTTTCAGATCTCAGGTGAAGTTGAAATCTAGAGCTCTACCAAACAAACCCTTGGAGACAACACGACGCATGCTCGGCCCGGCTTGCCAGCCGATGACGGGCGTTTGTGCAACGGTGCGTACGGCCCGGCAGAAAAGCCTGATCGAGTACTCCCGGCACATCGATTCGATTCATGGAAGTGAAGTGCAAACAAAATCTAGCAAATGTCTGCGCTATTCTTTCCCATGGTTAGTATGGGATGTATCTATCTGGAAATGGAATTTATCGACCGTCAGGTTCATATCTCAGTCGTCCATCCGATCCAACGGCAGGTTTGGAACGGCAAGGGTTTTAGGTTGAAGCAACAGCCCACGTACGCATTCGGAGTTGACACATATATTCTTGGAGCAAATTTCACAAATCCATAAGTTTCTTCTACAAACTATTGAAAAACTATAAATTTTAGTTCCTATTTCACGAAACAACAGATTTTGAAATAACTTTATCACAAAACTACATGTTTTAAAATTGACTTTTTTTAACGGGTACAATAATGTTAACTCACATGATAGCCTAACACAACTCCATTTTCCATGTCACCCACGAGTAAAGGTACTATGTGAGCCTATACTATCAAACCTGCTATATCAAACCGTGAATTCTAAAACCAGTAGTTTTATGAGATAAGTTCTCTTGAAATCTATAATTTTATAAAATAGGAGCTACCACATATAGTTTTACGATAGTTTGTAAAAAAAAACTTGTAGTTGTGTAAAATTTACTCATATTCCAGCAAGACAACTTTTTAAAAAACACAAAGGGAATTCATGTGAAATAATAGTAATACACATCGTACGGGACATTCTTCACGAACTTATGTCACACTGTGGAGTAGAAAGATAGTATACAAAATCAGCAGCTGTACTTATAGATTAATCTCTGCATCCTAACACCTCAGAAGTTTATTTACATTATTACTGGATTGCTCAAATTTTACCATTAAGTGCAGTAACGTGTCTAATAACCTTGTGGGGGCAATAATAAAAAAAGGAAAGAAAAATGGGGGAGGAAACAGAATGAGACATTACATAGAATTGAAGTTTACACAAAATAACCTACTAGGATCGAGATTTGATCCCAGGGTGACCCATTCTTTTCTGTAGCTTCACACCTCTAGACAAATCTTAAAATGCCCGCTATAAATAATCAACAGCTCCTTTCACCTTGAGAACCAAAAAGAAAAAACGAAAAATGCACAAAACAATGAGCAAAATTCATCTAGATGGAATCTTTTTTTAAAAAAATGAACACATCTACATGGAATCTAAGCCTTGCTTTTCCTTTTAGCATCCAATGCCTGCATCAAATTCAGTCAGGAAAATTGAACAAAGAGTTAACATAAAACCATATATCTACACAGAAAATAAAAGGTTTAACATCAGAAATGCCATATACAAGAGATACCTTGTTCTGGAAAGTTCTCATGACCAATACGATTAGATCACGTAACCTACAGAAGTATCACTTGATCAGATCTATGATTTTTATTACTCTTTGTCAACCAAAAACACATTAAACAGAAGGACGGTAGGTGAGAAGGTAAGATGGCAGTTGGCACCTAACATCGCTGTCCTCATTGTTTGGTTCTGTTATTCCCTGTGTATTAAATGGTAGATTTATACCCCCAGAACTTACTAAAACAAACTGAGTAGTTCGTCCATTGGGAATTTTTGTCTGCCAAGAAGAAATCAATATAGCAAAATCAAATTAAAATGTCGGGCACCATGCCTCGGCAATCATAATACTAAGACAGCCGATCTACATGTATGAGAACATACCTGCAGATTTGCTGAATATTTCTCTTCAATTACAACTTTATCCGTATGTTTGAGCTTAATTTGATATCCAGTTCGTCTAAGCATCAACGTGGCCTGTTCCCATTCATCAGAATACCCCTGCTTTGCAAAAGAAGGTAGAAATCAGCCTCATCAGTTGGATATTGTACAGTCAAACCTTTTATTTTCTCGTGGATAAAAACTGTGTATTACACCAGTGCAGCAGAATCACCAAAATTGCAGCCAGTCAACTAACTTGGTGTAGGTAGAATGAGTTAAGGTGTCCTTTTAATCTCATCTCAATAAAATCACGAATCATAAACGTGAAATATTAGCATCTGTTCGACGACTAACAGAACCAGCTGATTGTCATAAGTACAAGTGCTCCCCAGAATGGATTTCAATTCATAACCGAGAAACCTCAAAACGTGGAGGCTACTGTAGTTCTTTTGCCAAATAAGACCATACCAACAGTTTGTCCGAGTCGCAGTACAGGATTCGGGTTCACGGTTCGCCACTTTTTTTTTTCAATTTCCACTGTGAAGTAGCCTAAACTGGTTCGGGTTTAACAAATCCGGTTCGCGATTCAGCGGGGTTTAGAGTGAATCCAATAACTATGTCAGTCCCAAAGGTTTGTCCCCAATCATCTTCAAGAATATGGTGTAGAACATATTGTATAAAGGGGAAAAAATTTGATTACTTGAAACACAAGAAATAACATAAGCACTGTGCATGTAATGCCACATTGCTTGTCATCCTTCTATTGTAAAGAATCCCCTCAATCAAACTGGACCATTGTTTTAAACATAAACTTCTAATTCAACAAGCTAGAAAGACGGGACCCATGTTTTCAACTTGAAGTGCTAACACAGTAGTTCATCAGACACAATGGAACAGAAGTAAATTGTAAAATTGGAGGATCACAATTTTACAGTTATGTTAACAACAATGCAAAGCTTGTCAAACATGACAGACGGTATCTTAAAGAAGCCTTCCAAGTGAAGGTCCTGTTATCTTTGTAGGGCAGTACACATGTTATGAACTTTAGTTCGTAACAGGGTAAACACCGCTGGGAGGAAGGCCAGGCAGTGTTGGCTTGGTGTGATGAGAGATTAGAATATAGATGACAAGAGAAGAACCTTTGGTAGAGAGACTAGAGTAAATTCATCTTCATTGCCTAATTGATAATAGATACATGTTATCCCTTTTATAGGGATGACTTGATCCGTAAGAAAGAAATATCTAATTTAAAGGAACTAATCTTATTTAAAGGGAAACTAATCTTAACTCAATCCTAACTAATCTTATCTCAGTCCTAATAAATATAATCTTACCTTGCACAGTTTCTACATTACCGTGGCACTGTTCACACGCATGAACAGTGCTCTTGAACCATATTTCTAGCATGCGGCAACTTCTCCCCCCTTTCAGCAACAGGTCATCCACAAGCCGTGGTGGTGGCCATGGTTGCAAACCTTTAGCCCCACTTTGGCAAGCAACTGTGATGCCTTGCATGGGAACGTGTTCTGTTGTCGGCGTGGTGAATATAGCAGTGACGATGGAAGGCACTGCGGCGAGTGTAGTAGGAACCAAGGGGGAGTGGCCCACCCCGAAGCATGTGCTGTAGTACTGCATTAGACTGCAGCAATCCTGTGGCCAATGAGGTAGATGCCACGATAGCACTAGCAGGCGTCGAGACCGCGGCAAGTTCCTTAGCCCCACGATTGTTGTAGCAAGCTTTGGCAGCAACTTGTAAGGCATCTGCAGCACCGTACTCGACCCTGACAACACCATAGCTTCCACAGTAGCTTTGGCAAGAGCGCTGCAGGCGTTGGCAATGCTACAGCAGAGCTCAATGGGACCGTTGTTACTGCAACAAGCTCCAGATGTGCCGCAACAGGTTTTTGCACTGTTAGACAGGTCCAGGCCATGTTGATGGTGAGGGTGGCAGCAGCAAGACAGATGGCGTCATTAGCCCTAGAGTCAACTCTGGTGGTGCGGCACCAGTATGCACCTCCAAGTGCGTGTCATGCCGGTTGTCACCACACTGGTTGCCAACTTGTCGAAGTTTGCTTTGATGATGCCAAGCTTATCAAGCTTCTTGAGGATAACGTCAAGCTTTTCAACAAAGAGGGATAACTATAACTCAATAGCGGAAGCCATGGTGAGTGGCTCTGATACCAAATGTTATGAACTAGTTCATAACAGGGTAAATACCACCGAGAGAAAGGCCGGGCGACGTCGGCTTGGTGTGATGAGAGATTAGACTATAGATGAGGATGAAGAACCTTTGGACTAGACACCAGATTAATTCATCTTTATTGCTTAATTCATAATGGATACATGCTATTTCTTATATAGGGATGACTTACTTGGCTCGTAAGAAAGCAATCTCTAATTTAAAGAAATTAATCTATCTAAAGGAAACTAATCTTGTCTCAGTCCTAACTAATCGAATCTTGCCTTACGCGGTTGCTACATTACCATGGGAATGGTAATCTAGCACATGACAATACATATTAGTTCAGACAAATTCTTGGATAAGAAATATTTTATGACATACCAGGATGAGCACATCAAAGTCAGCTCTCCCCTTCGAAATACATATATCAATGTCATTCTGCATCTCTGGATCTGCAGAATATAGAAAGAAACTTTGATAATTCTAGGAAACCAATAAAAAATGGATGTGAAATGCATGTTATGCCAACAGTCGTACACAAAATTAAGGGGGGGGGGGGGAGGGGGAGGTAAGGGAAACTGGTATACACCGTACCTCAGCATTTCACACAGGTAAAAAATGTCATTCGAGGTGAAATACACATAATGCTTATTTTAAAATCATTATTTCTAGAGAACCCAAAGAACAGAAACTTCTTATGTGTGACAAGCTATGGAACGCTCACTAATTTTGGTGGTCGTCAAGTACGTGTCCAAAAGTGATTTTATGGTTTAGTGTATGGGTAGACAAACGTTGTCATCCTATTCAAGTTCTTTCTGCTGTGCTCATAAGACACCCACTTTGAAATAGCATTTCAGAAACACCCACGTTACTGTCCTTCAGGTAACCGTAACTCATTTTCTAAAAGACATGCTTATACCATTACCATAATAATTTAAACAATTTTCGAAAATAAACAGCAAATGCATATAAATTTGAATATTTCAATATTGCAAAATTTTTTTTGCTACACTAATAGCACAGCTCTACATTGGGAAGGGTTATGCATAGTGGTAAATATGCAACAAGCAAAAAAGCTAAATTGTTGTCTATATCTAATCTTCTTTGATTTAATATTATGAAGGGATAAATTTGTGAAACATAGCAAATCATAAAAAAAAGCTATTTTATGTAGGTCAGCCTGCCCTTTTACCAACAGGATACCTTTGACTAAGTAGTAATCTCAAAGCATTTTGTAAATTTTAAAATATGACAGTGAAAATATATCGATTCCAATATGTTGATACAATAATATTAAAGCAAAGCATGACAATATAGCAATCCATGCGATCAGAAATACAAAAGACGCAGCAATATCTGTAGCATAAACTTACCACAGGTTATCTTGCTCCCATTGTTAGCGAACTGTGTCACCAATTCACCCTACATCAAGAAGAGCAACTCATCAAACTCAAAATCTCAAACAAGATCACTGCAGGCGGAATTAAATTGAGGACTTTCAATAAAAAAATTTTATGTATCAGTGGTGCACATAATTCCATTTAGAACCCATGTGTTAGAAAAAAATTGCAAGTACATTCCAATCACCTAGATGATAATATGCCTGTCTGCAAGCACAAAAGGAACCATCAGGGAAAGCAACATGTGCATTTCTAGCACAAACTATGATTCATATAAAACGGAAGACCAAGAAATGCACAGCTAAACAGGCTTTTCTAAATAAGTCGCATGTTTATAAGCTGATGCCAGATCAAATCAAGGAATTGCTTTGAAAGCTGTTCAGCAGTCTATGGTTCACACACTGATGCAACAACTGAGGAAACAAAAAGAACAGAATAAGATTGGCCTATCAGGACACGAAGAGTTAACATGTAGTTGAAGAACCGGATGTAGGGAATACCAATAGCAAGAGAAGCCACCAATGCTTCACCAAAACTTGAGGGTGGTAAATTTTTAATAAAATCGCAGGTTCTAAAGCAAAATAGTGCTAAAAATTTGAATATTTCAAATTCCAAGGTCGAGCTGGCTGCAAGGCCCGTATTTCAATAACTAAGTACAGAAGAGAAGAAATGGCCCTCCAAAATCAGTTTAATTAAATCTAACAGTAAATTGCATTTTAACCCAGGTATTTGTACCAGAGATTGAAAAAAAACAAGCTTAGCCACTCAACCCCAATTAAAAAATACACTGCAGAAAATCACACTTCCATTAGTTTCCGTTATTTCTGATGGAATACTGCAAATGGGTCCCAAATGTCACGGGGAGAACGAATATCTCCTAGGTGGGTCCCAGGACCAACTTTTTATGTCAAAAAATAGTGTTTCAACTTCCTCTATTAGCAAACAAATGACATTCTATAACATGTTTAGTACCTTTTAAGACGTAACCACTAATATATTATATATACAAAAAATATGGTTAGATTGACCACATGAAATAACCATATGGGCGTTCGAGAGAAATAACCATATGGGCATGCAGTCTACAACAAATGAACTTGCCCCTAAATTTTATACTTGCGATTGTGAATAACCTGGTGGCCATTATCATCCATAGGTGTGCAGTCTACAGCAAGAAGTGTGCCGACATCATCCGCAGTAACCACGTGGTCATAAATCGTAGCAGCTGAATTGCAAAATATATAGAACCAGTCAGTAAAAATATAAAGTGCCTCTGAACATTATCACATGGGATGTAGAACAAATACCCTTCTTTACCTTCAATAGATTGCCTTGTGCCATTTTCAAGATAGCGAACCCACTAAAAACAACATCTCCAGATGAAAGGTTTTATTTGTGAATTTGACAATTAACAGCGAAGATAAAGAATCACAATCAGGCGTCAGAACACAACGAACCTGGAAATTACAAAGGGTAGTACCATTCGTAGGGAAACCGCATGCTGTTAATGTAAAACCTGGTCTAGGCTCACCGACAATTTGAAAACCATCAATACCAGGTAACAGATCACCTAGATTAGAAGCAAGTATATAAATAAGATATGATCTGGAATCTTTTCTAGTTGCACAATTAGCACTTTACCATCAGCTGAGTACTCTTGATTATCATGCCTATAAAACTGCAAGTCACCCTCTGGTCTCACTTCTCTAGGACCAGCATTTTCTTCAAAATAATTAGAGGTATCCCTGAAAGAAAGTACCAGGTAAGAAACAGAGGTCAAAATCTTTTCATGTCGATGACAGATTTGACTGGACAGCTAATAGCCTAATAACTATGGTTAGTAACACAATTCCAAAAACAAAACGTGTAACTTGAGCATACTGATGAAAAGTTGATCCGTTGTATATTTGTTCAGCATGTCGATCATTTGGATCTTGAGCATACTGATGAAGAGTGTTCCTATTTCCATCCTGTAAATAAGAACCAGTCATGCATGGAGCTACAATACTAGGCAAGCTTACTATGGGACCATGTTATCATACCATATTATAAGATGAGGACGGTTCATTTCTCGATGGAGTTGCTTGTTGATAATTGGGATTATATATGTTTCCAGGTTGAACTATATCGCCTAAACTGTCCTGAATCAGTATAATCAACTGAGTATCTCAAAAAAATAATTTTAGAGATGCCAATACACTAGTAACAGGCTTCCATTATATAGAAGGGCTTATTGTAATCTGTAACTACAGACAACTACATGCAGTCTTGCGGAGGCATGCACAAGCTATTCAATAGAACAACATACTTCAATAAGCATTGTTTAAACGAAGTGGTATTGAGTATTGACTGTATTATTCCCTTTTATGCCAAGTTGACAAAAGGCACCATTTAGACGTGATTCCGAAACATGTAAATTATCTAGCAATCTTGGTGGATGCAAGTCCGCACATGTCAAGGTACTGCAATGCCCACATATACACACAAAATCCATGTACACCAATATTCAGTAGGGTTGCAGTTGCAGGATACCATTGGTCATTGCAAAATATTCTAGTATTCCACAGATCAAGAAACTTGGATGTAAGTCCAAAATATCATATAAAACTTAGAAGACACACCCAAATAGCGCAGTACATATATTTTTTAATCTGCCAAAGCCATCACCCAATGTTGTACACACAGAAAGATATGTTTAGGGCCAGAAATTTCAGAAAAATTTTGGAGGGAAGGGGAAAAAATATGTAGTGCTTCATCGTAAGGTGATAGCAATAATCCATCAACTCCACTAGATGGAGACATCAGTTTCATCAAATATTTAGGGTCGATACTCATATAATGCCGAAATGGGAAACCATGGTGCCTAGGCACCATGATTTCAAATGTGTGAATTCAATTCAAATTCGGGTATATTTATTGAAAATTTCAGTTTTAGGGTATAAACCCATCTATAACAATTCAAATGAAATAGATAGTTTAAAAAATATATATACTTGAATTCAAAGATTTTGAAGGAATTTTGATCACACGCTTTGCTGATTTTTGTATATCATCACCACATAACTACAGTCTAACTATACTAAAAAGAGGCAACTCTGGTTTGAATTTCAGCTCAAAATTGTTTAAACTAGTTAAACTTGATATCCAAAAAAATCCGAAACTTTTCGTGCGCAATACTTAGGGGAAATAACTATTTTATATCATGGTTCGCAGGCACCATGGTGTCCCAGTTAATTATACTATATAGGGGGGGGGGGGGGTGTACGTGTGGGTGTGCACGTGTGTGCATGTGCGTGTGTGGAAATGGTTCCATACACCTGGGAGTGCGTATTCCCAAGAGTATGGAACCATTTCCCTATATAGGAAACCTTTTCCGTACTCCTGAGAGTACATACTTCCACCTTCCAATAAATCACTTAAATGAACATGTTATACCTTTCTATCACTTTCGGTATACTCGAATACTAATTCTAGTATGCTTCAATTCGACATGGTTGAAAAAATTTCATCAAAGCCCTTTATTGTTGCTATATACCCTTTTCCATAAATAAAAGGAGTATATACACAGATTATGCTTAAAAAGTGGACTTCGATGAAATTTTTCGTGGAACACAAATATCGAGTATCTTATAATCATTATTAGGGTATGCTCAAAAGGATAAAGAGGTTTAACAACATCATTTAAGTGGTATATTGAAAGTGAGAGTACATAGTGCGTGGAGTAAAGAACGATTTCCCTATATAGGAAGCCTTTTCCGTACTCCTAGGAATATACTCCCACATTCCAATATACCAGTTAAACGAACGCTTTATGCCTCTATCACTTTCAGTATACTTCAATACTAATAGTAAGATACTCAAATGCAATATGGTTGAAAAGTTTCATGGAGCCCTTTATTTTTGCTCTATACCTTTTTCCATATAAAAAGGAGTATACACATTAATTATGCTATAAAATGTGGACTTCAATGAAATTTTTCATGAAACTTGCTTTGGAGTATCTTATAATCATTATTACAGTATGCTCAAAAAGATAAAGAGGTATAATTTGTTCATTTGACAGAATATGAGTAGCGGGAATACATAATCCTAGGAGTATGGAACTTTATATGAGACAACAAGCAGGCTACAGGCACAGAAAAATGGGGCTTCAAAGACCCAAAATAAAACAGAACTGGAGACTATACCAGCTTGAGGATGCATAATTGCAATCACTTACATTTAAAGATCTGATCTTCCATTGCATCTGTTGGTACAAGCGCTGAAAATTGTGGCAAAAAGAGATACATTACATCCTCATATTAGACATATAGTGGAGAGTATAAAAAAGACACTGTAAACAGACCCACTTTTTAAATATTGACATGGCATAATAACCGACATCTTAACTAAAAGGGAAAAAGAACTTCAATCCTATATAGTTATTATCATTGCAATTTAAATCACATTTATCAGGATGAAGAATCTGTTTGACTCAATGGCTAAGAAAATTGCATCACTGATTTCCCTTTCCAAGAAACAGGCCTTCAAAGTCAAAACCTTGTAATAAAACTATTCTTTGTAGACAATATAGTAGGCAGCCATACTAAGTTACTAACTGCCCTATTGTACATTGAGTCAGTTAGCACATTCTACTTGATTCAAGGGATATCTTGTGTCTGATAAAGTTTGCGCAATGCTGTGGTGGAATCTATCAGAAAATATGTTACTAATAGACGTTACACCTAGCTTTTGATAAGGAGTGAATCCATTACATTGAGATCAAACCTGTACTTTAAATCAATAAATGTAATTTCCTGCCAGTTCCAGTTAACATCCTACATTATGTTAGCAAAACAAAGCTAATGCACTACCAGCTCATACATACAGATCACAGTTTGTGACCAAAGTCATTATTATTGTTAATGTGATCAGCAATATAACTCGTTGCAGTTGCATTGCAAAGGGCCCAATAGGGAGAGATATACACCATGATAAAGTTACAAAGAGTGCCCTAAACTAGAGAATAAATACAATATGCACATATACTCCAACAATTATTACCATCTGAGTAACAAAGAGACTAATTGGGGACAACACTATAGTATGTACTGGCAGAGCAAGGACGATTCAACAGAAATTGACCAAGAGTTACCTTTGTACCAGTTGTAATGGTTGAAGCATTTATTTGAGGTGGGCGAACATTGTATTCTGCTAACATACCAAGCAATGAAGAAGTGAACAAGTATAGCTCTTCCTCCTCAACCTACAAGAAGAATAAAACCGTACGTTTTCAAATTCTCAAAAAGACAATAGCAACGTATGCACTCTAGTTTGTATAGAATGGTTGATAACAATAGACAAAAGCTGAACTGCCCAATGCAGAAAACTGGGATTACAGCTGTAATGTAAATATAAGCCACTGTAAAGTTTGTGGTTCAGAATAAATGCCACTTAATGTCTCACAGACATGTGGGCTGAGGTATCAGGACACAGTAGTCATATTCACAGTATGCGGCATTTTTTAAGTCACAAAGCTTGGGACTAGGATGCAACTAAAAGGTCCCATGATGAAACAACAGAAGTATAGGAGTTGCAGCATCTAAAGAAAACATAGCACATGTACAAATAATTTTGGTCACAGTGTTTTTTATGTTTGTAATATTGTATCTAACATAGTAAGATTTTTCCACTTTATGTATATTTTGAATAGAAATGATGTAAAATTTTGTCAATAACCTAATTACACTCAACATGGAACTCTATTCACAGCAAAAGCTTGATCAAATACTTTCCAAGGTACTGAATTGCCATTCCTGCTATTACAAAAACTAATTGTTAGGCCAGTACCACGCATGCAGCTATAACTGTCTAAATATAACCACACAATTAGTGCCTATCCATGCATAGAGGACAAACATTCTGTGGCTAGCGTAGGACATATTGGATCTGGAATGAAGGTTAATGATCTTTTCGATGTATTAGCAACTTCCGCAAAACCAAACCCTTATTTAAAAAAACTGCTGCCATAACCACTGACAGCTTATTAGCCCCCCGCCCCAACAACCACACACACACAAAACAACAACAACCCCCCGCGCAAGCTTTTATTTATTTAATTCTTGCATTTTGTGAAGCAAACAAAGAAGAAAAATACAGAGATCTGAGCATACATTCTTCAAAATGTACAAAAGCACCATACTTTTAGTTCATTTGCCAATCTCATATTTTCTTCAAGATGGTTTTTCTTCTGGTTCAGTTGCTTCAAAGCACCAGATATAGCATCTTCCTGCTTCTCGTCAACAGCCTATCATGGTAATATTTTGATTAACATAAGGCTTTACAAATTAGCCATCATGCAGCAAATGTAAATTGTATCATTCATATAGACCATCCTCAAGTCTGAAAGCTTCCTCTCCAGAATATGTTTTTCACTCAGCAACTGCAGCTCCTACCAAGATTAAAACAAAAAAGATAACTACAGTTATGAATTAAGCGGAACTGCAGAAGTGATAAAATAAAAAATACATTCCAAAAAGATAAAACAAAATAAAAAAAGGTAAGCAACTTGCGCGTGCAAAAATGTTGGACTGTTTGATCCTTTTAACATCATACCTTGAGAGACGCATCAGCAATTTGCTTGCGAAGCAACAAGATCTCTTCCTCTTGAGTCCGTGATCTAAAGTATAGCTCCTGCAACAAAACACATCAGGTTAAGGAATTGGAGCAGTGGAGCACTGATGGAAGGAACCAGTAGATAGTAAGATTCCCGCACGTTTACCTTGGTTTCCGAATCCATCAAACGAGCATTAGAATCTTCTGCAATTAAGTCATCGTGAAGGGATGCACCCTGGAGTTGATGCCTGCAGCACAAGGTATGGCCCATTTCTCAGAAAAAGTGAATACAGTCTAAGAGTTTAGTTACAACAGTTATCTTTCCCACAAGAAAGAAGGACCTGACTAGAGTGTCGGACTTTGGAGCGAAGGGTTTAGCATCACCATTTTGCAAAACATAGTCCCTAACTGGGGCATTGAATGGATCTCGCATGTTCTTCCTCTGTTAGGATATCCTCCTGCAGAAGACAGCATTATCAGCCTTGTCAAGCACATGAGACACAAACCCAACACATATGCACATGATTCGTACACTTACAGAGTGACAAACTCATTAACCTAACTGGATGATCCTTACAAACTCCAACCAGAATTAAGCCCCTGCTCGGATTACAGCGACCCCTTGTGTTCATCCTACTAAATTTGTCCATGGGGACCAATCAACGAAACCGGTAAAACAAAATTCCCATCAAATGAACGGGTCAAGCAAGGCAGGCTGCAAAAACGCCAAAAAATTCCTCCTTTCCCCTCCTTTCCCGACCACGTGCTTTTGGAACTAGACGTTTCAGACTCCAAATACGCGCATCACAGACCAGGGCAGGGCGCAAAAATATTAAACTAGCATTTCCATCGCGAGGAGCTCGACCAAGCTATGTGCTATCACGGTATCGTGCCCCAGGGGCGGACCTAACGTGGGGCACGGGGTTCAGTTGAACCCCCAAAAAATTTGGAAAATAAACTGCTAAGTAGTACACCACGCAACAAACTACATGGATTGGAGTATTCATCCCAGAAAGAAAGATTTGGATGAGGTTGCTCGGAGGAAAGAAATGATCCCCCACGAGGATGTTGACAGGGGGTCAGCTCAGCACACCGGCAGCCGCATAAGGGGGAAGGGGAGATCTGGAGAACGGTGGAAACGAAGGAAGGGAAGAAGAAGAGCTCACCGCGCCGTCCGCCGGAGAAGGGGGAGGAGGAGATCTGCCGAACGGTGGGAACGAAGGAAGGTGAGGAGAAGAGCTCACCGCGCCAGCCGCCGGAGAAGGGGGACGCGAACGGTGGACACGAGGAGAAGGGGCGGAGAACGTCTCGGTCGCTCGTTTTGGGAGGGCAAAGCGTTGGACTGGAAAGAAGAGGAGAGACCGGAAAACAGCTCTTGCCAACAATTAACGGGGGGGAGCGAAGATGCTGGCCGTCACTATGGCCAATGGAACGGACGGTTTAGGTGGTGCACCGAAGGAGAGCATGCACTTTCACGATATCTACCCTGCGACGTGAGGAATCTGAAACTAGAGGCACTAAAAAAAAAGAATATTTCTTCCTACAAAAAATGCTTCTCTACTTAAATAAACAAAGATAATAACTAATCATTAGTTGTTTGAAATTCTATCATTGAATTTATACCAAACTATTTTAGCTACTCCCGCTCGTTCTTATTGTAATCACAAACAATAGCAATTTTAATCAACCACTACCACCTGTACCCTCATCCTACAAGATGCCACCCCTACCACTGTTATTGTGGCAACGAGGAGTAGAGTCCCAAGAGAAGCTCCTACCCTACGTTAGGGTAGCCCTGCTCATCTCTACTAGGCCTCTCGGAGAATGATAACACCTTGTCCCTGATCTTGGGAGGCGACTGCAGGATCCACATGGGAATTAAACACTAGAATAAATTATATTTAAAAAATATGACTTTATTTATTAATTTATAAGTCTTTATGTATTTTATAAAAAATATAGCTTGAAAAATTATATACAAACTTATCATTTCGTGTTTTAAACCTAGCATATAAAAAGAATATATTTATAAATAAAATAATATATTTATAAATTTTACTAGTCCCTATGGGGCTTAGGGGAAGGCAATCCCATCTCCACCCCACTAGTGCAGTGGGACCAACCCCGTTCTTCCGCACAAAGAGCGAACCCCCTCCGCTCGCCTACCCCTACCCCAAGGAAATTTCCCCCACAGGGGCCTACCCCATGGAGGCAATTGCCATCATATTCTCCGCCACTAGATCCATCGTCTCAATCATACGTCGCCTTTCAAGACCTAATGTGCTACTCACGATTGCCTCTAATCCTTTTAACACATTTTGCCATCCCATAACCAGCGGTAATGCCAAGCCATCGTCCTCCTCCTCCCTCTATTGGCTAGGATTCTAGTGAATCCAAACTCTAAATTGGGTGAACTTGAACCTAGCCCCATCAAACTATCAGACAAGGCGAAGGCCTCATCGGCCAAAGCACGAATTATGGTGCAAATCGAAGGGTAAGGAATTCGAATAATTTTCTAAGATTTTTAATTGAATATTATTTAATATTTCCTCTTAAATTATAGAGTAATATTTTTTATATCAAATAGAGTAATATCTAACCCTATAATTTTATCTATATACTTCTTTGTACAACAATTGTTAAAACTATGGAGATTAAATAATTCACCTCACCCCTTCTCCTCTCCCAACGATGCCCCTACCTTCCTCTGGCTACACACCTCCTCCCGTTGGTGCTAGAGAGGTAAAGAGTCCTCCTCCTCCCTTCACAAAATTTATTGATTTTAGGTACATTTGGTTCCATCTCCTCCCCTCCAGCATTCCTACACCAACACATGTTGCCCCCGCTGGCAATGCCGTCTTGCTTCACCCATGCTTCCCACCACCATCAGCTGCTTCTTTCCTCCCCGTCCCTTCCAGATCTACTCCACTGTCTTCCGATGCCATCCTCATGTTTTTTTGTTTCTAATTCATGAGTTCATGTGTGTTGGATCAATTTTTTTGCTGATTCACGACTTAAATTAGAAATTCAATTGTAAGGTATGTGAATTTGTATGTTTAGATTGTCATGAGATTACTAGAATAATTATCGATGCACATCTCTTCGATGCTATTTCTATTTTGTCATTGTGAATCTGACACGAAAGATAAAGTATGTGAGTTTTATGTTAGATTTGTCATGCTATATTTTTAGCACTTTGAAGGCTTTTGGAGGATGGAAATTTAGCTTAATTCTGATTACTGCATTTGGAGTATGGTTTCAGAAATCGTCACCATTAATTATGAACAATATTGCATAATACCATTCTTTGAGCGATGGGCAGATGTTAGGAATTGTTTAGACTTCAGATATATGGATGTATAGTTGTGTAGATATACATGTGTTGATGTAATATATGCAATGTCAAAACAAGGCCAAATTGGGACTATCACAAGCATCAAATTCTTGACAAAATTTGCTATGTTCAGTTCTTTATTAGCATCAAATTCAATGCAAAAAAGTTAAATATACAAGCATATAGATGCTTGTTTGATATGAGTTCTTCTGTTAAACTATCCAACATTATCCATACATGAGACCTTTCTAGAACGTTAATTATTAAAATTACATTTGTATTTGAATGTGAAAAAAATCAAATCCGCTTGCAATATCCCTTAATTGATATCAAACAAGCTGTTATTTGACTTAGGGGCATTTTAGACATTTTCTAACATAGAACAACCATCCAGTCTATCTAAAATAGGTTGCCAACTACCAAACCTCTTTAGGCCTATCTAAAATAGGTTGCCATCTACCAAATCTCTTTAGCCCAATTGTTCAATCGTGTAGCTCTTTAGCCATATAGCCCAGCCAGAATCTACTTTGCAAATAGCTACATCCATGCCAAATAGAGCCCTAGTTGGCTTTGCTGGCTTTGGTTTTTTCATCGTTTTTGTTGTATATTCATGGCTGTGTTGCTCATCAATAAAGCTCTCAACTTACAAACAATAATTAAACAATAGACAAGAGCACCTAATGTAATCTTAGCCTTCTTTCTTCATTGATTTCTTATATTGGTAGCCTTGCGTGTACACTAAGAGCCTCCTGGCCCCTATTATATAGGTGGAGGAGGTCCTTCTTCATGCATGAATACACAATGTGGGATTAAACTAGCTAATTAGCCTTGTAGACCAGAAAACCCCGAATGGCCTTCTTTAGGTAAAGTTTTCCACACATAATAGGGCCTCGGAATGGGCCGATATATAACACTCCTCCTTGGATACTTTACCAGCTCTATGCTCACTCCTTATTTAAACTTCTTTAGAAAACCCAAAGTGAAAAAATGTAAGAAGAAAATAATATATAGTTCGTGTTGTTGTCATTCTACATGTTACCTAATAAAAAAACCTTTAATGGAGAAAATCCAATGGGACAAAACTCAACCGACAGAAAAAAGAACAACATCTATTCATGCCAAATATGAACATATATGTCTCCTGGTCCCGAAGACAACCCTTTGTGTCTTGTCGTACTAATGCCATGTATAAGTTTCTTAAAAATTAGTCATGGCATGACCTTAGTAAACAAATCTGCAATATTTTCATTGTCATTCTCATGCTGCTCATACAGTAGAAATATTTAGGGGGTTCTTGCTTTTGTCATATTCGTATTGACATAATTATTCTTCATCTGTGCAATGCAAGCTGTGTTATCCTCATGAACAACGACTGTAGAAGTTTTATCCACCTCTACACCATAAGACTCTTGGATATAGTGAATTAGTCTTCTAAGCCATATGCACTTTTGAGTCATCTCATATGGTGCAAAATTTTCTACATGATTATTTGATGTAGCAATTGTTTTACAAATTTCCAACTTATAGCTATAGAGGCACTTAGAAAGATGTATCCACTTTGTGACTTGCATTGTAGGGATCAGAAAGATAGCTAGTATCGGAGTGACCTTTCAACTTTATATTTTGAGCCTAGGGATAATAGGGTCCAAGATCAATTGTTAACCTAAGGTAGGATTCCTTTAATTTCATTCCAATGCCTCTTCATAGGCTCAGAACTATATTTTACCAAATAATTTACTATAAATGTAACATCAGTCCAGGTATAACACTGCTTCAATATCACTTAAATAAGGGGTTTTGAGCCCTAATGTATCATCATTCTCCCCGTCTAGATCCATATGAATCTATCTCCACTTCCAGTGATCTAATGATCAACAGCTGGCGGCCCATCATGGGGTGTACCATGGATTGACCGAGTGGTACCTGCACCCGACTGTCGCAGTGTACAGCTGGCGGCCCATCATGGGGCATACCCTTGAAATCCTTATTTAGAATCAACTCGTGATATCCGATTCTGACTTGTGCGGTAACTGGCAATCGACCCAACATGGGGCATATACGAGAAGACATTTTAATTTGGTTTGGAAGGTACCCAAATCCTGCTTGACACGGTGACGGGCAATCGATCCATCATGGGGCGTACCATGTCCCAAACTAGGCTTGGCCGGACAGTACCTGTGCCCGACTGTTGTGGTGCACAGCTAGCGGCCCATCATGGGGCGTACCCTAGGTTAGGTCCAAACGTTATGCGGAAGTCAAAACGCTCTTCCCGCTCAAGGCGAAATCTAGCGCTGCTCCCTTTAAATACGATACTTAATGCGAGCAAAGGGTTTTATCCTCCACTGTGCACGCTTGAAGACAGCAAAGGTTGTATATAGGAGGCATTGAAGATGATGCATCTTAGTGCAGATCGTGTGAAGGAGCCAAAGATATAGACCCTTAAAGCCGAGTTCGAGGGGTTGCACATGATGGAGATAGAGTTGGTCAATGATTTCGCTATCTGGTTGACAACAATTGTCTACAAAATCCAAGGGCTTGGCGACAAGATGGAGAGCTATGTGGTGAGAAAATTCCTCCTTACAGTCCCTAGAAGGTTCTTGCAAATAGTATCTATCATCGAGCAGTTCGGTGGCCTTAAGGTAATGACAATTGTGGAGGTGACTGGCCACTTGAAGGCACACAAGGAATGAATTAGGGATCTGGCAGTAGTGAAGATGAGCACCTGCTATTAACTCATATCGAGTGGAATGCCTAATCATCGAAGCAAGAAGGAAAGGACTCCTTCGGTGGCTCTAACGGCAATGGAGGCCAAGGTAGTAGAAATCAGATTTTTGATAAGGCAAAAGCGAGGTGCTATAATTATAATGATTATGGGAGTTTTGCTTTTGAGTGCTGCAAACCAAAGATGGAGAAAAAAGCACTCTTTGCTGAATCTTAAAGTGGTGATGATCCGAAACTATGTTAAGTAAGAGAGTTGAGTCTAGGATATTGAGAAGTTGTGTTTGTTATTCTAAGTCGAGTCTATGATAGATGTGTCCAAGTTATTGAGATGTATATAGCTTTTACTTCGGCGCGCAATGCATTCTGCCTGTGTGCAATCTTCAAGGAGCTTGTCTTCAACAAATAATCCAGATAGCGAATTGTTCAGTTAGGGTTGATGACCAAAACTTCCACCTCGGCCAGCTTTTCCTCTGACTTGTTTGACTCCTGCTGTCAGCTTATCGAAGGTTTATGAAGCTCTTCAATGAATACGCCAGCCGAAACTATTGCCCGACTGGAACCTAGTCTTGCGAGCTCATCTTCTACTTCATTATCTCGGTGGAGCACATGGATAAACTCCAACCCATCAAATTTGTCTTCCAATTTGCGTACCTCTTGGTAGTACGCGGCCATATTGTCGTCGATGCATGACCATTCTTTCTGTACTTGGTTGATCATGAGCTGCGAGTCTCTGCGAACCGTCAATCATCGGATACCGAGTGATATGGCGATACGGAGCCCGTGGATGAGTGCCTCATACTCGGCGACGTTGTTGATGCTGGAAAATGGATTTGAAGAATATATTTCAACTGTTCCTCTCTTGGAAAGATGAGCACCATGCCTGCCCCCACGCCGTTGAGCATGAGAGAACCATCGAAGTACATCGTCCAATATTCAAGCTCTTCAACGGCTGTGGGATTTTGCAGTTCTATCACTCGGCGGTGAAGGCGGTGAGTGCTTGCGACTTGATAGCAGTTTGTGACTTGAATAAAATCTAGGAGGTTCCGAGCTCGACTGCCCACTTTGTAATTCTCCTAGTTGCTTCCCGCTTGTGGAGTATGTCTCCAATCGGAAAAGAAGTGACCACTGAAATCGTGTGCTCTTGAAAATAATGCTTCAGCTTGTGAGAGGTAATCAGTATGGCGTATAGAAGTTTTTGTATTTGAGGGTACCGTACCTTGGACTCACCCAATATCTCGCTAATGAAATAAACTAGGTGCTGAATCTTCCGTAGGTGTCTTGCCTCCTCCCACTCCACAACGATTGTAGCGCTAACTACACGAGTTGTTGCTACTATGTAAAGCAAAAGGGATTCCTCGGGCATCGGTGAAACCAACATTAGAGGTGTGGTTAGGAACATCTTCAGATCCTCAAAAGCTTTTTGTGCCTCGGGAGTCCATTAGAAGTTGCCCTGCTTCTTAAGGAGCTTGAAAAACGGCATCCCCCGCATCCTCAAGTAGGAAATAAATCTGCCAAGTCCGACCATGCATCCGGTGAGCTTCTGGACGTTCTTCTTATAGGTCAGGGTTTTTATCTTCATGATGGCGTTGATCTTCTCTGGGTTTACTTCGATACCACGATGAGACATGATAAATCCGAGTAGCTTTCCCGAAGGGACTCCGAAGACGCACTTCTCGGGGTTAAGCTTCATCTTGTAGGCCCTCAAGCTCTCGATGTCTCAGCTAGATCAGAAACGAGGTCCTCCTTTATTCGTGATTTGACAACAACATCATCTACGTATGCCTCCACGTTGCATCCAAGTTGAGTGTGAAAACACCACTGTATCGCGCGCTGATATGTTGCGCCATTGTTTTTCAACCCGAATGGCATTGTGACGTAGCAGAAAGCCCCAAACGGCGGGATGAACGAAGTCTTAATGCAATCTTCCTCTTTTAGCCTGATCTGGTGATACCTCGAGTAGGCATCTAGGAAATTCAAGAGCTCGCACCCGGCAGTTGAGTCCACCACCTGATCGATGCGAGGCAGCCCAAATGGATCTTTTGGGCACACCTTGTTGAGATCGGTATAATCAACACACATACGCCAACTTTTATTCTTTTTGCGAACAAGAACAGGATTTGCTAACCAGTCGGGATGATACACTTCTTTTATAAAGCCAACAGCTAAAAGTTTGGTGATTTCCTCCCTGATATCATCACAGCGATCTTGTGCGAACCTCCAGAGCCGTTGCTTGATTGGCTTTGCCTTCTCGTCAACGTTCAGAGAGTGCTCAACCACCTCCCTAGAGACACCAGGCATATCAGATGGCTTCCAAGCAAAGATGTCCCTATTCGCTGGAGGAAGGTGACGAGTGCGTCTTCCTATTTATGATCGAGCCCTATCCCAATCAGAGCTGTCTTGGCCGAGTCGGATGGGTCGAGTGCAATCTTCTTGACCCTTCATCAGGCTTTATTCCTGACTTGGCCTGCTTCTTGACTGGGATGTCTCCTTCCTCTTGTAGGACCACCAATGCAAGTCGAATCTTCTCCCTATCAACCGATGCCTCTTGCATCTTAACCAGCTCGTAGCTCACCCTATCGCACACAAAGGATTGCTTGACATCACCACAAATCATGATAATGTCTTTTGGCCTCGGCATCTTCAACACCAGATACGTGTAGTGTGGTACTGCCATGAATTTGGCTAAGTTTGGCCTTCCCAAGATGGCATGGTACACCATCTTGAAATCAGCCACTTCGAAATTTAGGTACTCGGTCCGGTAATTCTCCTTCATACCGAAAGTGACAGGCAGGGTGATCTGCCCGAGTGGTACTGAAGAGGTCCTGGGGATTACCCCATAGAACGGCGATGAGCCACGCTTCAGCTCAGAGAGAGGGATCTTCATGTCATCGAAGGTTATGGAGAAAAGGACGTTGAGTCCGCTCCCTCCGTCGACCAGCACTCTCTTGAGTTTGACATTGCGAATAATTGGGTCCAGAACCAGAGGATATCTCCCTGGGTTTGGAACATGGTCGGGGTAATCTGATCGGTCAAATGTGATCAGAACTTTGGACCACCTCAAATATTGTTGGGTCACCGGCATGACTGCATTGATCTCCCGAGCGATAAGTTTTTGCTTCTGCTTGGACTCATATGCAGCCGAGCACCCGTATATGTAATTGAGCTCACGCTCAGGGTCTTGATAGCCATCATCTCTAAAGGGGTCTCACTTCTTGCTAGCCTCACCTTTATCCGTATCCGACTATTTATTGCTTTCTCGTACGAACCTTTTCAAAGTGAAGCAATCTTTTCAAAGTGAAGTAATCTCCTGTCCGCGACACTCGAGGCTGACCGCGTTCAGCTACTGCGACCAGTTCCTCGCCCTTCCACTGCTTGTCCTTCTGCTTGGAGGACTCGGTGTAGTCCCACTTGTCCTTCTGTTGGAGACGATCATCTTGGTGCTCGGCTAGGGCATCCGAGGCCATGGCGTAGTAGTCCGCTAATGTGAACATCTCCTTCATCGTAATCGGCGGTTTCTAGGACATCTTTTTGATTAGATCGCCATCGCTGACTCCTTTCTAAAAAGCTACTATGATGACCGCATCCGAGACATCCCGGATTGTGTTTTTCTTCTGCATGAAGCGTCGGATGGATTCCCGAAGAAACTCATTCTTCTTTTGTTGGAGTTGATACAAGTCCCACGGGGTTCCAAGCCTCTCATAGGTGCCTTGGAAGTTTGCAATGAATTGCTCACAAAGATCTCCCTAGAAATCTATAGAATTATCTAGAAGTCCCGTGAGCCACGTCTGAGCTGACGAGGTGAGCGTGACTGGTAAGTAGTTTGCCATCATGTTGTGGTCACCTCTAGCTGCCTTGACTGCGAGGGCGTAAACCTGTAGCCAAGCCTCTGAGTCCCTCTCCCCGTCGAACTTAACAATGCCCTTAGGGTTGAAGCCATCAGGCCATTCCACTTGGCGGAGCTGAGCTGTAAACGTGCGGACCCCATCAATGGATCCGTCATTGCATTGTGGTGGAGATCGGCATGGTGGAGTTCTGACTCGATAGTCTTCGTCATCACGCCGGCCACAATGGTGGTGGTCCTTGCGATCGTCGCAATTATCGCGCCGATCATCGCGGTTGTCTCTACCATCATGGTCAATGCCAAAACGCTCGTAGTCATCGTCACGCCGACGCCGTTTATCCTCTTCTCGCTTACGTCGCCTGGCATTAAGCTTCTGGCAGAGGTCACAGTGGAGGCTTTGGCGCGCGTCTTTATCTCGATGGGAGTCATGCCGACTGCGATTAGTCTGACTGCGGGCGGTCAGACTACTAGCGGTCTGAGTGACCGCGCGAGCGCGGGAGTGCGTCATCCCCATTGGATCTCCTTTTTTGTGCTAAATTGCTGCCGCCGTCACCATGGCCTTAATTGGGCCACGATTGGGGCAGCAGGGCTATCGGCTCTGAGCATTGGGCCTAGGGTATTGAGGAGTGTCTTGGAAGCGATGATGTTCTGCTGTGGCGTATGGAAAACAGCTTGGTCCCCCATTCTTGCCTGTAAGATGTCTTCATTAACGTTGCGGGCTTGGGCTTGGAGATTCCGTGTGCGCGCTTCTTGGGCCTCACAACAAAAACGATCTGCCTCCGCAGCTTCTTCAGCATCCCACTGGCATTGAGATTTGGTCCACTGGTCTTCAATTATGCAGACGCTACAGAAGCCGTGGCGATTTCTCGTGTTGCTCTCTGACTTGGCCTCTGAGCTAGAGGAGTGGAGAGGGGATTGATCGAGTTGATCTTCGAATCTGAGTGAGTTGCTACTAATGACGCCCACCACCTGAGACTCGTCCTTGATTGGGTCCTCATCATATCTGAGTCGGAAAGTAAGCCCCTGGCATAATACTCGTGAGTAGGTGGCCACGGCATTCCCCAACCCCACCGGGAGTGCGAGCAAAGTGCTGTTGAAGTCCCTCCTAGATTGGATCTAATCCAAATCCGAGAGAGCAAGCTTGCCAAGGTTGTCGCCGATGAAGTCCAAGCTCCCGAAGCGAAAAGCTTGGTCGGGAATGAAGGTGACGACGATTTCGTTGATTGCTGCCATTGAGCTTAACGAGATTGATCTTCAAGCTCCCCCTACCTGTTGCGCCAACTGTCGACATTTGTTGTCGGCAATAATGATTATGGGGTTGAGCGTTGGATCCAAACTTGATGGTAACACAAGACAAGGGTTTATACAGGTTCAGGCCCTCACAGAAGAGGTAATACCCTAGTCCTGTGCTCTGAAATTTGATATTGTTGTGGATGTTGTGGTGTGATCGTGATGCAGATCGTGATATCCCTTTCTAGGGTCCCCCGCCCCCCTGATATAGTGAAGGGACGCGGTTACAAGGAAGAGTCCAAGTCGGTTACAAGGTGGAGATTCTATCTCTATCCTTTCTCGCCAGATATATTAACAACCAGGATTACAATCGTACCTTTCCTATTAAGGATCGGTTTCTATCTTCAAGACTTCCTTGTCGAGCACGAAGTAGTAGTCTGGGTGATTCCCGTCTCCAGGTAGTCAACTCAGCCATCCCCACTTGGGCGGTCCTCACAGCCCACTATGTAGATACCCGGGGTCCATGTACTCCACAGAACCCATAGTACAAGCTCCTCGTCAATCCAGTGGTATTCATTGCATCAATGCGAACACCACTGTTCTGGTTTGTGCTCTTCATGTCCTAATCTCTCATGTAAAATATGCACCTATTTAAGTTATATCCTTTCCATGTTAAACCATAAATGCTAGCCCTTTAGCCAACCATGTCAGCGTATCACTTAATGAGCTTTCAATAATGGGTTGTCACTCTTTGAACCATCTGTTGAACTGAAGGTTATGCTGTCTGATGATCCAGTACTCTTGCCGCATCGGATTCTCTTGCCGTAGCCAGTTCTTGTGCTTGTCGATATACGGGGCCACAACAGTCATGTGTTGCAAAACTGTGAAATGGGTTTTCACTTACGCAATCGGATCAGGTGTGATTGCTTTCCTTCTGATGGTCTCGATGCCCTAGAGCCTCCCTTGTTGGCAGGATCGAGACACACCTATCGGTTCGACCTGAGCCATGTAATCCACACAGAATTCGATGACCTCTTTGGTTGCATAACCTTCGATAATGCTACACTCGGGTCGAGATTGATTCCGTACGTAGGACTTGAGAATTCCCATGTACCTCTTGAAGGGGAACATGCTACGGAGGAACATAGGCTCGCACATCTTTATCTCTCTTACAAGGTGAACAATGAGATGGACTATAATATCGAAAAATGATGGAGGGAAATATATCTCCAGATTACATAGAGTCATTACCACCTTGGCTTGTAGAGTATCTAGTCCTTCAGGATCGATGATCTTCTAAGCAATTGTGTTAAACAAATAACATAACCTTGTGATTGTCTCCCGGACCTTGCTCAGTAAAATACTTCTAATTGCCGCAGGGAGCATCTGTGTCATAAGCACATGGCAATCATGGGACTTCACGCTAGTTAAACTCAAATCGTGCATCGAAACATGTCTCTTCATGTTGGACGAGTAACTGGACGGAACTTTCACACCATGTAAGCACTGGCACAATTCGGTTCTCTCGGCCTTAGATAGAGTGTAACAAGCAGGTTCGCAGCATGTTTGGCCTTTATCGATCTCTTTCGGTGCTAACTCAGGTCTAATGCCCACATCAACTAAGTCAAGCCGTGCATTGATATTGTCCTTTGTTTTACCCTTAATATTCAATAAGAGACCAATCAAACTATTACAGACATTCTTCTCTAGATGCAACATGTTGATGTAGTACCGAACTTCTAGGTGCTCCCAATAAGGTAGGTCCCAAAATATTGATCTCTTCTTCCTCATGCTCTTCTCACGAGTCCTCGATGTACGTCCCTTTCCTAGCGCAATATCCAAATTCTTCACCATATCATGAATGTTTATCTCGCTTAAAGGCTTTGGAGCTAAAGCGTCTTCGATCATGCCGTTGAATTGTTTCTTCCTCTTGCGGTATGGTTGATTCCTTCGAAGGAACCTAGGTAACGCATGTACACAGTTTTGCATGAGTGATTCAGCCACACACTCTCAATGTCATCCAAGCAGTGAGTACATGCTTTGGCTCCTTTTGTACTCTACCCCGATAGGTTAGTAATGGCAGGATAATCATTTATGGTGTAGAATAACAGGCAGCGCAAATTAAAGTACTCTCGTTTGTGAGCATCCCATGCTTGCACCCTAGTATCCCACAATGTGTTCAGATCTTCCACCAATGGTGCTAAATACACATCAATATCGTTCCAGCTTGCTTTAGGCCTTGGATGAGTATAGACATCAATATGTACTTCCGCTTCATAGACAACTAAGGAGGAATATTGTACACAGATATTTATGGGCCAGGTGCTATGATGGTTGCTCATGTTACCGAAAGGATTCATTCCATCCATACTCAATTCGAACCTTATATTCCTCGGATCAACTGCAAATTCTTCAAACCTCCTATCGATGTTTCTCCATTGTGTGGAATCAGCAGGGTACCTAATCATTCCATCGTTCTTACGCTTATCCTAGTGCCACCGAAGCAATTTTGCCTCTTTTGGGTTTGCAAACAAATGCTTCAAATGGGTAATTATAGGCAGATACCACGCCATCTTAGTAGGAGGTCCTTTTTTCACCTCCATGCCCTCATCATCATCTAATCTATGTTTACGCTTGTACCGGGATGCACTGTACACCAGACATACATACAAGTTTGAGTACTCTTTGTTGTATAGGCTACAATTGTTCTGACAGGCATGTATTCTTTCTAGTTCCATTTCCAAGGGGCAAAGAACTTTTTTGACTTTATAGGTGGTTGTCAGTGAAAGCATATCCGCTAAAAGGCCTAACAGCGCCGTGAAACTCTTGTTGGACCGACCGTTGCTTGCCTTTAATTTTAGTAGTTCCAGCACGGACAACAACCTTGTGTATTTGGACTTGAAACCCGAGAACAAAGGTTTCTCTGAGTCGTCCATCAAACCCCGGAATTTTACATACTCCCGCTCATCACGGTTCCCTTCTGCATTCTATAGCATTTGATCCAGATTGTTATCCAAAGTATAGTCGATATCATCCGGAATATCATTGACTTTGTTAATGATATCCTGAGAATCGTTGACTTTATTGACGATGGTAGTACAACTTGCTCCCTGCATAATCTGCTATTCACCGTGACTGGTCCAACATATATACCCTCTTTTGAAACCCTATAGAATTAAGTGTGATTCGATCTGCGCTAGGTTTCGAAGCATCCTCAGATTCTCACAGTTAATCCATAGGCAAGGCATAAATTCCACCCCCTTGTTGAACATATCTTCCTCTGGAGCTCTTCTAAAAGCGGAGATACCATTAATATACTCGATGCTCGCATGGTTCTCAGCGTACATCTAGCTTCGGTCCATTTATGCTACATATGTAACAATAGGTGTTAAATGATGAATTAAGTACTCTAAAAATACTCATGCACATACGTGCTACATATAGGCTACATTTCAACTTGTCGATTAACTTATATTGCTCCTAACATAAAAAAGAATGAATTACTAATTTAGATCAAAAAGTACAAATGGATCTGCATAAAGCTATAGCAAATGTATCTACTTTACATCATGGAGAACAAATGTATCTACAACAAGCTAGATCTAGAAATTAACTAGCTTCATTTCCCTCTTTACCAACCTAGATCTTAAATATAACACAAATTTTAAACAAATACTATTTTACATCACAGAGAACAAATGATGATGAGGACATCCCAACCAAGAATACAACCGCTGGTCCTTCTTCCCCTACGACCGCTACTTCGTTCCCGACCGTCGCAGTTTCGGCCGCTACTTCGTCTACTACGCCTGGAGGGCTCAATCCGGAAGCAAGGCTTTTCCACCCACCTTTGCTGGACCAGCACGTTAAGAACATCCACCGAGGATAGCCCACGCGCCAAGGAAGGCTCAAGATCAAAAACAATTCGTCTCCGTGTCCGGTTCGGCCATCCAAGAGCAGCAGTACTTCAAACGGACATAACTTGGGCTCCCGGATTTCGTTTTTAGCGTACGACCACCCGTTTGAAAGCTTAGCAGATAAGATTTCCAATGGATCTAGCCCTACTTCCAAATTCGTCTTGAAGCGACAGGAAATCATAGAACAATCTCACGGGAATTTGTCTCCGAGTCCGGTTCGGCCATCCAGGAGCAGCAGTACTTCAAACGGACATAACTTGGGCTCCCGGACTCCGTTTTCAGTGTACGACCATCCGTTTGAAAGATTAGGAGATAATATTTCCAATGGATCTAGCCCCACTTCCAAATTCGTCCTAAAGCGATAGGAAATCACAGAACAATCTCACGGGAATTCGTCTCTGAGTCCGGTTCGGCCATCCAGGAGCAGCAGTACTTCAAACGGACATAACTTGGGCTCCCGGACTCCGTTTTCAGCGTACGACCTCCCGTTTGAAAGCTTAGGATATAAGCTTTCTAATGGATCTGGCCCCACTTCCAAATTCATCTTGAAGCGACAAGAAATTATAGAACAATCTAACGGGAATTCGTCAACAAGTCTGGTTCGGCCATCCAAGAGCAGCAGTACTTCAAACGGACATAACTTGGACTCCCGGACTTTGTTTTCAGCATACGACCACCCGTTTGAAAGCTTAGGAGATAAGCTTTCCAATGGATCTAGCCCCACTTCCAAATTCGTCCTGAAGCAATAGGAAATTATAGAATAATATCACGGGACAGAATTTCTAGGTGCTGCGTCACCTTCCTTTTGGGCCTATGGCCCATGTATCTTAGGGTTTTGGTGGCAACCGCTGTTTTAGCTGCCCTACACCTCCTGGCCACCTATATATATGTGGCCACCACCGTTCTTTTACACTTAGGTTTTGTTGTGTTTGGTAGACCCCGTGTGCGTCCCTCCTCTTGTTTGCGCGTGTCGACTAGACCGTCCGAGCCGAGAAACAGAACCTCAACTTGTTTCTTTTGATTTGAATACTATCTTATCAGATTGCTTCATACTTTGTTCTTGCGGGTTCTTGATTTCTTGCAGGAACAATTGATCGTTTAGATCTTGTATCTGTGTGGATTGGCAATGCGATTGTGAAGCTTCCAACCTGTTGGTAGGAAGCCCTAGATCGGTGCCATCAACACCCCAAATCGATGTATCATCATCTCACCGAAAGATCGGGATCACCCATCCTCATCAAGTGGTATCAGAGCTCAAGGTTGCTCGGTGAGATTTTTCCTCAATTTTCGTTTTCTACCTAGAGTCCAGAAAATTTGCCCCACAAAAAGAAGAATTGTTCCCCTGTCCAAGCTAATTTGTGCCTTAACTTTTACTCCTTGTTCTTGGTTTGTTGAATCGTCGGTGCATAGTCGTGTCTTTGCTGGGTTTAGAGTCTAGTTCCTTTAGAGTTTCGAGTTCTGTTCACGTAATTGTCATAATGTTTTTCGCGTTCATTGTGTCTTCCTTTGTGCCGTTGCCACCATCTCGCCGCCGCTAACAACAAGCGCTGCAGGCCCAAACCAACTATATCGCAGCGCCTTTACCTTCCAAAAAAAAAGAGTGGATCGGTTCCAAAAATAGCAGATTGGTTTCCAAAATTTTGGTTGATCTTCACCAAAAATAGCGGATTGGTTTCCTTGTAAGAGTTTCATAATTTTCACCTGCCAAAACACCCTCCACATCCACCTGGCCGAGCCCCACTATTTTCCCAACTCAGCCAAGCACAAAAAGGAAACCCCAAAACTTACTCCAATTCGTCCTCGCGTGCAATTTTGTGACTGCTGCAGTAAAATAGTCATAACTTTTGCATACGAACTCGGATTTGAACGTTCTTGGACTTGTTTGAAAGATCACGAGATTTCCTATCAGATCCAGCATTGTCTTTGACAATACAGACATTTCCAAATTCGGCCTTTAACAGTGAGAAAAGGTGCAATCTTTGTCAGGCTGATTTTTGATCCACCGCAAAAAAAAAAGAAATTCTGTGAGCAAAGGAGAACAAAATAAAAAGAGGCCAGTGCAACAAAAGAGCCGCACTGTGAAAGAAAAAAAAGAAAAGAGAAGAAATTCTGTGAGCAAAGGAGAACAAAAGGGAGCTTTATCATTTTGGTGCTGCATATTGAGGATCCTAGCCTATATTTATCTTGTTTGTTCAAGGACCTTCATCTTTGTTCTGTGACTAAGTCTGTGATTAGGCTCGCGTCTCTAGCACGGTCTAGCCTAGGACCAGGACTGTACTGATTGTGAACGACTTTTCAGCTTACTTTGGTTCAGTGGTACTAGTTCCTCCTTTGCTACATATTATTGCTTGTCCAAACTCCACCATCTTCTTACCACACAGGTTCAGGAATTTGCAATCGCTTGCCACATCGAGGACTTGTAAGAACTTGATAGAAGCTTGAGCGTGTGTGAGGCTTGCCACTACATAAAACCTAGTAGTTCATAGGAGCTTTCATATCTGTGTGGAGTTTCTTTGTTTCTACTAATCATGGTAGGTATTCCAAGCAATCATGGGAGTAACGTCGGCAGTGAAAATGAACGTGAGGACCCCCTCACACCCAAAGAACGGCGTTGGGTCACTCATTTCCAGAGGATGCACCATCAGCATGAGATGCGAACTTGTGACACTCATGATGCGATTCAAGCGCAATTGGCACCCCTCACTGAGCTTCAAGCACAGCTAGCACAACTTCTTCAAGGTGTTGCCCCCAACAATGGTGTCGCTGGTTATGCTTTGGGCCAACGCGGTGCTCCACCTGCTCCTTTACACGGGGTGGATCAAGAGGAGAATAACTACGCCGCCGACACCGAGGACGACTACAGAGTACATGCGAACAACGACCAACCTCATCGTCGATTCCGCAATAATAGACAAGAAAGGGAAGTGCAGGGTTGTCGATCGACAATACGAGGTAATTTTGGAGGCTCTTCCACATCCAAGTCGGTCCAGATCCATACCAAGGCATCATCTTCCATACCTGGACGTGTACCTACACCCGCTGCTACTACTACTTCGACGCCATCACGCATTCCAGAGGCAAACAAGTCAGTCACACTTCAAGCACCCGTCAAGAGTGATTCCTCAGTTGCCTCCACCGGTAGAACGCGGGAAACACAATGCTTTCGATGCAAAGGAATGGGGACGTGATGCGAGACTGCCCTAATCAACGTGCTCTAATAATCCGAGAAAATGGTGAGTACACTAGTGCTAGTGACATTGATGGAAATGAATATGCTCTTGTTGCCACTAGCACTACAGGGCCAGAAGAAGAGATTATCACTTTTGCGGCATCCGAGAAATATCCGACCCTTGTTGTCACACGTGTACTTAGCGCACAGCTTGCACGCAATGGACGAAATCAACGCCATACTATCTTTCAGACAAGGTGTGTGGTGAAAGAGCGCGCTGTGCATGTCGTTGTTGATGGAGGTAGCTGCAACAATCTTGCTAGTGTAGACATGGTCGAGAAGCTTGGCTTGCCCACAAATCCACTTCCTCAACAGTATGAAATTGAATGGCTCAATTCCACTGGTAAGGTTCAGGTAACAAAAACCGTTCGAGTACCTATCTCCATTGGTTCTTATCATGATAATGTTGTTTGCGATGTTGTACCCATGGATGCTTGCTCTCTTTTATTGGGTAAACCTTGGATCTATGATATGGATGCTATACATCATGGTAGGACCAATGAGTATACTTTCTTGCATAAGGGAAAGAAAATTGTTTTGAAACCCATGAGCCCTACAGAACTAAGAAACATTGATGTTAAAAGAGTTCAAAGAGAACAAGACGAGAGTGGAAATAAAAGTGTAGCTAGTAAATCAACCCATTCAACTACACCAATTGCTCAAAAACCTGATCTTAAGTTGAAGGGTAAAGTATTGTTGGCTACAAAAGTTCTCTCACAAGATAACATGGATAGTATAGAACCATTGCCATTATCTGTTTCTTTGTCTCCTATTGTTACTAACCTTGCACAGGAGAATGAGAAGGAGTCGAGGACGACTCCAATTCAAGAAGGGGAGGATAATGAGGACATCCCAACCAAGGATACAACCGCTGGTCCTTCTTCCCCTACGACCGCTACTTCGTTCCCGACCGTCGCTGTTTCGGCCGCTACTTCGTCTACGACGCCTGGAGGGCTCAATCCGGAAGCAAGGCTTTTCCACCCACCTTTGCTGGACCAACACGTCAAGAACATCCACCAAGGACAGCCCACGCACCAAGGAGGGCTCAAGATCAAGCACAATTCATCTCCGAGTCCGGTTCGGCCATCCAGGAGCAGCAGTACTTCAAACGGACATAACTTGGGCTCCCGGATTCCGTTTTCAGCGTACGACCACCCGTTTGAAAGATTAGGAGATAAGCTTTCTAATGGATCCATCTCTATTTCCAAATTCGTCCTAAAGTGACAGGAAATCAAAGAACAATCTCACGGGAATTCGTCTCCGAGTCCGGTTCGGCCATCCAGGAGCAGCAGTATTTCAAATGGACATAACTTGGGCTCCCGGACTCCGTTTTCAGTGTACGACCACCCGTTTGAAAGATTAGGAAATAAGATTTCTAATGGATCTAGCCCCACTTCCAAATTCGTCCTGAAGCAACAGGAAATCATAGAACAATCTCACGAGAATTCGTCTCCGAGTCCGGTTCGGCCATCCAAGAGCAGCAGTATTTCAAACGGACATAACTTGGGCTCCCGGACTTCGTTTTCAGCGTACGACCACCCGTTTGAAAGCTTAGGAGATAAGCTTTCCAATGGATCTGGCCCCACTTCCAAATTCATCTTGAAGTGATAGGAAATCATAGAACAATCTAATGGGAATTCGTCTGCGAGTCCGGTTCGGCCATCCAGGAGCAGCAGTACTTCAAATGGACATAACTTGGACTCCCGGACTCCGTTTTCAGCGTACGACCACCCGTTTGAAAGCTTAGGAGATAAGCTTTCCAATGGATCTAGCCCCACTTCCAAATTCATCTTGAAGCAATAGGAAATCGTAGAACAATATCATGGGACAGAATTTCCAGGTGCTGCATCACCTTCCTTTTGGGCCTATGGCCCATGTATCTTAGGGTTTTGGTGGCAACCGCTGTTTTGGCTGCCTTACACCTCCTGGCCACCTATATATATGTGGCCACCACCGTTCTTTTACGCTTAAATTTTGTTGTGTTTGGTAGACCCCGTGTGCGTCCCTCCTCGTGTTTGCGCGTGTCGACTAGACCGCCCGAGCCGAGAAACAGAACCTCAACTTATTTCTTTTAATTTGAATACTATCTTATCAGATTGCTTCATACTTTGTTCTTGCGGGTTCTCAATTTTTCGCAGGAACAATTGATCGTTTGGATCTTGTATCTGTGTGGATTGGCAATGCGATTGTGAAGCTTCCAACCTGTTGGTAAAAAGCCCTAGATCGGTGCCATCAACACCCCAAATCGACGTATCATCATCTCACCGAAAGATCGGGATCACCCATCCTCATCAAATGTATCTACACCAAACTAGATCTAGAAATTAATTAACCAACTTCATTTCCCTCTTTACCAAGGTAGATCTTAACTATAATGCAAATTTGAACCAATTACTACTTTACATCACAGAGAACAAATATATCGATCTACACAAGCTAGATGCAAAACCTAGCTTCATTCCCTCTTTACCAAGCTAGATCTAAAATATAATTCAAATTTGAAGCAATTACTAATCTTAGATGACCTAGAGCACAAGGATCTACAATTACAGCTCCAAATCTACGGTCTCTTTCACCAGAACGCCTCTCAATAGCAGCTACCTCAGAAATATCTAGGAAACACTAAAAAATATAGAGGCGATCAAGGCTCTCTGTTCTTATATGTTTTGCAGAATTGATCATCACAGATGGTTTGTGCATAAAACCGTCTATGATGATATAATCGTAGACGGTTTTACCTATAAACCGTCTGTGATGTCACTTCAAATCACAGGTGGTTTAAATCAAACTGTCTATGATTTGAAGTGACATCATAGACGGTTTGTGGGTAAAACCATCTGTGATTAAATCATCACAGAAGGTTTTATCCACAATCCGTTTGTGATGTTCCCCTTCGTCTTCCCAATGCAGGTGCATGTAATGTTTCCAGTTGATCGTTTCGTCTTCTGAGAGAATTAAAAACATCTATTCAAATTCCACTTTCAAGACTATGTTCCATGCGACGTTTGGTTTCCCCAATGCATATCGTTAATTGCACTTCTATGGCAATATATAAGTACAGAGAGCCTTGACCAGCCTCTATACACGATCGAGCAACAAAAAAAATACATCCCCTCGATGCCACCATGAGCAACAAGAAAGACATCCCCACCTCCTCTGTTGGCTCCACTGCCTGGCCTTCGATGAAGGCTCTGCTACCGCCACCGCCTTTGCCTATAATACCGCTGACTAACTCTCCGCCACCGCCGCTGTCTTCGCCTCCAAGACCCCTGCAGTAATGGTTATGGCACCACGCCCGCGCCATATCAATGAATCTACCTTGCAAAAGTTCGTCGCCCGTTGCGTTCAGTAGTACCACTCCTGCCTCCACCTCAAGCGTCGTCGTCAGGAGAAGCGTCCGCCGCAAACATCCTCCTCCTCCTATGACGAGGACGATAGCTACGACTCGTCAGAGGGCTATCGTGACACTGGGAGCTAGAGGATGACCCAGATGGATCTGGTTTGAGTGAGGACCCCGATGGTCTCAGTGATGACTTCGACGACGATGACGACTCTAGCAACGACGAGGACCAGATCGACTAAGTAGTGTTTCCTAGTAGTCTTTCCCATCCAATAGTCTTTATTACAGAAACTTTTGTATATTGTGATGCATGTATTGCAAGAAGCTATATATTACATATATGTAAGGCATATTTCGCGCATTTACTGTTATGAAGTATTCACTGCTGGGGCTAAACATTCATTTATCAAAATATGATCATCACATTCGATTTGCGAATAAAATCGTCTGTGATATTTCCATCATTATAAACTGTTTTATTCATAAACCGTTTGTGAAATTTTACCTATCATCATAGTCGGTTTGTCGATAAAATCATTTATGATATTTTCATCATCACAGACGGTTTTATCCACAAACCGACTGTGAACTTCTCGCTTTTATCATAGAAGGTTTGTGGATGAAACTGTCTATAATAATCCAACATCACAGACGGTTTTAGCCACAAACCATCTTCGATGTTCCCCTTAACACATCACAGATAGTTTTAAAAAAAACCGTCAGTGATGACATGTCTGATATAACTCCTTTTGTAGTAGTGGCTTTCGTCATTTTATTATGAAAGGCAGCACGTTATTTGGATAAGCGATGCAATAGTAAGCAATTTGAAGTGCCTTGATAGCACTAGTTTTAATTAAATTTGCTTTTAGTAAACTTGGCACGATTGTAGAGGGGTAAGTCCTTGATTAGATCAGATGCATGATTGCTGACTTATCGCCGTTTAACTAACAGGCAGCATTCAGAAGACAAGTGCAACAGTGGGCAATTTGGAGTACCTCGCCGACCTTTGTCTTTGATCGTCTTTTGGCAAAAACTTGGCAGGATTGTAGAGGAGTGAGTCCTCAACACAACGGCACCGGCCTTGCTCGAATCGGATGCATGGCTGCCGAGTTCTTCACGTTTTGGCTGCACCTGCTGGTTTTGCTTTCAAGATGACGCACCGGGGATTTGTAGATTATTTATGCGGCATTCAGGGCTCTGAATGGGCTGAGATTTAGCTGGGACGTCACTTACACCGCTACAGAATACGTGTTTACTGTCGGGTCCACATCGACATCACTACCGGATGTGGACCCGTCACTACCTAAATGACAGTGATAGTCGAGGACTATCATTGCCGGATGTAAACCGGTAGTAATAATCACTACACTGCCGGTTCATACTGTACAACCGGCAGTGATAAGTAACTGTCACTGCCACATTTTAATCAATAACCGGTAGTGATAAGTAGTATACGTGTTATGTAATGTTGTGCTATATATATATTGTACAGTAGATGTATTATGTATGGTATGCGTTATGCACAATGCTAACGAAACATTGCTACAAGGTAATTTAAATACATTGAAGCATCATAATATTTAACTATTACATTGTTTATTCACTTTTGAAGCATCATAATATTTAATTATTACATTGTTCATTCACAATCGTTGACATCTCACTTAAGCTATAAATGCTCGTAAAACTTGCCCTTCGGGTTGATAATTTCTCGAATGATGAACCCGGCTAGCTGCTTTCTAAGGGTTTCATTTCATTGTCGAGCAGCCCGCTAGTGCCCAACTTCGCGCACTATTATGGGAGAAATTGAAGCATTAATTAGTGTCATCATCTATAAAAAGAAAAGTATACGTCAACATGTAATGGTATACCATCTCGCCGTTGTAGTCCGTAGTGTCAGTGACGAACATGTGGATATGTGTCATTGCGTAGTATCCACATAGAATGTTCCCTTGGGCTTGTCTCAGGCACGGAAAATCGGTTTTTATTCTGAACTTCTTTGTGAATGGACGACACCACTGGCTCTTATTGCGGTATTATCCGTACACCCTGTGCATGGTTTCAAATAGTCATTAAAATTAATTAGGTGCATTGGAATGAAAAATTACTGGAGCAATAATGCAACGACCGAGTTTACCTGTCTAGCAACTCTATTAATTCTTTGTAATCGACTGTCGGTTTCCTTATTGAGTCCAAGACAGTGATGTTACTTTCGTCTAACATAATGACGAGGAGGATCCAGTGAAAGCTGCAGAAGCCAATTAGTCGTCACATAGTATTGCGCACCAAATATGTGAGACTAGTAGGTAGGGAAACACGTATTGAAAGTTGTAGGGTAAAAGTACGTAGGTCTTGTCCTGTAGCTTTAGCAGCACCTTGAGTACGTACTCCTCAACATCTTTTATCGTTCTTGGATCTAGAATAAGTTTGCAGTTGACAAAGCCCGGATCGAGGAATCCTACCCTTTCATTTAAGTCTGCTCTAACTGTCTGTTGGTGTTTCGTAAACCAGCAAGTAAATTTGTAAGTCTAGGGGCCGCGCGTTCCCGCTCCTTGAATGGTTAGACAAAGGGAGTCCAGGATGTATACTGGTTCGGGCCGAATATCCCTACTTCCAGTTCGTGGTGGTGGTTTTATATTACTCGGGGTGTAGAGAACGTGTGAGGTTACATGCTGGTCGGATGAACCGATCATCTGATTCTCCGATTGGCCGATTGGCCGATTGGCCGATCGACCAATCCCCCCTCCCCGGGGGTCCTGCCTCCCTTATATAGACGAGAGGGACAGGTTACACGGGAGTTTGGAAGGAAAAAGTAGGGGTATGCTACGCCTGGGAGTCCCAGTCTTCGGTCCCAGTCCTGCGACTGACGGATGACTTGACAGGTTCCCGCTCATCCCACGCCTGGGTTGGTAGACTCAACGGATGGTGTTCCATTGGGAAGGTGCGCACCTGCCCTCTGTGCGCCTGTCAGGTGCTGCCGTTGTAGCGTCTGGTTTCTAGAGTTGTCTCGGGAAGGCGCGCGTCCCTCCACTATGCATGACCGGGCGATGAGACCGGTGCTTGACTCCTGCGACCCTGCTGGACCGTCTTAGGAAGGAGCCACCTGCTCCGGTGAGGCCGTCGTGTCCACGGGGCAGGTGACCAGCTTGAGACCGACGTGGCGACGTGGCGGGGGTCGTCGAGTTGAAGCCCGTTGGAGTCCCGACCTGGGGCCAAGTCGGAGCCTACGGGGCGTCCGATCCGCCAGTCGGGGCTCAGGCGCCCGACCAGCGCCAGTCGAGCTCGAACACGTCCGGCCAGGCGGTCGGCTCAGGTGTGATCGAGGCTGAGGATCTCTCGTAGTCCGAAGGGGCCTCCGACTTGGGCTGGACCCAAGTCAGCCCGTTTGATATTCCTGCTAATATTCAGTGATAATCCCATCTGCTGGAGCTGGGGTCTTGCCGTGGGGTACCCCTGGTACGAGTATTCGTCATTGTCATTGCCTCCATTCTACATAAAAAAAGTTAGACACTCAGTTTAAGGGTACATGAATGTACAACATGAAGTATACAAGAGACATTCAGAGTCCACATTTTTAATATAAACACATCCAGGGCATGTCGTTGGTAGAACTGATATAGTTCTATGTGTTCTACCCAGAAAACACCGTCCATGTTGTGAAAATCCACATTTTTGTATCTGACAAAGAAAGCATCGTTCTTTGTCTCTTGGACATACTGCCGGTACCATTAATGTAGATGCCGTAACTGTGTTGTCAGTCTGGATTCCTCATTTGGATGCACCAAAAGCTTTCCCGTTAACGAATGGCCACTTTAGAGGGGGCTCCTGCCCTTTAGCACTACATTGGCCTCCAGCAATAGCAGCTTTACCACCATCTCCTTTAGATTATTTCTTCCTAAAGATACGCTCGTAGTCTGATCGTTGGCAAAGTTGAGGAGATTCAGTTGCCCATCCTGTCTGTTTAACCATCGCTAAGCCTACGAAGAAATCCCTTTTGAAAGCTTCGATTACAACCTTATAAGGTGGTGGCGTCTTTTTTGAAATGAGTTGTTACGCTAGCGTCTACTTCCCTTCTAGTTTCTTCTTCGGTCAGGTCATATCCTCATTTCTTGCTAAGAGTTCGTGCTGGCTTCACAGATGAGGAACTTTTACCCCTTGACCGTGTAGAATGTTGAGATCGCGGTGCTCTTTGATTACTGTCTTATGGTGCTAGAGCAGTAGAAGGACCTTTCTTGTGTGACGCCAGAGGAGGACTTTTCCTAGGTGGAGAGTCCGTCTCGTCATCATTATTACGATCATCGTCGTTGTCAACTTCTGAGCCAAACTTTATGTAGCACTTGCGCCACGCGATGAATGTGCCCAGGCTTTATCTGAGATTATTTTTCCCCTCCTCGCCCGAGATCTCAACCTCAAATTTGTGGTATCTGTCAACCGCGCTGTCAACTGACACTCTGGCGTATCCCTAAGAAATTGGGCGGTTATGCAACATCTATTCCTCGATGCATGGCCAAGCCACCCCTTCAGCCACCTTGATGGTAATATTCGCTACGAGTAGGTGCAGACTACAGCGTATCGACTCTACGATTTTGTCCACAAGAAAACTACATGCTGGGCCCGCAAACGCTTGGCTACTTCTACGAGCCCCAGCGGGACTCTGGAGTTGGTGACCGACGTCATGTGACCGACGTTCGCTAAGGACATTTGCTAGCATTTCTTGCATCTTTTGCATCTTTTCTTCAAATTTAATATCCTTTCTGTGCATCCGGTCTTTTATTTCTCATACACGTTCATCCAATTGTTTTTGTCTGGATTTCTTTGGTCGCTTATAAATTTCGGCATCCTCTGGGAACGCTGCTTTCTAGGGCACCAAGCCAAACCCTCTAGTGCGACCAAGGTGCTCTTTATTACCTAAGGCGCGTGTTAGCTCGTCGTTCTCCCTTTTTGGTTGGAAGGAGCCCTAAGTAGCTTGGGAGCAGGCATCTACGATCTTCTTCAAGATTTCCTTGTCTTTCTCGCTTTTGAAGCTTAAGCTACTATAATCCGACAAAGTAGCTCCCCTCGCAAGCAGCTAGTATTTTTTATCTTGGGGCTGAAAGGACAGGGATGTCGCCTAGAGGGGGGGGGGTGAATAGGCGTTTATAAAATTAAATCTTAATTCGCAGCTGAAAAGGATCGGACTATCCGACTTTGGATATCGGACTATCCGATATGTATCGGACTATCCGACATGCACAATCGGATTATCCGATCAGAGCGATAACAATCAGATTTATCACAAGTTAGAGCTAGGCAAGGCTAAGTAACAAAAGGAGTAGTAAGCTAGCTATAACAATTACTTCTATACCAAATTAAGCTAGTTAGCTAAGCGGAAGACTCACTAGAAAAGTAGATCGGGCAATTTCAAGATTCAAAACAAATACTAAAGCAAGAGTGAGAAGCAAACTTGGAGACGATGATTTTCACCGAAGTTCGGATCCTTGAGGGGATCCTCGTCTCCGTTGAGGCGGCTCGGTCACACTTGAGTCGGGGTCTCTTTCAACCCGCTTACTCGATGTTGCACAAATGCACTCGCCGGTTTCAACTCCTTTGGCGCTTGAGCCGGGTCTCTTTCAACCCTCTTCCTCCGGTGTTGCACAAATGCACTCGCCGGTCTTCACTTCTTTGATTCCTTCCTTGCGGAGGCGGAATCGGCCTTCACAAACTTTCCACGGCCAACCACACAAAGCTTGGTGGCTCGTGGCGACCTCCTAGCCGCCTAGGAGTCCTCAACCTCCAAGAGTAACAAATGCTCACGAAGAACAAGCTTGGAGATGGAATCAAGTGCTCAAAGATCAACTCTTTCTCAACACACACCTCTTCTAACTCAAATTAACACCTCACTCCTCAAACTCTTCCCAACCCTTCACACAAAAGGGATCACTTAGATCTAAGGGTAGAGGGGTGTTTAGGGGCTCAAGAACAAGAGGAGAACACCTCAAACCAACTGGGTAACACCACCTTTGAAATGGAGAGGAGAGGGCTTTAAATAGAGGCTCCAAGAAACTAGCCGTTATGCCCTGGTCAGACCCACATCGGACTATCTGATATTGAACATCGGACTATCCGATGTGTGAAAAACTCCAGATCGACTCCACTCAAAATTCAAATTTTTGTGAAGAAAAAGCACAGATCGGACTTTCCGATATGGAACATCGGACTATCCGATGTGTGAAAATCTCCAGAATTCCAAGTGAACATCGGACTATCCGATATCAAACATCGGACTATCCGATATTGGAACATCGGACTATCTGATATCAACATCGGACTATCCGATATTTCCAGAGAGAACCCATTTTCAAAGACGTTTCACAAAATTTTCTAAGTCCACATCGGACTATCCGATGTCAACATCGGACATTCCGAACTCACTTCGGATAGTCCGAACTGGCACTGAGCAGCCCGACGAAAACGGGCATAACTTTTGATTTCGGACTCCGATTTCAGTGATTTTGGACTCTATTGAAAGCTAAGAACAAGGGCTACACAAATAACAAGGTCTCACTACCCAAATCTCAAAGGATAAATCCAGATTTCACAAAGAATCCAAGAGAGACCTACAATTCTCACTTTCCGGCACCACCAATACCACACTCTCTCTAAATTTCACAAGGATGGATCATTTGAGCACTTGACACATCTAAAAGTCATTCAACGTCGCATCCCTCTTAATAGTACGGCAATCCTTAGACTCAAATTCAAACGAGAAATCTAAGTCTTACATTCAATCCGCATGCCGACTTCCCCGTGGATGCAATGTGCATGATGTCTTTTACCAAATGATTGATGACGTCTTCGCCTTATCCAACTTGACTCGATTCACCTCATGAGACTCTCGTCCTATCGACCTTGACTTGATCATCCTCTCCGACGATCTCCACGCCAAGTCGATCTTGACTTAGTCCTCAACTCTTGGTGACACCGCCGTCTTGTTGACCTCGGCTTAACGATCATCCTCCAAGATATCTTGGTCATCATACACGACGGGACCTAATTCTTTCCAAACCACTCATGAAAGATATTAGTCCCAAAAGCTCAATAGATATAAATGAGTTGATAATTTGTGAGCAATTGATTACAACAAGTGTTTCATATAAAGAAGCATAATATAACTGGAAACACTTGACATAAAAAATGTTCTCTACTAAGTACATCATGATGAATATGTGATTGATCTATATGTACTAGAGAGATAATTGCCAATATGACGAAACAATTAAAGCATGGCAAAAGATCACAGTCTTTACTTTAAATGAAGCACATGAAGAATATACATGAATTGTACATGTGCAACTAATATTCGGAACAAGAGTAAATATGTGATCCGACTCTAGGTTAAACTTCACTAGGAGAAGTGCATGAGAAGATATACAACTATAACATGCATGCACCAAGTCAATCTATATTAATATCAAGGGCATACCTCTGTAATGTGTCACCATATGTACCTTTTAATGCTTGACAATGCCAAATGCAAGTTAGATGACATTTCAAAACAATTTAGGATTAGAGGATACCTCTTGAAAGATACCAATTGATGATACCAATTGAAAAATAAAACACCATTTAAAATGAGACAATTGAGCATAATGGTGTGCAAAGACATTATTGAATATGGTCAAAAAGAAATCGTCCCTTTGTCGGTTCTTGTCCATCGCATGTTCAGATCGGTCATGATCACGCGCTTGACCTTAGATCCCTTGGACTATGGAGCTTCTCTCCATTTCCTTCATCCCACCGTCGAAGATGACCCCTTTTCCAATACCTTGAACATCAATAGACAAGCACACGATTTCTGGGAACAAATATCTTTTAACTTGACCCAAGTTAGTTTGATAATGTCTAAGTACAACATGCACGGTATAGATGATAAACATGATAATACTATTTGCACGCAATTTGAAAAAATTCAAGATACCAATTGAAGGTTTCATTATACCAATTTACAACGAAGATATTTGAAACTCATTCAAATTTAATTTGGACATCCACTTGTAAAAACAACATTTTCCCCCTTTTTGGCTTTTTGAAGAACCACATGTAAGAGATGCACAAAAAGGCGAAAGAAGGGTATCACACGAGTTATTTGAAATAAAATCGATAACTCACTCCTCATTTTATTAGGCTTTACAAAGCTCGCATCATGATTCTTTTGAAGAATCCACAAATTTTGCCTAAAGAGGGTTAAACGAGGAACCCAAAACAAATACCATTTGATAAATTAGATACCACTTTAAAGTATATCTCAATAGCTTTGCTTGAAAAACAACGTAAATGAGCATTTTAAATTTTGCTTGAAAAGCAATGCTCAACTAGGAATTTTCCTCTTTACGTATTTCAATGCATAAAGAATCTCACATAGAACTTACAATTTTAACTTGGGAGGAAATTCTTAATCAAGAATTTTGGGTATCGAATCTATGCTACAAGGAAGCAATTGAAAATACTACTTGTAGGAAATAATCGAGTTCAATGATACCACAAGAAAGAATTTAAACAACCAAAAGATATCACTTGAAAGTATGAGCAATAAGTCTTAATGATACCAATTGTCAAAATAGGAGAAACTCAATGATACCGATTTGTAAACACAAGAAATGAATAAATGCTCGATTGATACTACTTATAATCAAATCGCTAAGAATTGATATCACTTGAAGGAATAATCGATAAAATCGATGAGTATCAGAGCAATAAACATTTGTGGGTATCAAAGAGATGGACAACTTAAGATAGATCAAGAACATCTAAGATAGATCAAGACAACTTGGATTTTCTTTTGAATTTTAAAATCTAAATCACAAAGATTCGAAAAGGGTATTAGAGTACATTTAAGAAGATGATACTACTTGGAAGCAATTAAGTGCCCAAAACTTGCAATAAATAAACTCCCCAAGATATTCAACAAATGAATCATAGAGTTGTTTGCAATTGAATTGCACAAGTTTTGTCTTTTCAAAGATCAAGTGAGTATCACTTCTCAATTTAATTGAATACAAGACGATATCAAGTTTGAAAACCAATCCAATTTAAAAACAGGCCAATCGGGAGTTCCAATACTGATATCGGATATTCCGATACTGATATTGGATGTTCCGATTAGTTCATTTTGCCAGAAGTCGGATGTTCTGATACTGATATCGGATATTCCGATTTGATGAAAATTCCAGAACTCAGATTGAAAACCAATTGAAAACACTTCAAATAAATTCCAAATGATTTGAAATTTTTCAGGAAACCAACTTTGGACTAAGTTGAAGGTTTTGGAATGACTTTTGTTTCCAAAGAGTTTTCTTATTAGCACAATTTTGGTGAAATGCGCTTTGAGGCATAAAAATGAAAATAAATTTCATAAAGACCTCAAAGTGCAACTTCAAATTTGATTTCATTTATAACTTGGATTCTCATGGCTTGAATAATTTAGAATTCATTTTGAAGCCATGAATTTCTAATGAATACAATGAAATCCAATTTGAATGCTAAAATACTACTTGTAGGTATATTTGAGTTAAACACAAATATTTTGGCCAAATTAACTTCCAAAATAGGATTTCTCTTTTGGAAGCTTGCAAAACCTTTTTGAAATACATAATAAAATACTTTTACAAGGCTTTTCACAAATTTAGGCCTTTTAAACACACTTTTTGACCTTTGTCCAAAGAGAGTTCCTTTGAAGAACCAAATGAAACCATAAAGTCAAATTCAATCAACACACAAATTCAAAAAGAAGCAATTGATAAGATATAAAGATTTGAATTTTGTGTATGAGTCTAGAATACCATTTTGAACCAAAATTCTACACAAGAATTGATCCAAATGGTGAAACTCACAAAGTGCTAGAATATGACCATTATGGGTCAAGTATAGTTTTTCGGCGAGTTTTAAAATCAAATAACTTTTGATAAGTTGGTCTTTTGAAAATCTTTTGAACACGAGAATTGTTAAGAATGACCAACTCTAGGATTTTTGTTTTGGAATTACTTTCAAAATCATTTTACATTTTATTCTATGAAAATTATAAGTTTAAATCCAAAACAAGATACTAGTAACTATATTTTGATCATGAAACTCATTTTCTTTTCAAAGTAGATTTTGTGAAGTCAAAACCTTTGAAAAACGTTTCAAAAGCATTTGTATACATTTTGCAATTGGTTTTTCACAAGAATACTAATAGTATACAAGAATTTTGACTTTTGGCTAAATGGTTTGATTTTGAAAATATATATTAGCACTTATATATAAATATGGGCACACGTAGGGATGTAATATACATGATTATGATTTAGCACTCCCCCTAAATGTGCCACTATCCCAAACTTGCTCAAGATTGCAATCAAAACAACTAATAAGCATGAGCAAGCATATAACAAGCAATCTAAATTGATTTTCATGAATAATGCAATATAACCTACACAAGGCTATAAGTTATAAGAATCAATTTAAATACTTGTTACCCGAGATGGCATTGGCTCATGATGGACTTGATTATCTTTATGCTTGGTTCCAACTTGTAATTGATAAAGTCCTTATATTCTTGAAGAAGCCAAGCGTCCAATCCATCCCATGTTACCTAAAAATCTTTTAGGTGGTTTTTGGTACCCAATCCTTGTTGGGTCCAACAATGTTAGTCACAATAGACTTAGGAACCCAAATGCTCCTAATATTAGTAGTCTTAGGTGAACTAACATGACTAGGAATAGGTTTGCGATAATTATTCCTCCTAGGCAATTGATTGCTATTTTTGTAATAAGCCTTAGGAGGACAATGATACTTAGCAAAACTATTTCTAGTTTGATCTTTTCTAAGCATATGATTATTAGAGTTATGCGTTGGCTTAGAAGATCTAGCATTTCTAGTAAATGTTTTGCTATTTTTATTTTTCCTAAGCACATGATCAACATAATTTTTCATAGTCTTAGGAAATCTAGCATTATGAGCAAATACATTTCTAGATTTATATCTCCTAAGCAATTGATTGTCATTATTTTGCATAGACTTAGAAGAATTGTCAAATTTGGTAAACACATTACCCTCTTTGTCTTTCCTAAGCAAATGATGATCATTGACAATGATAGGCTTAGGAATGATACCTTTGGGACAATCCTTACCGATGTGCCCCTTTTCCCGACAATTGTAGCAAGTGTGCTTTGAGCGTCTCCTTTTCTTGACTTGCTCTTTGTCGGTTTGCCTCATTGTTGATTGTTGTGGCTTGATCTCCACTTTGTTAGGGCACACGGAGGCGAAATGGCCCTTCTTGTTGCATCCGGCACACAATCGTCTTCATTCTTGCATTGTGCTTCTTCTTGCTCTTCTCCTCTCGGAGTTGTAGCGAGTCCTCGCTTATCTTGAGGCGCCTTGGCTTGCTCAAGATCTCATCGAGAATGGCTTTTCCTTTTACGCACTTCTTCAAGTCATTTTCTAATCGATGACTTGCGCCTTGAGCTCTTTATTTTCCTCTACAAGATTAGCATCTAGAGACATAGAGGAACTAGAAGAAATTTTATTAGAGCAACAAGGTAAATCATCGTTAGAAGTGGATATGCATTTATTTGATGAAGTATTAGAGTTGACACTTAAGCATTGCATTTCATCAACTAAATTACATGAAATTCCTATATCCACCTTAGGCTTATGAATTTCTTTGAGAAGGAGGGATTCATGATCTTCTTGAAGCATATTATAATTATTTTGAAGTGATTCATGTTCAAGCTTCAAAACTTTATATTTCTTTTTCTCCTTCCCAAGACATTCATTGAGCTCCTTTAACATATTGAAAAATTCTTCACAAGAAACCTCATCATCATCATCATCACTTACCTCATTCTTACCTTTCGCCATGAAGCAACGGATTTGTGATGGAAGTGAATCTTCATTGTCACTTGAGGCGGAGGTTGAGGTCGATGGAGATGTCGGTTCTTCATCACTTGAGCTTGAGGTGGAGCTTAAGATTTCATCTCCCGACATCTCTTCCTTAATGCAATCCTCGATGGAAGTGGATGATTCAAATAGTTCTTGAAGCTTTATCCAGATTTTGTGAGCGCTCTCGAGATTGCATATTATGTCAAAAAATTCATCGCTAACAACACAAGATAAAGCATAAGTAGCTTGAGCGTCGAGATGTATGCATTTCATCTCTCCTTCAGTTGGATTAACCTCATTCAATGGAGATGAAAAGCCTACATCTACGATCCACCATATTTGGGGGCTCATGGATTTAAAATAAGAAGTCATAACTAATTTCCAATGAGCATAATTCGAGCCATCTAGCATAGGTAGATTGTGAGAGTCCTCTAAACCTCTAGTCGACATCCTTTACTCTCTAGACGGTTAAGTCTAATAAAATGAGAGACCTTGCTCTGATACCAATTGAAAGGACAGGGATGTCGCCTAGAGGGGGGGGTGAATAGGCGTTTATAAAATTAAATCTTGATTCGCAGCTGAAAAGGATCGGACTATCCGACTTTGGATATCGGACTATCCGATATGTATCGGACTATCCGACATGCACAATCGGATTATCCGATCAGAGCGATAACAATCAGATTTATCACAAGTTAGAGCTAGGCAAGGCTAAGTAACAAAAGGAGTAGTAAGCTAGCTATAACAATTACTTCTATACCAAATTAAGCTAGTTAGCTAAGCGGAAGACTCACTAGAAAAGTAGATCGGGCAATTTCAAGATTCAAAACAAATACTAAAGCAAGAGTGAGAAGCAAACTTGGAGACGATGATTTTTCACCCGAAGTTCGGATCCTTGAGAGGATCCTACGTCTCCGTTGAGGCGGCTCGGTCACACTTGAGTCGGGGTCTCTTTCAACCCGCTTACTCCCGGTGTTGCACAAATGCACTCGCCGGTTTCAACTCCTTTGACGCTTGAGCCGGGGTCTCTTTCAACCCTCTTCCTCCTGGTGTTGCACAAATGCACTCGCCGGTCTTCACTTCTTTGATTCCTTCCCTTGCGGAGGCGGAATCGCCTTCACAAACTTTCCACGGCCAACCACACAAAGCTTCGGTGGCTCGTAGGCGACCTCCTAGCCGTCTAGGAGTCCTCAACCTCCAAGAGTAACAAATGCTCACGAAGAACAAGCTTGGAGATGGAATCAAGTGCTCAAAGATCAACTCTTTCTCAACACACACCTCTTCTAACTCAAATTAACACCTCACTCCTCAAACTCTTCCCAACCCTTCACACAAAAGGGGATCACTTAGATCTAAGGGTAGAGGGGTGTTTAGGGGGCTCAAGAACAAGAGGAGAACACCTCAAACCAACTGGGTAACAGCCACCTTTGAAATGGAGAGGAGAGGGCTTTAAATAGAGGCTCCAAGAAACTAGCCGTTATGCCCCGTCGACCCACATCGGACTATCGATATTGAACATCGGACTATCCGATGTGTGAAAACTCAGATCGACTCCACTCAAAATTCAAATTTTTGTGAAGAAAAAGCACAGATCGGACTTTCCGATATGGAACATCGGACTATCCGATGTGTGAAAATCTCCAGAATTCCAAGTGAACATCGGACTATCCGATATCAAACATCGGACTATCCGATATTGGAACATCGGACTATCTGATATCAACATCGGACTATCCGATATTTCCAGAGAGAACCCATTTTCAAAGACGTTTCACAAAATTTTCTAAGTCCACATCGGACTATCCGATGTCAACATCGGACATTCGAACTCACTTCGGATAGTCCGAACTGGCACTGAGCAGCCCGACAAAACGGGCATAACTTTTGATTTCGGACTCCGATTTCAGTGATTTTGGACTCTATTGAAAGCTAAGAACAAGGGCTACACAAATAACAAGGTCTCACTACCCAAATCTCAAAGGATAAATCCAGATTTCACAAAGAATCCAAGAGAGACCTACAATTCTCACTTTCCGCACCACCAATACCACACTCTCTCTAAATTTCACAAGGATGGATCATTTGAGCACTTGACACATCTAAAAGTCATTCAACGTCGCATCCTCTTAATAGTACGGCAATCCTTAGACTCAAATTCAAACGAAAATCTAAGTCTTACATTCAATCCGCATGCCGACTTCCCCGTGGATGCAATGTGCATGATGTCTTTTACCAAATGATTGATGACGTCTTCGCCTTATCCAACTTGACTCGATTCACCTCATGAGACTCTCGTCCTATCGACCTTGACTTGATCATCCTCTCCGACGATCTCCACGCCAAGTCGATCTTGACTTAGTCCTCAACTCTTGGTGACACCGCCGTCTTGTTGACCTCGGCTTAACGATCATCCTCCAAGATATCTTGGTCATCATACACGCACGGGACCTAATTCTTTCCAAACCACTCATGAAAGATATTAGTCCCAAAAGCTCAATAGATATAAATGAGTTGATAATTTGTGAGCAATTGATTACAACAAGTGTTTCATATAAAGAAGCATAATATAACTGGAAACACTTGACATAAAAAATGTTCTCTACTAAGTACATCATGATGAATATGTGATTGATCTATATGTACTAGAGAGATAATTGCCAATATGACGAAACAATTAAAGCATGGCAAAAGATCACAGTCTTTACTTTAAATGAAGCACATGAAGAATATACATGAATTGTACATGTGCAACTAATATTCGGAACAAGAGTAAATATGTGATCCGACTCTAGGTTAAACTTCACTAGGAGAAGTGCATGAGAAGATATACAACTATAACATGCATGCACCAAGTCAATCTATATTAATATCAAGGGCATACCTCTGTGTAATGTGTCACCATATGTACCTTTTAATGCTTGACAATGCCAAATGCAAGTTAGATGACATTTCAAAACAATTTAGGATTAGAGGATACCTCTTGAAAGATACCAATTGATGATACCAATTGAAAAATAAAACACCATTTAAAATGAGACAATTGAGCATAATGGTGTGCAAAGACATTATTGAATATGGTCAAAAAGAAATACGTCCCTTTGTCGGTTCTTGTCCATCGCATGTTCGTATCGGTCATGATCACCGCGCCCGGCCTTAGATCCCTTGGACTATGGAGCTTCTCTCCATTTCCTTCATCCCACCGTCGAAGATGACCCCTTTTCCAATACCTTGAACATCAATAGACAAGCACACGATTTCTGGGAACAAATATCTTTTAACTTGACCCAAGTTAGTTTGATAATGTCTAAGTACAACATGCACGGTATAGATGATAAACATGATAATACTATTTGCACGCAATTTGAAAAAATTCAAGATACCAATTGAAGGTTTCATTATACCAATTTACAACGAAGATATTTGAAACTCATTCAAATTTAATTTGGACATCCACTTGTAAAAACAACATTTTCCCCCTTTTTGGCTTTTTGAAGAACCACATGTAAGAGATGCACAAAAAGGCGAAAGAAGGGTATCACACGAGTTATTTGAAATAAAATCAGATAACTCACTCCTCATTTTATTAGGCTTTACAAAGCTCGCATCATGATTCTTTTGAAGAATCCACAAATTTTGCCTAAAGAGGGTTAAACGAGGAACCCAAAACAAATACCATTTGATAAATTAGATACCACTTTAAAGTATATCTCAATAGCTTTGCTTGAAAAACAACGTAAATGAGCATTTTTAAATTTTGCTTGAAAAGCAATGCTCAACTAGGAATTTTCCTCTTTACGTATTTCAATGCATAAAGAATCTCACATAGAACTTACAATTTTAACTTGGGAGGAAATTCTTAATCAAGAATTTTGGGTATCGAATCTATGCTACAAGGAAGCAATTGAAAATACTACTTGTAGGAAATAATCGAGTTCAATGATACCACAAGAAAGAATTTAAACAACCAAAAGATATCACTTGAAAGTATGAGCAATAAGTCTTAATGATACCAATTGTCAAAATAGGAGAAACTCAATGATACCGATTTGTAAACACAAGAAATGAATAAATGCTCGATTGATACTACTTATAATCAAATCGCTAAGAATTGATATCACTTGAAGGAATAATCGATAAAATCGATGAGTATCAGAGCAATAAACATTTGTGGGTATCAAAGAGATGGACAACTTAAGATAGATCAAGAACATCTAAGATAGATCAAGACAACTTGGATTTTCTTTTGAATTTTAAAATCTAAATCACAAAGATTCAGAAAGGGTATTAGAGTACATTTAAGAAGATGATACTACTTGGAAGCAATTAAGTGCCCAAAACTTGCAATAAATAAACTCCCCAAGATATTCAACAAATGAATCATAGAGTTGTTTGCAATTGAATTGCACAAGTTTTGTCTTTTCAAAGATCAAGTGAGTATCACTTCTCAATTTAATTGAATACAAGACTGATATCAAGTTTGAAAACCAATCCAATTTAAAAACAGGCCAATCGGGAGTTCCAATACTGATATCGGATATTCCGATACTGATATTGGATGTTCCGATTAGTTCATTTTGCCAGAAGTCGGATGTTCTGATACTGATATCGGATATTCCGATTTGATGAAAATTCCAGAACTCAGATTGAAAACCAATTGAAAACACTTCAAATAAATTCCAAATGATTTGAAATTTTTCAGGAAACCAACTTAGGACTAAGTTGAAGGTTTTGGAATGACTTTTGTTTCCAAAGAGTTTTCTTATTAGCACAATTTTGGTGAAATGCGCTTTGAGGCATAAAAATGAAAATAAATTTCATAAAGACCTCAAAGTGCAACTTCAAATTTGATTTCATTTATAACTTGGATTCTCATGGCTTGAATAATTTAGAATTCATTTTGAAGCCATGAATTTCTAATGAATACAATGAAATCCAATTTGAATGCTAAAATACTACTTGTAGGTATATTTGAGTTAAACACAAATATTTTGGCCAAATTAACTTCCAAAATAGGATTTCTCTTTTGGAAGCTTGCAAAACCTTTTTGAAATACATAATAAAATACTTTTACAAGGCTTTTCACAAATTTAGGCCTTTTAAACACACTTTTTGACCTTTGTCCAAAGAGAGTTCCTTTGAAGAACCAAATGAAACCATAAAGTCAAATTCAATCAACACACAAATTCAAAAAGAAGCAATTGATAAGATATAAAGATTTGAATTTTGTGTATGAGTCTAGAATACCATTTTGAACCAAAATTCTACACAAGAATTGATCCAAATGGTGAAACTCACAAAGTGCTAGAATATGACCATTATGGGTCAAGTATAGTTTTTCTGAGTTTTAAAATCAAATAACTTTTGATAAGTTGGTCTTTTGAAAATCTTTTGAACACGAGAATTGTTAAGAATGACCAACTCTAGGATTTTTGTTTTGGAATTACTTTCAAAATCATTTTACATTTTATTCTATGAAAATTATAAGTTTAAATCCAAAACAAGATACTAGTAACTATATTTTGATCATGAAACTCATTTTCTTTTCAAAGTAGATTTTGTGAAGTCAAAACCTTTGAAAAACGTTTCAAAAGCATTTGTATACATTTTGCAATTGGTTTTCACAAGAATACTAATAGTATACAAGAATTTTGACTTTTGGCTAAATGGTTTGATTTTGAAAATATATATTAGCACTTATATATAAATATGGGCACACGTAGGGATGTAATATACATGATTATGATTTAGCACTCCCCCTAAATGTGCCACTATCCCAAACTTGCTCAAGATTGCAATCAAAACAACTAATAAGCATGAGCAAGCATATAACAAGCAATCTAAATTGATTTTCATGAATAATGCAATATAACCTACACAAGGCTATAAGTTATAAGAATCAATTTAAATACTTGTTACCCGAGATGGCATTGGCTCATGATGGACTTGATTATCTTTATGCTTGGTTCCAACTTGTAATTGATAAAGTCCTTATATTCTTGAAGAAGCCAAGCGTCCAATCCATCCCATGTTACCTAAAAATCTTTTAGGTGGTTTTTGGTACCCAATCCTTGTTGGGTCCAACAATGTTAGTCACAATAGACTTAGGAACCCAAATGCTCCTAATATTAGTAGTCTTAGGTGAACTAACATGACTAGGAATAGGTTTGCGATAATTATTCCTCCTAGGCAATTGATTGCTATTTTTGTAATAAGCCTTAGGAGGACAATGATACTTAGCAAAACTATTTCTAGTTTGATCTTTTCTAAGCATATGATTATTAGAGTTATGCGTTGGCTTAGAAGATCTAGCATTTCTAGTAAATGTTTTGCTATTTTTATTTTTCCTAAGCACATGATCAACATAATTTTTCATAGTCTTAGGAAATCTAGCATTATGAGCAAATACATTTCTAGATTTATATCTCCTAAGCAATTGATTGTCATTATTTTGCATAGACTTAGAAGAATTGTCAAATTTGGTAAACACATTACCCTCTTTGTCTTTCCTAAGCAAATGATGATCATTGACAATGATAGGCTTAGAATGATACCTTTGGGACAATCCTTACCGATGTGCCCTTTTCCGACAATTGTAGCAAGTGTGCTTTGAGCGTCTCCTTTTCTTGACTTGCTCTTTGTCGGTTTGCCTCATTGTTGATTGTTGTGGCTTGATCTCCACTTTGTTAGGGCACACGGAGGCTGAAATGGCCCTTCTTGTTGCATCCGGCACACAATCGTCTTCATTCTTGCATTGTGCTTCTTCTTGCTCTTCTCCTCTCGGAGTTGTAGCAGAGTCTCGCTTATCTTGAGGCGCCCTTGGCTTGCTCAAGATCTCATCGAGAATGGCTTTTCCTTTTACGCACTTCTTCAAGTCATTTTCTAATCGATGACTTGCGCCTTGAGCTCTTTATTTTCCTCTACAAGATTAGCATCTAGAGACATAGAGGAACTAGAAGAAATTTTATTAGAGCAACAAGGTAAATCATCGTTAGAAGTGGATATGCATTTATTTGATGAAGTATTAGAGTTGACACTTAAGCATTGCATTTCATCAACTAAATTACATGAAATTCCTATATCCACCTTAGGCTTATGAATTTCTTTGAGAAGGAGGATTCATGATCTTCTTGAAGCATATTATAATTATTTTGAAGTGATTCATGTTCAAGCTTCAAAACTTTATATTTCTTTTCTCCTTCCCAAGACATTCATTGAGCTCCTTTAACATATTGAAAAATTCTTCACAAGAAACCTCATCATCATCATCATCACTTACCTCATTCTTACCTTTCGCCATGAAGCAGCGGATTTGTGATGGAAGTGAATCTTCATTGTCACTTGAGGCGGAGGTTGAGGTCGATGGAGATGTCGGTTCTTCATCACTTGAGCTTGAGGTGGAGCTTAAGATTTCATCTCCGACATCTCTTCCTTAATGCAATCCTCGATGGAAGTGGATGATTCAAATAGTTCTTGAAGCTTTATCCAGATTTTGTGGCGCTCTCGAGATTGCATATTATGTCAAAAATTCATCGCTAACAACACAAGATAAAGCATAAGTAGCTTGAGCGTCGAGATGTATGCATTTCATCTCTCCTTCAGTTGGATTAACCTCATTCAATGGAGATGAAAAGCCTACATCTACGATCCACCATATTTGGGGGCTCATGGATTTAAAATAAGAAGTCATAACTAATTTCCAATGAGCATAATTCGAGCCATCTAGCATAGGTAGATTGTGAGAGTCCTCTAAACCTCTAGTCGACATCCTTTACTCTCTAGACGGTTAAGTCTAATAAAATGAGAGACCTTACTCTGATACCAATTGAAAGGACAGGGATGTCGCCTAGAGGGGGGGGGTGAATAGGCGTTTATAAAATTAAATCTTGATTCGCAGCTGAAAAGGATCGGACTATCCGACTTTGGATATCGGACTATCCGATATGTATCGGACTATCCGACATGCACAATCGGATTATCCGATCAGAGCGATAACAATCAGATTTATCACAAGTTAGAGCTAGGCAAGGCTAAGTAACAAAAGGAGTAGTAAGCTAGCTATAACAATTACTTCTATACCAAATTAAGCTAGTTAGCTAAGCGGAAGACTCACTAGAAAAGTAGATCGGGCAATTTCAAGATTCAAAACAAATACTAAAGCAAGAGTGAGAAGCAAACTTGGAGACGATGATTTTTCACCCGAAGTTCGGATCCTTGAGGGGATCCTACGTCTCCGTTGAGGCGGCTCGGTCACACTTGAGTCGGGGTCTCTTTCAACCCGCTTACTCCCGATGTTGCACAAATGCACTCGCCGGTTTCAACTCCTTTGACGCTTGAGCCGGGGTCTCTTTCAACCCTCTTCCTCCTGGTGTTGCACAAATGCACTCGCCGGTCTTCACTTCTTTGATTCCTTCCCTTGCGGAGGCGGAATCGGCCTTCACAAACTTTCCACGGCCAACCACACAAAGCTTCGGTGGCTCGTAGGCGACCTCCTAGCCGTCTAGGAGTCCTCAACCTCCAAGAGTAACAAATGCTCACGAAGAACAAGCTTGGAGATGGAATCAAGTGCTCAAAGATCAACTCTTTCTCAACACACACCTCTTCTAACTCAAATTAACACCTCACTCCTCAAACTCTTCCCAACCCTTCACACAAAAGGGGATCACTTAGATCTAAGGGTAGAGGGGTGTTTAGGGGGCTCAAGAACAAGAGGAGAACACCTCAAACCAACTGGGTAACAGCCACCTTTGAAATGGAGAGGAGAGGGCTTTAAATAGAGGCTCCAAGAAACTAGCCGTTATGCCCTGGTCAGACCCACATCGGACTATCTGATATTGAACATCGGACTATCCGATGTGTGAAAAACTCCAGATCGACTCCACTCAAAATTCAAATTTTTGTGAAGAAAAAGCACAGATCGGACTTTCCGATATGGAACATCGGACTATCCGATGTGTGAAAATCTCCAGAATTCCAAGTGAACATCGGACTATCCGATATCAAACATCGGACTATCCGATATTGGAACATCGGACTATCTGATATCAACATCGGACTATCCGATATTTCCAGAGAGAACCCATTTTCAAAGACGTTTCACAAAATTTTCTAAGTCCACATCGGACTATCCGATGTCAACATCGGACATTCGAACTCACTTCGGATAGTCCGAACTGGCATTGAGCAGCCCGACAAAACGGGCATAACTTTTGATTTCGGACTCCGATTTCAGTGATTTTGGACTCTATTGAAAGCTAAGAACAAGGGCTACACAAATAACAAGGTCTCACTACCCAAATCTCAAAGGATAAATCCAGATTTCACAAAGAATCCAAGAGAGACCTACAATTCTCACTTTCCGGCACCACCAATACCACACTCTCTCTAAATTTCACAAGGATGGATCATTTGAGCACTTGACACATCTAAAAGTCATTCAACGTCGCATCCCTCTTAATAGTACGGCAATCCTTAGACTCAAATTCAAACGAGAAATCTAAGTCTTACATTCAATCCGCATGCCGACTTCCCCGTGGATGCAATGTGCATGATGTCTTTTACCAAATGATTGATGACGTCTTCGCCTTATCCAACTTGACTCGATTCACCTCATGAGACTCTCGTCCTATCGACCTTGACTTGATCATCCTCTCCGACGATCTCCACGCCAAGTCGATCTTGACTTAGTCCTCAACTCTTGGTGACACCGCCGTCTTGTTGACCTCGGCTTAACGATCATCCTCCAAGATATCTTGGTCATCATACACGCACGGGACCTAATTCTTTCCAAACCACTCATGAAAGATATTAGTCCCAAAAGCTCAATAGATATAAATGAGTTGATAATTTGTGAGCAATTGATTACAACAAGTGTTTCATATAAAGAAGCATAATATAACTGGAAACACTTGACATAAAAAATGTTCTCTACTAAGTACATCATGATGAATATGTGATTGATCTATATGTACTAGAGAGATAATTGCCAATATGACGAAACAATTAAAGCATGGCAAAAGATCACAGTCTTTACTTTAAATGAAGCACATGAAGAATATACACGAATTGTACATGTGCAACTAATATTCGGAACAAGAGTAAATATGTGATCCGACTCTAGGTTAAACTTCACTAGGAGAAGTGCATGAGAAGATATACAACTATAACATGCATGCACCAAGTCAATCTATATTAATATGAAGTTTAACTCTAGTCAATATATGTATACTAAAATCAAAGTACATAATGAACTCAAGTGAATATATATGCACAAATAAATATGACATGAACCAATGTGCATGCATATATATAATCGACATGCTACTTGGAGTTCACTATGCATTTGCATAAAAGGAATGCAATAACAAATAAAGAATGGATACGAAATTGCATACCTTATTCTTTGCTTAACCATCCTACTTGATTTTCCTCTAAATAGATGAGACTGATACTCAACTAGGCAATAACATGTTAGTCTCATAGCAATATAATCATATTAGAGGTTTGTCGTTTGTTAAGCACTTAGTTAAGCATTTACACAATTATATAGATTGTCATTATATGCGTTTGTCATTAATCACCAAAATAACATAAGTGCCTAGATGCACTTTCAGGGGCCATCTCGGACATCGCAGTAATAACTCCACTACGAGTTAGCTCTTCTTCCCGTGTATCCCACATGGGTACTTTCCCCACGTAGCCACTGGTGCCTAGCATATGGGGGTAAATGTTCTTTTCCGAATTTGCCTTGTTCTGTTGGCTGATAGCCTTGGCTTCATCAGATTTCTTATACTGCATGAATTCATCCAAAAATTGCTCTAACTTCGGGTATCTATTAAAATCCGGAGTTTGATCCTTCTTGACATGCTCCTTATTCAGCTTTGTCTTCCAATTCTTTGATGCAGATCCCATGACGGTTGGTGCACGTTTCTTGGCAAGCTCCAACTGATCTTTAGGAAACTAGAACTTGGCTGTCAACTCTATCCACAATACTTCCTTGATGTCATCGAAAATATACGACGGGCAATCACGCTGACGTGTCTATGATTTGTAGATGATGGGCACATTATCTATAGCCAGGACCCCGCATGCTGTCCGATATGGCCCAAGCAATGATGCGGGTATAGCTGGTTCCCCAACTACATTAAGCTCCACGATCACCTTTCATTCATCTGTGCGCATCTTGCTGGGACCTCGCCCACGACGCAGCCTCCGTACACTAGATGTCTGACCCTGCATTTGTCCGTTTCATTAGTCGTTTGGCCCTGCTAGAATTTCATCAGGAAGCACATCCTACTAAATAATTACCTTGTGTACATTTGTTGCCTCGGGTTGTTCCAGATTGAGGAACCTTGTCGAGCTTTGCTCTGGGCTTTGGTTCATGGGATCAGTGCCATCCGACACTTATCCTTGGTTAGAGGCCATGTGCAGCAAGTTTATTTGGAATTTTAAATTAACAAAGTCATGAGATGAATCTTCGCACAACTTGAATGACCATTTTGTCGTGCGTTAGAGTTGCTAATATCAATGTTTTTCGTATATAAGGTGTAATCACCATTTTGTCATGCGTTAGAGTTGCTAATATTAATGTTTTGCATATATAGAGCATAATCGCTAGACTATACAAAGGTAATCGTGGAACATGCATGTACGAAATGATAAATAAAGCAAGGCAGATATGAAATATAAATCATATACATCGAAGGCAACATTATACATCGAAGTCACCATTATACATTAAAGGCACCATTAAACATCCATGTCACCATTAAACATACATATATACAAATTAATTACATACATATACCAGTAAACGTAAGAATGAATGAATACATACATACATACATACATACATACATACATACATACATACATACATACAGTGCTACTAAAACAAAACTAAAGCTTCATGGATCAGTTTCTCCAATGGCTAGACATGTGAGAATGATGTACACTCCACATACGGTAACTAGCTTCCCCCACCTAAACGCTACCAATTTTGCAAGAAATCATATGAATTGCACACAACAAATTAACAACAACATGAAAATGTTTCTACTAATTAAGGTAGAACACAGTAAGCATCTCATTTTGTATCCCGAATATATAGCTCCCATATATGCACAAGAGGTAGACATAGTAAGAAATACATAAATCTCCACACTACTACAGAACCGACCTTTCCTACCGCCCATCAAGATGGGTTGAGTGCAACCGAGACCGATATTTAGATCAGTCCGGTTCAACGACTCTGAACTGCGGGGAGTTATTAGTACGGTTGAAGACACGAACAGATCGATGAGATAACATCAAGATCTGGTTGGTTTCACTGAACCGTACTATTTAGCACCACTAAATAGTACCGGTTCGTTACACCAACCGTCATGATGTTATATCATCGATCGGTTCGTGTCTTCAACCGTCTTGAGTCCCAATTAAACTTCTTCCTTCTCCCGCTCTCTGCGGACCCGGATCATTCGGTCATGAAAAGAACGGTGGAGCTTGCCAAGAGCTTGAAAGGAGGAGGTGCTGCCCAAAATTTCAAAATTTTGGTCATTTTACTCACAACCAAGGTAGCTAAGGTTAGTAATATCATTCCTCACTTCATTTGGTGTTAAATGGAGCCTTTTTTTGCTTGAATTATGAAGAAAATTTGATCTTTTCCCATGATTGATCAAAGATTATGAATGTAGAGGAGGTGCTGCCCAAATTTCAAAATTTTGGTCATTTTACTGCAACCAAGGTAACTAAGGTTAGTAACATCATTCCTCACATCATTTGGTGTTAAATGGAGCCTTTTTTGTGCTTGAATTATGAAAAAAATTTGATCTTTTCCCATGATTGATGAAAGATTAATATGAATGTAGAGATCTAGCTTGATCTTTTCAAATAGGATACAAAAACTTGTTGTGTAAGCTTAGAATTTGCTTGGATTATAATGTAGCTCACCTTTAATGTGTGGATCTAGCTTAAATTTAGGTTTTAGTTCCATCGGTCGATGAAGGATGAGGTTTGGTTGCACGTAGTCGGGGGGAGAATGGTGCATGGAAATCATGGAGTTTGGGATCTTCAAATGGCAATGGTTATGTGGAAAAGAAGAAATTTAAATTCATTTGCAAGTAAAATAATATCGAAATATGAATGGCTTTATAGAAAATATAAAATGAGTTCAATATTTGAGAAAAGTTTTCAAAAATACTTTGGAATATTTTAAACTTAGAAAATTACTTCTAGTATAATTTTGGTTTTAATTTCCATCAGCAAATTATTTTTGAAAACATCATTAATTAAGTGCTAGAGATTTAGAAAAAAATAAAAATAAATGATTGAATAATAATTTAGAAATTTTTAGGTTGTTACAATTTCAACAGAATTTGCAAACAATCTTGGTCGTGAATTTTGTTTAGAATTTTGAATCCAGACTCTGATCGACCAATTCTTTTTGTAGGTTGCAAAAACTTGTTGTGTGGGTTTATATTTTGCTTGGATTATTATTTAGCTCGGATTGAAGGTGTGGATCTAGCTAATATTTAGGTTTTGGTTCAACAATTCATTATCGGAAAATGAGGTAACAGTTATCTTGATGTAACATAATGTAGATGGACCGGCGATGGATGTACATGGATCGACGCTCCCCGGAGTTCTTGCAGGGTTTGCAAGATTTTCTTCGTCTTGCCGATGCACACCTGACGTCGGGCTACATATCTTTGTCCATGCATAGACTGCAAGAATGAGAAGGAGTGGCCAAAATCCAGCCACCTTCACTTTCATTTGCTCACAAGAGGTTTCATGTCAAACTATACTGCTGGACCAAGCACGGTGAAGAAGAGATTATCTGAAAGGCGGTGAAGAAGAAGAGGCGGACAACAATATCCCGACTATTGGTCAACATGGTTCTTTCGAAGATACATTGGGGAGTGTGGTGATGATGACCTAGACCAGATCTTTGCGTGATGGAGAGGAGAATACATCGATGAAAGACATTACGAAAAGTTCCAAGCGCCTATGGGAGGACCACGAACAACTGTTGTACCCAAACTTTCGACAGGGCCATAAAAGTTGCGTACCACACTAGAACGATGCAATGGAAGGCGACCAATGGATTGTCCGATAAGGGATTTGACGAGTTGTTATGCCTCATAAAGAAGTTACTTCGAGAGGGGAACACATTGCCGAAACTACGTCGATGCCAAACAAGTTATGCGCCCTTTGGGGTTGGAGGTACGAAGATACATGCATGCCGTAATGATTGTATCCTTTATCGCAATGAGTATGAGGATTGAAGCTTGTCCGTGTGCAAAACTTGGCGGTATAAGACCAGCGTGATGACCCGGTGAGGTAGAGGGCAGCGAAGAAGAAGAGACCTCTGCTAAGGTGGTGTGGTATTTCCTGTAATCCCCGGTTGAAGCGTTTATTTGCGAACAAAGCGCATGCCGGATGATCTTGCTGCACAAGGAAGACCGTAAGGACGACGGAAGGCTAAGGCACGTTCTTGATGGCTCCCAAAGGAGGAAAGTCGATAGAACATACCCGGACTTTCTTTGAGGATGCAAGGAACATAAGGTTTGGGTTGAGTACGGATGGGATGAACCCGTTCGGCGATATGAGCGGCGATCCAAAGACTTGGCCCGTGACTCTATGTATCTACAACCTTCCTCCTTGGTCGTGTATGAAGCGAAGTACATTATGATGCCATTGCTTATCCAAGGCCAAGCAACTGGAAACGACATTGATGTGTACCTCAAACCGTTGGTTGAAGATCTGTTAACACTGTGGAATGATGGTGTACGTGTATGGGATGAGTACAAAAGAGAGCACTTCACATTACGTGCATTGCTATTCGTAACCATCAACGACTGGCCTGCACTTGGTAATCTATCGGGCCTATCTATCAAAGGATATAAAGCCCGCATTCACCGCTTAGAGGATACGGACAGAAAGTACCTAAAAACTCTCGAAAGGTTGTGTACATGGGTCACCGTAGGTTCCTCCATATGAAGGACCCGTTCACGAGGAAGGGTGAGAATTTTGATGGGACGAAGAGAAAGCGTAAAAGCCCATGCATCGCGATGGGGCGCTTGTATTTTCTTTGGTAAAGGATCTGAAAGTAGTATTTGGAAAAGGTCTCGTAGCAAACACATCTCCTGAACAAGGTCACACGAAGGCCATTTGGAAGAAGAAGTCAATATTTTGGGACTTACCTTCTTGGAAAGACTTAGAGGTCCGCCACTCACTTGGACTTCATGCATATCACGAAGAATGTCTGCTGAACACGCTAGGTTTCCTAGATATGTACGGTAAGTCAAAAGATACACTTCAAGCACGAAAGGACCTCTGACTATTGGGACTCGGGGAACGACCTACATCCGGGAAAAGAGAGAAAGGACAACATTACCTCCACCCCGAGCTACACTTTGAGCAAGGAAGAGAAAAAAACATGATTAAGTTCTTGAGCAGTGTGAAGGTCCTTGTGGATACTCCTCGAACATAAGGAGACTCATAAATATGAAAGAGAATAAAATCGTACACATAAAATCCCATGATTGTCATGTGTTGATGACACTGATTGCTCCGATGGCGGTGCGAGGTATTCCGCCAGATTAGGTGCGAGGACAATCATAAAGTCGTGTTCGTTCTTCAACGCGGTGTCGCGAAGGTCATCGAGCGAATAAGTTATCTAGTCCGCATGATGACATGGTCAATAGTCCGTTAGCCTTGAGATGATCTTCCCTCCATCCTTCTTTGATATTATGGTCCATCTCATGGTCCACATTGTTAAAGAGATAGAAATTCTCGGACTGTGTTCCTACACAATATGTTCCCTTCGAGAGGTACATGGGTATCCTAAAGAAGTATGTTAAGAATAACGGTCTCGCCTGTATAGGTGCATTATGCGAGGTGTCCTGAGAGGAGGTGATCGCGTTTTGTGTTAGTTACATGGATGATCTGAATCCGATTGGCGTCCTGTATCACGCCATGAGGGAGGCTACTGAGGAAAAGGGACTTTAGGGAGAAAAGAATCCTATAGCGACGATCTACTTGCATTTAAACAAGCACATTTCACGGTATTGAAACAAGCAAGCAGAGTGGCTCCGTATATCTATGATCACGAGATGAGTCTACGCGCCCAATACCCAGAGAAGTCAGATAAGTGGATCGCAGTGGAGCAAATGGATCATTTCGGCATTGGTTACAAAAGCAATTGTTGGGCAAGCAGACAGACGATGAACAATTGAAACTCTTGGCTCGAGGACCGTCCACAACAATCATATCATTTCAAGGGTATGAGATAAATGGGTACACATTTTACACGACAACCCAGGATAACAAGAGCACCAACCAAAACAGTGGCGTCCGTATAGATGCCTTGGACAAAAATGGAAAGATGGACACCTACTATGGTTTCATAGAGGAGATCTGGGAGGTAGATGCAGGCCATTAAAAGTCCCTCTGTTTGGTGCCAATGGGTCAAACCGACAAAATGTGGATATCGATAAGTGCGGTATGACAACTGTGGACCTCAAGCAAGTGGCCTATAGGGACGAACCGTTCGTGCTCGCTAATGATGTGACACAGGTATTCTATGTGATGGACATGGACAGCAAACCGAAAAAGCAGAAGGAGAAGACTAGCAGTAGCGATCAGCCAAGGCGCCACGTGGTTCTTCGGGTAAAGAAGGATTGTCGGAGTTGAGGCGTCCACGGACGAAGATGAGTATAATCGAGTTCGACGAGCTGCCTCCTTTCACGGTGGGCGTAGACATTAGTGTCTTGAATGATCTGAGAGGAATCTCCCTCGACGCCGCGATCATAATGAAGGATCACTTGTAAAAGCAAAGTATGTTAGCAAATAAGGATTGCTTTTGGTGTAATAGACTACTAACATACTAGTTTCTCATTCCTCTAGTGGTTTTCTGTATTTTACTGCTCAAATTGTACTAATATTTGACTAACAATATTGTTCAAAGTCCCTCTGTACTAATATAACAAGGTGACAGTTTGCAATGGAATTATAAGAGTGCAAATATTACTTTATTTCTTACAATTTTCTATAATGTTAATTTATATTACATGGTTGGAAAAAATCTTGAAAGAATAACTTTAAACAATTACATATTTAAAATTATTTAATGAAACAATACTTAAACAGTAGATTCAAAAAAGAAATCTTAAAAAAAGGCTAAATGAATCTAAAATTGTAAAAGCATTTTTAAAAATTATTTAATGAAATAATAGTTAAACAATACATTTAAAAAAAGAAATCTTACAAAAAAGGCTAAATGAATCTAAAGTGGTAAAAGCATTTTTAAAAATTATTTAATGAAACAATAGTTAAACAGTAGATTCAAAAAAAGAAATCTAAAAAAAAAAGACTAAATGAATCTAAAGTGGTTAATTAAAGCATTTTTAAAAATTATTTCATGAAACAGTAGTTAAACAACAAATAAAAGAAAAAGAAATAAAAGAACAAATAAAAGAAAAAGAAATAAAAGAACAAATAAAAGAAAAAGAAATAAAAGAAGAGCTAGGGGGCACGAGCGGGGCTCGAACCCGAGACCTCACGGTCGATCGGGAGAGCCCTCGAACTCAAGCGCCACGCGCTAGCCAAGGGGGAGGAAGAATTCTTGTCGATTAGTATGGGCGCTAAATTGTTTTGAGTCTTTTAACATCAGTCCGGTTGGTGTTTTCAGCAGGACCGATAGTGCTAGGGCTCCTCCTCTCGCTGCCGAAAGTGACCATCGATCCGGTTGGTATATTCAGCAGGGGCGATGTCTCCTATCGATGCCGGTTGGAGTATCCAGCCGATGCGATAGATTATCGATCGATTGAATACACCAACCGGGCGATGGTCCACCTATAAACCCATCCCGCCTCCTCATCCCCAATTTTTCTACTCCGCCATTGTTCCCCAATCTCCTCCTCCTCCCTTTCGTTTGCAAAGACCTCCGACGACCACCGGGACGCCTCCAGCGACCCCACCGCGCGCCGTCCTCCTGTCCTCCGACGACCCCACCGCCGCCGTCCTCGCCTCCGAAGCCTTGCCTCCGCCGCTGTTCCCCTCCGGCCTTCGCCAACCCTAGGGTTTGTGCCCTCCTCATTGGTGCCCGAGTGATTGGTTTTGGTTGCGTTGCTGCGTTTGAGATGTCAGGTGGTTGGGGACCTTGCAAGAGTGGGATTATTGTTCGATGAAGATTGGGCTGTATTGAGACCATTTGTGACAACAACAATTTTCGATGCTTTGACATTTAGTTGTTAGATCAATTGTGTCTGTGTGCTGATGAACTGGTAGACATACATGCTAGGAAGTTTGTTTACTGCTCATTGATATAATCAATCCTCAACTTGTTCAGTTGGTATATGTGCTTCTGTCAATGTTAAGTTTCGGCTGAGTATTGAAAGAACTGATAGACTGTAGTTGATATTGATTCTGATTTGTTATCTGTTAAATCTGAACATAGCAAACACTTTTATCTTCTGCTGATTAGAACATATTTGCTGATTCTGTTGATGATCGCACTTGCTTGCTGATTTGTAGTCTTACTGTCTATATTCAGCTGATAGAATTGAGTATTGGTTTATAGACTTCTGGTGGTTCAGTTATAATTATTGTTTGGCTACTTTTCTGAACTTGATCAGTGCAGTTCTGTTAAAAAAGTTGGCTTTGATTAGTTATACTCTGGTACCTAAATTGGGAACTTGTCTCTGTTCAGTGCTTAAATGACATTGTGAGATTTCTATGTATGTGTGAGATTTCTATGTATGTGTGAAATGAATATGTATCATGTGAATTATTCTAAGTTGTCAAGTGCTGGAAAAGTTGTTTTATTTTCACTAAAGTAATGTTGTCACAAATTGGTCAATGATCTTTGTCCCTCTTGACGAGGGCGGTCTTTAAGGCAACCCGTTATCGAGAACAATACAAAATTGACAACTTGAGCACTATGCTAGTTGTGATGTCCCTTTTACTTGTCATTATTAGGCAAATCTTCAAATACTTATGTATGTGTGAGATTTCTATGTATATGTGAGATTTCTATGTATGTGTGAGATTTCTATGTATATGTGAAGTTTGAAATGTATATGTATCATGTGAAATGAATATGTATCATGTGAATTATTCTAATTTCTGGTGAATTTTGAAATTTCTATTTCTATTGATCAGTTTCTATGTATATGTGAGATTTCTATGTATGTGTGAGATTTCTATGTATATGTGAAGTTTGAAATGTATATGTATCATGTCAAATGAATATGTATCATGTGAATTATTCTAATTTCGGTGAATTTTGAAATTTCTATTTCTATTGATCGGTTTCTATGTATATGTGAGATTTCTATGTATGTGTGAGATTTCTATGTATATGTGAAGTTTGAAATGTATATGTATCATGTCAAATGAATATGTATCATGTGAATTATTCTAATTTACGGTGAATTTTGAAATTTCTATTTCTATTGATCGGTTTCTATGTATATGTGAGATTTCTATGTATGTGTGAGATTTCTATGTATATGTGAAGTTTGAAATGTATATGTATCATGTCAAATGAATATGTATCATGTGAATTATTCTAAGTTCAGATTCATTATATCTGAGAATTACAAAAAGAAAATTGACAAGTTTAAAGATCTTAAACTTGTCCGAATTTTCTCTTTTTGTAACTCTCGTATATAATAATTTGATCTAATTGTACAAAATAATATGAAAAAATTCATATATTCTTAAGAATATATTTGTTAATAAAAATAATGAATCATTCTTATTCCACACTAAAATGATTTGAAAAAAAAGCCCTGCAAGTTCAAGAAGCATGGATGTGAGGAGGCGTCCGCATTTTAGAGGCGAAGCCATGAGGAGGCGAGCTCGCTTATCATGGACTTGGTTGCTGTCTTCTTCGGCGAACCACTATCCATAGGCTTACTCCCGCTCCTCTCGGTGTACCGGACGCTCTCCTCACATCCATGCTTCTTGAACTTGCAGGGGCTTTTTTTTTCAAATCATTTTAGTGTGGAATAAGAATGATTCATTATTTTTTATTAAGCAAATATATTCTTAAGAATATATGAATTTTTTCATATTATTTTTTCATTTCGAGATCTATAGTATTTGGCCGATTTACATTAGGAACATCTTCGGCGTCGCCGCCCATCCTCTCTCTACCGTCTTCCACGCCGTTTTAGAGTAGTACCATCAGCTTTACATGAAATGAAATCTATTTTCGTTAATTTTCAGTGCTTCTAGCCTAAGAAACGACGATGGACGATGAAGCATTTCTGTTTAGTTTGATTGCGGGGAGTGATGGTCATGAGGCGGCGAACTGCACCCGCCACCGAGGCCAATGAGGCTGCGAGAGCACGATGAGGTGCGAGCACGATGAGGCTGCAGAGCACGTTGAGGCCGGCGAGGTAACAATCGATCCGTTCATGATTTTCGGTTCCACTACCATGCTAAGCCAACATCCTGACCCGTTCATGATTGTACCATGCTTTCAGATCGGTCAACCAGGCAGGCAATCATGTCAGCGAGGTCCAAGCAAGAAGAAGAAGGCAAGACATGTTATCACCGAAGTCGGCGAGGACGGCCGACCTCTTGCACCCTCGGGGCGCTTGGGCGTTCAATTGACATCTGGCGTCCACGTTAGGGACCACGTGGCAATTAGCATAGCAAAATGGGATCAGTCCTCAAGATACGAAGAACATGCTTTGGAGCGATGTGAAGGAGACATTCACCTTCCCCAAGGGACCGAAAAGAAGGTGAAGAGTTACACTCTCAAGAAGATGGCGGTCGCATTCGGACTTACAAAAAGAAGTGAGCACGGAGTATATCAAGAAGAATCGAACGCCCGACTTCAACAAGCACCCAAAGTTGCAAGATCACTGGGATGCGTTTGTGAAATACAAGACTTCGGACGAAGGTCAAAGTTTGAGTGAGAAGAATAAGCTGAATGCACAGAAGAAGAATTATCACCACCGACTCGCCCGGTGGTTACCGCCATGCAATACCAAAATGGGAGAAGAGGAGCAGGACACGCTAGCGAAGGGTATCGCACCATAACAACGGATTGGCCGACAGAGCAAAGCATTGGTTCTATGCTCATGGCGGCGCCCTTGATGATAACGGCAATGCTGTGTTTGGGGAGGTGCTAAGAGATGTGGCGAGAAGGCTTGTACAGTCCATCGAGGAGACTTCCCAAGGTAGCTTTGTGCCAAGCAGGGGAGAACAGCAGCTAACAAGGGCCTTGCAAAATCGAGCACCACGGGCGTACACGGCGTCGGCGTTGTCCGTGGAAGGTTGGTTTCGCTCGGGACACACGAACTATAGGAGTCGGGAGGAGTAAGGCTTGACAGATTCAACGACTTAGTGCGCTTGAAGAACGCTGAATCAAACAAATGAGAGAATGCAAGAAGAGATCCGAAGAGCGGTGCAGCTAGCCTTGAGCCAACAGCGAGGCGGGCCAAGAACCTCCAAGTAATCCAGACATCATTAGCCCCTCCGGGCGTGAGGCAACTGCGCTTCGGTTGAAATTTGGCGAAGCGGACTTGGACAAGTATCCGTGAGACGACATCGAGCGGCGGACACCTTGTGAGCTGCATATCCAAGCGGAACCTTACCTTCAAAGCGGCGATGGTATGGCTCACCCATTAGAGCCGGGCAGCTTATCCATGGCCAACAGATCTGTTAGGATACTCCAAGGTCTCGGTGGAGGAGGTCTGCCAGTCGAGGACCTTGACCTCGAAATTCTGGAGGTGACGGGACTCTGAAGCTAGGAGAGGCGATACACAATTTCATCTGTGGCGTAAGCGGTACATAATTTTTCGAGATAACATGGGCTTGCCCTCTCCGCGAAAAGCTTGAGAAGAAACCCGTCTCCTCCCAAGAACACATCGACTCCTACACCACCTCCTGCGCATATAAGCCCGACAAAAGCCTATCTCCTACACCATCTCCTGCACATATAAGCCCGAAAGAAGCCCGTCTCCTCCCAAGAAGGCGCCGACTCTACACCACCTCCCGCGCACATAAGCGCCACAAGAACCCGTCTCCTCCCAAGAAGGCGCCGACCAAGGAATGAAGCCAGCTCGGCAAGTAGCTCCCAAGAAGGCGGGGTCCTCCACCCAATCCAAGAAGTGGTGAACTTAAAGCGGTAGTATGATATGAGCGATGAGGAGATCAAGAAGGTGGTAAAAGGAGAGGTAACTAAATTTCTTAAACCCAAGTCACCAGAGAAGAAGGTTCAACACAGCACGTAAGAATTTTATAAAGGCTTAATGACTATTAAAAATTTGAAGGATAAAAAGGAAATGCCTCGCCAATCAAACTACGGCGTACATTGAGTAAGGAATGCCCCAAGAAGAAGATGTCGGTGAGGGAAGACTAAAGCGATGCAAAAATTCTTCGAAGAAACTGGCCTTACTGCAAATCAAATATTAGGCACGGAAAAGATTGAGGTTGCCCAAGTAAAATGGTCATTTAAAATGGGTGGGTCATTGGTCAGGCATGAGGAGCTGCCCCAGCTAACGACAAAGATGCGGCAATTTCATGAATGGTACTTAGACGTAACCAGGCATGGTCTAGAGATGTTCGCTGTCAAGTTTAAGCAACAAGATTTTTTTCGCGGTGAAGGTTAATTTGTTGTCGACTGGGACTACATATATGATCTATACCAGACAGACGCCCTCAGCGTGAGCTTGATGGGTTGCTGGACTCTGTAAGTGTCTTAATTATTTACAAAAAACTATCGTGCACTTCCTTGTACTATACTAACTTGCAAGCCTAACTAATTTCTTATGTAGCATGGAGATACAAAGATGCTTAGAAGGATCGTATTTTCGACATAGGCTTCATGGACCCGATAGTTATCAACGAGACAACCGTTAGAGACCACCCAAGCGAAAGCAGAGACTAACGATTCAATGCGCTAATGGGTCAAAGATATAAGTCAAAGATATATCTAGCCTACTCATTTGAGTACGTGTTTTCGTACCACCTCATTCTACTCCTTTTTCATAACACGATGTTAGAACTAATTAGTTATCTATGTTGACACATCTATGTATAGTTTTCATTTGGATTCTTCTTATGATCGAGCTAGATCGTAGCTCGATCACAATTATGGACTTCATAAAGGAGACCAGTTGAAAAGTATCAAAACTTTATCGACATGCTCGACCGGTATTAATTCTTGTTCCTTTTATTATCGTACTAGCTCTATTTCCTTCAATTTGAAACAAATTCTAATCATGTACAATTCAGAATCAGATGTGTAGTGCATTCACACGGTTACGTGCTAAAAGCGTTAGGCGCATTCAAGGAGAAATTTGACATTACAATTGCCTCTCGTATGCGTATATCATAATGCTAGCTTTTTAGTTAGTTAACTTAATTTCCTTGCATCCATTTCACGCTTTCAACTTTTTCCACTGCGAGATCTTGACTCATTACGGGGGTAACAATTTATCGCGCTACTATGTATGCGAGTTTATGCACACCCAAACGGAACCGCCGATCGCGTGCTAAAAGGCAACAAGGGGTGAGTAAATATAATTACTAGCTTTATTGATGTATAGGTACTCCTTATATCTTGTACAAGTTCAAGTATTGATTAGTTAATGACTTAACGATAGGTGCCTCAACATTTGGCGGAACAAGGTTGGAACTCTCGCCGACACAGTGAGAGCAATCCAAGAACAACTTCGTCGGCTTTATTTACGATGAGGTCGTAAATCAAAAGGCGAGTTTCACGAACCAATGTTTAACAGGTTGTGCCCTTCGATAAGGACCGATGAGCTGTCGGGTTAGACATCTCTGACTAGCAAGAGCAATGCGCGTAAAGATCCCGATGAGCGAAGGAAAAAAATACTCAAGTTGTAATTAAAGTTGTGTACATATATATTGATACATTAGGCGATGAGCGGAAGAACAAATATGTGTACATATTTTAATACATTAGATGTAATTAAATTTGTTAATGAATGTTCATTGATTTAATTATCGGGCAAAGTGCATGATTGATTATCGTGCTTTTAATTAGTTGTGATTTAACACACACACATATATAATAGCTCTTGGAGAAATAGCACGTATATATACAAAACATCGATGCGGTTGGAGAAACCAACCGGTAGTGATGAACCTCATCGATGCGGGTTGGAGACACCAACCGTGCTCGATGAGGTCTCGAGGAGTTCCCAGCGCCACGTGTGAATTCGAACGTCTTGATACTCTATCGATGCGGGTGAAATGAACCGGGGCTGATGCCCTTGAGCATCGATCCGGATAACTATCTTGGGTTCAAAAACCGGTACTAAATGCTGATTTTGGACCGGGACTAAATGCCCTTTCCGTAGTAGTGCCAGAACTATTTTTTTTTATTGTCATATTGTTGCAAAAATCTTACCAAATTAAACACGTAATCCCAATTCAAGATTATAGACATAATTTAGCAAGTGATACTGGCAGTAAATTTTGATATGACTTTTTACCCTTTTTCCTTCTACACGTCTCTCCTTTAGCTATTTCTGGAGCATAATCCAAAATCATGCGCATTTCACTTATTATATGCTTCGTCAATGACATTTTCTGCAACAAATTTTATACATTCAAAATCATTGGTTTTAGCTGCGCGTGCTGGCCTAGAGACAACCGGTCTTAGCTCTACGTTTTTCCTAGAAGAAGACAGTACAAACATACGAACTGCAGTATGCAGTTTCCTTTTTCCACACACACGTAGATGGTGCATTTCCATTCCAAATTAAGAGAACGAGGATGTAACGTTCGTTCGATCTTGAGGAGCTAGCAGTGCTATCATCCCTAGGGATGATGAAACTGTTAGCAAGCAATATGTCCCACCGTTAGTCTCACGCTGATCTAACGACCACTAGAGTCTTTGACGCTCCCAACAAGTGCCTAGATTACCTAACAACGGAGAAAAAAGCGATGGTGTGACAGTACTCTTCCGTGCTTCATTTTTCACGTCTTTAATTGGTGGCGAAGACACGGTAAAAATAGGAGGAGGATTTAAAGGAATAAGTTAGCTTTTTTACTAAAAACTGAATCAAACTATGCCAAATTGAGATAAACATACCAAACTTAGCCTTGTGTAATCTAAATTCATACACAAACATAGCAAATATAGTCTTGTCCAATCTAAATTCATATATGGACTGAAGAGAAACAAAAAAGAAAAAAAGGAAAGAAATACAACAAAGATATCTCACACAAGGTTGCCGATGTCAGCGGAGGGCGAGCTTGATACCCGTAAAACCTCCTTATGGTGGCTACGCCACTGACTTTAATAGAATATTTTTAAAAATAATATATTTTTTAAATTATTTCACAAAAATAAAACATTGAAAAAAATTAAAATACATCTCTGTCGCTGTATTTTTTTTTAAAAAAAATCGACTTTAATGAAAGATTAGGATTTCCTTCACTCCCCTCCCAGCATGAAATCGTGCTCCACATTTTGGTTTAATCCGCATATGTATGGCCATCATGTTGGGCGGCCTCGTGAAGTAGCCCAAATACTGATAGATTGTGAAACTGAAAAAAGGCTCAAAACGATGAGACATTACCCTCGGCCTTGATATCTCTGTGATCCATAGCCAAGTCAGCCGTTGATGGTTAACTTGTCTATTCGTCGCGCCGATTCCTCGAAATATATCCACCGGTGGGGCAGGCCAGGTTTGCATATCAACATGCTCGCGACCAGGACCATCATGACATGCGACACCAGATTTCCATTTGCCCTCATTTCAACTAGATAAGGAAGTGCGGCGGCACGCTACGTCCGTAGTTAATAAGATTTAAGTGGAAAGATATGGAAAGACAAATCGTGAGACGTCATGCAATGCAAGCAGTTAGGATAGCATGTCTACAGTGATCACCGGATCGCATTTTGAATAGATCGATGATGACAAACGTTTTGAGCGATATCGCAGTTCATACGAGCATATATTATATAAATTTATATTTTCTTGCTTATCGGCATTTTATTATTTAAATCGTTGAAATAATGAGCGTAACGGGGAAAAAATAGAGAGCTAGAATTGTAGAAATATCTCTTTTGACGAATTATTTGGAAAATATTGGAGACCGAGCTGAAAAACCGCGGTGGGGAAAAAGTCTTGAGATAGAGCTGAACACATTTTTCTGGTGGCGAAAACTTTTTTTCTGAGAAAAACGGAGAAAGGACCTAAACGTAAAGAGTAAGGACCTAAATGTTACGTTTTTGGACTTGTCCGCTATCCTGAAAAATTAGAAAAGGGCTTGTTCGCGATTTGAATTTAACGAGAGGTTTTTTCCGTAAAACAGCGCACGAGGGACCCAAACGCGATTTAGAAAAAAAACTTTCCCTCACAAAAAATCGCGAAAGACCTATTCGTAATTTGCAGGGACCTATCCGTAATTCCAAGAAACACAGGGTTTCTTCCGCAAAATTGCCAAGGAGGACACGTGGATAGCCTCCCCTTGCGTGAAGTTTGCAATCTTTAATTCATGGGATGATTTCCTTGTCAGCAGTTAGTTTATAGCAAACACGCGAAGCTCTACTGTACTAACAAATCGATTTTTTTTGGGGATTCCTGTTGAAGGTATTTGAAGTCTCAACTTGCAACTCTATTTCAATGAGCAGTCACCATTGGTCCTAATATGCTATATAATATGAAAACATGGCTGAAAAATAGATGATGATTGCTTATTCTTTCGTTTGTTTCAAAATTTGTGCAATTTATATTGTGGGATGATACATAGAAAGCAAAGAGAAATATTTTGTCTTCAAACAGAATGTATTGCATGCGACATATTCAACCAATTAAACACCATGTCGACACATTCTACATCAGTTCATACAAAACCACCCCTATGAGGCTATGACTTCGTGAGTGCCGGATGAGTTTCTCTAAAAACAAAAGGGGAGTGCTTTCCAGATGAGCACAAGCACGAAGCACATAGTCTCCCTTTCAAAAGTAAAATGACTGAAGGATCGATAAAGTCGTCTAGAGGGGAGGTGAATAGGCGTTTATAAAATTAAAACCTAATTTGCAGCGGAAAGATCGGATTATCTGACTTTGATATCGGACTATCCGATGTCTGGAATCGGATTATCCGATCAGAGCGAGAACAGACAGATTTATCACAGTTTAGGGCAGATATAGAGTAGGCAACAAATAAGTAGAAGGCAATATGCTAGCAGGCAAAATGCAGCAGTTACTTAAAGATAAACTTAAATGAGACAACAAGAAAAGACCAAACCAAAGATTCGATGCACGATTGGTTTTTCCCGAAGTTCGGATCCTTGAGGGGATCCTACGTCTTCGTTGAGGCGGCACTAAGCCAGGGTCTCTTTCAACCCTATTCCTCCCGGTGTTGCACAAAGCACTCACCGGTCTCACTTCTTGATCCCTTCCCTTGCGGAGGTGGAATCAACCCTTCACAAACTTCCGAGGCTCACCACACGATATCTTGGTGGCTCCCGGCGACTCCTAGCCGTCTAGGAGACCTCAATCTCCAAGAGTAATAAATGGAATATAGATCCGCTCTTAGAAATCACTCTAGTGCTCAAATGAACTTTCTCGGTTTGAGATCTAGACACTAGAAAGCAACTTGCTCCAATCTCTCAACAAATATCTCAAGGAACAACTCAAGAGGGAGCAAGTGAGAGCAAGAGAATAGCAAGAAGGCAATAAATGTTCAGCACACACAATTCGGTGAAATAAATGAGGGAGGTGGTGGAGTATTTATAGCCAAGACACAAAAACTAGCCGTTCTGCACTGTGTCAGACCCACATCGGACTGTCCGATATGGGATATCGAACTATCCGATATGTGTAAATCTCCAGATCTGTTCCACCTCAAAAATTCAATTTCTTTTGAAATAACACGCAAATCGGACTATCCGATGATGCACATCGGACATTCCGATAAAACCCGAGAGTTTTCAAAACCACGCAGTTACTTTCAAATTTTCTAAGTGTATATCAGACTATCCGACTTGTGACATCGGACAATCCGATAATTCCAAAGAGACTTCAAGAGAACTCAGAAAATTTGAAAAACTTCTAAGTGTATATCGGACTATTCGACTTGTGACATCGGACAATCCGATAATTCCAGAGAGTTTCCAATGAGGGAGAAGTTTTTCAAAAACTTTCTAAGTACATATCGGAATGTCCGATATAAGCGATCGGCCAATCCGACTTTTCCCGAGAGTTCCACTTTCAAATCCTTAGAAAAATTCTCAGTCCTCATCAGACAGTCCGATGTAAACTATCGGACAATCCGACTTTTCCCGAGAGGACCAAGACTAGCAACCACACTCACACCGGAAAATCCGATACCATCGGACTATCCGATGTCAACATCAGACTATGCGATAATATCAGCACAAATAAAACTGCAATGTGAGTGTTGTGCTTAGAGACTTCCAAAACTCATTTTGTAAAAGTTGTTCATCTGATCATAGAGATCATTTCTAACACACCTATATCCCATCCCTCTTGATAGTACGGCGATTCTATCGACTCAATTTAATAGAAAATCTACACTAAGTCGACGCCGTTCTTCTTTTCTCTTTTGAGGGTCACCATTGTCCGTAGATGCGTTTCTTTAGGGACTATTACTTGCTCATAAACTCATTTAAGCAATTAGTCCCTTAATCGTTTGTCATTAATCATCCAAAACTCAATTAGGGGCCTAGATGCACTTTCAATCTTTCCCTTTTTGGTGATTGATGACAACACGATTAAAGCTTATCAATAATAAATGAATAATGATTTTGTGAATGAACAAGATATGTTGAGCTCCCCCTAAATGTGTGCATTAGAGATTTGAGTAAGAACCAAATGCACAATTTAGAGGTGAAATTCTAGAGAAGCTCCCCCTATATCTTGGCATTCGGGTAAGTTGCAACAAATAATACTATTAATGCAACGGATCGAAGAGTAACACAATATATCAGAGCTAAAGTTAAAGTTGCTAATTAATCATATATCAGAGCAACAATATAAATCCAAAAGACATCAAGTATAAATCCAACAACCAAAAGAAAGGATAACCAATAGTTTTACACAACCAAAAGACACAAGTGTTCACATCACAGATCATGACTCAGGACAGGAATAGACAAAGACAACAAACATTTCTCTCCCCCTTTGGCATCAAGGCACCAAAAAGCAAGAGAAGAACAGCAAGCAGAGCATCAATCTTCATCAGCGCTCTCATCTTCTGAACTCGCGGCGTATTCTTCTGATGCGGAAGGATCTACACTAGCCGGAGTGTCAAAGGGATCTTCGCTCGAATCATTGCTGGAGCACGGGAGGCTAAGATGCTTCTGGATAGCCTTGAGCCTCTTCGCATTCTTCTTCGCCATCCGAACCAGATATTTTAGAACTTTATCAGTCGTGGAGGATGACTGCGAAGGAACTGCTGGAGTTGCTGAACCAGAAGGAGCAGAAGGAACTGAGGCAGGAGGAGCACGAGGGACAGCTTGCTTTACAGGCCTAATCTGAAGACCCAGGTGCTTCACATCACACTCAAACTTCAACTTAGTAACACCCTCAATAACCCTCATAATGTAGGGGGCGAATCCACATCTGCGCTTGGGGTCGAGGGAGTTGGCATGAATCTCGTTCCAAAGGTAGAGAGCTACCATGAAGGGCCTCCCATCTGGTAGCATCCGACTCAGAATATCACGAGTATATGACAGGATGCGAGAGGCATCACCCTCCTTCGGAGCAATTGTCTTCCTGAGCAGTCTGTTGGCAGCTGCAAGCATCGGTTTCAGAAACTTTGTATTCCCAGGCTCAAAAGCAGAATCCTCAATATACAGGCAATTCAGATTGTCAGCAACTAGAGAGCGAGTGTTATGAAGATCATCTCTGTCCATACTTTCCTCAGCCCTGAAACCAAGAAGTTGACCAAATCGCCGCTGACATCTGTGCTTGAACACCTTCATCATCCATTGCATAGTTTCATTCTCGATAAGCAGTGGCATAAAAGCGAGCAATGACTTCGTATTCCAATCCTGCTTCATGCCCATAATCCTTTTAATGCCAAGCCTCTCACAGGCTTCGATGACATCATTGAAGACAGGATCGTCACATGCTTCCATGTACTCCCAATCAACCCATTGCATATTGACAGTTGGATTCTTGCGAGGAAGGATGACTGTCTCATAGAAGTCTTGTTGAAAGAAATTCCAAAAGCGATTATCCGAGGAGAATTTTCCTTTAAGCCAGGGATCAGATGCTCTAGCCTTTGTGACCATCCCTGACTTGCCTTTGTAGCTGACAACTTGACGCTTGAGATTAGGTCGACGAGAGGGCTTGGTCATTAAAGGATAGGGGAGATAGTCGTCGTCTTCCTGAGCTGGACCTTTGCCTTTGGGGTCTGCCTGAGATGTGGCACTGGTAGCAGTCTCCTTGCCCTTGCCAGACTGAGGAGGAGCATGGGCAGGATGAACATCACCTTGACGGCGAGGCTCAGAAATTGTAATGCCCTTTTGCTTGGGTTTAGAGACAACTTGCTTCTTTGATTTGCCACTAGCAGGATTTGGAGCTGTCGCAGTCTCCACTTCAGGCGCATCCTCTTCAAACATGGCCAGAGAAGGGTCTAAAGGTTTGCCTCGACTGGACACGGCCTTCGTCCTCTCGCCGGTCGGAGTCTTCCTCTTGAAACGACCTTGATCATCAGTGTGAAGCGCCCTCTTCAACCTCTGTCCCTTGTCATCCCCAGTAGCCATGGTAATGATCTAGAATAACCGATAAAGGAAATTGAGACGATGGCTGAAGGTGATGGAAGACGCGGTGCTACTCTAGCCGAAAACAAAAAGAGTTTTTACCGCGAACACCCAGGAATCATGCGAGTCAAAGATCATGGAGCATTACCCTTGGAGCACGTTAGTAGCGGAGTAGAGTGGGTGAAGCCTCCGCGTGCTCGAAGCCTTGTCGTGGTCGAGCGTACTCCCATTGCTTTCGGTGAGTGCTCGCGTGATCGCCGAGTGCTTTCGCCGAGTGGTCATTGGACGCTCGAGTGCTTGCCGAGTGATCGCTGAGTCCTTGGCGTCTCCTCGCCGTGGGTGCCTGACGCGGCGGATGTAGATGTGCAAGCGCGAGTTGGAGAGGTGAAACCGATCGCCGATCGTGCCGAGGAGCAGATCTGTGGCGCCTCTACGGTATCCACCGTCCGGGGTGGAGCGTCGTCGCCGGTGTGCTAACACCACGCGAGCGGCGGCTAGGGTTTCTAGCGAGGGTAGAGGTCGATGGCTAGGGTTTCGTGGTGGGGAGAACCTTGTGGCAAAGACCCCCATGCCCCTTTATATAGAGTGCACTAACGGGCCTTCTACAATAGAAGCCCATTAGGACTCACGCTAATGGATCTTCTCTGATGAAATCTATTAGGGCGCGAGAGATCTAAATCGTGTAAACCCACTAATGGATCCAATCCATCGGACATGATCCAACCCGTTAAGTGTGTGACCGTTAGGTTCATGCATAGCGGCCATAACCTGAAACCTCTTTTCGAGACCATCGGACAACATGGGTTCCTAGCAGGACATGTTGTCCCCGAATACTGCAGAATGATCGTGTCGGTGAACCTTGATATACTCATATACCGATCCTTTTGCCACGCGATACCGGTCAAGCTCAAGGCAAGATGTGTGCCATCCTTGTGGTAGCTCGACCCATTCACTCGTCAATGTAATGGATATAATTAGTGATTAACACTTTAATCACTTTGGCATAACCATGCACTTTTCATATCTATCCACAGGGGCCGGAGATATCTCTCCGTTATCAAGGAGGGACAAATTCCATCTTGATCTCTTATATCTCCGTCATGTTTCTTGGCATACCCGTAAGCTACCTTTATAGCTCCTGTTACGGAGAAGCATTTGTGACCCCAAGGTATACAATTACACATGTTGAGAATCAATAAGAATATCGAATCGAAGGATCGTATAGGTATACCACTCGAGACTACATCTGATGGCACTTCTAAGATAACAATCTCATCGGTGTCTCGGGTGGGTCCATCAACCCCATGTTCTCTAACATGTGCCCACATTATTGATTTGATATCTCCATATCTATGGTATGTGAAATATTACCATCAATCAATACATGTCTTTGGTCGGATCACTATTGTCCCACATAATGATATGTGACCGAGGATCGTTTAGAATAATATCATATAACCAATATGTTTCACAATTAAGTCATACTCAATGAACAAAGGAATGACATTTATTCATGGGCGATAAGTACATGAACACAGACATATGATACAATCATCTCATATGATCGCCTCTAGGGCATATCACCAACAGAAGGAAAGGAAAGAAACTCCCCACTTTTGCAACCTCCTGAAAACATCGGATAGTCCGATATTTTGGGTCGGACTATCCGATAATAAAGTCGGATAGTCCGATGCCAACAATCGGATAATCCAATATTTGCGGGAAAAACAAAAATGGCGGTTTCTTGACGATGATCCACGCATTTTGCAACAAACTCGTGGGATACAAATCTAGGGTGAAGGGGAACATTTTTACCGAAGTGAATTGACAGATAATCAAAGGAGATGAGAAACCCTAGAAATTAGAGGAGTAAGGTTACCTCAAAACACAGATTCGCGAGGAGGTGAGAATGAGAGGATGAATCGTCGGCAAGGAGGATCAAATCTGAGGAGGAAGACCCTTATGCTGTGGATGAAGACCTTGGAGCCCCAAAATCGCCAGAGGAGAGGAGACCCGAGAGATTTAGAGAATAGTGAACACGGGGAGAGAGAAAAACCCTTTGGCTTCACTTAAACCTCCTCACATCGGATAGTCCGATATGTTCGAACTCCCAGATATCGGACAGTCCGATGAGATATATCGGATAGTCCGATCAGTGCGAAACTACAGAAATCGGATAGTCCGATACAAAAATCGGATAGTCCGATCAGTGTAGACTTTTCAGCACTTAGAGGATTGATTTGAGGATTGAGCCAAAATGAAAGGTGAACACTTATGCTGTCTCCCCACTTATGATCAGCGAACACAGAAGCACTTGGAGCTATGATCACAAGTGGTTTGACTCAAAACAAGAGCCAAGACCAAACATTTTCAAAGAAACAAATAAATTTTTGAAATTCATTTTGGTTGAAATCAAGCAAATATAACATATAATGTATGCAACCTTTCAAGCCAAGTTCCGAGAATCTAAAATGTTTAGCCCACTTCTCAAATCGCAGAATCTCTTTTCATCAAGAGGCTTGGTGAATATATCGGCTAATTGGTCATTTGTGCTCACATGTTGGATATCGATATCGCCTTTAGTGGAATAGTCTCTTAGAAAATGATGGCGGATATCGATATGCTTTGTGTGGGAATGTTGAACGGGATTGTTGGCAATTTTTATGGCACTCTCATTGTCACACAAAAGTGGTACATGGTCATAGGTTAGGCCATAGTCATTTAGAGTTTATCTCATCCAAAGTAATTGAGTGCAACAACTCCCGGCGGCTATGTATTTAGCTTCGGCTGTGGATAGGGCTACGGAATTTTGTTTCTTGGAGGACCAAGAAACAAGGGATCTACCTAAGAATTGGCAAGTTCCCGAGGTACTCTTCCTATCCACTTTGCAACCGGCATAATCCACATCGGAATAGCCAACTAATTCAAAGGATGAACCTTTTGGATACCAAAGCTCGAAATGAGGAGTGTGCACTAAATATCTCAAGATTCTTTTTACAGCCACCATGTGGCACTCTTTAGGAGCGGCTTGAAATCTTGCACACATACACACACTAAGCATGATATCGGGCCTAGATGTACAAAGATAAAGTAGGGAGCCGATCATCGAGCGATATACCTTTTGGATGACCGGTTTACCTTCTTTGTCGAGGTCTAGATGCCCGTTAGCTTGCATTGGCGTCTTGATTGGCTTGGCGTTCTCCATACCAAACTTCTTGAGCATGTCCTTGATGTACTTCGTTTGGCATATGAAGGTTCCTTCCTTGAGTTGTTTGACTTGAAAACCGAGGAAGAACTTCAATTCACCCATCATGGACATCTCGAACCTTTTGGTAGGGGTGAAAATAGGACAGGAAATATCCGCCCGATCCGATCTCGAATCCGTTTAAAATCCGTACCGATGTTATCCGTATCTGTATCTGGAAAATCCGATGTAATATGGGTTAGGATATGGGAAGAGCAATATCCGATCCGTATCCGAAAAATCTCATGTAATATGGGTTAGGATATGGGAAGAGCGATATCCGATCCGATATCTGGTAAATATCCGATCCGATATCCGGATAAAATAAGTTATTCTTCCATTAATTTGGTTCATTATTAGATAGATAGAATAGTTGTTTGATACTGGCACTAAAAAACACTACTTTGTTATTAAGCATGAACTTCAACAAATCTACCAACAAACAAATAGAGTGATGACATAATGCTTTTACCTAAATTGATTTGTTCAACTTATTTGATAAACTTCTTTTCTATTCAAATTACTGAAATTAGTTGAGTCACTAAATTGCACCTCTAACTATACTACTATCCTACGTTGAAATAATTATGACTTGAAGCTAATATTGTAAGGTTAATGCTTCATTCTTTTTTTACATACACAATTATGTACTATACTACTATTCGATTATGATATCCGGTCCCGACCGAATCAAATCGGTATCCGCTCGTATCCGAATCTGAATAATCGAATTAGTATCCGTGTCAGGACATCCGTATCCGACTCGAATCCGAAAAAAATATGGGTTAGGATACGGGACGAGCAATATCCGCCCGTATCCGACCCGATTTCACCCCTACCTTTTGGTCATGATCCTACTAAACTCCTTGCACAGATGTTCATTAGTAGATCCGAATATAATGTCATCAACATATATTTGACGAACAAAAAAATCATTATCAATATTTTTGGTAAAGAGAGTGGGGTCGGCCTTTCCGACTACAAACCCTTGATCGAGAAGGAAGTCTCGAAGACATTCAAACCACGCTCTCGGTGCTTGCTTAAGTCCATAGAGAGCCTTGTGTAGGAAGTAGACGTGGTCCGGATGATTTGGATCTTTAAAGCCGGGTGGTTGCTCAACATAGACCATCTCGGAGAGTGGTCCATTCAAGAAGGCGTTTTTTACGTCCATTTGATATAACTTAAAATCATGGTGAGTAGCAAAGGCAAGTAATATTCTAATGGATTCAAGCCTAGCTACTGGAGCATATGTTTCATCGAAATCTAAACTTTCGATTTGTGTGAAGCCTTGAGCGACCAACCGGGCTTTGTTTCTCGTCACAATCCCATTCTCATCTTGCTTGTTCCTAAATACCCATTTGGTTCCAATCACATTTTGCTTGGGTCTTTCGACAAGCTTCCACACTTGGTTCCTCTCGAAGTTGTTCAACTCCTCTTGCATAGCCATCACCTAATCCGGATCTTGGAGAGCTTCTTCTACCTTGAGAGGTTCAAGAGAAGAGACAAAGGAGTAAAATTCATAAAAATTTGCAACACGAGATCTAGTGGATACTCCCTTGTTAACATCTCCAAGGATGTTGTCGACGGGGTGATCTCGTTGCACACTTTGATGTACCCTTGGGTGAGGGACCATTGCATTTGACTTTTGAATTGGGTCCTCATCGTCTTGGGCGGTGTTCGAGCCGTCTTGAGCTTGCATTGAAGAAGATGGGGTATCATCCAAAGATGCATCTCGAGTTGGAGTGCTCGGTACTTCTTCTTGCTCAAGAGGTCTCACTTCTCCAATAGCCAATTTCTTGATTGCTTCACAAGGTGGTTCTTCCCTGTCAATCACAACACGATCAACTAGTTCTACTTGAGAACCGTTAGTTTCATCAAATGTTACATCACGCGAGATTTCAACCACACCGGTAGTGTTGTTGAAAACTCGGTATGCATACGCATTTGATCCATAGCTAAGTAAAAATCCTTCATCTACTTTAGGAGCAAATTTAGAAGACTTAGCTTTCTTGTTGAGAATGTAGAATTTGCTTCTAAATACTCGGAAGTATAAGACATTTGGCTTCTTGCAGGTGAGGAGCTCGTACGCCATCTTTTTTAAGATCTTGTGGAGATATAGACGGTTGGTACTATGGTACGCCGTGTTGACAGCCTCCGCCCAAAAGATGTCGGAGACCTTGTACTCATCAAGCATCGTGCGCGCCATCTCGATGAGAGTACGATTCTTCCTTTCGGCTACCCCATTTTGTTGCGGGTAGTAGGGAGCCGAAAACTCATGCTTGATGCCTTCTTCATCGAGATACTCCTCTACACGGTGTTCTTGAATTGGTGCCATTGTCCTCAATTCTCTTGATCTTCACTTCAAATTCATTTTGAGCCATTCTCATGAATTTCTTTAAGCTTCCTTGGGCTTCACTTTTATCATGCAAGAAAACACCCAAGTAAAGCGAGAAAAATCATCAACAATAACTAAACCATACTTGTTTCCTCCGATGCTTATGTAGGTGACCGGGTCGAACAAGTCCATATGGAGCATCTCCAGGGGTCTTGTAGTAGTCATCACGTTCTTGGCGGGATGAGAGGCTCCAACTTGTTTTTCGGCTTGACACGTGCTACATACCCTATCTTTCTCAAAGACAACATTTGTTAGTCCAAGGATGTGATTGCCTTTAATGAGTTTGTGAAGATTCCTCATACCAACATGGGCAAGCCGGCGATGCCATAGCCAACCCATGCTAGATTTAGCCATTAAGCACGTTTCAAGGTTAATTCTATCCGTAGAGAAGTCTATGAGATAAAGATTTCCCTTTAAACGACCCTTAACAGCTATTGAACCATCATCCCTCTTAATGACATCCACACCCTTATCACTAAACACACAATTGTAGCCCGCTTCACATAATTGAGCAACGGACAATAAATTGTAGCTTAGTGATTCAACAAGTAAGACATTATTTATATGGAAATCATTGGTAATTAGGATCTTACCTAAACCTACCACTTCACCTTTTCCATTATCGCCAAAGATAATGCTTTCACTATTCGATCCATTGGCTTCCAAATATGCGAACAATGCCCTTTCTCCGGTCATATGATGTGTACATCCGCTATCCAAGATCCAGCTTGATCCACCGAGATATAGGCCTACAAAATGAAATTTAGTTCTTGCTCTTTGGTACCCAAACTTGTTTAGGTCCACGCACGTTAGAGACAAGTGACTTTGGAACCCAAATAGATCGCATGTAGGAAGCATTTTTGGGCTTACCCCCAATGTGATAAGCAACTACTCTACCAAGGCTAGTCCTTTTAAGCATATAAGAAGCAAAGAAGGTGGATTGAGCCTTATACTTAGAGTTTGCTTCCCCTTTGATGAAGTGGATGGGCTTGTTCAAAGGAGCAACCACAATGTGGTTTCCTTTGCCCTTGGGAGGAACATACCCAAGCCCATGCTTCATGGGGTTACCTTGGCGCTTACCGAGGAACTCCTCTAATCCCTTGCTAGCCTTATAGGACTTTTGAAGTCCATCTTCAACCATTCCCTTGAGCTTCTCATTTTCATGAGCTAATACTTGCAAAGTCTCAAGGTTAGTGGAACAAGTATTAATATCAACGTTGTAACATCTAGCACATCCATTGCTAGTAGAATGTAGGGAAGAATTGGAGTCAGTAGTTGAGGTGATGGGAGGGCTATTCTTGAGATCAACAAGCTTCGACTCAAGAGCCTTGCAAGCATCCTTTGCCTTAGCAAGTTCCTCTTTAAGTGAAGCGTTGGTGATTTCAAGACTAGTCATGTCGGATTTGGTCAATTTCGAGTTCTTGACCAATTCCTCATTTTTCTTTCTTTCAAAAGATAAGCTCTTCTCTAGCTCGCGATTTTTCTCCTTTTCAAGGATGAGTAAATCCTCTTGAGCCTCGAGAGTAGCTTCCTTTTGTTCTACCACTTTCTCCAATTTTTCAATATCTTTTAAGAGCAAATTCAACTTATGAATATCAAGCTTTTTCATAGACTTAAGCACAGTATCAACATCATCATTATCACTATCACTATCGCTATCGTGCTCATCTAGACAATCATTAGCAATAGAGGGAGTGGAGGCAATTGATGATACCTTGTGCCCCTTTGCCATAAGGCACATTGGAGCATCTTCATCGTCATCGCTCAAGTTGTCAAAGAGGCCCTTCGACATTGTTGAGGTAGAAAGTACGGCGATGGCGACGGAGGCAATTCCTCCTTCTTCGTCAGACTCGGAGCTTGAGTCGGAGTCGGAGTTTGAGTCCCACTCTTCTCCAATGTGAGCTTGCCCCTTGTGCTTGTAATGCTTGAACTTTTTGCTCTTCTCTTTGTCCTTGCCCCGATACTTGTCTTTCTTATGAGGCTTCTCATCTTTGCTCTCCTTATGCGGACACTCGGCAATGAAGTGGCGGTTTCCTTACATTAAGTAGCATCTTCTTGTGGAGTGTCTACCCTTTGACTTTCTTCCAATGTTTCTCGATTGACCTCCTTGTCTGAAGTTCTTCTTCTTGAAGAATTTGTTGAACCTTCTCACGAATAGAGCCATGTCTTCATTTGTCAATGGACCACAAGACTCTTCATCTTCACTTGTGCTCTCTTACACTGGCGCACAATCTTGTGACCTTCAAAGCAATGCCCTTCTTCTTTCGGACTTGAGCTCTTCCACAACCTCCGCCTTCTTAATCATCATCTCATCCATCATTAGCCGACCAATCACATCATGAGGCGTCAAAGTATCGAAGTTTGGCCGGTCACGGATGAGTTGAACCAAATTGCTGTTGGTGGGGGTGATCACGCGAAGAATGATCTTGACGACGGCTTTGTCGGTAAGATCGGTGCACCCGAGACCTTTAGCTTGATTTACAAGCACCATCAAGCGGTCAAACATTTTAGTGTATGATTCTCCTTATTCCAAGGTGAATCGACTTAGCTCACCAATAATGAGCTCGATCTTTGATTCCCGGACACTTGATATTCCTTCATGAGTAACCAAGAGTCTATCCCAAATTGCCTTAGCCTCTTCAAGTCCATCGACTCGGTTAAACTCGGAATCGCTCAAAGCATTGAATAAGGCATTGACGGCCAAATCATTGAAGTGTTGAGCTTTGTCTTCTTCGGAGTGAGATTTTTACGGATCAGCAGGCCGAAACACATGCGCACAATCTTCCAAATAGAAGGGTGAAGTGATCTCGGATGCATCTTCATCTTGTGTTTCCATGCGGCATAGTGAGTGGCATCGAAGTGAGCGCTCTCTGGAGAGAGCGAAACATAAGATGGAGAGCTGAGACGCTAACGGAAGGATATTGATAAGGAATCTCAGCCCCTTTGCCGGAACCCGTGCCCTTGTCTTGGTCACGGCTTCCGTCGTTCTTCTCTATTAGCGACATATTGATTCTCCAAGCGGTTAAGCCAAACTAAGGAGATTTGGCTCTGATACCAATTGAAGAATCGATAAAGTCGCCTAGAGGGGGGTGAATAGGCGTTTATAAAATTAAAACCTAATTTGCAATGGAAGGATCGGATTATTCGACTTTGATATCGGACTATCCGATGTATATCGGACTATCCGATGTCTGGAATCGGATTATCCGATCAGAGCGAGAACAGACAGATTTATCACAGCTTAGGGCAGATCTAGAGTAGGCAACAAATAAGTAGAAGGCAATATGCTAGCAGGCAAAATGCAGCAGTTACTTAAAGATAAACTTAAACGAGACAACAAGAAAAGACCAAACCAAAGATTCGATGCGATTGGTTTTCGAGTTTCGGATCCTTGAGGGATCCTCGTCTCCGTTAGTGACGGCACTAAGCGGGGTCTCTTTCAACCCTATTCCTCCGGTGTTGCACAAAGCACTTCATGGTCTCACTTCTTGATCCCTTCCCTTGCGGAGGTGGAATCAACCCTTCACAAACTTCCGAGGCTCACCACACGATATCTTGGTGGCTCCTGGCGACTCCTAGCCGTCTAGGAGACCTCAATCTCCAAGAGTAATAAATGGAATGTAGATCCGCTCTTGGAAATTACTCTAGTGCTCAAATGAACTTTCTCGGTTTGTGATCTAGACACTAGAAAGCAACTTGCTCGAATCTCTCAACAAATATCTCAAGGAACAACTCAAGAGGGAGCAAGTGAGAGCAAGAGAATAGCAAGAAGGCAATAAATGTTCAGCACACACAATTCGGTGAAATAAATGAGGGAGGTGGTGGAGTATTTATAGCCAAGACACAAAAACTAGCAGATTACGCATTATGTCGAGACCCACATCGGACTGTCCGATATGGGACATCAGACTATCCGATATGTGTAAATCTCGGATCTGTTCCACCTCAAAAATTCAATTTCTTTTGAAATAACCGCCGTCGGACTATCAGATGATGCACATCGAACATTCGATAAAACCGAGAGTTTTCAAAACCACGCGATTACTTTCAAAATTTCTAAGTGTATATCGGACTATCCGACTTGTGACATCGGACAATCCGATAATTCCAGAGAGATTTCAAGAGAACTTAGAAACTTTGAAAAACTTCTAAGTGTATATCGGACTATCCGACTTGTGACATCGGACAATCCAATAATTCCAGAGAGTTTCCAATGAGGGAGAAGTTTTTCAAAAACTTTCTAAGTACATATCGGAATGTTCGATATAAGCGATCGGACAATCCGACTTTTTCCGAGAGTTCCACTTTCAAATCCTTAGAAAAATTCTCAGTCCTCATCGGATAGTCCGATGTAAACTATCGGACAATCCGACTTTTCCCGAGAGGACCAAGACTAGCAACCACACTCACACCGGAAAATCCGATACCATTGGACTGTCCGATGTCAACATCGGACTATCCGATAATATTAGCAGAAATAAAACTGCAATGTGAGTGTTGTGCTTGGAGACTTCCAAAACTCATTTTGTAAAAGTTGTTCATCCGAGCATAGAGATCATTTCTAACACACCTATATCCCATCCCTCTTGATAGTACGACGATTCTATCGACTCAATTTAATAGAAAATCTCTGATGAAATCGGCCGTTCTTCTTTTCTCTTTTGAGGGTCACCATTGTCCGTAGATGCGTTTCTTTTGGGACTATTACCTGCTCATAAACTCATTTAAGCAATTAGTCCCTTAATCATTTATCATTAATCATCCAAAACTCAATTAGGGTCCTAGATGCACTTTCAATGACCATTCCCGTATCGGTTACATAGGTCATGTTAGCAACCCAAAGAAATCGAGGAGTGGTCACCTGATGATTTGGCAGACGCCGGGGAGGGGTCGCCACAGGGGGAGATGCTGGGGAGGGGTCGACGCGGGGATGGCCGGCGTGGGGAGGGGTGGCATGGGGACGGCCGTCACGGGGAGGGTCGATCTTGAGGATGACCGGGAGGCGGGAGGTTCGGCGGGGAGGCGTGGCATAAACAAAATGACTTCATTAGTTCAAAACAGGCAAAAATGGCTAAGTGCAGGGAAGAGGGGAAGTCCCCATATTTATATAGAAATGAGTATTGCTGCCAGTTGAACAAAACAACTGGCACTGATGTGAACTATTAGTGCCAGGTTATTTAAGACCTGATAGTGATAAAACTATTAGTGCCGGGCCAAATCTCAGCAAGCGGTGATAGAAACTACTATCGATCTTGGGGCCAAAACTCACCCAGGAAGATAGGAACTATCGGTCTTTGGGTCAAATATGTTTAGCGATGATGTAACTATATCACTGTCGGTTTAAATAAAAACTGGCAGTGATGTTGTTACTATTAGTGCCAGTTGGAGGGTAAGACGTGGCACTGATGTATTATATTAGTGCCAGCTCTCGTATGAACCGACATTGATGTTCATCATCTATGCCGCTTTACCAAAGAACCAACAGTGATAGTCCCTGCCCCTCCCCGCGTGCATGCCAAGTGCTGGTGTGGCAGAAGTGGTGGTGGAAAATGTTGCCGTAGCAAGGATTAGGTAGCCACTCGGGCACACGCGTGAAGGCGAGGAAGAGGGGCCCACATGGCAGAGGGAGGAGGGTAAAAGAAAAGGAGTTTTTCGATTTCTTGACAGCCATACGGATTTGGATTTAATTGAACATCCAAACTAAGGTGAAAATTTTTAAACTTTTTGAGAAGGATACTGATGAGCTGATGATGTTTTTGTAAAATGTTTGGCTTGAGATTTGACCTGAGGAGGTTTGTAAAATTCTAACAATCTGACTAATTGACTATTGATTTCTCTGTTATTGATTTTCTAAAGGTATCAAACAATATCGAAATATTCTGAAAATTTTTCTGAATGATTATAATAATCAATACTCCATACATTACAAATTGAAGCATGCCCATCATACAAAATATTTATATTACAAATTGAAGCTTGACCTTCATACAAAATAAAGCATATCCTTAATTATACATCTGAGTTACGATCTGACCTTCGTTATGATCGTGGCGTATGTATGTAGCTTCCTCTATGTCTTCCATGAGACCTAGGCCGATGTTCTCACCAAAAGGAGGAAGCTCATCGAATTGGTTATAGTCTTCCTCGTCGACTACATTCTCAACTCCCACAATCCTTCTTTTTCCTTGAAGAATTACGTGGCGTTCCTTGTCAGCCGGACCCCTTACAAAGAAAATTTGTGTAACGGCATTAGCAAGTACGAATGGTCTTCTCTGTATCTGACGTGTTTGAAGTCCACGGTAGTGATATCGTACTTATCGATATTCACGCCCGTAGGTAGCCTGACCCACTGGCACCGAAAGAGGGGGACCTTCAAAGACACATAGTCAAGCTTCCAAATATCTTCTATGAATCCGTAGCACATCTGCATATTGCCATTGCTATCATTGGCATCTATACGGACCCCACTGTTCTGTTTGGTGCTCTTGTTATCTTTTGCTCTCGTATAAAATGTATATCCACTGATGTTGTATCCTTCAAATATCAAAATTGTATATGACAGTCCCTTAGCCAACTCTCTCAATTGAGCACACTCTATTTGTATATGCATCATGTGTCTAAGCAACCAATCTCTAAAGTTATCTCTGTGCTCTCTCGCGATCCAAACCTCAGACTTAAATGGGTTTTTTCTTCATAGCATGTTCTTGTGCATGTTGACATACGGGGCCGCTACAACTGATTGGTGCAGAACTGTAAAATGTGCTTGTGTGAATGAAGCACGATTGACGAGGGCTGGGCGTTCCTTGACCAGCCGGCGCGCGGTCTGCGAATTCCCCAAGCTTGGAAGGCCCCGACCACGACCTGGCTGCGTACCAAGGCGCTCGACCTAGAGCGCGATGGACCCGAGCACGGTCCCGCACGACCTCGAGCTCGGGTGGGATCTCGTTCGAAGCCGTGGCCCGCCCTTGGATTTCGGATCAAGCGTTTGACCGGCAGTTACCAAAGCGCGGGTCGTGGGGGTGAAGCAGGCGTGTGCAGCAAGTCCAGGGTAGTTACCGCCGGCCCTCAACGTGCATGAAGGCCACTTCCGGATGGTGCATGTCGCCATCAACCAAGCCATAACCGCCCTTCGGCGGGAGGCTCAGGAGAAGGCCAAGCCGTCTTACAGGCTGCCCGAGCTCCCTCTCACGAGGCGCCTCGCGCTTATCGCCGGGTCATGGCGACCCGATAGGCGAGTCGAACTCTTTGGCGAGCCTCGGCGAAGAGCTCGTCGAGCTGCGATCGAGTCGAGCCCGCAACACAAAGTCGGCACTCGAGACCGCTCGAAAAAGTGATGGTAACGTGTCGCGCTGCCACCAGCGCACCCATCGGACACCTCCCTTACAGGAAGCGGCGCGGCGGCGGGCTCGGGGCGAGCTTTGACATAGACGCGCCCGGCGTCCGCGGGCACCGTACCAGCGAGGAAGCGAGCCAGAGCCAAGCCACTCGAACTCCGAGTCGACCGGCAGCAGGTCTGCGGACCTCTCCCCAGACGTTTCGCCCAGGCGCCGTAGGGTCCAGGACCGCTTGCGCTATCTACCAAGTGATTCCCGTGCCCGGCACCGTGGTCAATCCCACCGAAGGTCAGACCGCGAGCCTCGACTCGAATCCGGCGGCGAGGATCTTGTCGGCGATGACCACACCGTGCGCTTTGTCGACCTATGGTGCATGGCGTACTCAAGCGGCCTTCGTCGCGTCGGATGGCGGCTTTCGGTTCAAGCCAGCATGCTGATCGGCGCTTCAATGGAACCAAGAACCTGACGAGTTCTTGTCCATCTACTCGACCGCTATCCTGGCGGCCGGGGGGGACGAGCTCGTAATGGCAAATTACCTCCGACCGTGTTGGGCGGGGCGCGAGACTGGCTTTTAACGAAACCCGGCTCCTCTGGTCGTGGCGCCAAATCGAAGCGCTCTTCGCTCCAACTTTCGGAGTTATTCTGGCGGCAGGGGGAGAAGGACTGGATCGTGTCATCGGGGCAAAACGAGCCGCTACGACTTTGTCGGCGATTCATTCACGAGGAACTGATCCCGGCAATTCAGCGAGGCCATCATCAAGGCCTTCAATGCAGTGTTTCTCTTGAAAGTGAGTTTCCTTAGTGTGTATTTTAACACCTTATTTGAAGAGGATGATAGTGGTTGTTTTGCTTAAAAGAATCGAGGGATTTTGGGTGGATGTTAATGGAGGATTTTACTTTTGCTGGGGTTCCTTGGTGGTGCTTGTTTAACCCTTATTAATGAACTACTTGGAAGTTGATGGTAATTACGTCATTATTTCTAGTGTGTGACTCCACTTTTGGGTTAAGATGGTTGTAGCGAAGGATTTCTTAATTGTTGTGTAATGTTCTGTAGTGAGCATTTACCTTGGGCAGTGGTCCCTTGGGATTTTGGCCTATTGATTGAATTTGACTGAGTTCTTGCATGAGAAGTTGCACTTATTTGAGCTAAGTCAAATCGTTTTGTTAATCGTTGGAGTCTCTGTGTGGGTGTTTTGAGTTGGCAAAGAAGTTTAAGACCTTTGTGTCTTTGGTTTGCGTAGTTGGCATTCTTTGAATTCGGGGCCGAATTCCTTTTAAGGGGGGGAGAGTGTAATACTGCAAAGCCTTGCTACAAATTTCGGGGCCTTCCGCCGGGAGTGTTTCGGCCATCTGGCAGGTAATCTCATAGGTGGATGGTCCATCTAAGAGGATTAGGGCTAAAGGTTTTGGGTTTGGGAAGGGGTATGTTTGGAAATTCCCCTCTCCACCTATTCCTCCACCTAATCTCTCTCTTTCTTTATTCTTGTGGCTGCCATTTCTTCTCCCCTAGGCAGGATATTTGTTCCCCAGCCTCCCTGCCGACGCTGGCTCTTGTCCCTGCCGAGTGCCCTTCCAGCCGGAGCTCCTCCCTGGCCCCAGCTCCCTCCGGCCAGCTCCTCCCCAGCCTCCCTGCTGGCGCCTCCTCCCTGCTTCCTTCTCCTCTGGTGGCCGGCGTCTCCTCTGCCCCCTGCTGGCTGGCTCCTCCCTGCGCTCCTCTCCCTGGCTCGGCCCAGAGCAGGCTGTGGCAGCAACCAGCAAGGCAGCGGCCAGGCAACCAGCTCCAGTGCCGGCCGAAGCTCCTCCAGTCCCTGCCAAGTCTTGCCCCAGTCCTGCCGTCTCCCCCTGCCCTTCCTGGCGCAGCAGCAACATCGGCAGCAGCCTTGCCCTCCACCTTGCATTCTTGTGGTGAGAACTCAAGCAAAACTGAAATTGAGGTGTTAGTTTCTTTGTGCATGCCAGGTGGTTGATGAAATGCCTAGCTAGGTTTTTCATGAGAATGAATTGATTGTTGCATGCTTGAGTTTCTGATTTGTTTGATTTTATAAATCATAAGGTTATTTGTTGTCTGAGCACTGCGATCATGAAGTCTATATGTATATATATATGCACATATTCATACATGATTTTGAGAACTCAAGGCAGAGAGATTGGAATGAATGTTTGTGTTCTGCAACAATATGTGGTAAGGATTGCGAGGCTCAGATGAAAAGATATTAATGTTTTGATGTTTGATTCAATTCATTATGGATGCGTGTGCTTCATTATTGGAATGGAGCTTAGGACATGTGATAAGTTTGCTAATTTGATATGTGTGCATTTTCATACATGCTTGTGCTATGATTTTCTAAGAAGATACATGCATGAATAGATGTCAATATGCTTTGACCCACCGTGCCTTTCAGATTTTCTTGAATCAATTGATAAATGAAAGTGTATATATATATATATTGTGCATGTAGTCTGATCCACTTGTTATGTTCAACCCAAATGAGGGTACTAAGGTATCTAATTTTGTAGATTGTTGATCATAAGCTCGGTGTTTATGTTGTAGGTATGAGGGTTGAAATGCTTGCTCATGAGCACCTTATTCAATTATTTCTTTTCTTCCAACCAAGTTAGATGTTTAGATTATTAGTAGCCTTGATCAATATAGCATTTGTATGAAATAATCCAATAAGTATGGCTGCCATTACTCCTACTGCATACCTAAAAGTGCTAAGTGTAGCTTCCACTTACTATTACTGCTTGGCAAAGGATGAATAAATGCCTTGCACCTTTTGGCCTGCTAGTTGTCCGGAGAAGAAGAAGAAGAAAAGAGACTGCGACCTCAGAGGGTGGCCGCAACCTCTTGCTACCCATTCTTCCCGCGGTTAAAGGCAAGTACACCGTGGGGTTGGTTATGGCGTGAGTAATAGGTGATATTTCCTGTTTTATAACAAACGATGCTTCCTATTCCATTTATTGCTCTGCAAATTCAGATGAATTATGGTTGAAAGTAGGCTTTTGGAAAATGAATGGTAGAACAATAAGCGAATCGATGTTATTTAATATTGAAAGCACTCAGTATTTTACTCAATATCTTTAAGTGATCATTCCTGTTTTGGTACTCTATGCTAAGGCTATCGGTTAAATCGTCTTGTTATGAGTAAGCTTGCGTTACTACGTCTTGCTTCCTATTTTAATTATTGTTACGTGCAATTAGAAAATTTTAGTTGAAAAGGGGCTTTTGGCGGGGCATTGATTAAGAAAGTATACTAGTATGGGCTTGGTCCGGTTCATGAGTATGATCCAATCATTCTAATCTGTGATTAGTTTCCTTACCTTGAGGCCGCGTAAGAGCAATTGTGTTGATTGTGCTAAGGAGTATGACTATAATCTGTAATAGGTCTAAAATGTTAAATATGCAGCGATGATGCAAGTGGAGTCACGATGCATGTTGTGTGACCCATACGCTTACTTGTTGTGTGACCCATTGCGCTTACTTGTTGTGTGATCTCGTCCACTTTGTAGAACTTATTATTTGTACCCTTGTTTTATCTACTCATGAGTTTGAATAAACAAAGGTAAGTATTAAGTTATGTGCGTGAAAACTAGTGGATGATTCTGCGGTTGAATCTGACTATGCTATGATTGGAAATGAATGAAGGTTGCATTTTTATTCATGACAATTGCACTTGAGCATTCCGCATGTTTGCATTGCATGGCGTTACATAATGGCTCTTATAGTGAGTGGTAAGGTGTGGAGGTAATTTCCCCAAAATTGTTTAAGTAAGTGGCGTGCCAAATTCCTTGTATATGTTTCTTTGGATGCATTGCATGATAAAGCTAATGGTGAATGGCGGAGATGACCTTTGGGTTGAAGGTGAATTACAGGTTAAGAATGGATCGGGTCGTGTACTCGTTCAATATTGTCTAATGAGGTATGTGAAATTCGTGAACAAGGTAGCTAATGAGGTAACTAATAGTGATTTCTTCTTTCTATTATATGTGTAGTTTAGTATTCCAAAATATGGATTTGTTTATGATTTACGCATGTTAATTGATATTGATATTCTTTGCCTTGTTGTACTTCTTTGAGTCTTGACTCACGTTTCTTTTTGTAAATGTGTGTAGGTTCCCTGAAGTCGGCATGCTGGGATGGGAGTAGTAGCACGTCACGGCTTATCACCATAGTTTTAGTTTAGCCCTTGTGCTTTCAAACTTATTGAGCTCATGTTTTGTAATAATTAAGTTTGTGGGAGTTATTTCGTGCTTGATCGGTTCCTTTAGTTGCTTATTATATTGTTATGATAAATGCTATCTTCTGTCTGCTGAGTGGATGTCCTAGTTTTAGGGGAGGTGCTGCCGAAATTTCTAATAATTTTCAGGTTGTTGCTAATCAATTTAGTTGTAAGGCTAAATTGTTCTAGTGCCTGATGCTATCCGTTGGGTTCGTGAGGGTGTAGCATTCAGGGCACGGGGTGCCGGGGTGTTACATTAGTCAATTTAAAAATGCCAAAATTAGGACCATATGGGTTCCTAAATCTATTGTGACTAACATTGTCGGACCCAACAAGGATTGGGTACCAAAAACCGCCTAAAAGATTTTTAGGTGATATGAGATGGATTGGACGCTTGCCACTCAAGAGGAGAAGGATTATATTGATCTACAAGTGGTGTCAAGCATAAAGACAATCATGACCATCATAAGCCAATGCCATCTCGGTAACAAGCATTTAAATTGATTACTATTATGTCTTATAGCCTTGTGTAGGTTGTATTGTAATATTCATGCTAAAATCAATTTAGGTTGCTTGGTATGGACACTTGCTCTCGCCTCTTACCTATTCTCTTATTGCAAACCTTGAGCAAGTTAGGAAGTGACACATTTAGGGGAGTGTTAATTCATATTCATGTGTATCACATCCCTACGTGTGTCCATATTAATAATAAGTGCATATATATAATTTCAAAATCAAACCATTGAGCCAAAAATCAAAATTTTGTATACTATTAGTAAACTTGTGAAAAACTAGTTGAAAAAATGCATACAAATGTTTTCAAAATGTTTTTCAAAGGTTTTGGCTTCACAAAATCTATTTTGAAAAGAAAATGAGTTTCATATCCAAAATCTAGTTATTAGTATCTTGTTTTGGATTTAAATTTATAATTTTCATAGAATTAAAAGTTAAAGGATTTTAAAAGTAATTCCAAAACGAAAATCCTAGAGTTGGTCATTCTTAACGTCTCTCATGTTCAAAAGATTTTCAAAAGACCAACTTATCAAAAGTTATTTGATTTTGAAACTTCGTAGAAAAACTATACTCGACCGTAATGGTCATATTATTGCACTTAGTGAGTTTCACCATTTGGATCGGATCTTGTGTCATATCTAGATTCCAAATGGTATTTTAGACTCATACACAAAATTCAAATCCATATATCTTACCCCATGCTTCAATTGAATTTTTGTGTTGATTGAATTTGACTTGATTTCTATTGCTTCTTCAAATTGGACTATTTAGATCAAAAGTCAAAATTCATATTTAAAAGGACCAAATTTGTAAAAAGCTTTGAAAAAGTATTCTACTAAGTATTTCAAATGTTTTACAAGCTTTCAAAATGAAAATCCTATGTTAAAATCTAATTTGGCTCAAAAAGCGATTTGATTTGAACCAAAATAGCCTAGATTAGAAATATGTCAAAATGATGGCATTCAAGTTGGATTTCATATCAAATCTTGGCTATAAACAATCTTGATACACCTATCTAAGCCATGAAAATCAAAATTGCATGAAATCCAAATTGAATTGCATTTTGAGGCTTTTAAATGAAAATCAATTTTCTTTTATGCCTCAAAGCGCAAATTGCCATAACTTTCAAAATAAAATTGATTTTGAGAAAATTCTTTTTGAAAAACCTTCTAATTAGTCCAAAGTTCATCTCTACAAAATTTCAAATTTTTTGGACTTCATTTGAATTATTTTTGACAAAATTTGCAAAATCGGGGTTTTTCACTGACAGACAGGTCAACCGGCCTGGCGGTTGCACCGGCCCATAGGGCGGTCGGACCGGCCCTAGGGCGGTTGGACCGGCCGTGGCAGGTGGAGTCTGAAATTTTCAGGTTTTTCAGGATTTTTCTCGAGTTTGTTTTTGGGATATCTTTTTATTGGAATGTGATTTTTCAAAAAATTCTTTTTGCAATAGATTCTTACTATCCCAAAGTTCATTTGTGTAAAATTTGAAAAGTTTTAAAATTTATTTGAATATGTTTTCAAGTGGTATCAGTTATAAGCACTTTAATTATTCTAAAGAGTGATTTTCACTTGATCTTTCGAAAAGACAAAACTTGTGCAATTCAAATGCAAATAACTCCATAATTCACTTGTTGAATATCTTGGGGAGTTTATTCATTGCAAGTTTTGGGCACTTAAATGCTTGTAAGTGATATCATGTCTTTAATTTGCTCTGATACTCATTCTTTGTGATTTTATTGATTCTTCTTGAGTGTTTAATACCCGTGAGTATATGTTGCTCTGATTATATTGCTCTGATACCCATCGATGTTATCGATTATTCTTTCAAGTGGTATCAATTCTTCGTGAGTTGATTCTAAGTGGTATCAATTGAGTTTTTATTCACTCCATATGCTTACATGTGGTATCATTGGGTTTCTCTTTCTTTAAGTGGCATTTTAGATTTTATTGCTCATTTTCTCTAAATGATAAAGGAATTCAAATAATCAAGTGGTATGTTCATTTCCTTCCTTTTTTAAGTGGTATCATTGAGTTCCTATTTTCTACAAGTGGTATCATTAAGGTCATTGCTCATTCCTTCTAGTGATATCCTTGGTTAAATAAATCTTTTTAAGTGGCATCATTGAATTCAATTATTTCCTACAAGTGGTATTTCATTACCTCTTTGTAGCATTCTTCGATTCCCACATTTTAGAGTAAGAGTTTCCTCTCAAATTAAAATTGTAAGTTCAACCGCTTAAGATTTCTCTGTGTGAGAACCTTTATGTGTTGAAATACATAAAGAGGAAAATCTCTGTTGAGTATTGTTATTCATGAAAATTTGAAAATGCTCATTTCCTTTGGATCTCCAAGCAAAACCCTTGAGATTAATTTTACAAGTGGTATCTATTGTCTCAAGTGGTATTTATTTCTTTTTGGGTTCCTCGTTAACCCGTTTAGGCAAATTGTTGGATTCTTCGAAAGAATCATGGTGAATAGTTGCAAAGCCTAATAAAATGAGGAAAATTCAAATAACTCACTCCTCAGTCTTTAGTTATTTAAAAGGGTATCACATGGTTTCTTTTGCCTTGCATAACCCTTACTTTATTTTTCATGCTTATCTTTACAAGTGGTATCCATAATTGCAAGCGCTTATTCTTCCTTTAAAGTGGTATCCAAAATCCCGAATATGGTCTCTTTTCGAGTTTTTCTTCTTTGGTATCAGGCCATATTTCAAATGAAAACTTGTTTTATTCCTTGTATATCCTTTTCATTTGGGATTTCATTGCTTATCTTTTCAAGTGGTATATCTTCTCTTGAATTTGCTTCTTGTTTGGCTTAAGTTCTTAATATTCCAATCCAAGGTCATAAGTACTCATTTTCAATTCTTGTATGACCTTCATTAAAAAGAAATAATTTCATGGGGGAGAATTAGGAGCTTAAAAGGAAATGGTAAATGCTAAAAGGGGAGAATAATTCAATAAAAAAGGGAGATAATGATAAATCTTATTAATGATAAATGTTTAAATGCCAAAAAGGGGGAGAATGTTCTTCAAGTTAATCTTTTAGTTTTCCATTTTTGGTGCTTAATGCCAAAAGGGGGAGAATTAGGAAGCTTAATGTCATTTGGTTTAAAAAGTAAGCTTAATATGATTAAGGGGGAGAATTAATATGCATATGTGTTTTCAATTAGCATAAATTCTCTCAACATGTTAGTTTTAACCCAAATGTGCTCATTAAGCTTGGATTTGTCATTAATCACCAAAAAGGGGGAGATTGTAAGTTCAACCATCATTAGTTGTGGTTTTGGTGTTAATGACAAATCTAATCTATTGTTAGTGACAAATCTCGTATTAAGATTATCCCCTAATGCGATATTATTATTAATGACAAATCTTGTATCGAGACTAACTTGTTTATTTAGAATATCTTTGGTTAGTCTCATCGCATTGAAAAATGGAAAACCCAAGGTATGTATGCGTATTCATCGTAGTATTATTTGCGTACTTTGGAGTCAAGTTAAAGTATGGATATCCCCGTTAACTTAACCACAAAATGTGCATCATGTTTCCCAATCCATATATTACATGGATGCACATATTTAGGGGGAGTTCACACTCTAACTTGAAGAGTCAATTTAAATGAATAATTTAAATTGAGTTCATTTGTCTTGTTAATCGTTAAAGAACATTTCATCATGTGTTGATGGTGTTTCGGGATTAAGTAACGACAAATGAATAGTTCTTAAGTATAATAAAGTATGAGTTGCATTATTGTACTTAAGACACACTTAAATCATTTCTATTGATTTAGGTTGTGCTCAATTGATCTAAAGGCATCCATTATGTGTTAACGGAGTGCAAGAGATAATTGAGACAACCATGCATCTTGGACTAACAAGTTTCTTGAGTTGTGTTTAAGGTTAGGTCCAAAGATGATTGAGAACGGGACAAGGACGGCATCATGAGTTGATGGGCGTCAAGAGTGGATCCCGAAGAGGAGTCGAGTGGAGATCCCGGGGGAGTATCGAGTAAAGATCATAAAGACCCCAAAGGGGATTGCTTGTGCGGCGGCGAAAGGTATAACTAGATAGGCTAAGGACTTCTGTAGTCTTTGTGTCTAAGGTTTTACCGCCGTACTATTAAGAGGGGTTGCCTCTTTCGCTTGAGCTTCATCATGTGTTGGTGATCTCAATCCGCGTGTCACTCATGCTCAACCATTTGAATTTGGTTTTTGCATAAAGTTTAACCATTTGGCATGTGTTGCGAATAGGTTAAAGCTTGTGCTTGGTTGTTTGATTTGTGCTCCGATTTGCATGTGTTGCAAAGAGGAAGAGCATTTGGATTTAGTTTTCGCATGATGCTTTGATTTGCATGTGTTGCAAATGGGATAAGCAAATGCGTTAGCTTTTGCGTGGAGTTCACTTTTGCATGTGTTGCATTAGTTGAAGCTTCACGTTTTGGTTCGCAAAACTATCTTTCTAAAACCATGAGTTTGCTTGGAGCTAAGTTTTGCATGTGTTGCAAAAGGAGAGAGCTCAAGCATGATTTTATGTTTGTGTGTTTGTATGGAGCTAGAGGCTTGCATGTGTTGCGAGTAAAGAGCTCATACGTGTGATTTGGTTTAGTTGATGTTTGGTGTTGGTGTGAAGTCGATTTGGTGTTGCATTGAACTAGAGAATTGCATGTGTTGCAATTAGAGAGTTCATGCATCGTGATTTTATGTTGCTTGGAGCTAGACTTTTGCATGTGTTGCAAAGAGTAGTGCTCAAGCATGAAATGATGTTTATCGTGTTATTTGCAAAGTCGTTGTGCGAATAAACTGAGGTTTATGAGTCCGGAATCCGAGAGCATGTGAGTGGGGCTTACAGCGGGTGTTGGCAAGTTGATCGGGTCTTGTGTTGACCTTCACATGGCTAGGGGATTAATCTCATAAACTTCGAGTTTGATTAAGCTTATACGATTTGCGAATAGTTCTTGAGTCGATTGCGAAATGTGTTTTCGCGAATTTGGTTAAATTCTTTGAGCATGGTTTGAATTGGTGCAAATGTGTTTTGCACGTGTGTTTGATCATGTGTTGATCATCTATATGGCTCAAGGAATGATATTTGATTTTTCGGAGAATTGATTGCGAAAAATTGGAGTTGAGACTGCCAGGGGCGGTTGGACCGACCTGGCGGTCGGACCGGCATGATAAACGGCGCGTGTGTCGGCTTCGTGTGGGGCGGTCGGACCGCCTGGTCGGTCGGACCCGGCGGCGTCTGATCGGACCGCCCCCGTCTGGCGTGAAATGTCCATGGTGCGGTGCGTATGGTCTAGTCGGCGGCGGGTGCGACCGGTCGTGATCGGTCGGCCGTGCGGTCTTGATCCGGCCGAGCGCTGTGTGTGTTTTCAGTGGTGGTTTTTCGGTTCTTCTTGACCTTGTGAGGCGGTCAGACGGGCCGTATGTGATGCGGCCGGACCGGCGGTGCGACCGGGTGAATTATGGTGCGACCGGCCGTGTAACGGTCGGTTTTTTGACCGTTGGCATGTGAGGGCCGGTCGGACCGGATTTTGCTGATTTCTGCCCGTTTCGCCCCCAAACGGCTAGTTTTCTTGTGGGGGGCTATAAATACCCCCTTGGGGGGCTTGGGCATGTGGTTGCTAGCATTGTTGAGGGTGTGGGAGTGTTTTGCATGTGTTGCTTCTTCTCCCTTTGCCTCTTGAGCTAAAGAGTGAACTAATTGCATGTGTTGCAATTAGGAGTGGTTTGAGTGAGCTCTTGTGCATGTGTTGCACTTGAGTGAGGTCCTTGTGCATGTGTTGCACTTGGTGATCACCGAGGCGCATTTGTTGTGCCGGTGAGGTTCAAGCGAAGGCGGCCTATTCTCTTGGAGGTTGCCGACTCCTAGGCAGCGTGGCGTCGTCTTGTGAGCTCTCAAGGTGTGAAAGCCCGGCAAGTTTGTGAAGGTTCGGGTTGAGCCTCTGGCATAGCGTGAAAAACCACACTAGTGGAAAGAGGCGGGTGCTCGAGCGGGAGCCGGTCCGAGTCGTCGGGCTTGCCTCAACATGGACTAGGGGAGACCGGCAAGTCTCCGAACACCACGGAAAAACATCGTTTGTCTCTTGTCTCCTTTACTTTCAAGTAATTACATTTATTGTATATTCATAATTGCTTGACTTAGAATTGCTTAGTATTATTTGTTAGATCAATTTAGCAATTCATACATAGAGACATAAATTAGTTAGTGCACTAGTGAGCCTAGTTGATTTAGGCTTTAATTGTCAAAACCTAGATTATCGCTTCCGCATTTATATTTGAGTAGGTTTTGACTTAGGGGTGTATTAGGGCGAATTGTTTAGTGAGCGATCGAATTTTGTAAAACGCCTATTCACCCCCCCTTCTAGGCGCATCCTCGACCCTACACACCCACGCTGTCAGTGCTGTCCTGGTAGCGGAATGGGGATCTCAGCAGCACCCAATTTATTACGTCAGTGAGGTCTTACACGGCCCCAAGGAGCGCTACCCACAGGTACAGAAACTATTGTATGCTCTCCTCATGGCCGGCAAGAAGCTCGGCACTATTTCCAGCGCACTCCATAGTGCGTCGAGCAGCTTCCTTCGGGGACATCTGAGAACCCAGAGGGTGGCGGACGAATCGCCAAATGGGCCATGGAGCTGGCCGCGTTCGACGTTCAGGTCGTGGCTCGGACGGCCATCAAATCGCAAGTGCTCGCCGACTTCGTGGTCGAACAAATGTCGCCGCCCGCTCCCGCGCTCCAGGTCGAGGAGGTGAGGCCCTGGACCATGTTCTTCGACGGCTCACGGTCCTTCAAGCGCTCGGGGGCTGGAATCCTTATCCTTACCCCGCGCGGTGACAAGCTGAGGTACGTAATTCGTTTCGGGTTTTCAGCGACCAACAATGTGGCAGAATATGAAGTCCTCCTAGCGGGCTTACGAGCTTGCAAGGCATTGAGCGTACGCCGACTGGTCGTCAAGGGTGACTCCCAGCTCGTTGTCAACCAGTTCAACAAGGACTACCAGTGCTCGGGGGACTCGATGGCGAAGTACCTCGCCGAGGTGCGCAAGATGGAGAAGTGGTTCTAGAATTTGGAGCTCAAGCACATCCCCAGGAGGGACAACTCCAGTGCGGACTTCCTCTCCAAGCTCGGCTCCTCTGATGACGATATCCCCCCCGACGTCATCCTGGAGACATTGGCGGCCCCGTCGATCTCCGACCAAGAGATCATGCTCGCGGTGGTCGAACATATCCCCTCCTGGGCCGAGGCCATTCACAATTTCCTTGCAAAAGGCGACCTGCCGCCCGACCCCACCGAGAGGAGCAGGATCAAGCGACGGGCGAGCTTGTACACACTCGTGAACGGCACGCTGTATAGGCGAAATGTTTCCGGCGTCTTGACGCGGTGCATCTCTGAGGAAGAGGGTAAGTATCTGTTAAACGACATTCACTCAGCCCTCTGTGGGGCGCACTCTTCATACAGGACAATGGTCGGCAAGGCCTTCCGCATGGTATACTACTGGCCCACGGCGCTTCAGGATGCTCGTGATATCGTCCACACCTGCCGAGCATGCCAATTCCACGCCCGGAAGTCCCATCAGCCCGCCTACGCGCTCTAGACCATGCGCTCGCCTAGCCCTTCTCGACATGAAATTTGGACATCCTCGGCCCTTTTCCTCAAGCAGCAGGGAAAGAAGTTCTGTTAAATGGTTGTCGATACCTTCACCAAGTGGATAGAAGCTGAGCGGTCTCGACCATAGCGCCCGGCGGCGTTCGTTTCTTCTGCTTGTTCGTGGTCACCAGTGCGGGGTTCCATGCAAAATTATCAACGACAATGGTACCCGGTTTACAGTGAGTTGTTCGAGAGTTTTGCGAGGAACTTCGGCATCAAGGTATGCTTCGCCTCGGTGGCTCACCCCGAACAGCGGAGCGTGGAGCAGCATAGTAGCGGATCGTCGAGGCGTCAAAAAACGAGTTGCGGATGAGCTCGAGCGCTACGGCAAGACACAGGTGGGCGAACTTGCCACGTCCTATGGTCTACTCGTACCCACGACAAGCCGAGCCACGGGGTCCACCCTTCCAGCTCGTGTTGATTGCAAGCCGTCCTGCCTCCCCGAGGATTCTGTTGGCTCTGCGAGTCGGCTTAGTGCGACCAAGTCGACTTGAGCACTGGCGGTCTCTCGACCTTACCCTCGCAGAAGAAGTAAGATGCGTGCCTTTGCTACGATCGGCCTTTTCACTGCAAGCTCTTCACGGACATGCGTCTCGGTCAGTGCGACCAAGGAAGCTCCTTGTTGGGGACCTAGCCTGGCGGATTCAGGACTCGTCCAACACCAACAAGTTATCCCCACGGTGGGAGGGCCCCTATAGAGTCGTTTCCACAAATCGCACGGGGGCTTACCGGCTAGCAATGCCCGATGGTAGAGAGCTCTCTAGCTCGTGGAACATAGATCAGCTACGCAAATTTTATGTGTAATCTCTATACCTTTAAATTTCAATAAAGCTGGTCTTCAAACTTTCTCCGTTTATGCTTTCTTGTCTTCGCCTGTGTTTACAAAATTATCGTTGTCTGTAAATCTTTTCTCCACCACGACCTTTGCGCTCGCCCCTTGAACTGAGCGCTGCGAGTTTTACGTTTACCCCCAGTGGTCGAGCTCAGCGTAAGTCGAATCCCTTCGCAATCCAGCTCACCCCTGCGCCAGGGCTCGAACAAAAAGAGTCTCGCAGCATCGGTCATTAAGCGCGTGTATGGTCGTGGTCGTGGTTCGCACTCTAGTCCGGATGTGACTCACCACACAGATCGCTTGTTAGACCCTTTTTCCCCCGTGGATCTTCTTTTTCAACTCTGCAGGTCATGGTCATTTGCTCGCGTCTAAGCCTTGTGTCCAAAGGCCGGTGTTGCTCGACCTTGGACCCAACGGGGGCTGGACAGGGGCATACTGCTAGCGAACGACCTACGGGGCACGACCAAAATCAAGAAAGACGAACTCCAAGCGTCCCTAGGCTACAAACTTCAAAACGGGGCAAGATCTTTGACAAGTAAAAGGTAACACAGTTCTGTTATAACATTTCCAGGTGTTTCTACAGGACAGCAGGGGGGTAAGTTACAGGTCCGCCATTTCGCGCATGAGTTTCTCCTGCTCGAGCTCGGCGACCTTGGCCCGCAAAGTCGAGATCTCGCCTTGGTATTTGGAGGGCCTCCTTGTCAGCATCCACGGCCCAGCGACGCTCGTCATGGAGTTGAGCCAGGGCATTTTCGCCGCCTTGCTGGCGCGTCCAAGCTTCTCCTCTAGTCCCGCGATCTTGGCCTCCAGCTCGGGGGACGCCTTGGCCGAGGAGGACGCCTGCTCAGCAGCAGCCTTCTCCAACGCCTCGACCTTGGCGCGTTCGCCGGGCGCTTGGGCGAAGCGGCTGCTCGGCAATGGCCTTCTCCAACGCCTCGACCTTGGCGCGTTCGCCGGCGGCGCTTGGGCGAAGCGGCCTCTCGGCAGCGAGACCTTCTCCAACGCCTCGACCTTGGCGCTTTCGTCAGAGAGCGCTTGGGCCGAGGAGACAGCCTGCTCGGTAGAAGCTTTCTCCAGCGCCTCGACCCTGGCTCGCAGGACCTCGAGCGCTGAGTCTGAAGATGAAGTTCGCTCTGCGGCGGCCTTCTCCAGCGACTCGACCTTGACGCGCTCGGCCGCGAGCGCCTCGAGCGCCCTGGTCGTCCGCGCGCTCTCTTGCTCTTGTGCCTGGAAGCCGCGCTCGCGCTCGAAAGACCTGGCGCGCTCAAGCTCGGTAGCGTGAGCCACTTCCTGCGCCACCATTGTCTGGCGAAGGTCGTCGAGCTCCTTGTTCACCGGCTCGAGCTCTTCCGCGTCGACCTCGATAGTCGCGCAGATCCTGGAGCGCTCGATCTCTCGTGCCTCCATCGCGTCCAGGATGCCCTTGAGCACGTTGGCATGCCCCTGAAGACCTTGCAGCCCTCGGGTGACGTCACCGATCGCCTTGAGGACAGGAAAGTGGCCATGGTAAGGAATTGACAAGTATAATCGACCCAAAACATGTTCCAGGGCATGCGGGGAGATCCCTTACCTCGCGGAGATGGCTCTCGACGCGTGCGCGGGAGAACTCTTCGTTCAGCTCATCGATACGAGCTGTGTTGATCTCGTACCCCTCGCCCAGGTCTCCAAGACCGGGGTCGCCCTCGACCCTCGCCGGTGGGTCTTGGCTCAGGCTCCCCGTCGATGTGCCGGTGGCGGCTTGGAGCCCTGCTGTTTCCGCCGGAGAGTTCGACACTCCGGTTGGGGGAGGCACGGCGACAGCCACGGACCCGACCTCCGTGGTCCCTTCTAGCTGTCCGGCAGGAGTTGCTGCGTCAGCAACATCGAGCCCAACCTCTGTGGTCGGGGCTCCACCCACCTCGGAGGCTGAAGGGACGCCGGCCGGTTCCCCCTCGTGATCCTCTGCGGCACGGTCGCCCTCCGTGGCCTGGGGGTCCACGACATCGGCGCCAAGCGTAGCCCCGGTCGTGGCTGGATGGACCTATGGGCCCTACGCGATGCGGTTGCCTTCGGTGACCGGTGGCGTCGCGGCCTCGGCGTCTGGAGCGGCCATAGTCGGGGGAGCTTGGGGTATCGCCTCGGGCGCAGCCACGAAGCTCTGAGTGTCCTCCCTCGCGGTGGCCTCGGGAGGGTCGGTGATGGTAGCTGCGTCGTGGGCCTCACCGGTATCGAAGTCCTCGCTGGCCGCAGGCTCGTTCTCCTCGGACGAATCGTCAACCCCTTGGTAGAATTCGTCGACCAGGGACTGGCTCGAGGGTCTGGAAGAGACGCGCGTCCGGCTCGAGGGGCAGCGTGGGACCAACTCGAAGGCATTTTCCTCCTCGGACTCGGACTCGCCCTGGACAACAGCCATCATCAAAACAGGTAAGTCTCGAACTCGGGCGCTCAAGGTCTGCGATCAAAAATACCCACTAAGCCAGAAAGATATGGAGGGGACGATGCAGCCCTAGAAACCGAGGACTTACCTGGGTCACCACCCTCCGCCTCGCTGAGGGTCGGTGAAGGTCTTGTTGTCCCGAGCCCAAGGGGCACTTAAACTGCGTGTCCCGCGACACAGGGTCTTAGGTCCGTGGCTCTGTATCACCCTTGTGGCGGAGTCAAACTCGAGGCTCAAGGCGGCGGAGGCTCGAAGACTGGCGGCCGACAGCTGCGCTCTGCTTCTTGCATAGGGGAAAACTTCGTCAGCAAGCAAGACACATGAACACGGGCTCAGGGGCTCGACGAGAAGGGTCCTTACCGTGGCGCGGTCCCCCCACTCGACGTGGCACTTCTTCGTCTCCGGGTGGCGGTTCGGTAGGAGGTCTCTTCCTCCCTTTCTTGCTCCTGCCCTGGCGTGGTGGAGCATCCTCTGGCGACCTCCAACAACTCTGGTGGTCTGCGAGCAAGCAAGGCTCAAGAAGGGGCTCGTGGGCGCCGCGACTTCGGCGTTTGGTCGGATGGCTTACCTCGGCCTTTCGGCGGAGGACGTTCTTCGGGACAGGGTCACCGATGACGTACTCATGTGCCTGCTTCCCAAACATCTCAACCATCCTGGCGGAGACCCAGGATTCCTTCGGCGCTGCAGAAAAAGCGACCGTCAGGAAAGAACGAAAGATGAAGTCGAGCAAGACCTTGGGGCGAGGAGACTTACCGGACGTGCCCTCGCAGGTCGGGTTGTCGCGCCCCTGGATCTCGAAGAACGGGTGCATCCTCCTCCTAAGAGGGGACACGCGATTCTGTAGAAAGTCGTTGGCGATCGCCTGCCCGTTGAGGCCGCGCATGGCGCAGATGTGTATGAGGGCGATGGCCTCCTCGTTGACCTCGGGGTCGTCCGCCTCCGGGGTCTCCTTCTTCCCGGAAATGGGGGCCCCCTCGTACACCAGCGTGCCGACTTCGCCTCTCTTGAGTAGAGCAGTGCACACCGCAGGCGAGGAATCCCGAGGTTGGAACTAGGGAAGTTCCACTTGAGCCCGACCAGCGTAGGAAGTAGAGGCATCCGACCACGGGTCTTTCCGGGCGAAAAAATGAAATCTGGGAAGAAGGCGAGGGTCGGAAGGATCCTAGGAATCCCTCGTATAGATGGGAGAAGATGGTCAGAAGGAGAACAGAGTTTGGCACCATGTTGATGAGCTCGATGTCGCAGCTGGAGAGGACCATCGCGACGAACTCGCTCTCCGGGGTCCGCAGGCCGAAGAGGATGTAGTGCTCGGTGCAGACGATCTCGTCATCCTTGGGGTGTGGCTCGGTCTCGTTGCCTGGCAGCCGCCATACGAATGGATCAAGTAGTCCCAGGGACTCGAGCTCCTTCATTCTCGAGTGCGACAGTGTGCTCTTCCCCAACTTGGCCATGGCGATCGCGGCTGGCTTGGTCTGGGGAGGGAAAGAGATTTTTGCTCGGGCGAAGGAGGCTTGGAAGGCGAAGGGCGCAAGGGCGAGAAGTTCCCAACAGTTGATATGGTGCTGGGTTTATAAACCGCACCGCCGCAAAATCCAGTCCACGGCGTTTCAAAAGGCGTGCCAACCGCGATTTGACGGATGCAATTAAGGCTCGGGCTGCAGACTCGAGACGACGCCAGGTGCCTACTAGCCGTTCACGTCCGTACCAGCATTGAGAAGTCCGAAGGTCGCCAGGTGTCGAGGCCAAAAGACTCGATTCGAGGCCTCCGCCCGACCTTGGCCAAGGAACCAAGACCTACGGAGGTTTTTCCCGTCTCGAGAATAAGGCTCGAGGTCGTCCTAGATGTCCCCTCCGACCTAGAGCCTCGGGGACTAGCTGACGAGGGCTGGGCGTTCCTTGACCGGCCAGACGCCTGCGATCTGCGAATTCCCCAAGCTCGGAAGGCCCCGACCACGACCTGGCTGCGTACCAAGGCGCTCGACCTAGAGCGCGATGGACCCGAGCACGGTCCTGCACGACCTCAAGCTTGGGTGGGATCTCGTTCGAAGCCGTGGCCCGCCCTTGGATTTTGGATCAAGCGTTTGACCGGCGATTACCAAGCGAATTGGTCGGGGGTGAAGCGGCGTGTCGCAACAAGTCGGTAGTTACCGCCGGCCCTCAACGTGCATGAAGGCCACTTCCCGGGGATCTCTCCCGGCCGTTGCGGGCAGAGGAGGTATAAGTTCAAGGATGCGCAGCCTCTCAGCGACACACGAAGACGACGCACAACACGTCATAGCTCGAGCTTAGACATAGCCATTGTTAAAATTGAGCTGTAACACACCCTTGTACTGATAATTAGCCAAGAAAACCACCGCAAGGCGACTGGAGTAGAGCTATTACCTCCACAGGGGCTCGAACCAGTATAAATCTCGGTCTCACACTCGTTGTCGTCTTGCTTCGACCATCACCACATCTATACTTTTCCTCCGTGCGAAGCGAAGCGCGACTAAGATCCCGTATCTGTGACCCTCATCTCATTTCTTGTGGTTGGCGATCGATAAATGCGACAACGATCGTTAATCTGGATCAATTTCTAACCTAGTGTCCCTTTCCTTGTAGCCTCCTTCATGGCGAGATCACGGTTACCAATCGGTTTGAGATCTATGTAATCGATCGAGAACTTCGATGACCTCCTCGGTTCCCCAACCTTCGGTAATGCACCCTTCGGCGATGTCGATTCGACGAACATATTTCTTCACAACCCGATGAACCTCTCGAAAGGGTACATCTGATGTAGAAACACACTACTACATAAATCATCATCACAGACGGTTTGTAAATGTCATCAGAGACGGTTTTATGACCCGTCAGTAACAATTTGTCTGTGATAAAGGAGATCATCAGAGACGGTTTTCCACCCGTCTGAGAAAACGTATATCACAGATGGTTCTATTAATAAACCGTCTGTGATATTTAATTATCACAGAAGGTTCTCATTTGAAACCGTCTGTGATATTGAATTATCAAAGACGGTTCTCATTGGAAGCGTGCGTGATAATTAAATATCATGAGCGGTTTCAAATGAGAACCGTCTGTGATATTCAATATCCTGAGCGGTTTATTAATGAACCATCTGTGATACTTTTTTTTCGCACACCCCCAGAACCTCCATTATTTATGGTGTTGTTCAAATTTCCATCAATATTTGTACAACTATATTTATAAGGCACAACCGAGTTATAGATGTTGTAATTGAATATCTCCACTTCCTATATGCATTGAGGCAGCGGTTTATACGATCGAGAATAGACTTAAAATATAAACATTTGTAGTGCTTTTTCTCCCTTCTTATGATAATGTTGATGGAACTCGACTAATAAATCAACCATGACCCGCACGCAGCATGACGAGGCGGTGATGGCAACCTCGGTCTGCTTGATCGAACCTGACACACTCGAGTGTATCATTTGCTTCATGCCATACGAAGTGGCCTTGCGCAGCGTCACCGTCGTGCCACGGTGTAGAGTACCCGGACGGCATGCTCTTGTCCTGCGTTACCGTCGTGCCACGGTGGGAGAACATGGTACTTTGAAAAAAATTGTAGATGTACTTCAAAGATTACTCTAGGTAGGATAACTAAAGATTGAACAAATGTGATTGCAAGTCGGGTCTTCCATGTCCTTTAGGATGTCTTGCGTTATTAACGGCTCTCCTAGCTTGTATTTTCTAGCCAGCTCAGCAGACGAATAGTCGATTTGTTCTTGCCTTTCTTTCTTCCGCTTGACCTTGCTTTTCTTTGTATTGGATGAAGCCTTCACGGAGAGGAATGGGCGAGGAAAGAAGTCAACATTATGTACTTCAAGTGGAGTCTGAGCTCTGATTTGCTGATTTGGTAGCTAAGCGATCGAGATACAATAAGTGAATCGGATCTGAAGGGGCGACAGGGAGATGTCATTTGCTAGGCCATTGGATGAATGTGCCAATGGCATCCCCCAGTTTCACGATCTCGTCATTTGGTGGCTTCTGCAGATTGACAATCTTCAAACTATCATATACATAGTCCACATTGACCTTGGTGAAAACCGGCGCTATCATGGTACAGTGCACCATGGTCCTTGAGTGGATGGATACGCGATGCCCCAAGCGGCCGTAAGAGAAAATGCCACTTTTAATTCTCACTTGGAGATTGCCTGGCGTGTACCTTAATGTCACATCTGAGATAATTCCGCTATGTTCATCTATATTAGGGCGGATGCACGGTTGCTCTTATGGGCGATGGGGTGACTTGCGGACATACTACGGGGCTTGTCGATATTTTTTCTTGATTGTTGAGCCTTTCCTCGAGGCTTCTTATCATATCATAAAATTCGCCTCTCTCGGTTCTACCTCAACTCTTCTCTCAACTCTCCTCTCAACTTCTCCTCCATATTCTTTATAAGCTTTGACTCGCTCGACTTTAGTTCTCTTCTTATTTCGGTATTTGTTAGAGTCGTGCAGGAATCCAGTTTTCCATGGAACAAAAACCCCTTTGCCTCATGTACGACCATGGTGTTCCTTGTTTCCCAAGGCCATGGACAATGCATCTTTCTCCCTGTCTGGCAAAAAGGAGCCATCGACCGATTGTGTACTCAACTCTACCTGCAAGATCCCGACAAGTTATTTCACTTATGAAGTCATGGACTAATTATGTAAAATTGGTAGTTCGATTTATATATTACCAGGCGTTGGCAGACTTCCTCGTCCGCGGGATTTACAAAGGAGACCGTTGCGGAGGACGTGGCAGCTAACCTCGCTCTTAGCCAGTCTCTAGCACGTTGATTTGTCATCGATGCAAATGGCGAGATACCCTCCTCGTCCTCCCTCTCCCATTGCGCTCTCTTCCCGCGTAGCCGTGAGTGCCGAGTGCGTGGGGTGAATGTTCCTTGCTCGCAAGGCCTTGTTTACTTCACTTTGGCCTTGCAATTAAATGCATGCGTCTTCATCTCAACAAAAGCATACCACGTGTCTCGACAATGAACCCATACTTAGAGTATGGAACCATATCCTTCTTGGCGTAGTCATTGAAAAGCGTGTGCTTGAAGGTCTTCCATGCTTTTCTGCGCATAGCGATGCATACCGTCGCACTAGGGGCGGATTCTTACGGAATGTCGAGCGATGAAAGAATATCCGTCAGCAAGGCATTGCGAGTCTCAATAGTCAGCAACCTCTAGGAAGAGAGCGTGATCGGAACCCGTTCTCGGGCCACTATCCCGCACATATTCCGAAATGCATTCGCTGCTTTTTTTGGCTTTGTAGGGGTCCCATCCTTTGGATCGATCTCCGTAATGGTATATCGATCTGTTGGCCTTTTGTTTGGTCCTCTTGCAGCGCGGATCAATTTTTCTTTTGTGGGCACATCATCATTTCCTTCAGTCGATGGATTAGAGGATGATATCTTCTTTGTAAGTTAAAATAGTTTCAAAGTGAACTAAAGAAAGAACAAATAAAATCAAATTAGAGTGAATAAGTTTGTGGATACCATGGCTTGTTATTAACCTTTTAAAAGAACTAGCCTAAATGGGTTGTTATTAGCCTTTTAAAAGAACTAGCCTAAATGGCTTGTTATTAGCCTTTTAGCAAAAGAAGCGAACTAGGAGGTTGCCGAACTTAATAAAAATTTCGGCAGCACCTCCCCTAAAACTAGGACATCCACACAGCAGACAAGCAGAAGAATACATATGGATTGAACTTCTACGAGTTAACGAATAATAGAGCGAAGCTCGAGGATATCACATATGAACATATGCGATATTACGAATAAAGCAATTAGCATAAAGCTCATATTGATTGTTTGAATGTTCTCATATGTCGGGTTGCCTTAAAAGACCCTCCTCGCCACAATGGATAAGTAATAGACTAGATTGTGACAACTTTATCTCAATATGATTTAATACTTGACGGGTTAAGTATAAATCTACTCAATTGCTTATCTTATATGCACAAGAATAGTGAATCATTCAAAGCAAGCTTCTTTGGACAATAAATAACATGCTCGACTTTAATTTGAGCAGAACACTACGAAGCAATGCTAAGGAAACAAGATAGTGAAATGTTACGAGCAGTACCGCAAGATAGACGACAATAGCGATGGCGAAATATTCACTAACTAAGCATATAAAGACAGGTTTGCAATTGAGCTAATCAAGTATATATATCAAAGTGAAATTGACTGCTAAGATTTGTTGTCACAATTAGTCTATTCCATCCCCTAAATCATCACTGAACATTAAGCCCACACGCAAGGTCCCCAAGTCAATAAACTTGACCGGCCCCTTTGCTTTCACAGAGGAGGAGACAATCACAGGACAACCAACCCCACATGCAAGGTCCCCAAGCCACAGATCGACTGGCCCCTTTGCAAGACCGAGAATAATCACAGAAAGTGTCCCTGAACTCACTAACTAGAAGAGCAACACCGAAAAATAGAGCAAATGGCCAGGCAGTGCCTCCAGATCGAGAAATGGCCTCTAGCTCGATGGCTAGTCCACCAAAAATACTCGATCGGTTCATTGATCCTCAGATCCACAGAGAGGGCACCGTATTTGCTTACGTAGTGTTGGATCCGAGCCAACAAAGCCGAGGCAAAGCGTGAGAATCACGGTTGAAGCCCGAGATGCACAAGAACACAGCGCCCACACCGTGGAACACGTCGCTGCGGGGGAGGACACTGAGGGGGATGACGTCGATGCCGGGGAGGGGAGGTCGATGGCGGGGAGGACGCCGAGAGGGAGGATGCCAAGAGGGGGAGGCCGCCGCGGGAGACAAAATGTCATAGAGGGTTAGGGTTTGGCGCGCTGTGAATGAGGCCTGCGCGCGGGAGATATATATAGGAGACGATACCACAGACGGTTCTAAAGGCGAACCGTCTGTGATGTTTATATCATAGACGGTTCTAAAAGAGAACGATGCAGGATGTTTAATTATCATGAGCGGTTCTCAAATAGAACCGCTCAGTGATGTTTAATTATCACCGAGCGGTTCTAAAAGAGACGATGCAGCGATGTTTTATTATCCTGAGCGGTTCTATTTTAGAACCGCTGCGTGATAATTATATCAACGAATTGTTATTCTATAGAATCGTCTGTGATAAGTACTTTTCATATTTTTTTGAAAGGAATGGCAGGAGCTCTGCCTCTTGCATTAAAGGAAGATAGTCATGAGCTCTGCCTTGCATTAAAGGAAGATAGTCATCACAAAGATCATCACAATCATATGTACAAAGCACGATGGGTCGTATCATCCTTACATGTAATATTATTACACATGAAAATTTGTAAACATGATGATAATGCACCCTTCTCATAACTACTCCACATGCTTATTCTTTTGTATGAAAATTAGCCCTTCATGATGATCGACGCGTGTGTAGCTTGCTTCCTCATGTTGTTCTTCTGGGACCAGGATGTCATTTCCGATAGGTGGCAACTCATCAAATTGATTGTACCCTTCCTCATCTACTAAATTCTCAACTCCGACAATTCTCCTTTTCCACTGAAGAACTACGTGGCGCTTCTTGTTGGGCGGATCGGTTACATAGAAGACTTGAACAACTTGGTTAGCGAGCACGAATGGTTCATCTTGGTATCCGACACGCTCGAGGTCCACGATAGTGATGCCATTCTTGTCAACCTTCACGTCTTTGGAGGTGGACCCAACGACACCGAAATAGGGAATCTTGAAAAGTGCGTAGTCGAGCTCCCATATCTCCTCTATGAACCCATAGTAGGAGCTCCTCGTCAACCAGTGGTATTATTGAATGCATCTATCACGGACACCGCTGTTCGGTTTGTACTCTTCATATCCTAATCTCTCGTGTAAAATGTGTACCCATTTAAGTCATATCCTTTCCATGTGGCAAAGTAAAAAGTGGTCCTTTTGCCAACCATGTCGGCGTGTCATCCGGCGAGCTCCGGTGATAGGTCGCTCCTTCAACCATTTGTTGAATCGAAGGTTATCTTTGTCTCGTGATCCAAGACTCATGCGTCTTTGGATTCTCTTGCCTTAGCCATTGCTTGTTCTCGACAATATAGGTGGACACTACAGCCATGTGTTGCAAAAGCGTGAAATGGGCTCGAGCATACGCAACCGAATCAAGCGTGATTGTTTTCCTTCGATGGTTGCCATACCACAGAGCCTCCCCTCATGGCGAGATCGAGGCACACCTATCGGTTTGACTGGACCATGTAATTGATGCGAACTCGGCGACCTCTTACATTGCATAACAGCCGACAATGCTACCCTCCTGACGAGATCGATTCCGTACGTAAGACTTGAGAATTCCCATGTACCTCTCGAACGGGTACATGCTACGTAGGAACACTGGCCCGCATATTTTTATCTCTGTCACAAGGTGAACAATGAGATGGACCATGATATCGAAAAATGATGGAGGGAAATACATCTCAAGATTATATAGAGTCATCACCACCTCAGCTTGCATAGCATCTAGTCCTTCGGGATCGATGACCTTCTGAGTGATTGTGTTAAAGAAATAACACAGCCTAGTGATTGTCTCTCAGACCTTGACCAGCAAAATACTTCTAATTGCGACAGGGAGCATCTGTGTCATCAGCACATGACAATCATGAGACTTCATGCCGGTTAATTTCAAATCTTCCAACGAAACAAGTCTCTTCATGTTGGAGGAGTAACCGGACGGAACTTTCATACCATGCAAGCACTGGCACAGTTCAGTTCTTTCGGCCTTTGACAGAGTATAACAAGCATGTTCCAAGTACATACGGCCTTTATCAGTCTCTTTCGGTGCTAACTCAGGTCTTATGCCCATATCGACCAAGTCAAGGCGTGCGTTGATACCATCCTTTGTTTTACCCTTAATGTTGAGTAAGAGACCAATCACGCCGTCACGGGCATTCTTCTCTCGTGCATGACATCGATCTGATGGCGAACTTCTAGGTGCTCGATAAGGTAGGTCCCGCAATATTGATCTCTTCTTCCACATGCTCTTTTCACGGGTACTTGATTTACGTCCCTTTCCATACGCAACATCCAAATCCTTAACAATGTCATGAACATCTCTCTCGCTCAAACGCCTTGGAGCTGAATCATTTTCGTTTCTTCCGTCGAAAAGTTGCTTCATCTTGCGATATGGGTGATTCCTCCGAAGGAACCTACGGTGACGCATGTACACGGTTTTGCGGGAGTGATTCAGCCATACACTCTTGGTATCATCTAAGCAGTGAGTGCAGGCATTGGTTCCTTTTGTACTCTGGCTTGACAGGTTGAAAGGACCGGTGATGTCGCCTAGAGGGGGGGTGAATAGGCGAATTAAAATTTTGCAACTAAATAAAATCTCCCGAGAGACTGAGGCCGGAGTGTCCGGGGTTTTTAGTCCGGATACTCGGTATGTCCTGACAAATCAAGGTATTTTCTCCGGATACTCGGTCGGGACCTCGAAATGGGATTTTAAATCTTTGCAAATTTTGAACAATCTAGATGAATACAAATGTTCTAATAGATGTCAGGTACCTGAGGATAATGTGGATCTAGAGCCAAACACAACAATAGAGTAGATCGGGGCTCCGAAAGATCCAAGAACACAAACCCTAGCAAGAACAAATGAAGTACACAAAGACAAGGATTTTTACCCGAAGTTCGGATTCTTGAAGGGAATCCTACGTCTCCGTTGAGGAGGCACAAAGCCCGGGTCTCACTTGACCACTTTCCTCCCGGTGTTGCATAAAGCACTCGCCGGTCTTCACTTCTTGCCTCTTTCCTTTCGGAGGCGAGACTTGCCTTTACAAACGGCCAGGGCTCTCCACAAAAAGTCTCGGAGGCTCCCGGTGACTCCTTGCCGTCTAGGAGCCCTTCAAACTCCAAGAGTAACAAATACGTCGCTAAATCGACTTGGAGGATGAAGCTTGTGCTCAAGAATCAAAGATGAAAGCTCAAAATACTTAAATCCACTCCTTTCTCCCCAAAGATTTAAATCAAATCAAAGATTCAAGCGGGGAAAGGAGATTAGGGCTCAAGAGAGTGAGAGAGTGAGCTTGAGAGCTGAGTATTGCAATGAATGAGGCTGCCAACGGTTAGGTGGAGAGTGAGGGCTTAAATAGGGCCCCCAACCAACCGTTATGAGTGTACTGCGCAAACCCCGAAGTATCCGGACTAAATGTCCGGAATGTCCGGACTCAATGAGGTATGCCTTGTATCGAGAAGGTGAGCCCAGAGTGTCCAGACTTAATACCCGGATACTCCAGACCTTTAAACCCCGGAGTGTCCGGACTAAATGTCCGGATACTCCGGACTTACCAGAGAATGCAACCGAGGGCCCTAGCTGGGAGTGTCCGGACTAAATGTCCGGATACTCCGGCCTAACCCTCTCGGCCAGAAGTGTCCTTTAATAGGAAATGCGATGTTTTAAAATTCTTTTGCGATGCAATTTTCATTCTATGAGCACAAGCATATCCTAGAAGCGATTTTCCGTCGTATCCCCCTTAATAGTACGGCTATCCTTAGACTCAATGAAAGAAAAGATTTACGACTAAAGTCTTGATGCCGCCTTTTCGAATTTTTGAATATGGTGGGGATCTCCAATCGCTTTCTTACGATGATATCTTCTCGATTACTGCATATAATCTCACTTGAACCATTAGTATATAGAATTGTGTTGTCATTAATCACCAAAATTCTTTGAGGGTCCTAGATGCACTTTCAATCTCCCCCTTTTTGGTGAATTGATGACAACACAATTTGATTTAGATAAATTTGAAATGAGATAGTATTTGGAATACCAAATACACGGAGAAGCTCCCCCTAAACATGTGCATTGGAAGAATCTGAATTGAATATCAAATGCACATATTTACGGGAAAATTTTTCGAGAGCTCCCCCTAAATGTTTGCTTTCGAGAGAATATGACATGATATATAGCAGATAATTTGCACAAATAAATATGACATGATACCACACAAATGCATTACTGAAGGGAAATTAACATTAATCAAAAGATAAAGATAGTTCGACAACCAGTTCAACAACCAACTGACACAATCACAAGCACAAGTTCAACGATAAGCAACGACGATAAGCAAATAAACTAAGCAACCAAAGCAAGCACAACCAAAAGATAAAGCTCGATCCACTCTCTCCCCCTTTGGCATCAAGACACTAAAAAGGAAGAGTCTACGGCAGAAGATCACTCGTCGTCGCCGGAAGGCTAATAGGAATCCTCCTCGCTATCCTCGCCAACCTCACTGCCACTGCCGCTAGCCTGAGGTGCAGAAGGCTGAAGGCCAAACAGCTGCTGAGTGGCGGAGTCCACAATAGGTCCCTCAGAAGACTCCTCTGACTCGCTGGTAGGAAGGTGGTCGCCCTACTGGCAGCGATAGGCGCGAAACTCACTGCGATGCTCACGAAGCTCCCGACGAGTCTCCTTGGCTTGAGTGGAGACATCTTGGCACAAGCAGAACAGACACTTGAGCATCCTCTTGATGGTGTCTCTGCTGGAGCTAGGAGAGCCTGGAGGAGAAGCACGAGCCGCTGAAGCAGGAACTGGAGCTGGAGCTGGAGGAGGGGCAGAAGAACTACCACGAGGGCGACCCCTAGGATGTTTCTCCACAGGGACACCAGGAGCTGCAAGGGCGGAAGCTGAAGGTGCACGGACCTTGTAGGAGAGGTGATCCACATCCTTGACAAAATCAAGGCCCGTGACATGATCAATCAAGGCCATGATAAATGGGGCGTACCCGCAGCTGCTGGAGTTGCTCATCGAGTTGTGACGGATGCCCTCCCAAAAGAAATCCACAATATCAAATCCATGGGTCTTCTCCACCAAATGAAATAGCAAATTCCGGCCATACGAGTTGATAGCAGACGCATCTCCCTCCTTGGACCAAAGAGTGACCCGAAGCAACCTTAGAAGAACAGCAGGCACAGGCTTCATACCTTTTATGGTGCCCACCACAAAGTGCTGAGAAGGATGATACAAAGGCTCAAGCTGCTCAGGAGTCAATGCCTTCTTGTTGTGCAACTTGGCATCGCCATCAACTGACCTCAGACGCAGAACTCTGGCAAAGGTCCTTTTGGTGGTTACATACCACACTTCATCTGACATCCACCAAATAGTATCATCCTTCTTGTCAAAGTACAAGGTGGAGTAGAATTGCATAATGAGCTCATCATTCCAAGAGTACATAAAACTCATAATATCTTTCACCTGATGACGCTCACAAATCTGGATGACTTCGTCGAAGATGGGATTTTGAGCTTCAGACATGTACAACCAATCAATTCTCTTCATCCGCATCACAGGATTCTCCATTGGGAGAAGAACGGTCTCATAGAAGTTTGATTGAAACCGGTTCCAGAACCGCTTGTCCACATACTCATCTTGATGAAACTCAAGCGGGTCCTTGTTCCGTTGCTCCACAATTGCCTTGCCCTTGCCGGAACACACTCGGTAATTGACAACTCGGAGATGAGTCATCTGGCCAGGGTACCTCCACAAAGGCTGGCCCTTCTCCAGCGGGCCAATCACAGTGCGAGACGCTTGATGTTGCTTCTTCTTTTGTTCACGAAGCCTCGCGTGAGTGTCGGCGGGATGCTCATCGGGATCAACTTGAGCGTTTTGACCAGATGGATAGAGAGGTGGAGCAGGCAAGCGGTTGCGCTGACTCTGAGACATCTTTCTCACGGTGTGCCTTGGACACTTTGAGGAGCCGCCCACCGGAGATGGAGGAGGAGAACCATCGGTGGGACGCTTGCTGGCACCGGAACCTCCCTAGGAAGAAGCCATTTGATAGGGAACAAGGATTGGAGTGAGAACGGGTTTGGAAGAAAGCAGGTTTCACAATTTATGTTTTTGGGCCGAGAGGTACAGCCCGGACACTCCAAGGATTTAGTCCGGACTGTCCGGACAATTACTCCAGATACTCCGGATAAAATGTCCGGATAGTCCAGAGTGTATAGATTTCAACCCAAAAACCTAACTTGCAAACTGTCAGTGTACTTTACACCAGGGTACCCTCTTCGCCGCACAAAAGCATGCGTAGCCCACGTGGCAGCCTAGCAGGCGGGTGGGTGAGTACACCCCGTCTATCAGGTGTCAGCCCACGTGGCGCGCGGGCGAGTAGGTGGGTGACCACGCCGCCGCGCTCGGCGCCCGACCCCGTGGCGGCCTAGCGGCGGTGGGTGAGTACACCGTCTATCGCCGCTGCGCCAGTGCCGGTCCACGTGGCGCGTGGCGGCGGTGGCGACCACGCCCTACTCGCCGCACCGGCCCGTGGCGGCTTTGGCCGGCGCGAAGACGCCCTGCCCGCCAAGTGCCGGTCCACGTGGCTACTGGCGGCGGTGGCGACCACGCCCTACTTGCCCGGCGCCACCCACGCGGGCGGCGGTGGCCGGCAGTGGCGAAACGCCGCTGCCGCCAAAAGCCGGGTCCACATGGCGCGGCGGCGGTGGCGACCACGCCGCTGCCGGTGCCCGACCCACGTGGCGTGCGGGTGAGCAGTGGCGAAACACGCCTTTCGCCCGCCGCCGAGCAAAAAGCGAGACAAGGTGGCTTCGCCTCGAAGCATCCTACCCCATCGTACCGTGTCAGGGACATGTCTGCGGTGTCAGACCCGTCAATTCCAAGGAATTCTGCTACAAGCCCATTCCTCTGGCGTCTTGTACCTACCCGTCGCAGAGAGGTCACGTTCCGGAAGAACCGGGTGAGACCATGCGTTGGCATTAATTAAAGCTGGAGGAACGGGACAGCGCATGAAGGCGTAATAAATGTGTGTAGACAGGTGTAATGACACCTCTCCCTCTCTCTACCTGACCCGTGTCAGCCCATGTATATAAGGGCACTTTAGAATACGGGAGAGGGGGACGACATTTTGAGGGGCAGTCATCTGCAAGCTCTGTAACCAAGTTCACGACACACAATCCAAAATCAGGCAGGACGTAAGGCTGTTACCCTTCCTCAAGGGCGCCTGAACCTGGGTAAAATCGCTGTGTTCATCAAGTTCTTAGACATCAAGATTCGTTAGTGTGAGAGATATTAGGGTTTCCCTCTGCTAGGGTTTGCTAACTACCAAAGACACCCCCCTACCGAACCAAACCCGGTCTGTAGACTTGGGCCTGTCAGGTCGAATACGCCAACACAAACAATCTACAATCTCTAAGAGCACATTCGAGGGATCAAACAAGGAGGTGAATGTACTCTAGCAAGGCAACCTATTCCTAGGTATTTCAAAGGGCAAAGAGGTTGGGATCAAGAGAAGGGCATACCGCGAGAAGAATCAACCAAATTGAAGAATGTCGAGCGGAGATCCCTTCCCCAACCTCCGAGGATGATCCGGAGACTCCGGAAGGTGAGGAGCACGCCGGAGATCAAAGAGGAGCTGAGGGCGGCGGCTAGGGCAACAAGTGGGAGCAGCCGTGCGGTTTGGGAAGAAGAAAAGAGAGAGAAAAAGGGGTACCCGCACAGCCTTATATAGGGACAGCCGCTCAGCCCGGATACTCCGGACAATTAGTCCGGATACTCCGGACTGTCCGGACTATCCGGACAATTAGTCCGGACTGTCCGGGCTGACAGCTCGGGATCCAACAGGAATTTGCAAGGAATGAGAAGGATGATTGGCTTGAAGCATAGAGAAAAGAGGTCCTAAAGGCCCTTCACACTTTGTGACTAGCGAACATACAATCAAGCAATCCATAGTCACACGGCATTGGACCAGATCCAAAGATCAAAGATTTCAATCAACACAAAAAGATCAAAGAAAAGGACCAAGAAAACTTTTCTAAAATATTTTGCAAACATCAATCAATGGTGTGCACCTTTCAAGCCAAATTGCAAGAATCAAGAATATTTAGCCCACTTCTCAATTCGCAAAATCTCTTCTCATCAAGAGGCTTGGTAAAAAATATCGGCTAATTGGTCATTCGTGCTCACATGATGAATATCAATATCGCCTTTAGTGGAATGGTCTCTTAGGAAATGATGGCGGATATCGATATGCTTTGTACGGGAATGTTGGACGGGGTTGTTGGCAATTTTTATGGCGCTCTCATTGTCACACAAAAGTGGAACATGATTATAGGTTAGGCCATAATCATTTAGGGTTTGTCTCATCCAAAGCAATTGGGCGCAACAACTCCCGGCGGCAATATATTCGGCTTCGGCTGTGGATAGGGCTACGGAATTTTGTTTCTTGGAGGACCAAGAAACAAGGGATCTTCCTAAGAATTGACAAGTACCCGAGGTACTCTTCCTATCCACTTTGCAACCAGCATAATCGGCATCGGAATAACCAACTAATTCAAAAGATGACCCTTTTGGATACCAAAGCCCAAAATGAGGAGTGTGCACTAAATATCTCAGGATTCTTTTTACGGCCACCATGTGGCACTCTTTGGGAGCAGCTTGAAACCGTGCACACATGCACACACTAAGCATAATATCAGGCCTAGATGTACAAAGATAAAGTAGAGAACCGATCATCGAGCGATATACCTTTTGGATGACCGGTTTACCTTCTTTGTCGAGGTCTAGATGCCCGTTAGCTTGCATTGGCGTCTTGATTGGCTTGGCGTTCTCCATCCCAAACTTCTTGAGCATGTCCTTGATGTACTTGGTTTGGCATAAGAAAGTTCATTCCTTGAGTTGTTTGACTTGAAAACCGAGGAAGAATTTCAACTCGCCCATCATGGACATCTCAAACCTCTTAGTCATGATCCTGCTAAACTCCTTGCACAAATGTTCATTAGTAGACCCGAATATAATGTCATCAACATATATTTGACAAACAAATAAATCATTATCAATATGTTTTGTAAAGAGAGTAGGGTTGGCCTTTCCGACTACAAAACCTTGGTCGAGAAGGAAATCTCGAAGACATTCAAACCACGCTCTCGGTGCTTGCTTAAGTCCGTAGAGAGCCTTGTGAAGGAAGTAGACGTGGTCAGGATGATTTGGATCTTCAAAGCCGGGTGGTTGCTCAACATAGACCATCTCGGAGAGTGGTCCATTGAAGAAGGCGCTTTTTACGTCTATTTGATACAACTTAAAATCATGGTGAGTAGCAAAGGCAAGTAATATTCTAATAGATTCAAGCCTAGCTACTGGAGCGTATGTTTCATCGAAATCCAAACCTTCGATTTGCGTGTAGCCTTGAGCAACCAACCTTGCTTTATTTCTAGTCACTATTCCATTCTCGTCTTACTTGTTTCAAACACCCATTTGGTTCCAATCACGTTTTGCTTGGGTCTTTCGACAAGCTTCCATACTTGGTTCCGCTTGAAGTTATTTAACTCCTCTTGCATAGCCATCACCCAATCTGGATCTTGGAGTGCTTCTTCTACCTTAAGAGGTTCAAGAGAGGAAACAAAAGAGTAAAATTCACAAAAGTTTGCAAGTCGAGATCTAGTGGATACTCCCTTGTTAATGTCTCCAAGTATGTTGTCGACTGGGTGATCTCGTTGTACGCTTTGATGAACTCTCGGATGAGGAGTAGTTGCATTTAAATGTTGGATAGGGCCTCCATCATCTTGAGAGGTGTTCGAGCCGTCTTGAGCTTGTATGGATGAAGAAGGATCATCATTTGGAGCATTGCAGTCCGGAATATCCGGGGTTGAGTCCGGACACTCCGGGGATTTAGTCCGGATACTCCGGACATTATCCCGGACACTCCGGGTTGGGGTACTCGGGATTACATCTTGCTCCACTGGTTTCACCTCCCCAATGGCCAATTTCTTAATTGCTTCGCATGGAGGTTCTTTCCTGTCAATCAAAACACGATCAACTTGTTCTACTTGAGAACCATTAGTTTCATCAAATGTCACATCACGCGAAATTTCAACCACACCGGTGGTGTTGTTGAAAACTCGGTATGCGTAAGCATTTGATCCATAGCCAAGTAAGAAACCTTCATCTACTTTAGGAGTAAATTTAGAAGACTTAGCTTTCTTGTTGAGGATGTAGCATTTGCTCCCAAAGACTCGGAAGTAGGATACATTTGGCTTCTTGCCGATTAGAAGCTCATACGCCGTCTTCTTCAACAACTTGTGGAGGTATAGCCGGTTGGTACTGTGGCACGCGGTGTTGATTGCCTCCGCCCAAAATATGTCGGAGACCTTGTATTCGTCAAGCATCGTGCGCGCCATCTCGATGAGGGTACGATTCTTCCGTTCGGCTACCCCATTCTGTTGAGGAGAATAGGGAGCCGAAAACTCATGCTTGATGCCCTCTTCATCGAGATACTCCTCCACACCGGTGTTCTTGAATTCGGTGCCGTTGTCACTCCAAATTTTCTTGATCTTTACTTCAAATTCATTTTGTGCCCTTCTCATAAATTTCTTTAAGCTTCCTTGGGCTTCACTTTTATCATGCAAGAAAAACACCCAGGTAAAGCGAGAAAAGTCATCAACGATAACTAAACCATACTTGTTCCCTCCAATGCTTATGTATGTGACCGGACCGAACAAATCCATGTGTAGCATCTCCAATGGTCATGAGGTAGTCATCACGTTCTTGGCGGGATGAGAAGCTCCAACTTGCTTCCCGGCTTGACACGCGCTACACACCCTATCTTTCTCAAAGACAATATTTGTTAGTCCAAGAATGTGATTGCCCTTAATGAGTTTGTGAAGGTTCCTCATACCAACATGAGCAAGTCGGCGATGCCATAACCAACCCATGCTTGATTTAGCCATTAAGCACGTTTCAAGGTTAATTCTATCCGTATTGAAGTCTATGAGATAGAGATTTCCCTTTAAACGACCCTTAACGGCTATAGAACCATCATCCCTCTTAATGACATCCACACCCTTATCACTAAACACACAATTATAGCCCGCTTCACATAATTGTGCAACGGACAATAAATTGTAGCTTAGTGATTCTACAAGTAAAATATTGTTTATATGAAAATCATTGGTAATTAGAATCTTACCTAAACCTACCACTTCACCTTTTCCATTATCGCCAAAAATGATGCTCTCACTATTCGATCCATTAGCTTCCAAATGTGCAAACATTGCCCTTTCTCCGGTCATGTGATGTGTACATCCGCTATCTAAGATCCAACTTGTTCCATCGGAGATGTAGGCCTACAAAATTAAATTTAGTTTTTGCTCTTTGGTACCCAAACTTGTTTAGGTCCACGCACGTTAGCAACAAGTGATTTAGGTACCCAAATAGATTGCATATAAGAAGCATTTTTGGGCTTACCCCCAATATGACAAGCTACTACTCTACCAAGACTAGTCCTCTTAAGCACATAAGAAGCAAAGAAAGTGGATTGAGCCTTATACTTATAGTTTGCTTCCCCCTTAACGAAGTGGATGGGCTTGTTCAAAGGAGCAACCACAATGTGGTTTCCTTTGCCCTTGGGAGGGACATACCCAAGCCCATGCTTCATGGGGTTACCTTGGCGCTTACCGAGGAACTTCTCTAATCCCTTGCTAGCCTTATAGAACTTTTGAAGTCCATCTTCAAGCATTCCCTTGAGCTTTTCATTTTCATGAGCTAATACTTGCAAAGTCTCAAGGTTAGTGGCACAAGCATCAATATTAACGTTGTAACATCTAGCACATCCATTGCTAGTTGAAGGTAATGAAGAATTGGAGTAAATGGTTGAGGTGATAGGAGGGCTATTCTTGAGATCAACAAGCTTCAACTCAAGAGCCTTGCAAGCATCCTTTGCCTTAGCAAGTTCCTCTTTGAGTGAAGCATTGGTGATCTCAAGACTAGTCATTTCGGATTTGGTCAATTTTGAGTTCTTGACTAATTCCTCATTTTTCTTTCTTTCAGAAGATAAGCTCTTCTCTAGCTCACGATTTTTCTCCTTTTCAAGGATGAGCAAATCCTCTTGAGCCTCGAGAGTAGCTTCCTTTTGTTCTACGACTTCCTCCAATTTTTCAATATCTTTTAAAAGCAAATCCAATTTATGGATGTCAAAGTCCTTAATAGACTTGAGCGTAGCATCAACATCATCATCATCATCACTATCACTATCACACTCATCTAGATAATTATCAACAATGGAGGGAGTGGAGACTTTTGATGATACCTTGTGCCTCTTTGCCATAAGGCACATAGGAGCTTGTTCATCTCCATCGCTCAAGTTGTCGAAGAGGCTCTTCGACTTGGTTGATGAAGTAGCGATGGCGACGGAGGCGAGTCCACCCTCATTGTCGAAATTTGACTCGGAGTCGGAGTCGGAGTTAGAGTCGGTGTCGGAGTTCCACTCCTTTCCAATGTAGGCACGACCCTTTCCCTTGTACTTCTTGCTCTTCTCCTTGTCCTTTCTTCGGTACTTGTCCTTTTTGTGAGGCTTCTCTTCTTTCTTTTCCTTTTGCGGGCACTCGGCAATGAAATGGCCGGTTCACCGCACTCATAGCATCTTCTGATAGAATGTCTACCCTTTGATTTGCTTCCAAAGTTCTTTGAATAACCTCCGGTTTGAAGTTCTTCTTCTTGAACAATTTGTTGAATCTTCTCACAAATAGAGCCATGTCCTCATTTGTCAACGGAACACATGACACTTCATCTTCGCTCGTGCTTTCTTCTGCTTGGCGCACTACCTTGACGGCCTTCAAAGCAATGCCCTTCTTCTTTCCAGACTTGAGCTCTTCCACAATCTCCGCCTCCTTGATCATCATCTCATCCATCATTAGCCGACCAATCACATCATGAGGCGTCAAAGTATCAAAGTTTGGCCGATCACGGATGAGTTGAACCAAATTGCGGTTGGTGGGGGTGATCACGCGAAGAATGATCTTGACAACGGCTTTGTCGGTGAGATCGGTGCACCCAAGACCTTTAGCTTGATTTACAAGCACCATCAAGCGGTCAAACATTTTTGTGTATGATTCTCCTTCTTCCAAGGTGAATCGACTTTGCTCACCAATAAAGAGCTCGATCTTTGATTCCCGGACACTTGATATTCCTTCATGAGTAACCAAGAGTCTATCCCAAATTGCTTTAGCCTCTTCAAGTCCATCAACTCGGTTAAACTCGGAATCGCTCAAAGCATTGAATAAGGCATTGACGACCAAGTCATTGAAGTGTTGAGCTTTGTCTTCTTTGAGAGTAAGATTGTTTGGATCAACGGGCTTGAAACCTGTTTCTACAATCTTCCAAATAGAAGGGTGAAGTGATCTCAAGTGCATCTTCATCTTATGTTTCCATGCGGCATAGTGAGTGCCATCAAAGTGAGGTGCTCTACCAGAAGGGACGAAAACATATGATGAAGAGCTTGAGACACCAATAGAGGATACTCATATGGAATTGCAGCCCTTCGAGAACCCGTAACCTTGGTTTGGTTAAGGCCTTCGTAATCTTTCTCTATTAGCGACATCTTAGATTCTCCAAGCGGTTAAGCCAAACTATGGAGATTTGGCTATGATACCAATTGAAAGGACCGGTGATGTCGCATAGAGGGGGGGTGAATAGGCGAATTAAAATTTTGCAACTAAATAAAATCTCCCGAGGGACTGAGGCCAGAGTGTCCGGGGTTTTCAGTCCGGATACTCCGGTATGTCCGGATAGTCCGGGGTATTTTCTCCGGATACTCCGGACTGGGGACCTCGAAATGGGATTTTAAATCTTTGCAAATTTTCAACAATCTAGATGAATACAAATGTTCTAATAGATGTCAGATACCTGAGGATAATGTGGATCTAGAGGCAAACACAACAATAGAGTAGATCGGGGCTCCGAAAGATCCAAGAACACAAACCCTAGCAAGAACAAATGAAGTACACAAAGACAAGGATTTTTACCCGAAGTTCAGATTCTTGAAGGGAATCCTACGTCTCCGTTGAGGAGGCACAAAGCCCGGGTCTCACTTGACCACTTTCCTCCCGGTGTTGCACAAAGCACTAGCCGGTCTTCACTTCTTGCCTCTTTCCTTTCGGAGGCGAGACTTGCCTTCACAAACCGCCGGGGCTCTCCACACAAAGTCTCGGAGGCTCCCGGTGACTCCTTGCCGTCTAGGAGCCCTTCAAACTCCAAGAGTAACAAATACGCCGCTAAATCGACTTGGAGGATGAAGCTTGTGCTCAAGAATCAAAGATGCAAGCTCAAAGCACTTAAATCCACTCCTTTCTCCCCAAAGATTTAAATCAAATCAAAGATTCAAGTGGGGAAAGGAGATTAGGGCTCAAGAGAGTGAGAGTGTGAGCTTGAGAGCTGAATATTGCAATGAATGAGGCTACCAATGGTTAGGTGGAGTGTGAGAGCTTAAATAGGTCCCCCAAAATCCAACCGTTATGAGTGTACTACGCAAACCCCAGAGTATCCGGACTAAATGTCCGGAGAGTCCAGACTCAATGAGGTATGCCTTGTACCGAGAAGGTGAGCCCGGAGTGTCCGGACTTAATCCCCGGATACTCCGGACTTACCGGATACTTCGGACTTACCAGAGAATGCAACCGAGGGCCCTAGCCCGGAGTGTTCGGACTAAATGTCCGGATACTCCGGCCTGACCCTCTCGGCCAGAAGTATCCTTTGATAGGAAATGCAATGTTTTAAAATTCTTTCGAGATGCAATTTTCATTCTATGAGCACAAGCATATCCTAGAAGCGATTTTCCGTCGTATCCCCCTTAATAGTACAACTATCCTTAGACTCAATGAAAGAAAAGATTTACGACTAAAGTCTTGATGCCGCCTTTTTGAATTTTTGAATATGGTGGGGATCTCCAATCGCTTTCTTACGATGATATGTTCTCGATCACTGCATAGAATCTCACTTGAACCATTAGTATATAGAATTGTGTTGTGATTAATCACCAAAACTCTTTGAGGGGCCTAGATGCACTTTCACAGGTTAGCAAGGGCAGGGTAATCATTTATGGTGCAGAACAACAAGCAGTGCAAAGTAAAGTTCTCTCATTTGTATGCATCCCATACGTGTACCCCGGTAACCCACAATGTTTTAAGATCTTCCACCAATGGAGCTAGGTACACATCAATTTCGTTCCCAGGTTGTTTCGGTCCTTGGATAAGCACAGACAACAAAATGTACTTCCGCTTCATACACAACCAAGGAGGAAGGTTGTAGATACAGAGATTTACGGGCCAAGTGCTATGCCGACTGCTCATGTTACCGAAAGGATTCATTCCATCTGTACTCAATCCAAACCTTATATTTCTCGGATCCGCACCGAATTCTTGAAAGCTCCTATCGATGTTTCTCCACTGGATGGAATCAGTAGGGTGCCTTAGCATTCCATCAATCTTACGCTCCTCAAAGTGCCAACGCAACAGTTTTGCCTCCTTTGGGTTCGCAAACAAACGCTTCAAACGGGGAATTACAGGCAGATACCATGCCACCTTAGCATGAGCTCCTTTTTTCACCTCAATGCACTCGCCATCATCATCTGAATGACTCTTACGCTTGTACCGGGATGCGTTGCACACCAGACATATATGCAAGTTTTTGTACTCTTTGCGGTACAGGATACAGTCGTTTGGACATGCATGTATTTTTTCTACTTCCATTTCCAAGGGACAAAGAACCTTCTTGGCTTTGTAGGTGGTTGTCGGCAACTCGTTTCCCTCTGGAAGCATGTCCGCCAATAGACGTAACAGCGCTGTGAAACTCTTGTCGGACCAACCGTTGCTTGCCTTCAATTTGAGTAGTTCAAACACGGATGATAACCTTGTGTATTTCAACTTGCACCCTGCGAACAAAGGTTTCTCCGAGTCCTCCATCAAGCCCTGGAACTTTCCATATTCCCTGTCATCAAGGTTTCCTTCTGCATCGCGCAACATCTGATCCAAATTGTCATCCTACAACCTGTCCTCATCGGAAGCACAATCGATATGATCATCCGACATATCATTGACTTCGTCGACGATATTAACACTACTTGCTGCTTCCTGTATATTATGCTCTTCGCCATGACTGGTCCAACATGTATAGCCCTTTTGAAACCCTCCGAATCAAGTGTGCTTCGATCTACGAGTTTGAAACATCTTGATTTTCTTAATCAATGCACGGACATGACATGAATTGCACCTCCTTATTAAACATATCCTCCTCTGCAGCTCTTTTAAAAGTAGAGACGCCATTAAGATACTCAACACTCAATGCGGTTCTCGGTACATCCACTTCGATCCATCTATGCTACACATGTAACACTTAGTGTTAAATATTAAGTGCACTGTGTGTAGTGCGTATGCACACATTCTTAAACTAATTATGCAATTACATACCTTAATTACATCACAAAGAAATAATTAACACAATTCAAATTAATCTTCAATATAATAATGAAATTAGAACCCATTACTAACCTTAGATCACCAAAAGACTTTAATTGATCTATAAGCTAGATCTAAACAATCTTTAAATTCTATCCTTACCAAGCTAGCTAGCTACACCATGATCGAATATAATATTATGCAAATAGAACCATTACTAGCTAACCTTAGATCAAACAATAGGCCAACACATGGTTCTACAAGCTAGATCTAAAAAAATCATCAAATTCCTTCCTTATCAAGCTAGATGTTGAATATAATGCAATTAAAACACATTACTAACCAAATATCACAAACAACATATGGATCCATCCAGCTACAAGCTAGATCTAATCAAACAATCTTGAAATTAATTCTCTCCTAACCAACCTAGATATTGAATTGGATGCATGCAATTAGAACTCATTACTAACCTTAGATCACCAAAATCAAATGAATCTAATATCACCCTTGAAAATCAATGGCATTCTTTCACAAAATCGCCTCACTTCCGCAGCCAGTCTCACGGCACAGAAACCCTATAAACGAAGTGGCCCGCTGGAGGCTCTGTTCTTTGTTCGTGAGATATCACAGTCGGTTTTATATTACAGCCGTCTGTGATGTAAGCAATATCACAGACGGTTTCTAAATATAACGATGCATGTGATGGCTCTCAGAGATATTACGAACGGTTGTGTTATATAACCGTCAGGATGTTACGACGGTTTTACTTAGGAACCGCTCGTAATGAGTATCAGAGCCATCACGCACGGTTATATTTAGAAACCGTTTATGATATTGCTTACATCACCGACGGTCAGAATATAAAACGATCTATGATATCTACATCGACGGTTTGAGTATATAATCGTTTGTGATGTTCCATATCACAGATGGTTTTTCAAAACCGTCTGTGATCGTCCGTCTGATATAAGCCTCGCTGTAGTAGTGACAGGGCTAAGAAACTGTATATCTTTCACAATATGAACAATGAGATTGACCATAATATCAAAGAAGGATGGAGGAAAGCACATCTCAAGCTGGCATAGAGTGTGGATCACGTCTTGCTGTAGTTTATTCAGTTTCAACAGATCGATGACCTTCTGTGAAATCGTGTTGAAGAATGAACACAACTTTATAATTGTGTCTCGCACTTTCTCTGGCAGAACACCCTTAATTGCAACAGGAAGCATCTATGTTATCATCACGTGGCAATCATGAGACTTCATACTAATTAATTTGAAGTCTTTCATTGAGACTAACCTCTTTATGTTGGCAGAATAACTGGAAGGAACTTTGACTCCGTGCAAGCACTCACACACGCTAATTTTCTCATTCTTGCTTAGAATGTAGCAAGTTGCGGGAAGGTACTTTTTACCTTGACCCAGGTCTTCGTGATGCAGCTTCTTCCCGAGTTTCATATCTTTCAGGTATATCCGTGCGTTGAGTGTATCTTTTGTTTTACCAGGTATGTCTTGTAAAATACCAAGCAAGCTGTCACACACGTTCTTCTCTATATGCATGACATCGATCGCATGTTGAACATCCAGGTGCTGCCAATAAGGTAGGTCCATAAATCGATCTCTTTTTCCACAAAGGAGTCAGATCACCGAACTCAGGACTAATATACTTCGGCTCCTTTCATGGATAATTTTAATATCCTTTATGGCGCAAATATCTCTTTTGCTTGCGATGTTACGAGTGAAGCGATCTCCTTTGTATCGTCAAAAGCTCTCTTGTTGTTGCGATCTGAGTGGTCCTTGCGAAGGAACCTACGATGCCGTATGTAACACATTTTTTGACAGTATTTCAGCCATCGCCTACCTATATCACCCATGCAATCGACGCATCCATTGAATCCTTTTATAGTCTAACCCGAAAGATTGCCAAGAGTAGGGTAATCATTGATGGTTACAAACAACAACGCACGTAGTATGAAGTTTTCTCTTTTATACTCATCCCATACCCGTACACCATCGTTCCACAATACCAAAAGATCTTCAACCAGTGGTTTGAGGAACACATCAATATCGTTGCCAGGTTGCCTCGTCCCTTGGATCAGCAGCGACATCATAATATACTTCCGCTCATACAAAGCCAAGGAAGAAGGTTGTAGATACGTAAAGTTACCGGCAAGTGCTATGACGACTACTCATATTGCCGAAAGGATTCATCCCATCCGTACTGAGTCTGAACCTTATATTTCTCAAATCATATGCAAAGTGTTTCTTGTATTTTCTATTAATGTTCCTCCACCGCGCGGACTCGGCAGGTTGTCTAAGCATTCCATCCTTCTTACGCTCTTCGGCGTGCCATTACAGCAATTGAGCATACCTTTTGTTTGCAAACAGACGCTTCAGACGGGGGATTATAGGGAAATACCACATCACCTTGGCTGGGGGTCTTTTTGTCTTACGCTGCGCCTTGATGTCGTCATCGCCGCGCTTATACCGAGATGCCTTGCAAACGGGACACGCATCCAAATTTGTAAACTCATTGCGATACAATATGTAATCGTTTGGACATGCGTGTATTTTCTGCACTTTTAGTCCCAATGGGCAAACAACCTGCTTGGCCTAGTAAGTGGTTGTTGGCAACACATTACCCTCTGGAAGGATAGCTCTGAAGAAACCTAACAGCTCTATGAAACTCTTATCGGACCAACCATTGCTTGCCTTCAAGTGCAGTAGCGTAAGCACAACATGCAGCTTTTTATGCTCTTCCTTGCAGCTCGGGTACAAGGGTGTTGTAGAATCCTCTACCATACGCTGAAACTTCTGAAAATCTCTTTCACTCGTGAGGTCCTCCTCCGCATCATGCAACAACTGTTCTAGATCATCTTCATGGTTATCGATGAATGTATCTTCGACTGCAGTCGAGTCATTGTCTTCTTCATCATCAATCAGATGCTCTTCATGTACAATCTCATCTTTACCGTGCTTGGTCCAATAGGTATAGGCAGGTTGAAAACCCTTCGAAGCAAGTGTGCACGGATCACCTCAAGGTTAGAAAATTGTTTCTCATTCTTGCAATTGACGCACGAGCAACAAATATAGTCCATCAGCTTATTTGACTTGTATGCAGCAACCGCGCTCAAAAAACTAGTCACACCGTTAAAGTACTCCTTATCACGACGGTCTGCTTCATACATCCATGTTTGGTCTATCTACAAATATTTATAACAAATAAAATCTCAGTAAATCAATAACTGGTCACAAATTGTTTTATTCAGTTAATTTGTTATGTAGTTCTAATTAATCTAGAAATTTTCATTAATTATAAATCTATATCCATATCTCGATTGTAAAATCAATTAAAAATTGCTATTAGTTATATATAATGGTTTGTCCGCAAATTTACATTACTTACGTAGTATTAAATTAACATACACGAAATAAAGAAATAATTTTAAGTAATTAGATTAAACAATAGTTAATTATGAAGTGCTACCACATTTAAATTCAATCAATGTATTAAATGCAATCACTAATTTAGTCCTCTAAATATTTAAATTCAACCTATATCATAATCTCACCAATCACTATACATATAAAAGTTGGTAATTTCAAATCTAGCCTCTAGATTAGAGCTCTAATTATGCTCACTATGCAATCAATAATTCTCACAACCTACAACAATATAGAACGTAATATCCAACTAAATAAACTACCATTGAAATGTACATCAAGATACGAACCTTAGATCACGAGTTAGAAACGAATTCCACCAAATTTGAGAGCAAAAATTCGTCCCCTCACTACCCCAACCGAGCAAGAACAAAGCTCCTCTCTGTTCTCGATAGGTTGGGGAAGGAAGCTGGGATATATATAGTGCCACATTATCACTGTCGGCTTTTGCTCTAAAACCGGTAGTAATATATCACTGCCACTTCATCTCTAAATTCGACAGTGATATCGCTACCGTTTGCGCAGGAAATCACGTTATCACTGCCGGCAATACTGTTGAACCGGCAGTAATACATTACTACCGGTTCTATCTCTAAATCTGGCAGTGATATTGCTGCCATTCGTGCGGGAAAAATATAATGTTCTTATCAGTGCCAGTTGAATTTAGAACCGACAGTGATAAGACTATCACTGTAGGCTCTGGTCTGCCCGGTATTGATGGGGCACTACAGGAATCTACAATATTTTCGTCGGTCCAAAATATTTTCGTCGGCTAAAAATAAACCGACATAAATAACTAACTAATTTCGTCAGTCAGCTAGAACTGATGAAATTAAATTTATTTTCGTCGGTATCCTTGACCAGACCGACGAAAATATTTGAGTCATTGTGCTAGAACCGACGAAATTAAATGTTTAGCTATTTAGTCAAAGAATATATGTGATATCGACTAGCATTTTGTTGTGTGTTTTCTCCTTCAATTAGTGCTGTTCGTACGGTTGAATTTGGGTGCTTGGCAATGACACCTTATCACTGTAACTGTAAATTCCCTGTGCAGTTCTGTGACAGCTAATTTGCCTGTTGTAGGTACTGATTTCACAATACCAAATGTAAGGTTGTTTTCGACAACTAATTTCACACTTCTGAGCTTTTGCTTGTTTGTATCTGGTTGTAAGCACTAAATGCCAGTACTTATGCTTGCTCTTGGCATCTTTACAATACTGTATCTGTTTTGGAAATGGTTGATGCTTATACGATGGTCCAGTTGATACTAGAAATACCAGATGCTGTATCAACAAAAGTGTATCCCTAGTAGACGTAAATAGTCTCCTTGTATGTTTCCAATTGCTTACTTTGGTCCGTTGAGAAACACTCACCTTTTTTTTCTTTTTTTGGAAAAAGGTTGAAGGTGATGGAACACTTGTTCCTGCTACAGAGGATGAAGTGTTGCAGTTTGAGCATTTTCTTCATGATGAGAAGGTTGATATGCCTTCTATTGAAGCTGTAGGGCATGTTGAGGAGTTTTTCACCAAGGATTGCATTTTGCTGAAGAAGCCTGACTTGGAAGGTGCTGTCAGTAGCATTGTTCAGTTTGAATTATCACTTTGCTATATCATTTCCTTTTGGGTGATCTTACTTCATTAGGAAAGCTAGCTGTGTTATTGGAATACAGTGTAGCCATACAAACTATATTGAGGAGCTCTCAGATATTTCCTTTTGATGAACCACAAGGAACTCTCCTGGCCGAACAAGGCACCACTAAGAGAATTAGAAAGCCAACTAAAAGATATATTGAGGAGCTCTCGGATATTGAGACTCATGACTCCCCTGGGAAACTTTCTTCACCAGGAAAAAGGTCTGTACAGGATGAGTTGTTGCTGAAACTACATGCAACACCTTTTCATGAAGTTGATTCATTGAGTACAACTTATCCTACTTGAAAGGATACGCTCGGAGGATTTAGTGTACATGTTCCTTATGTTTCAAGGATGAGAAAGGAACTGCATTTCATTTTTGGTAATAATCTACTTATGCATCATTTATTTTCGCAGCTATGGACAGTTTGGCTGTCTTTTATTATTACTGCATGACATATATAGGTAGATGTTAAATTACTCTAGCAAGCCCTGTTGGATGTGATCTTCAACTAAATGGAAAGTTAGAACAAAAAGGGAAGATCCGAAATTAGGGGCAAGGCCCACTCACTTATCGCGCTCTGATCGGGAGCAACAAAAGTGCATTTCGGTTTTGGTCCCGATAACCTACGCCATATAAAAACCAGGAAGAGGGCAGTACTCAAAAGATTAGGAAAAAGCGTGAGCCTCGCCATCCTCCTGACATCCCTTCCGATCTAGGGTTTTTGGCGTTGAGGTTACCAAAGGCCCTAACCATCACCGTGAAGATCACGGTGCCCCCCATCTTCTTCATCAGCAAGCGTCTTTGCCTCATCTTCTTCACCGACGATTTGAAACCCTAATGGCTTCAGCATCTTCACCGGGTTAGTCAGTTCATCTAAATGATTTATTTTCGCATATTATTTAGTGATCATTCTTAAGGCTAGCTAATGATTCATGTTAATCAAGTCTTAGATTCTATCATTTGGCATCAGAGCCACCCTAGCCTTAGTATGATCCCTGTTAAGCCCGGATTAGGTCTTTGGTTTGTCGGTTAAGTGTCGATTTGTGTTCCATTTGGCTCGAGTAGCATTGAGAAGGAGGGGAGAAGCTTAGATCCGGAACCCTAATCCCCTAATCCCCAAAATCCTGAACCCGAATTCAATCAAAAACTAAAATTTTAGTGGGGTAATCGGAGCTTACCTCGCCCGGGGCTATCTTCGCCCTCCGTGCGCATCGCCGCCGATCCGTGCCGCTTGCTCGCCGTTGTCTTCTTCGTGGACCTCAGTTCACCCGCGGGAGCGACCGCGTGCGAGCGCGGCGGCCCAAATCCCCGTCTTGCCGGATCCCATGCGGCCCCAGTTCTTCGCCGCTCCGCGTGTGCACCGGCGTCGCCGCTGCGCGCGTGCGCCATCACCGCCGCTCATCTCGCCGCTCTTCTTGCGGACTTTTCGGGGCAAATATGATTAGGGTTAGGGTCTTCGCTCCTCGCATCGCCGATTTGATCCATTCCCATGCGATCCGGGCCGTTCGTTTGCTTCCGACGGCTAAGATCGGTGCTCGCCGGTGCGGTTCTCTGCTGGGTCGTGCGATTGTTGGTATGGGCGATTTTCACATGTTTCACGGGCTGCTTTTTGTCGTTGCTGGGTCGCGCGCACAAAAATTGGTTATAGGCTTCTGTATTTAGAGTTGACTGTTTCAATTTATTTCATTCAGTCTTTAATTTCCAACAAATAAGCACTATTTATATATTTATTTCCTGGGCATTAGTATTATTCAAATTAATTCTAATGATTATTTTGCTATGCAAATTAATTAATGAGGCTATTTGGCCGGACTGACGGTCTGCGCGGTATTTTGTTTCGGCGAAATCCAATTCCGACCATCGGATTGTGATTCAACGGACGACATTGCCTAAGCACCACCACGGATCTGCGACGCAGATGGGCTGCCTGAGCGATTTTAGGCTGAGCTGAGTAAGGTAGAAGATAAATTTTGGGCTTTAATTAATTTCAGTGCATTTTCTTATGATTAATGTTCTTCTTCTTTATGCACTGCAATAATTAATGTCAATTGCTTAATGATAATGCATGATTTTATACATCCTTTGGTTAATGTTTGGTTGCTTTAAGTGATGCAATTATGATAATTGAGGAATGCACAAATTCAGTTAATATTTTTTGGTCTATTATGATTAAGTTTGTCTCAAATCAAAATAGAACCAACGGGAAATTTTGATTAGAGATTGTTGTTTAATGTTTAAAATTGGGATTATGTTATGACCATGATCATATACCGACCAACGTTGTTTATGAACATGTGTCACCCATAAGATAATTTAATTCCTTTTCGTTTATGCCCAACGGTGATGCGAAATAGAACTTTAAATTTTTTCTTGTCATTAGCATGATTATTAATCATACCAACGTAAGGTTAATTTTCATGCAAGACATTCATTTTTCAATATTTACTGATTATATTTTATTCAGCCATGCATCATTAATAAGTCCATCTTTGGACATAAGTTTTAGGCTGATTTTTGGATGTTTTCTCAGATAGGCCACAAATAACGCTTTAGTGCATTCCGGGAATAAACTAAGATGTGATTAGTTAAGTACTGTGTTTCTACCTAAGTTGTTTATATTTCTACACATGTTACAATTTATTATGCCCTAAATTCTGAGCTTATGTTTTCCCTTATTTTCAATTTAGCATTTAATTTACTGCTCATTGATTATTAATTGTTTACGCTTCCGCAATTAAGTACTTTGATGTCTGATGCTCAGTAAATTTGATCATGTGATTAATTTTATCTCTTATTAATGTATTCTACTTTGAAACAATATGATTATGATTAATTAAATGCTTCATGACTATATACTGACCAACGTCTTTTATGGGTTATGTGACATTTAATTAATTTTTATATATTAATTAAGTTATTGAGTCTTTTCAAGCATTTATATGATAAAGACTAAATTATAATTAAGATATCTCTAATTAAGATGGAACCAACGAGAAGTCTTAGTTAGAGATTTAATTTTGGGATTGTGTTGTGGCCATAATTGCATTCTGACCAAAGTTGTTTGCAATTATGTGCCATTCCCATAGATTAAGTTCTTTTCCGTTATATACCCAAAGGTAATACCATTTGGAACTGTAGTCATATTTTGGGATTATGTTGTGGCACACGGTTATATTATGACCAAAGTTGATTATAGTCATGTGTCATTCCCATAGCTTTTCTAATCAAAATGGAACCAACGAGAAGTTTTGGTTAGAGATTTCATGTTGATTTGAGGATTATATTTTATGGCTCATGGTTACATACTGACCAGCATTGTTTGTAATCATTTGCCATCTCCATTAGTGAATCCAGTTACTCTTCGTTTTCAGCAAAAATGTGATGCGAAGATGGACTGTTGATTCTTTCCTCATGTTAAGTTCTTCGTTTTTGTCTAATGGTAAAGCGAATTAGAATTATCAAGCTTTATCATTAGCATGTTAGTAACCTGATCAGCATAGGGTTAATTTCATGACAGAAAATCATTCACATTTTGTGGATATTAAGTAATGGTCAGTATTATATCCCTATTATCAATTCAGTCATAAGTTTTTCCGCTGTTTCTAGTACCCTAATAAGAAATAGAGTAATTTATTTATTCTTGAGGTTATTGATTACGCACATAAATATAATGTCGATGATTAGCTCCCATTAGAAAAAGCATCTAATAACATAGACATTGACAAGAATTCAATATTCTGATGACTAGGGGGAGGATTTTAAGCAAATGTCCCTTTTGATCATAAAATTTAGGATCAGGGGGAGCAATTCTCCAGTTAAATTATGACTATATGGCAATAGTGGAAAAGTATTATGATGCTCCTCAAAAGTTATTATTATTATATTGTTCATAAGAGTGCTTAAAGTCAATGAGTTAGGACATAAAAATAAATAAATTATTACTAAAGCCTTTCTAATTCACTTCATTACGTCATTTATAGATAATGTAACAACAATAATGAAGAATGAGAAGTGAATTATAATTGTGCCCATAATGTGTGCATTTATAAAGAAAGTTGGCTAAATACTAAGACTGCGTTTATGCTACTAACATTACCTCAAGACTATGAAAGTTTTAAAGCGAAGCTTTAGAGAATGAATAAGAGGCTAATATTGAAGTTGTTGGAAATTTTCCATCAGTACTAAGTTATGTTTTCACCCTCTATCCTAATAATGTAATTTATGTTCCCATTATAAAAGTGTAAGCAAATTACCTTTTATAATGGAAATTACACTCTTATAAATTATTTGGAGAGCTTTAAGTATGTTGCTAACTTTAATAGAGTAAATATTTATGAGAGTTCATCGAAATTGTGGCATTGACATTTGTATCACATTTCGAAGGGGAGAATGGAACGTCTCATTAAGAAAATAGAAGCTTCATTATGTGAGACATAAACCCCATAAACAAATTATTTACTCTATTAAAGTTACTCTCCTTGTCAATAAGTTTAATGGATGGGAGGATTAAATAAATACATTACACTATTAAAAAAAATTAAGATACTTATAAAGCTTGACTAAAGGGTAACACTTGTTTTTGAACCATCGAGTTGATAAAAATGTTGATTCTAGTGGGAGCTCTGAAGCAAGGTAAAACTATACTTGACACAATCGTGATTATGTTCTAATGTCGATGGTCTGAAAGAATAGCAATCCTTGTCTCTAAAAGTTCCACCTCCAGTTGATTCTGGAGTTTATGATAATGCGATCCTCACATAAAGATACCTTAAGTTTTAACCTTAAGACCAGTGGGAGTAAATTTAACATCTTGGTTGTTTATATGGACTTAATTGTTTATATAGGCGATGCCTTGTTGGCTATCAGCAATAGGGATATTAATGTTTAAGATCCAGATACTTCCTTTCTCTTCTGGTAATTAAAGTTTGTCTTGGTGATGTCTCTCATGTTTTGACTATTAAGATTCACCAAGATAGGTCCAATATTAAGGGAGTTTACTCCGATTATTAAGGGCAACAGAAGTTTTTCTTACGTTCCTTGTCATGAATATTATATATACTTAAGTTTGTATGCGCCCTTATTTAACATTTATAACCAGGATACTTGGCAGATATTAATCCAGGATCGGACCACTGGAAAACTACTAAAGACAACTTTGCATCATAGGCAAAGTGTTGATGATTACATGCTCACATATAAGAAGTCTGATAATTATAAAATTGTTGGTTATTCAGATACTAATTATGCAAGGTGTGTTGATATTAAGAATCCACATCAAGTCAAATCTCCAACCTTGCAGAAAGAGCCATATTGTGGAATGGCTCTAGTCAATATCTTAAGGCATCATTAATAATGCAAGTAGACTTGTGGCATGTCATAAAACTATTAGATAATAAGAAAACCACAATAGGCTGTTGTGGTTTAAGAATAAGAAAATTTATTTTGGCTTAAGATTCTGTCCTGGAATTTATTATGTAATAGTGCAATTTTTGCTTCGAGTAACAACATGTCAAGTTGTGCTGCCAAACACATGACGTTGTGAAAGATGTAATCCAGAATCGAATAATTGATGTTCAACCTATAAGAATTGAGTATCATGTTTAATACATAAGTTTATGCATCATGTTTAGTTTAATGATTCCCTGTTAAAGGCTTGTCTCAAAATTAATGCCGGCATAAGACTTATTGACAGCCTATACTTCTGGGACAAATTGAGATCTCAAAACTTCGATTCTGGAAATTACAAAGTTTGTTTTCACCTTTTAAATGTGCACATGATGACAATGAAAACAAATTGCACAAAAGGACCATAAGAATAAAACCAACTCCCGTTAAGAAATAATTAATTATCCTATCGAGATAGAATGATGCACTATAGATATTGGAGTTTCAGTGGTGCATTTATTAACCGCTGAAATACTTTATCTTGGTGTGTTGTTCTGTTAAGTACGGATTTAAGATATTAGCCTTCGATCAAGTGGGAGAATGTTGGATGTGATCTTCAGCTAAATGGAAAGTTAGAACAAAAAGGGAAGATCCGAAATTAGGGGCAAGGCCCACTCACTTATCGCGCTCTGATCGGGAGCAACAAAAGTGCATTGTGGTTTTGGTCCCGATAACCTACGCCATATAAAAACCAAGAAGAGGGCAGTACTCAAAAGATTAGGAAAAAGCGTGAGCCTCACCATCCTCCTGACATCCCTTCCGATCTAGGGTTTTTGGCGTTGAGGTTACCGAAGGCCCTAACCATCACCATGAAGATCACGGTGCCCCCATCTTCTTCATCAGCGCACGCGTCTTTGCCTCATCTTCTTCACCGACAGACGAAACCCTAATGGCTTCGGCATCTTCACCGGTTAGTCGGTTCATCTAAATGATTTATTTCCGCATATTATTTAGTGATCATTCTTAAGGCTAGCTAATGATTCATGTTAATCAAGTCTTAGATTCTATCAAGCCCAACCCACCCCCTAAACCTCTCCCTATCCTAAATTATAAGGAGAATTAGAAAAATATGAGCTCCAACCCAACTTTTATAAGGAACCCCTATTCTAGGGAGACCCCTTCTCACCCCTACATCTAGGGGTTTTCTCCTTCCCCCTACTATTTTCTTCAACATTTTTTTATTTGTTATTTCTATTTTTAGTAAATAATTAATGGGTGCAAAGTAATAATAATGTTTAGATAAATAATATGGGTGAGTAATAGGGAGTGTGGGTTGGAGACAAATTTGATATAGGATGCCCCTAATTTTTACACCACTCCTAAATGAGTGATTTAGGAGGAAAATATAGGGGTTTGGGTTGGAGTTGCTCTTAGGGAAGATGCTTGCTGTGTTACTTCATGTCTCAATTTGTCTTTTATGCTTCAGGGCAGTATCCATGCTTTAGAATAGAAAAAGCTGCTACCGGCAGGAAACTTCATAAAACATTGTTACATGGTAATTTTCTGTAATGACTAATTAATGAAGACATGCTTTAGGGAAGCAATGCAAGAACTACCTTATTTTATGCGATTTTTAAAATATTTTTTTACATTTTTTAATATTTTTCCGCATTTTTTAGAATTTAAAATATTATTTTCGTCGGCCTTAGCCCAACGAAAATAGGCCGACAAAAATATTGTGCCATATGGACAACTGTTGACGTGTCTTCGTTGATGCGATGAAAATAGCCCTGCCACGTCATCAAGCGCAACGCAGGCTGGTTGATGGCTAATATTTTCATCGGTTGTCTCGGCCGACGAAAATACTGCTATTTTCGTCGGTTGCCGACGAAAATTCAGATATTTTCGTCAATGTACTTTCGTCGGCTTATTTTCATCGGTTTGCCGACGAAAACATCTATTTTCGTCGGTTTTAGACCGACGAAAATAATGTTGATTCCTGTAGTGGGGGGTCGCGGATAAACCAATCTATAGTGGTGTTAGGAAGTCATCTATATATACGTACAGCAGAAAAATATGTATGCGATATTCCTGAAGAGACTTTGTGCACAAAGAGCCTGATATCAAAGAATGGCAATACCAGTGACCATATGCTACAGTGGCATGCAGCCATGTGCGCTCGTGCTTTTGTTTTCTACGCTTAGCTGCCGTAACATACATCCATATATCACAGCCCACCTGCTGATTGCTTGAATATGATCGAATTTGACTACAGCTCACGATTTGGTTGTCGTGCTATAACAAATGCCATCGTGGGGTGAGAGTGATGCCGACAACAGCAGCTGCATTAGCACCATGCATGGTTGCGGACTTTGCGACAGCGGTCGGCAGGATCCCGCTCAACTAGGTTTCTCGCGAAGGCAGATCCCAGCGCACACGAAGAATGTGACGACGTCACAAGACTTAATTAACAAGGCCATCATAGTAGGGATGGCAATCGGGTGGGTATCTCCAGGTACCACTATCTTAAACCCAAATCCAAACCCGAACAAAGTTCTGTCTACCCAAACCCACTAAACTTTGCGGGTACAGATCTGTACCCATACCCGAACCCAATGGGTACCCAATACCCAATGGGTACCCACGGGCACAGATTTGTGTGCGAGCACCGAAGGGCGAAGGCAGAGAGGAGGGGGGCGCTATGGCCATCACATGCTCCTCCCCCCTCGCAGACACCGAAGGCTATGGCTCGGTCCGCCGGAACACTAGACCTCAGGGTAGCGCGGGGAGCGATGCCTTTCGGGTGAGTAGGGGTCACCTCTCCTTCTATCTCCTTCTCACCTCTCCTTTCTCTCTCTTCTTTTGGGCACTATGCGCGCCCGGCCGGAGGGAGTCGATGGGAGGAGTCAGCGGCAAGGGGAGGAGCAGGCGTCGATCGCCGAGGGAGGCAAAGGCGAGGGAAGGGAGGCCGAAACAATCAGGCGATGAGGGCAAGGAGAGGGAAGTGATGGGGGCGAGGGGAATCAAGGAGTAGCTGACTCAGCTGAGCAGTCAGTGAGTTTGTTTTTCTAATGTACTTCTAAAAAAGTGGGCCAACATATCATAGGATACCCATTGGGTATCCATGGGTACAAATTGACACCCACACCCATCCTATGAGCTTATCGGGTATCTAAACCCATAAACTCATGGATCTAAAGTGCTACCCATACCCACTCTTATCGGGTGGGGTACCCACGGGTACCCAAACCCATGGGTAAAATTGCCATCCCTACATCATAGGCGGCTGCTTGTATTTGCCAACTTGAAGTTTAATTAACTTCCAGAAGAAGAATGGGAAGACGTCGGCATGCCCCCATCTTGGAAAAAAATTTTGTAGAGGAGGTATGCAAACTTAACTATAGCAGCAGCTGCAAATATTCATAAGGCGACAGCTGTGGATCTCGTTGCAGCGAGGAATGTGGGCATGTGGCGACAGCTACACTGGCGCTGTGGCAATGAACCTTGTGAGTCGTGACGAGATGCTCACGGTATTGGCGAGCTCCGGCAAGTTGCCATCGTCGCAGTGCTAGCACGGAGCGATCTCAGGAGTTCAGTGCAAATTCGCCGCCATTTTCTCATGTGAGGGACCTGAGCGCACGTGATGGCTGCGGTAACATCCCAGGCAGCCTCGATGGATCTCATCGCTGTTAGAGTTAATCTTGTTATTTGCTATCTTTGGAATTATGTGTCTTGAGTCTGTAAGTAATGGATCAAAAATTTGCAAGCCCTTACAAGACTACAGCAGCACTGGGAGGTTTCAGACAAAACTCAAAGGTAACAGAGGAAGAACCAGAGCAGCAAAAACTTCATTCAACTCGATCACAAAATAAGATGTTCAACCATTACAGAATAAGCAACTAGTCACTAAAATGGAAACATAAGGGCAAGAATCGCGCTATCACACGATTCGGTAATCTCAGTAGCTAATTTTATGCTGAAAATGAAATGATTTAGAAACCCGCCGCACACATGTGTGATTTACTTAATATACTTTCCTTCAGTACGTGTGCGCAAACCTTGCTCCAGAATAGCCAAGTCGGGATTATTTCCAACAAACTCCCCCCTAATCCTGGCTTGGCTGAAGATCTCGAATTCCTAGCAGATGGCACATTATCCCCAACTTCAATCCCGGTAAAGCTTTAGTCAGAGCATCGGCCCGCTGCTCTTCACCAGCTTGTTTTCTTCCTTTGTCAGTTCTCCTAACAAGCTTCTCAGCCACAAAGCTTGACATGCCGCTGTTGTGGCAGCCATAAACTCCGCTTCACACGAGGACAGCGCCACTGTCTTCTGCTTCTGAGACGTCCATAAACAAGGCTATCATTTACATAAAAAGCCATGCCTCCTGTGCTCTTCCGGTCATCCAAATCACCAGCCAAATTGCTGTCACTATAGCCCACGAGTTTTTCTTCTCCTGCACCCTTCACATACACAAGCCCGCAGTGAATGGTTCCTTTCAAATACCTCATGATTTGTTTCACCGCCTTGTAGTGCATCACTGTGGGTCGCTCCATAAATCTACTCACCACTGACAGCATATGATAAGTCTGGTCTGGTGTGAAGGAGATACCTCAAACAACCAATAACTCGCCGGTATTCAGTTGCATCTACTAGCTCTCCTTAAGGATCCTTGTGCAGTTGTGTTTTAGGCTCCATGGGAAGCTTTGTTGGATTACAGTCACCCATGCCAAATTGGGTCAGCACTTTCGTGGCATAAGCCGTTTGCTTTAGGGTGATCTGACCATCTTTTTGTGTCACTTCAATCCTCAGGTAGTACGCGAGCAATCCTAGGTCACTCATCTCAAATTGATACATCATTTGTTCCTTGAATAGCATGATTTCCTCTACACTTTCTCCTATCACAATAAGGTCATCAACATACACACCTACAATTAATCTTGATCCCTCTTCTCCTCTTGTGTAGACAGCTTGTTCTTGTGCACATTTTAGGAATCCTAGCTGCTTCATGCTCCTGTCCAATCAGATATTCCATGCTCGAGGAGCTTGCCGGAGTCCATATATACAAGGCTTTGTTCAACTTGTACACACAGTGCTCTTTGCCCTTTACAAGGAAACCCTCCGGCTGACTTACATAGACTTCTTCAAGTTCCCCATTTAAAAATGCAGATTTTACATCAAGGTGATGAACTTCCCATCCTAGGTAGGTGGCAATCGCAAGAATAACACGCACGGTATCAAGCCTAGCTACCGGCTCAAATACTCCCTCAAAATCAACGCCTTGTCGCTGAACATATCGTTTTGCAACTAATCTTGCCTTGTGCTTAATCACTTCTCCCTCTGAATTTTTCTTCAGCATGTACACCCATTTTAACCCAATTGCTTGCTGTCTAGCAGGTAATTTAGTGAGAAACCAAGTCTGATTCTTCTCTAGAGACTGCAATTCCTTTTGCATTGCATCCTCCCAAACACTCTGTCCAGCAACATCATGATAGTTAGATGGCTCCTCCATCTCAACTAGTAACTGCTCATTATCCAATTCTTCATCCTGAAGTACCACTCTGCTTGTTTCTTGCATGAGTTCATTGATACTTCTGAACCGCTGATATTGGAGTCCTTCCTCACTGCTATTGGAGTGGTTGGAAGCAGGACTTTGTGTTGCTATGAATGGATCATTTTCTACTGATCCTTGCCATGGCGTGTTGCATGTGGATGGAGCAGGGAGCACAGAACTTGCGGGCACTGCAGCTGCTTGTGCCATTTCCCGTGTGCGCGCCCTCGTCAATGGTCTTGATGGACCTTCATTTTTAGGCACTCCACTCCTATATGCGTTGGTCACAGGTCCTACTGGAATGGGCGCCAGTAGGGTTAAACTAATGCTTAAACATAATCATTATCTAGTCTAAAGCATGATCACAAAATAAATTACGCGGAACTTAGGAGATTAGATTAACTGATCTGGCAATGAGGATGAGGCCATTAGCATCTTGTCGGTGTAGTTGATTTTGTCGGTGAAGAAAATAGTAACCGGTGTAGAGGATGAATCCCAGCAATAGAGAGGTAGAAGCACCGAAATCCTCCTCAGTGATAGTCACGGATCTTCAATAACCCGAGCGCGATGAAGAAGAAGGAAGACGATGGAGATGACCTTCGGTAGATGATCTGCACTGTCCTTGAACCGCCCTTCGAAGTTCCTCCAGCGCCGGTAAGGATCGGTAGAGATTAAGGTTTTTCGGAAGAGTCAAATCGTGCGTGTGTTCGTCAACCCGTGCACGAGCTCACCTCTCCCTATTAATATGGCGCTGAGGAGCTCGGGGGCAAGTTCCATTGGATGGAAAGCGCCTCCGATCATGGCGCGTGATTATGGAAAGAGCTAATCACGGGATTAGCCTTTAGTTAGGAAAGTCTTCATTAGGAAAGGCATTGCATGTATGGTAATAAGGGTGGCAATATCCACGCAGCTTGCCTGAGATCAACCAACAAGTATTACCTGAACCACCTTCCTGAATGTTTGAAGCCCATGTCATCTTTGTCCCAAGACCATCTGACATTGTCTCAGGAAAGAATTGCTCCTCCACAATGAAGTCTGAATTTTCAGTAACTCCTGCACTTGCAGTCCAGTCCCATTCCACACTTTATTCAAACTTCACATCTCTGCTAACATGGAGCTTCCCTCGTTGTGGATCATATAGACGATGCGCCTTGCAGCCATCTTCAACACCATCCTCTGATTGCGATCATCTAATTTCTTTGTATGTGGCGTCATTACCTTCACATGTGCCATGCAGCCAAACACCTTCAAATGGGCTAGATGAGGCTTTCTTCCTATCCAAGCCTGAAATGGTGTGCGCTCTCCTAGCGCCTTGGCTAGAAATCGATTGAGTAGATATACTGCATGTCTCACGGCCTCCCCCCAAAATCTGCCAGGGACCTGCATACTCTTCAACATTGATCTTGCCATTGCCATCACAGTCCTATTTCTTCGCTCCACTACCCCGTTCTACTGTGGTGTGTCCTGGTTGCTCACATAGCTCAGTGAATTCATTGGAGAGGAACTCGCCACCCCAGTTAGTCCTCAGAATCTTCACTCGGTGTCCACTGGTGTTTTCAACCTGTTGCTTAAACTTCTTGAATACAACACATGATTGGTCCTTTGTCCTGATCATATACATCCACATCCATCTTGTACAGTCATCAACAATGAGTAACAAATAGCTATTACCGCTCAGTGTCGATGGTGTAATTGGTCCGCAAAGATCAACATGGAGCAGTCTGAGCGGCTCCTCCGCTTGATAATTTGCAACTGACGGGAATGGAAATCTGGACTGTTTTGCAACAAGGCACCCTTGGCATAATTTGTTAGGGTGTTAAATTAATGGCACTCCTGCTTCCATTTCCTTCTCTGCAAGCATTTTTAGTGCATGGAAATTCACATGACCAAGCCTTCCGTGCCATCACCTTCCGTGCGAAGAAGATTTCTGATGATGTTTTCGCTAAGCAATTCAATGAAAAGGGGGAGAGCTCTGCGATCCAGGCTGGTAGCAATCAAGGCTTCTCTTTTTTTCTTTTTTGTTTTGTTTAAGGGCTGTGTGCTTCTTGTTAAGCAGAGGCCGGGAGAAATTTTAAGGACTTGTATCATCTTGATGTAATGTTCTTGAAATTAATAAAATCTTCCTTCATCTAAAAAGCCTTCCATGCCATAGCCACGCTAGATCATCCAAGCTCGCTAAAAAATAGACTGATTTTTCAATCTGCAGATTGATCTTATATAGGAGATTTGGAGTGTGTCTTACCAACATTAGTAACTGCACTGGTTCCTTAACAAACACCTACAGGTACTCTTCATCCATGATCACCTTGTGCCCAAATTCAGTCAGTTGACCAAGACTGATTATGTCGCTGCATAGCTGAGGGATGTAGTAGACCTCCTGGAGTAACCGTTGCCCTCCATTCTTGCATCCAAATAGCATAGACTCTTTCCCTTTGATCTGCACTTCTGAACCATCACCAAATCTCACCTTGCCAGTGACATTTTCATCCAGATCACGAAACTTCTCCTTGTCCCTAGTCATATGATTGCTTGCCCCATTGTGTAGATACCATTCATTGTTGCTGGTGATGCTCCCTCCGGTGCTATTCAGTTTTGGCGTCACCTTCTCCTCATTGAGCAACACTTTGTCTCAGCAATCTTGGTGTGCCAACTTCAACTCGTGCGAGACAGCAAGCATTAGAGCTAGCTCGACATCGTCAGTCCACATGAGGTGCACTTCCTCAACCTTCTTCGTGGCCTTGCACTCTGAGGCATAATGGTCCATTTTCTCACACTTAAAACACTTAATGTGACTTTTATCACGGACTCTACTTCCAGAGCCACCGAAGCCATCTTTGTATGATGAGTTGCCACAGCCGCCGCTTCTCCCGCGACCTCTCCCACGACCGTGCCATCCCCGGCCACGGTTGTTGCCGTCTCCATGTCCTACGTTCCTACCTTTATTGTCGGACGATGAGTCACTAATGATGTTCCTTTATCACCCTTGCCACTCATCCTGAGTGAGCAAGAGCTGGCCTTCACCATTGCCACAGGAATTGCACAGTCGCAGTCGTTCTTCAAACGTCTTCAAGCGCCCAACTGCCTCCTCGAATGCCATGGTGTCGAGGTCGCAAAATTGCTCAATGCCAGTGACGACAAGATAAAATCGATCTGGCACAGTGTTCAGCAACTTCTTTACTAACGCCTCATCACCAAGTGTTGCCCCCAAGCTGATATATCTTGCTGACATACCACTCAGTTTTCCTGCGTACTCATCCAACGTTTCCCCCTCCTTCATCCGCAGCGCATCGAACTCTGCCTTCAAAGTTGCGCGCTGCGTCGTCTTGACATGACCAGCCCTGACGAACCTCGTTTTGAGGCTGTCCTAGACCTCCTTCGTCGTCTTCTTTGTTGCGACTTGCAACAGGATGTCTTCAGGGAGAACTTGGAGAAGTTGCACCCTTGCCGACTTGTCCTTCCATGCGTCCACGGCTGCACTTTCTGCCAGTGCAACTGCCTCCCAGATGCCTTATGCGTCCATGAGAGCCTCCACCTTGATAGCCCGGGTGGTGTAGTTCATCGCTGTCAATTGCAGGTAATGAAACAACACGCCGCTGCCATCTTTCCCCGCCAACTGAGTGGAGATTGCCATGGACTCAAGCCTTATGTACTTGGGCATGCAATGGCTCTGATACCAGATGTAAGTAATGGATCGAAATTTTGCAAGCCCTTACAAGACTACAGCAGCACTGGGAGGTTTCAAACAAAACTCAAAGGTAACAGAGGAAGAACCAGAGCAGCAAAAACTTCATTCAACTTGATCACAAAATAAGATGTTCAGCCATTACAGAATAAGCAACTAGTCACTAAAATGGAAACATAAGGGAAAGAATCGCACTATCACATGATTCGGTAATCTCGATAACTAATTTTATGCTAAAAATGAAACGATACAGTAACCCTACCGCACACATGCGTGATTTGCTGAATATACTTTCCTTCAGTACGTGTGCGCAAGCCTTGCTCCAGAATAGCCGAGATTATTTCCAACATGTCGGGACCCGAATCAGCAAATCCGGCCCCTCTGTGTATTCTGTACTAGTCCAGGATCACGCTAGCACACACAGGATTAACAAGTTGAGATACCACAAACATACTCAGCGGAAATAATAATTAAGTACCTCAATCATAAATATAGCGAGTTACATGACCTTATGGTCACCTTACAATACTTCGCCACGCAAGGCGATAAATAACAAAACTAACACAAGTTCAATAGCGGAAGCAAAAGTACAACAATGAACCCCTCATTCTGCCACAGACAACTGACGAGGCTTAATCCTAATTCTCCGGACCTTCGTTAAACTCCTCCCAAGCTGGTGTAACTTCTTCTTCTGAGGTTGTTGTTGAAGCAAGGGTGAGTATACAACATACTCAACAAGTCACGCACAATGCAATTCTATTACTACATGTATGGCTTATTCCAACGGAAAGGCTTAAATGGTTATTTTGCATGAAGCAACATTTCTTTAACAGATATTCTTAATTAGATTAAAAGCGGTAAAATCATTACTATAATAGTTAATTTCTCAATTCTTTTCAATAGTTTGGCACACAGCCCTAAGTTTGTTTCACCAGTCTTTGGCACACAGCCACCCATTCCACATTTTTGTTTTGAAAATCTAACCCTTGACTGCAATCCCCAAGCAATGTCTAGGACCGCGGACACGGCTATTCGAATAGATTTAACACACACGCTCTGCAGAGGCTATACACTTTACCCACAGGATACAGTTGCTCACCACATAGGTGATTGATTGCAACAAAGTTCTTCAGAAACCAACACTTAACCCATGATCCTCCCCAGTATTGCCTTTCTAATACTTCCCTCACTCAGAGCCAAAGATTAGAACAGGCGAATACCGTTAGATGGGTACCAAGCCGCAGCACAGGTACGCTCCCCCATACAGTTACACCTTAGTATAACTGTCACCCTGAGGTATCAGAGAAAAGATGTTAGAGCCTTACTAAACTAGGTCTGTCCCATACCAGACAAGTGGTTGTACGATTAACTCAGTTCAAAGGCTCGCAAGGTGAAGTCCTTATCTGTCCCGTGCAAGACATCCATTTTACAATTCTCAGCACACAGCCTTTAATACCTCCCGTTGCCACACAGGCCCACCTGGCACGAAGCCAACTTGCCACTTGCCCCAGTCCAAATCTTTTTCCCACCCCAGTTTGCATTTATGTAACACATGCCAATGCCCACTTCGTTGAGTAAGTAGGACCACACAGGTACTACCCTCCAAACCTGCGTGCGAACGACGCGGCCCAGCCACGTCCGTCCGATGAAGATCGCATGGCCTGGGATTAGCGGCGCTAGGGTTTCAGCCGACGACATGCACAGTGTTGGGTCGACCCAACAACTGTAGCAAGGTATTTTCCTGATTTTAACCTTTTAAACAATTCTAGAAAATCAAAGTAATTATTTGGGGCACTAAAAATACCCAAAAAATTCTAGAAAATATTTCAAGATATTTAGAGCTTAAATAAAATATTTTTATTTATCTTTGATAATTAATTTACAGATATTTAGTTATTCAAGGAAATATAATTTCAAATAAATTTTAATAAATCCCAATAAATTTCTAAAAATTCACAAAAATTTAAATGACTTCAGAAATTTAAATTAGGCCAAATTTCGGGATGTTACATACCTACCCCCCTTAACAGAATCTCGACCCCGAGATTCGAAGCTTAACTAGAGAATAGGTTTGGGAATTCTTTTTTTAAATCTTCTTCGCGCTCCTAGGTGGCCTCACTTTCTGTGTGATTACTCCATTGAACTCTGCAAAAATGGGTTGTCTTGCTCCTTGTCCTTCGATCCACCGTATCCAGAATTTTTACCGGTTGCTCTTTGTATGTCAAATCTTCTTGTAGTTCAATTGCTTCTAGGGGTGTTTGCTCGTCAAGCACTCGGAGACACTTCTTGAGTTGCGATACATGAAAGATGTTGTGTACTCCCGCTAGGGTCTGCGGTAACTCCAGTTGGTATGTGACTTCTCCCCTGTGGCTTAGGATCTTAAATGACCCCACATATCTTGGTGCAAGTTTCCCCTTTTTGTGAAACCTCTAGACTCCCTTAAGAGGCGTAACCCTGAGATACACATAGTCTTCAGGCTCAAAGCTTAAATCCCTGCGACGATTGTCCGCATAGCTCTTTTGCCTTGACTACGCGACTTTCAACCTTTCCCTGATCAGTGCTATTTGCTCTTCGGCTTCTTGGAGTATGTTTGGTTCGAAGACGTGACGCTCACCGGTCTCATTCCAGTTCAACGGCGTTCTACAAGGTCGACCATACAATGCTTCGAAAGGTGACATCTGAAGACTGGCCTGGTAACTATTATTGTAACTAAATTCGGCATATGGTAAACATTTATCCCAAGACGTTGTATAAGCCAATGCACAAGCTCTCAACATATCTTCTAATATCTGATTGACTCTTTCTGTCTGCCCATCTGTTTGCGGATGATAAGTTGTGCTGAAGTTCAAGCGGGTGCCCATTACTGTATGCAATTTATCCCAAAATCTTGAGGTAAATTGGGTACCTCTGTCCGATACTATCTTCTGCACTCCATGCAAGCAAACGATCCTTGCCATGTATAGTTCTGCTAACTTATCTCCTGAGTAAGTTGTCTTTACCGGTATGAAATGCGCGACCTTTGTTAAACGATCGACTATGACCCATATAGAGTCATATCCACCTTGCGTCCTTGGCAAACCGGTGATGAAATCCATTCCGATCTCCTCCCACTTCCATTCTGGTATTTTTAATGGTTGTAGCAGCCTTGCCGGCCTCTGATGCATAGCCTTGACTCGCTGACATACATCATATAGTACTACATGCTCGGCTACCTCTCTTTTCATATTCAGCCACCAGAACCGTTCTTTCAAATCTTGATACATCTTCGCACTTCTTGAATGAATAGAATACTTGGAGTCATGAGCTTCTTCCAAAATCAACTGCTTTAGCTCCTTTTTGTTAGGTACACAGATGCGCTCTTTCATCCACAATGTGCCTTGATCGTCCATCTTAAATTTCCTTGCCTGGCCTTCCTCCATTTTGGATTTGATTCGCTTGATCTTCTCATCATTCTTCTGACCTTCTCTAATCTGGTCTTCTAAAATAGGCTTCACCTCTAAAGCAGCTAAAAATCCTTCTGGAACCACTTCCACTTTCAACCTCTGGAGGTCCTTGCACAATTCTTCCTGGCTTTCTCCCACCATCATATTTATGCTATGATTTTTTCGACTTAAGGCATCAGCCACTACATTGGCCTTGCCGGGATGATAATGAATACCCATGTTGTAATCTTTGATTAGTTCTAGCCACCTCCTTTGACTCATGTTTAGGTCAGATTGGGTGAAAATGTATTTAAGGCTTTTATGATCTGTATACACCTCACATCTATTACCAATAAGATAGTGACGCCATATCTTCAGGGCATGCACCACGGCTGCTAATTCTAGATCATGCGTCGGGTAATTCCCTTCATGTGGCCTTAATTGCCTTGATGCATAGGCTACTACCTTTTTGTTTTGCATCAATACGCATCCGAGCCCTTGGCGTGATGCATCGCAGTAAATATCAAAACTCTGGTGCACATCTGGTTGAACTAACACTGGTGCTGATGTCAGTCGTTTCTTCAATTCTTGAAAACTTTTCTCACAATCTGGTGTCCAAACAAATTTCTTCTCTTTCTTTAGCAATTGCATAATTGGCCTAGCAATTGTCGAAAACTCTTCTACAAATCAGCGGTAATAACCAGCCATTCCAAGAAAACTACGGATCTGGGTCACCGTCTTTGGCGGCTCCCAATGCAGTACTGCCTCGACCTTGCTTGGGTCCACTGCAATTCCTTCGGCGGTCATTACATGCCCTAGGAATTCTACCTTGATCTTCCAGAAATCACATTTACTGAACTTTGCATACAACTGCCGCTCTCTTAGCTTCTCCAACACTAATGTCAAATGTTGGGCGTGCTCTTCATCCGTCCTTGAGTAAACTAGAATATCATCTATGAACACGACCACAAATTTATCTAAATACTCCATAAATACTTTATTCATTAAGTTCATAAAGTATGCGGGTGCATTTTTTAGTCCAAAAGACATAACAGTGAACTCGTAGTGTCCATATCTTGAAGAAAATGCAGTCTTTGGTATGTCCTCTGTCTTAATTTTCAACTGGTGATATCCTAATCTAAGGTCGATCTTGGAGAATACTCCAGCTCCTCTTAATTGATCAAAAAGATCATCTATCCGGGGTAACGGGTATTTATTCTTTATCGTCACTTCATTAAGCGCACGATAATCTACACACATTCGAAAACTTCCATCTTTCTTTTTAACAAACAGAACCGGTGCTCCCCATGGTGATGTGCTCGGCCTGATGAATCCTTTCTCCAATAGCTCTTCAATTTGCTTCTTCATCTCTACCAGCTCCTCAGTGGACATCCAATATGGCCTCTTTGCTATTGGTGCTGTTCCAGGCACTAAATCGATTACAAACTCAATGTCCCTGTCCGGTGGCATTCCTGGTAACTCTTCGGGAAAAACATATGGATACTCACTGACTACTGGTACGTCACTTATACTGACGGCCTCCAGATTATTCACTAACATCTGCCCTTCTCGAACTGCTGTTGCTTGAAATTCCACTTCCCTACCATCCGGGCTTTCAACAGACACGACTCTTCGCCCACAGTCTAATACAGCCTTATGCTTAGACAACCAATCCATTCCCAGGATGACATCTAGGGTTTGGGTATCTAATATAATAAGGTTCGCTAGGAACTCTACCCCTTTTATTAATAGCTTAACCCCCGAACATCCGACCTTAGAGCGGAGTTCTGATCCAGGGGATTGGACTAGGAGTGTACTCTTAAGGTTAACAATACCCAAATCATTTTTCACCGCAAAATCTCGGGAAACGAACGAATGTGAAGCTCCGGAATCAAATAACACTATAGCTGGCACTGAATTGACAAGGAACTTACCGAGCACGATGTCCGTAGCATTCTGGACTTCGTCTGCGGAGATATGGTTAATTCTGCCTCACGTGAATGTTGCGGTGTGGCTCCAACTTGGGCAGGTCCTTGGCTTCCTCCCTAGGCAGGAGTTTTAGCAGGCGTGCTTCCCAGGTTGAAGCGTACTGGTGTCACCCCTCCCTTCTTTGGGCACACATTGGCGAAATGCCCAGTCTCATTGCAATTGTAACAGCGCCTTCCTGACATCTGCTGGTTTCCTCCACTCTAATTATTAGTTCTGACGGGGGTCTGGGGGGTTTGTCCTGTTGGTCTCGGCATCGGCGGCGGTGTCCTAACACTGCTTCTTTGTTGGAATCTAGAGAATTGTTGAAGTATCATCCTTGGTTTCTATTGATTCTGACGTGCTCCCTGCTGTGCCATGCGGCATTTGCGGTTATCATCCAGTTCCTTGCGCTTGTCTTCCAGTATGAGTGTCTTATTCACCAACTCTTGAAAATCGGGGAAGGTGTGGGTAATCAACCCCACCTGTAACCCAGTGTTAAGCCCCTTCATAAAGCGGGATTGCCTAGCCTTATCCGTTGCGACATCCTCTGGAGCGTAGCGTGCCAATTGAGTGAACTTATTTAAATAATCAGCCACTGACTGACCTCCAAACAATATAATCAAGGTGGCATAAACAAGATTGGCATATTAACTACCATACCCAATTTAATCAATGGTATTTTTAATTAACATAGCATGCAATATTTAAATCAAGGTATATTTTGAAATTTAGGAGCAAAATGATCAAAGCATGACTTGCCTTCGAAAAGTAGTTGATCCTGATCTGGAACTTGTGACGGTTCTTCGAAATCTTCTCCGACGATTTCCGGCAACTCGGAGTCTAATCGCATCAAGCAAGCATACAATAAGTACACAAACAGACAGCATGACCAACTCTAAAAATAAAATAAAATAAACCAATAAATAGTTTATATTTTTACAAATTTTTAGGAACTGGAATCACCCAATTCCGAGTTAAAACGCAAAAGTTATACCTTTAATAAGTTTTGGAAATTTTAATAAAGAAATACCCGAGTTAATTGATTTGTTTTTCTACTGGAAATCCCAGTTAAATCCCTCAGCTTGACACGTGTCAGCACTGGAGCTAGCCCCGTTGCCACTGTTCCGTGGACTAGGCGCACGGTTCGGCTGGTCCACCGTGGACCGGGTCCACCGAACAGTGATACAGACCCGCCCCCAAGATGACGTCATGATGTCAGCCGCACAGCCTCCCACCGACAAGTGGGCCCGTTGAACAGTGGTCATACCCGTTCCCGCCCATTGGATCCAGATCTAACGGTCGGTACACGCACGGTCAAACCGCCCACGTGGCACCATCCGAACCGTCCGCTAGATCCAACGGCGCAGGCTCAACACCGCTTCGGGACCCAGGCCACGTGGCGCGCATTTTTTGGTTGGCGGTACGGCAACATCCCGCCCGCACGTTCAAAAATCCACGGCGTGGATCTGGCCTCATGACCCGCACGGATCTAGCGACGTGGACACCATCGATGAGTGACACGTGCATGCATCACGACCGGTCATCCAAGAATCGACGGCTACGGTTCAACGAAGCTAGGTTGCCGGAGAGATACGTGGCGAAATCTCGACCACAGATCTACCATTCAACGGAAATTATCAAACGTAGCAAGAATAGCTACGTGGCGGGCACTTAACCGTAGATCCATGATCGAACGGGCTTTATCAAGCGCACCAACAACGGCTACGTGGACGTACCGGTGCGGCCGGATGAAGATCCGAAGGTGTAGGGTACCCGAGCGATGCACAGAAGGCCGAGTCTACGTGGCTTAATCTGAGCCGGACATCACAGTTCGGACGGCCATCTTCAAATGCAACCTACGCAGCTACGTGGACTCAATGGCGCGGTTGGATGAAGATCCAACGGCGGAAGTTATACCGAGCGATACCCTATTCACTGAACCTATGTGGCCTCATTAGAACTGCACGATTACGATCTAATGGCTGAGATCTACCAATACCGTTTCAGTCTAAATCAAAAGGAGGACACGTGGCTGTACCTCGGGCGTTGGATGGAGATCTGACAGTCAGGAAAGCTCGTGGTCGATGGCGGCGACGCGGCAGCTTCCGAAGACCGGAGACGAGGAAGACGACTGGGCTGGCGGCGCTACAGGGCTTCTCCGACGTGAAGAAGTGGTCCAAGCGAGGCAGCTTGACACGGTGGACTCGGCAAGGGTCTTGGGTGCGGCGGAGAGTGGCAGTCGGCGGTGGAAAGCAAGGAAAAACCGTGGCGGTGGCAATGCTAACTCCGGTGAGCTACGGGGAGAGCTAGGGAGCACGACAGGGTTCGAGCGGGTGAGCAAAATGAACGGAAGGAAGTTCTGCATGCAATGGGTTATATCTCCCGCTCGGACATGCCTCGGTACGCACGCCAATCCACCGCCAAATCTTCGGCAGCCAATCGGTGACGGCGGTGCGACAGTCGCTCCCTCCCGATGCGCGACGCGATCCGGACTGTCCGATCTGCTACGATCCGACGGCACCGGGCGAGCGATGGCGCGGCAGCGACACAGAATCTGATCGAAATCCAACGGCTCCGGGCGGGCGACGGTTCGGCTGCCCGGCGCGACGTTGCGCGATCAGAACGGCTTGAGTTATGAAGATCCGACGGCAACGTCCGTCCGATGAAGATCGCACGGCCCGGGATTAGCGGCGCTAGGGTTTCAGCCGACGACGTGCACAGTGTTGGGTTCGGCCCTACACTGTAGCAAGGTATTTTGCTGATTTTAACATTTTAAATAATTCTAGAAAATCAAAGTAATTATTTGGGGCACTAAAATACCGAAAAATTCTAGAAATATTTTAGAAAATATTTCAAGATATTTAGAGCTTAAATAAAATATTTTTATTTATTTTTGATAATTAATTTACTGATATTTAGTTATTCAAGAGAAAGATAATTTCAAATAAATTTTAATAAATCCAAATAAATTTCTAAAAATTCACAAAAATTTAAATGACTTCAGAAATTTAAATTAGGCCAAATTTCGGGATGTTACACAACAGTGTGAAATTATTTATCTAAAGTAGGTCAAGATATCTATCTGTAGTATGCTGATTTATATTCAGTATGGTTATTGAAGGGATTTGTTTCCAATGGCGGTTGTGCCAGCCGGGTATAAATAGCAGGGTGCTACAGCTTGTAACGTTAAGGTGTGCAGAATAAAATTCATCCAATCTATTCCGTGTCGCTACCCATTGTTTTCCTTTTGATGATCAGTGATGGCATAACTAGATGATCCTGGTTTGATCTTACACCTGGTATCATATCCAAGTTGCAAAACCAAACTTTCTTGGTTTTAGCCCAATGTCATCGTCACGACTAGCGCTGTGGCCACAAAGGAGAGCTACGGAGTGTCGTTCAGCTACCCGCAGTTGACAGCGATGAACTATACAACTTGGACGATCAAGGTAGAAGCAATCATGCAGGCCCAGGGAGTCTGGGAGGCTATCGTTCCGCTGGTGGATTTGGTTGTAGATCCAAAGAAGGACAAGATAGCCAGGACCCTCTTGTTTCAAGCTCTGCCGGAAGATCTTCTTCTCCAGGTTGCGATGAAGAAGACTGCGAAGGAAGTTTGGGAAGCACTCAAGATACGTTACTTCAGTGCAGATCATGTCAAGTCGGTGCGGCTGCAAACATTGAAGAGCTAGTTCTAATTTCTACACATGAAAGAAGGGGAAACCCTGGACAAATATGCCAGCAAGATCAACGGGGTGGCAGCCAGGTACGTGAAACTCGGTTCCACATTGGAAGACTCTGTCATGGTGAAGAAATTGTTCGACAATGTGCCAGAAAAATACTACCCCATCATTGCAGGTGTCAAGCAATTCTACAACCTTGACGCCATGCAGTTCGAGGAAGCCCTCATATGGCTAAAGACCTACGAAGAGCGCATTCGCTCACGTGCACTGACAAGCAGTACTGGTGAGGATCAGCTCCTGCTCACTCAAGCGGAGTGGTAGGCGCGACAGAAAATGGGAAAGGTCACACCTTGTCAGGCGGCAATAGATTAATGTCCTCGTCACCGTCGGATTTAGGTGGGCGTGGTCGTGGCCGTGGTCGTGGAAGGGGTAGCCACGGCGTTGATAACACCCAGAAGGATGCAGGTAGCAATCAAGGTGGACGAGGACGCAATAAGAGCCACATCAAGTGCTTCAACTGCGAGGAGATGAGCCACTACATGTCGGAGTGCAGGAGCAAGCAGTGAGGAGGTGAACCTCACCCGCACCGAAGAACAGGAGCCTGTTGTCAGTGTGTTTTCCGACAGATATCCCCCTGGACGGAGTCCTAGGTTCGATAGAGGGGGTTTGCATGGCTAGACACTCGCTGAATTCTCTCACGAGGTATGCACAAACAAAGATTCACAAACACACAGATTTTTGCAGGTTTAGGACCCCGGATGGGTAATAGCCCTACGTCCTGTTCTGATTCACGTTAGAGTGAATGAGAGGGATTACAATCTCAGTAAGCTCTTAGCTCTCTGCGGGCTCATCTTTTCGCTGTGGTGTTTCTTTCTCAGTTCTTGAGTTTTCTGTCCTAGCGTCACTCTCTGATTCATGTCTCTCTCTTTTTTCTTGCCAATCCCCATGCACCAGAGCACCCTTATATAGGCCGGGCCGACTCGGCAATAGAGAGCATATGACATCATGATGATTACACTTCATTTATTACACCGATCATTGTAGCCACATTCCTAAGCCTCATTATCAACGCCACAGCATGGCCTCGCCAGGTCCGTTAGGGAAGCGACGTGCCTATGATGGGTTTGGTAAGGGATGTCAGAGGAATGGGCTATCGCGTTGTCAGCAGAGTCAAACACATTCAATGACTTTGACAAGGTGTGCCAGGGGGGAAGACTTCGTGGCAAAGCACTCCTGCTCACTTGGCGTACATCTCCATACCCATCCGCGCCTGCACACCTTGCCGCCACGTAGGCTGGCCGTCTGGCGTTGGGGCCTAGTCGCCCGCCTGATCACTAGGACGCCACGTAGGCTGGACGCCTGGCGGTGTGGCCTGATCACCTGCCACGTAGGCTGGACACCTGGCGGTGGGGCCTGATCGCCAGGTCGCCACGTCGGCTGGCCGCCTGGCGTTGGGGCCTGGTCGCTCGCCTGATCGCCGGCTGCCACGTAGGCTGGACGCCTGGTGTTGGGGTCTGATCGCCCGCCTGCTTGCCAGGTCGCCACGTAGGCTGGTCGCCTGGCAGTGGGGCCTGATCACCAGCCTGCTTGCTAGTGCCGCCACGTGGCTCTTGTGGCCCTACCTGACAGTGGCGGAGAGGGTACCTAGGCGTAAAATACGTCGACACCTGTGCTGCTGCTGTGTGTTGCAGTCGAGACCTAGAACTCATCCTGCTGAATATGGATAAGGATGAGGCGCCTCCACAGATGGAAGGAGGATCCATGAGATCAAACCTATTGTACTTTGACAACAGCGCCAACAATCATATGATGGGTGACCGTGAGAAGTTTAGGGCACCATGAGATTTGGTGACGGTTTGACTGTGCAAATCCGTGGGAAGGGATCGATCCTCTTTACCTTCAAAGGTGGTGAATAGTGTCTTCTCACAGAGGTATATTATATCCCTATTTTGCTTAACAACATAATTAGTTGTGGGCAGTTAGCTCAAGGAGGAAACAAGATAGTTATGAACGGTGATCAGTTGATGGTGTATGATCCGAATGGGAGGTTGCACTTTCGAATTAAGTGCTCACCAAATTGTCTGTATAAGGCGGAATTGCAAACTTGTGTGCCTATTTGCCTGCTTGCAAATTTGACAGATAAGGCTTGGTTATGGCATGCCTGGTTGGGGCATGCAAACTTTCGGTCACTCAAGCAATTGGGAGAGAAGTCCATGGCCAGCTATGTCAAGGGTGTCTGATCACGAAACAGACGAGAGATCCTTTCCCGGGTGTAGCTATATATCGTGCAAGAGATCTGCTTGAACTCCTTCGTGCAGATCTGTGTGGACCAGTAACTTCATGCAGGCAACCAGTATTTTATGCTAATCATTGACGATTACACTCAGTGGTCATGGGAGTACTTTCTCAAGACAAAGGATCAGGCATTGGACATGTTCATGAAATTCAAGGAGAAGGCCAAAAATTTCAACGGGTGGTGTGTCAAGACTTTACGAACAGATCGCGGTGGCAAGTTCCTGTCTGAACGCTTCACTTCAAATTGTGAGCAGGCCAAAATTGAGCGGCATCTCTCTGTGCCATACACTCCTCAGCAAAATGGCATGGTGGAGCGTCGGAACAGGTCAATAATGGCCATGGCGAGGTCCCTCCTGAAGAGCATGAATGTACCAGCCAAGTTTTTGGGTGAAGTGGTATGACATGTGGTCTACCTCATTAATTGGCTGTCGATGAAGGCTCTCAAGGTCTGTACACCCTATGAGGCCTAGAAAGGAAGGAAGCCAAATCTAGGACATCTTTGGGTGTTCGGGTGCATGGCACATGTGAAGGTGACAAAGCCGCATTTAAAGAAACTCGATCATCGGAGCCAAGCAATGGTGTACATGTAACATCCCCAATTTCGGTCTTTCGCCTAAAGTTAATATAAAATTAATTAATTTTAAAATTTGGTTTTTTCTCGGTGTTCTAATTAACCTGGCATCCATATCCTCCCAAAAATTAAAGTTCAATCCTTTATCGTCTGCAAAGTCAGAATTCCCAATTTTGGTCCTTAATTAAAATTTCATTCGAGTTCCAAAACACTCTAAAAATCTCAAAATTCATAGGATTAGGTTCCAAATATTCTAAAATAATTTTGAGAATTTTTCCAAGATTTATAGAATCCCTCTGGTATTTTATCTCTCGCGCCATTTCATCAAATTCATTTTATTCATCCCGGAATTATCTAAATTCCAAAATTTATCCAAAATCTATGAAACCAATTTTATTGGGTTCCATTTATTCCCTAGTAGCTTTAGGAATTTTTCTGGGATTTTTAGACTCTTTTTGTTATTTTATCTTGCACGCCATTGAATCTATACTATTTAAATCCTAGTCAATGGGAGAATGCCACGTGTCAAATACTGTTCATCTTCCTCATGCAAACTTCAGTACAGAGGACTGTTCTCCCGTGCTTGGCTTCCAAACTTCCAACTATCATAACTTCTTCATTAGTGCACCAAATCAAGTGATTCCGGTTGTGTTTGGAAGGTGCGATCGCAAGGAATTAATTCCCGGCCTTCTCCCTTCCCGAAACATCTCAGAACCGCCGCAATAAGCATTCAAATCAAAATTATTGTTTCTTTGATTGCGCGGCCGTTTCTTCGTCTTTTCGAGTGCCACCACCTCCTATAAGAGCGTCCCGGCATCCTCTACCCGGTGCTCACTTCCTCTCTCAGCATCTCCACTTCAATCTTTCGGGAGCTCGAAGAAAACCGATGTCGGACGTCCTCCGTCGACATCGCTGCGGCAACTTTTGATCCAGTGAGGCGATTGCAATTCCGTTCGCGTCACGGTGTGCGCATCGTCGCCACGATTAAAAGCCCTGAACCAAACTCACATTTCGTTGCAGGACGGCGGCGAATTTCGCGGTCAAAGTTTCCGATTGGAGCTTCATTCGTCGACGATTTCTCTCACTCCGGTGATCTCCTCCGAAATCCGGCATCACTGTTAGGTTCGTGTTGTTGCGTTCTACGTGATGCTCACTTCCTCTTTGCTATTACATGTTCCGAAAAATTTTTTATTCGTTTGGCCACCGTGCGCGTCTCATTTCCGACCATAACTCTAGCGAGCATTTTCCGGCGATCCGCTGGTCCGATCATCAGACAAATTGAACCCCAGAATCCTCTCATCATTACCCACACAACCCAATTGGAATTTCTCCAATCCAACATACGGATCTTGTGATAGAAGTCGTTCGTTCCGAAATCCGGCGAACTTTCGGCGAGCTCTCCCGGCTACTCCCGACCTCCCCTCGGCCTCAAATTTTTACTGGAGCTTCCTCTAAATGTACCTTACGTCCAGTAAAATCAGATTTTTAATTTGATCGGCGGAGCTCCGCTGGCAACCGTTTCTTTGCCAAGTCCGGCGGGAGGTTCAAAAGGCTCATCCTCTTCCGTCGTAACCCCGAATCAAGTGATTCAAAGTTCTAAATTCATCTAAATTCATCCTCTATCTGCTAGTATTTTTATTATAATTTTTAGTTTCTGTTTGTTTTATTTTATTCATTTCGTGCACCGTTTTATGATAGTCAAGAAATCGCCGGAGCTGTCGTATTGTCATTGAACCTCGTGACTTTGATATCCTCGCTGACCAAGGCAAGTTCCTAGCAAATTTTTGCAAGTTCCCAGCAAATTTTTGCAAGTTTCCTTGAAGCATGTTGATCCATGTTTTGAAATGCTTTGTAGATTTATAAACTTGCAGGCTACGTTGATTAAAAACAAATGTATATATTATGATAGATTGTAGTTAAATACCTTGTTAATATGTATGCTTGTTACATATTAATCCATCTGTCCTTTGGATGCCCTAGAATGATTAATTATAATAAAAATGGCTTGATACTTTGTATAGTATAATAGTAGTGCTTAGTTATGCTGAATACTATTTGTATGTTCAATTGAAGGCTTGTTACTTGAAATTCTAAATGATTGAGTGGAAATATTATTTAAAAAGGGCGGTTGGTGCTGCCAGTTTAGTAAAATAAAAGAAAAGATTTGGTATTTAAAAACTTGAATAGGGTGGAAGGTTGCATGGCGGGTGCAAAATGCACGAGACTCGGGTTTGAGTATGTACCACCCTAGTCACCCTAAGGACCGATCCCTTGTGATTGTCAAACAATGTACAATGAGTCTGTGTCGCAGTTCCGAATGGGGCGGGCCTGGTGAGTAGCTAGTGAAAACTTAATTAAGACATGCCGACGGTGGAGTAGGTGTGGTTGTAGCCACAGAGTCCCTCAGCGCAAGAGGGGGCTTCCATTATGGTTGTAGCCATTTGGCGGTGAAACCTCAGCGGGCGTGACTTAGTTAAGATGTAGCTAGAGAAATGGCCTTGTGATTTTCACTTGGGGTTATATGCCAAAGGAAGTGTATGACCAAAAAGAGTGAAATATCTCTCGTGGGTAAAGCGTGCAAACTCTGCAGAGTAAACAAACTATTCAAATAGCCGTACCCACGGTCAAGGGTGGACAAAGAGCGTTGTCACATGGTAGATTTTTCCCTACTTAGTTTCAAAATAAGATATTTATAAAAAGAAAAGCATGGTTGAAGCCGTGAATGTTTTGATTTGATGAAAGTCTGTGGTTGAAGCCACGAGGAAAAGATTTCAAAAGAAAACCACGGTTGGTGCTGTGGAAAAGGATTCTTAAAATAAAACCATGGCCGATGTTGTGAGTTTGTTTATGTTTTGTTTTTCCACGGTTGGAGCCGTGTCCTAAAAAGTTTAAAACTCTTATTTCTTAAAAGAAAATACCTTTGAAAACTGCTCTTCAAAATTCTAGTATAAAATTTTAAAAATCGTCTTTTGGCAAATTAACCAATTCCTTCCCTTGAATTCAACTACATACTGCATTTCTTTCTGGACTTGTTGAGTATGTTGCATACTCACCCTCGCTTTTCATTGCGGGGCTGCTTATTCCATAAAGCAGATCAGGAGATCAGAGATAGCTATCCAAGAGCCTGCATTCCACCGTTCGACATCTGCGATGAAGGCTTTGAAGAGGAGGATCATCCGGACGTCTAGGATCGCGTTTTCTCCAGTCTATGCCTGTGGTGTTTTGGACTTAACCGTCAAGTTTATTTGCCGCTTTAATGTTTCATTTCAGTATGACCCTCTGAGTCCAACTCTTGTAATAATGGGCCATGTCGGCGAAGACTAATTAAATTTTTATTTATCACATGGTTATGGTCCATCTTGTTATGATCTGTGTGTACTAGCTATTGATCCAGGGACTAGTACAGGTAAACACAGCTGGGGCCCGTGTCCTTTTTATGGGTTCCAAACGGAATGGTATCAGAGCCAAGACCGTAGAACGTGACCTAGTTAGAATGGCCAAGCCTTAAGGATAATTATTTATATAAAAATATATTTACGAACTTCTAAGTTTATTTGCATCTATCTTTTCTATCTTAGCATCTTGCTCTTATCTTATCTTTTATTTGAAATGTATCTTACCTTGTTTCAAAATTTCTTAGATGCCTTGCTATACCTCGTTTCCTGAGGAAGGTGAAGGGAGTAGTTAGTTTCAGTCTTTGTCAGTAGAACCTTGCGGTTGTTTACGCTAGAACGTTGATTAATTCGTGTGATGAACTGTATCATGCTTTATGCGCTTGTGATACAGCCATCTTATCAAAAGCTTTTATTTTATATGAGATTTCAGTTGGTGTTTCTTTCTGTGGTGTTGTCCTTGTCCTGGTGTGGGATGTTGCTTAGTTTCCCTGTTTTCTTAACTTTGTTTGTCCCTCTTTCCTTGTGTTTTTCCCATTCACAATTCCAGATGGTGAACACCCGTAGTAGAGGCCATGGTGATGTTGGGCCGGTAGCGAGGGTATTGGTCACGGCAGAGGTCGTGGGCAAACTCAACACCGCCAACAATCAATCACCGCTTCGGACAAGGGAACCCAAGATAAATTCCTTCCCTGTTGGAGAGCCAACCATCCAACATTCTTGACCATGCATCTTCAAGTACTTCACGGCATAGCCAACAACTTCAATAATCAAGCCCAACCTCACCAGCCGCAATCCAAGTTCGGAGAGTTTATGCGCACAAGACCTTCCACCTTTGCGGGGTCCACTGATCCACTAGTCGCAAATGATTGGATCAAAGAAATGGACCGGAAGCTGACATTAGCTCAGTGTGATGACTATGAAAGCGTCAACTTCGCTGGACATCAACTGCAGGGTAGTGCCGCCGCCTGGTGGGAGAATTTCTGTGCTTCCCATCCAAATGCACCTGCCATTACCTGGGAAGAATTTGTTCAGGCTTTTAGGGATGCTCATATTCCCAAAGAAGTTATGGAAATGAAGAGGCGAGAATTCTATAGGCTCCAACAGGGTAATATGACCATGACTGACTATTTGCATAAGTTCAACCAGTTGGCTCGATATGCTCCAACTGAAGTAGCCAATGAGGCCGACAAAATTTGGAAATTCATGAAAGGGATGGACCCGGAGATCAAGGCTTTACTGGCTTCCAATGATTATGCCACTTTCCAACAACTAGTGAACAAAGCTCGCTCAAGAGGACATCTGTTGTCCAATAAACGAGAATCGTAAGAGAAAGCTAGCAATTCAAGGTCAACATGTAGCCAGTGGGTCTAGGCGAAGGTTTGGATAGTTTCAAGCTAGCAAGTCACCAGTTCAGCAAGTGCAAAGGACCATGATGTCTGTACCTCGTCTGATACAGCAGACACCCCGTCAAAATCCCGTTACTCAACCAGCAAAAACTAATAATACAGCGGATGTGCAGTGCTTCAATTGCTATCAAATGGGACATTATGCAACCAAATGTCCTCAAAGGCGCTCAAACATAGCCCCAGTTCCATTCAACCTGGGATCAGCTTCAGTTCCTACACCAAGTCAGGGTCGTGGTAACCCTCAGACCCCCAGAACCCCAAATCGAGCTGGAAGGAGCCATGTGAACCATATCTCTGCTAAAGAAGCGCATGAAGCTCAGAATGTAGTGATGGGTACGTTTCGTAAACTCAGACTGCTACAATTTTATTTGATTCGTGCATCTCATTCATTCATATCCAAGGGTTTTGTGGAAAGGAACCATTGGGATACAATGAACCTAAAGAACCCTATGATAGTAAAATCCCCGGGAAAAGAAATGATGACTAAAAAGGTATGTCCCAAGCTAGTAATAGAAATTAATGGGGTGAAGTTTCTAGCAAACCTTATCCTATTAGAGTCGAGGAATAGATGTAATACTTGGTATGGATGGTTAACCAAACATGAAGGACAAATTAATTGTGCCAACCATACCATATCTCTTGTCAATAAAGATGGAGCCCAAGTATGCTTCTTATCGACCTTGCCTCAAGGCCAACGGTCTGTTGAATCAATTAAAGGAAATAACATTGGAATCGCACCCAGAGCAAAAGAATATCCGGATGTCTTTCCTGATGACTTGCGAGGCATGCCACCAGATCGAGATATAGAGTTTGATATTAACTTAGTTCCTGGCACAACCCCAATCCATCAGAGACCCTATCGGTTGTCTGCTAACCTATTAATGGAATTAAAGAAGCAAGTTGAAGAATTACAAAAGAAAGGCTTCATTCGCCCTAGTTCATCACCTTGGGGAGCTCCAGTTATTTTGTGAAAAGAAGGATAATACCCTGAGAATGTGTATAGATTATAGATCTTTGAATGAAGTGACAATCAAAAACAAGTACCCATTGCCAAGGATCGATGATCTATTTGACCAACTCAAGGGAGCTTGTGTTTTCTCAAAAATAGATTTAAGATCAGGGTACCATCAGATTAAAATCAAGAAGGAAGATATTCCTAAGACTGCCTTCACCACTCGGTATGGACTTTACGAGTTCACCGTGATGTCCTTCGGATTGACCAATGCACCAACCTATTTTATGCATTTCATGAACAAGGTGTTCATGGAATTTTTGGACAAATTCGTAGTTATCTTCATCGATGATATTCTGATATACTCCAAAGATGAAGGAGAACATGAGAAGCATTTGCGTTTAGTTTTGGAAAAACTCAGGGAACATAAGCTTTATGCCAAGTTCAGCAAATGCGAGTTTTGGATAAAAGAAGTCTCTTTCTTGGGCCATGTTATTTCAGCTGGAGGAGTTGCTGTTGACTCGAGTAAAGTAAAGGATGTACTTGATTGGAAGCAACCAAAATTAGTAACTCAAATTAGAAGTTTTCTTGGCTTGGCTGGATATTATAGAAGATTCATAGAAGATTTTTCCAAAATCGCGAAACCACTTACACAACTATTAAAGAAAGATAAGAAGTTTGAATGGACCCAGTCGTGTGAAGATAGTTTCCAAGTGCTCAAGAAGAAACTAACCTCTACTCCAGTATTGACGTTACCCGATATACAAAAGGACTTTGTGGTTTATTGTGATGCTTCGAAGCAAGGTTTAGGTTGTGTGTTGATGCAAGAAGGTAAAGTGGTGGCCTATGCATCTAGGCAGTTACGCCCTCATGAGGAAAATTACCCTACTCATGATTTGGAGTTAGCGGCTGTGGTACATGCCCTAAAAATTTGGAGGCATTATCTCATCGGGAATCGAACTGAGATATACACTGATCATAAGAGCTTGAAGTATATATTCACTCAACCAGATTTAAATATGAGGCAAAGAAGATGGTTGGAGCTGATAAAGGATTATGATGTTGAAATCCATTATCACCCTGAGAAAGCTAATGTAGTGGCCGATACTCTGAGTAGGAAGCATTATTGTAATAGTCTATTAGTTAGGGAAAGCCAGCCAGCTTTACATGAAGAATTCAAGAGATTGAATTTGGAGATAGTGGAGCAAGGATACATTAATATGATGGAACTGCAACCTACCTTGGAGGACCAAATTCGAGAAGCTCAGAAGGAAGATGCAGAGGTTTTGGAAATTATTGAGAGGATGAAGAAAGAAAAAGCTCCAGGATTTTCAATAGATGAAAAAGGTACCCTATGGTTTGGGAAAAGAATTTTTGTACCCAATAAGAAAGAAATCAAGGAAATAATCTTAAAAGCAGCTCATGAGACCGCCTACTAAATTCATCCAGGAAGTGCCAAAATGTATTTGGATTTGAAAGTATCGTACTGGTGGACTAGTATGAAGAGAGAAATTGCAGAGTTTGTTGCTATGTGCGATATCTGCCAACGGGTGAAAGCTGAGCATCAGAGACCTGCAGGATTGCTACAACCGTTAAAAATTCCCGAATGGAAATGGGAAGAGGTCGGAATGGATTTCATTACTGGATTACCAAGGACTCAATCTGGATATGATTCAATCTGGGTTATAGTTGATCGTCTGACTAAATCTGCTCATTTCATTCCTGTTAAAACCACCTACACCGGAGACAAATTGGCAGAGTTGTACATGACAAAGGTAGTGTGTTTGCATGGAGTACCCAAGAAAATTGTGTTGGATAGAGGTACCGATTCACCTCAAAGTTTTGGCAAAATTGCATAGTTTATTGGTAATCTTCAACGGTATATACGCTAGGGTACCCTCTCCACCGCGATAAAGTGCAGTCCACGTGGCGGCCGAACGTCGAGGCGGGCGATCACGGCCCGTCGGCGGCGTCGGTCCACGTGGCGCCCGGCGAGCAGTGGCGAGCACGCCCGCTTCGCCCAGCGCCCGATCCACGTGGCGGCGAACAATCGGCGGCGATCACGGCCCGCCCGCCAACGCATCGGTCCACGTGGCGCCAATGGCGGTGGCGAAACACGCCGCCGCTTCGCCCGGCGCCCGATCCACGTGGCGGCCGGGCACATCGGCGGCGATCACGGCCCGCCGGCAGCGGCGGTCCACGTGGCGCCCGGCAGCGGTGGGCGAAGCACGCCGCTTCGCCGGCGCCACCCACGTGGCGGCCGAACACCGGCGGCGATCACGCCCGCCGGCGAGCATCGGTCCACGTGGCGCCCGGCGAAGGTGGCGAAACACGCCCTCGCCGCCCGGCGCCCGATCACGTGGCGGGTGGCGGCGATTGGCGACGCCTGCTTTCGCCCGCCGCAAGGCAAAAAGGTGGGCGCCGGTGGCCGCGCCGAAGGCTCCTTCCGCCGCCGTCATCGGTCGAAATGGCGAGCTGCCACAGCGAGCTTATCGGTTGCAAGGGTTTTCGCTTCCAGCCCATTCTCCGCGCCTCTCACCTACATCACGAAGGGGTCCCATCCGTGGATCGGGCAAAACGCACGCGTAGGCATTTAATGAGGCCGAGGAGAGCGGGACAACACGGGAAGGAGCATTAAATGCGTTTAGATCAGCATGATGACCCTCCTTGTACCTACCCCGTTAGCCTGGTCTATATAAGGGCCCTCGGGTGCATGGGGAAGGGGGATCATCGATCGGATCCTGGATCAATCGACCAAGCAATACTAGAAAAGGCTAGCAGAAGGGCTTGTAACTCAAGAACTCTGTACTGGCTCAATATACCCCATAAGAAATTTAGCGGGGCGTAAGGTTATTACCTTCGCACAAGGGGCCTGAACACAGGTAAAACTCTCTTGTTCTTCCTAGTTCATAGGCGCCGAAACCCTCCGCGTGGGAGTTCTCTAGGGTTTTCGCCCTCTCGATTAGCCAGCCGCGAAGACGCCTCCTCACCAACAAAACCCGTCTGTAGATCACGGATCTCTGTGGAATCGCCCGGCAGGCGCGCCCAGTAGGGGCTAGTGGTTGGCTTTTCCGGCCAACCCCCCGGTGAAGTTTCCGGTGTTCTTTTGCTCAGAAGCAAGCCCGCGTATCTGGAGATGGCGGGCTCTCATCGCCAAGATCAAGCGGGGGTGAGTGGTGTTCAGGGCGCCTCCCGGCAGTCTCGCCGGTGGGAGGATCACCTCGACCCGCCCCCGTAGGGTGGCGGCCTCGCTCCCGTGGATCCGGCGGGGCCTCCCGTGCGACGCCGGCTTGCCATGGAGGCGGCCACCCCAGCTCAAAACCTGCACGCTGTCCGTCTCCTCTTGGACCACCCTCCGGTGGAACTTGCAGGAGACTCTCCGGCCACTCCGTGGCTTCGGAGCATCGCCGGTCTCGTGGATGCGGCCCAGCTTCGGGTAGGGCCCCGACGGCGAGGCAGATTAGTGCAGATGAAACTGGCGCATCTTGGCGCACCAGGCGTCCGGCCGCCCGGAAACAAAGGTGGTCGTGGCGGTGGGCGGGGCGAAGGAGAAGCACGGCCGGTCCCGGTCTCTGAGGAACCGTGGGGACCTTAGGTCGCACTGGATGAAAGCCGCGGCTGGCAACGACGACCTTCGCGACGCTTGCGCGCCGCCTGCCTCCGAGGCCGCCACGGAAGCGAGATAGTCTCCGACGGTGAGAGTTTCAAGGCTCTCATTCCGGACGAGGAGGATCACTCCTCGACTCAACGGGAACCAGGCCCAACGCTCCGGGCGGTCTCGGGCCGGCTCGGCTGCAGCGGTTGAGTTCCCTCTGGCGTCGGGTGCGAGCTTTCTCTCGTCGGCTCGCCACGTGGTGTGGCAAGCAATTCGCCCGACATCCATGGAGAAGTACGATGGCACCACCAACCCGGAGGAGTTCTTGCAAATATACACATGCGTGGGTGCGGCGGCGGTGGATCTGAAAAAGTCATGGCCAATTACCTTCCCACGGCCTTGACAGGCTCTGCCCGTTCTTGGTCAAGTTGAACCTCCCAAGTGGGTCTCAGGCACTCGTGGGGAGAGTTGTCGCGACCTCTTTGTCGCCAACTTTCGTGGGTCTCACGCAGCGAGCGTGGAGGATGACCTCCGCATACTGGAGCGGAGAAGGGGAGTCGTTGCGTGACTTCATTGGCGGTTACTCCACCGCCGCAACACGATCCCCATATTTCGGCGCAAATGGTCGTTATCGCCTTCCGGAGGTGTGCGCGACCGCAAGATGAAGGAGAAGATGGCTACCCGCACCATCGCATACCACCTCAGAAGTTTTTCCCTCGCACACAAGTGTCTTGCGCGGCAGCGGAAGCGAGGGCCAGCCGCCTTCCCATGGTGGCCGAGGCAAAGATGAGGCCGGGACCTCGAAGGGTTCCGGCCGTGCAGGCAAGAAGGCGCGGAAGCGCGAGGCAGGAGAGACCAGGCAGGTCTTGGCCGCTGAGCGCGATGATGAAGATCCCGCGCCACAAAAGCGCAACCGCCGGGACCGGCGTGACGATCGCCGTGACCGGCGTGATCACCGCCGCGATCGGCGTGAAGACCGTCGTGACCGGCGTGAAGACCGCCGCGATCGTCGAAACGACCGCCGCGAGCAGAAGGAGGGCGAACTCTACTGCCCTATCCACAGGACCAACACGCACGACCTGGACGGATGTCGGGTCGTAAATAGGATGGTGGAGCAGCGGCTCAAGGAGCGCCGCCCTGATGATGATCGAGACGAAGATCCCGCCCCCTTGGCTTTTCAGCAGGCGGATCACACGGTGGCGTACATCTACGGCGGTTCGTCCACCATTCCCTCCAACACCGCTTATAAGCGGCTGAAAAGGAGGTGTCGCCCACGGCGCCGAGCTCAGGCGGGTCGGACATCGAAATGGTCTGAGCAAGCGATCACCTTCAACAAAGCCGACCACCCCGGTGCACCCTCGACTTAGGGCCTCTCCCGTCGTGGTAGCACCCACGGTCCGAATGTGCTTGGTAGGCGGGCCGATGGATCTGAGGTAGCTCCTCAACCTCTGTCTGCTGCGGCATTCATGGCGCCGCAGATCCCGAGACAGATTTGAAACCTGCCGCTCTTGAGGTAGCCCCAGATGGGCTTGTTCCCTTGGGTCAAGTTTGCCTCCCGTCACTTTCGGGAGAAGGATAACTACCGCGACCGAGATGGTGGACTTTGAGGTCGCCGATTTCGACCTCCCATATAACGCCTTACTTGGCCGACCGGGCGCTGGTCAAGTTCATGGCGGTTACCCACTCGCTTACATGGTGGTGAAGATGCCAAGGCCCGTGACCCCATTGTCCTCACCGTGGATAAGTCGGAGGTCTTGCGCCGCCACAAGCGGGCTTGGGATCTGGCGGGTGCCACTTGCGCTTCGGCCGCACCGACGCCACTTCCTCGAGCCCTCGGGCCGGACCTGCCTCGCCGGTTTCGGCCGGTGAGGTTAAGGTGGTCGCCCTGAGTGGGGGCGAACCCGGAAAGACCGTCAACATTGGCGCCAACCTCAGCGCCAAATAGGAAGACGCGCTCGTCACCTTCCTCCACTCAAACGCAGACGTGTTCGCCTGGCAACCGTCCGACATGACCGGGTCCTCAGGAGGTGATCGAGCACCGATTGGCAACGCCCTGACGGCGCCCGATCCGGCAGAAGGTCCGGCAGGGCCGGAGCGGCAGGATGCCATTCGAGAGGAGGTAGAAACTGCTGGGCGCGGGGATAGTCGAAGTCTCTCATCCCGAGTGGCTTGCCAACCCGTGCTCGCCAAGAAATCCAACGAAGTGGCGATGTGTGTCGATTTCACCGACCTCAACAAAGCTCGCCTGAAGATCCTTATCCCCGCCATGAAGTCGACCCCATCGAGATTCCACTACCGTGTGAATTGTCATGCTTTTTGGATGCGATCGGTACCACCAGATTAGCATGGCGCTTGAAGACTAAGAAAAGATTTTGTAACCCCAACCGTGTATATTTGTTATGTAAGGATGGCTTTTGGTTTAAAAAATACCGGTTCTACTTACCAGAGTGCCATGCACATTACTTTCTGCCCTCAGATAGGGCGCAATCTTGAGGTATACGTTGATGACTTGGTGGTGAAAATCAAAAAGAGTGAAGAAATGATCCAAGACCTAGAGGAAACCTTTGCTAACCTCCGGATGAATTGCCTGAAGCTCAACCCGGAAAAGTGCGTGTTCGGTGTGCCCTCCGGCAAGCTGTTGGGCTTTCTTCGTGTCGGTACCGGCATTGAAGCTAATCGACAAGATATCGCCATCGAGCACATGAAGCCGCCAAGCGACTCAAGCAAGTCCAATGTTTGGCCGACGCCTTTGGCCTCGGGCGGTTCATTGCCCGATTGGAGAGAAAAAGCTCAGCCTCTGCTCAAGTTCGCTGAAAAGACTAATCACTTGAATGGACTGGATGAGGCGCAGAAGGCATTTGAAGATTTGAAGCGGTACCTTCCTCTCCCGGTCCGGTTTCTGCCAGCAGTGAGCCTTTGCTTCAGATCGCCGCCACCCCGAGGTGGTGAGCGCAGATGTTGATCGCGGAGAGGGAAGGCGTTAGAGGCGATCTACTATATCGAAGAAAGTATTGCATGAAGTAGAGACCCGATACCCGCAGTTCAAAAGATGTTGTATGCGGTCCTGGTGGCGCCCGTGAAGTCATGCATTATTTCCAAGGGTGGGAAATTACCGTGGTCACAGACCTACCCTTTATGCGAGATTCTCCTGGCAACCGTGAAGCGAGGGGCGAATTGCTAAATGGTCGAATTGGAGCTGGGGAATTTAACATCAAATTTGTGCCCTTACCGCCATCAAGAGTCAAAAGTTGGCGGAATTAAATCACGAGTGGACTCCGCCACTCCTCGAAGCCGGAAGTGCCTTCCCCTTCCCCGCGTTATTCTTTGATGGGTCTTTCAGCCGAAGGCGCTGGGCCGGGTTGTCCTGGTCTTCGACCGTGACACCCTCCAAGACGTGGTCGCCTCAATTCAAGGCCACTAACAATATTGCCGAGTATGAAGGTTCATCTTTGGCGAGCGTGCGCTTTGCCATTGCTGGGCATTAGGCGCTCCAAGTCAAGGAGACTCCTGCTAGTCATTAATCGCACGTAAGGAGTTCCAATGTTCCGACCCCACCATGGCGGCGTGCAAGGAGGTCCCAAGAATGGAGCGCCATTTTGAAGGTCCGGGGTATATTCATATCCTCGACGCGACAACCACCTTTTGCGGATCGGTTGTCCCACTTGCATCCTCAAGGGCCCTGTTCGGCCGGGTCTTGAAGAAAGACTATCGCGACCGCCCATTGCGACCCACGATCTGTGGGGATGATGGTGTCGTCCGCAGCCCACAGCCGGTGGGGGCCGACGGCAAGGTATGTCATGACCTCCACTTCAGTGGGGAAGGCGGTGCCATCTTGCCACGGCCTCCAATTCAGGGAGGAAGGCAACGGTTCGCCTGGCCCCTGTGTCCGGAGGGAAGATTTAGTGCCGCCGAGGCAAGATGCGGAAAAGCTCGCCCACGGTAGTGCCCGCGAGCACCGAGTGGTCGCCACCCTTGGGCGAGGAGATCGATGGATGGACCCTATCCTCGCCTTCTGCGTGACCAAGTGATCCCCGATGATGCCTCACCGATAAGATTGCACGTGGGCCAAGTGCTATACTCTGTAGGTGGGGACCTATATCGCCAGAGCGTAAACGGAGTTCTCATCAAGTGCATCACTGGGAAGAGGGCACACTGCTCTCGATATCCATGGAGGCATGTCACGGAGCCATATGTCCGCCGAACTCTAGTCGACAAGGCGTTTACAAGGATTTTATTGGCCTACCGCTCTCTAGGATGCTTCTTGAAGGTGAGGACATCGCGAAGCTTGTCGAGTTCTTCGCCAGTAAACCCACCGACCAGCCCAAGCTCGCAAACCATCCCACTCTCACGGCCGTCATGCGGATCCAGGGTCGATATCCCGGCCCGCTTCATGGGCCACGGGGCTTCACCCACCTCTTCGCCGCCATCGACAAGTTCACCAAGTGGGTCGGCGAAGCAAAGGCGGGCCATCACGGCGGCTGCAATGCAAGTTCATGCGGGATCTTCACCCGCTTTGGAGTCGCCAACCGCATCATCACCGACAACGGCACCCAGTTCACCAGCGGCTTTCCTGGAGTTCTGTGAAGAAATGGGCACCAAGGTATGTTTCGCCTCGGTGGCCCATCCCATGAGCAATGGTCAAGCGAACGCGCCAATGCGCTGGTACTGAAGGGCCTCAAGACAAGGGCGTTTGATCGACTCCACAAGCGGGGTGCAAGACCCAGACGGAAGAACTCCGGTATCCGTGGTCGCCGCACCACGCCCACCGCATGGACCGGTGAGACACCCTTCTTCTTGGTGTATGGCGTTCAAGTCGTTTCCTCCGAGTCAGCCGCACGCCATAGCTGCCTCCGCCTTCAATGAGGAAGACCAAGAAGACCTCTCGGAGAAGAGGTAAACCTCTGGAGGAGGTACGGGATCGAACCGCCTTCTTGCCGCCGCGGGTATCAACAAAACCTCAGCGATACCACGCCACCGGGTCTCTGAGAGAACATCGCGAGGTGACCGGTCTTCTTGCGCAGATTGAGACGCATGCCGGGTTACATAAGCTGTCTCCCGGTGGGAGGCCCTTCAAGGTGGTCTCAGATCTCTCTCGGGCGGACGGTTAGCCACTGAGGACGGCGAGGAGCTGGCGAATTCCTACAACATCGAGCTGCTTTGAAAGTTCTATCCTTAAGGGAATTGTAAGTACCTAGCAGCTTGCTCCAGTCAGCCTCGAGGTACATCCCTCTCCTGGCTGGTCGGCATGGCTGCGTCAAGAAGGTCATGTCCAAAAACTATTTGCTTCGCCATTATTGTTCCTCTTCGTTGTACTTTGAGTGGCAATTATGCGCATGTATGTCGCTGGTCCCGTGCGTTTGCTAATTCCTTCGTGAAGTCCATGACGATCCTCGGCGCCTGTGTATACTTAGCTCGGGCGACTAGGGGGCGGGCTAGGTACGGTGCTCAGACGCGGCTCGCACATCTCGGGTTGGCTCCCTGAAGCACCGTTGGTCGTCACCGCGAGCGCCGTCGGCCTAATGCCACCCCCAGAAAACTCGCTGCTTTGGCACACGGCGCCACGGCTCGATTTCTTGGCACTTCACAAGGATTTAGGATCCAAACAGGGCGAGCCAGGACACTTCATCTCGGGACTTAGAATGTCTTGAGCTTACTCTTGCGTATACCTTTCGGATGTTTACTCACCTTTCCAAAGAGTCATCATGACGCTACAGATAAGCATAAAAATGCTAGCATATTTTTCGCGAAGAGACCTGCGTCTTATCGGTCGCCTGATGGCTTGGGTTTGCTCGCCTGCCCCTGTGCCGCTCTGCTGTGATGCTCAACGTGCTACTTTGGCGCCCGATTTCTTGATCGTCGCCTGGCTTCAGGCTGGTCGCCCGGTGATGGCTTGGGGCTGCTCGCCCAGTGCTCGTGTCGCCGCGTGCCGCTGGCGCCCGATTCTTGCTCGCCCGGCGCCATCGGCTGAGGTCGTCGCCCGTTGGCTTGAAATTGCTTTCAAGGTGCTGTGTTGCTTCGCCCAGCGCTCCAAGCTGCTTATCCCGCGGCATATGAAATAAGATAAGCGCTTTATACCGCGTTTTTTGGCCATTTCCTTACGATTATATCCTAAGATGGGTCAAGCTACGCGTGGTTATCGCAAATGTTGGAAACCAACGTCTCCTCATGATAAAAGAAGATGTGCTAAGTGTTAACGTCCGGCGAGACCAAGTCATCGGAGTGTTAGTTAGACACAGCACTCCTACACGGCTCGTACGCCTCGGGTTGGCTCTATGAAGCACCGCTGGTCGTCTCCGTTAAGTGCTGCTGGCCTAAGAGCACTTCCGAGAACTTGTTGTCTCGTCGCGTTACGCCGTAGTACATTTTCGGGCGATCATCAGGGTCTGAGTTCCGAAAGGTTGAAACCTGCGATAGTCTCGCGCAGAAACTCGACGCTAAGGCCTTGCTGTGTCTTGCATTCCTTGTTCGATTTAAGGCCGTTTTAGCCTACATTTTATGGTCCGCGATAATCTATGCTTGCGATCACAAATGGGCACATGAATCCACTTGGCAGGACTTAGAAACGCTACCCTGAATTAGGTGTTTTCAAAAGCGTTTTTGCTAAGTCAAATGACGGCCGTCTAGCAAGCAAACATAGCGAATTCAAGCATGCAAGAATAAGCAAACATATGAATAACGATAAAACATCTAACGTTCATCCAAAAGTTGTCCAAGGTTTTTACGACGCAGTTCACCGATAGAAGCAACAAACAAACGAAGCATGCAGGTAATTTTAACCAAGAAATGTTCAAAGTTTATCGGTGCACAGTAATGTATAAAAGTCAAGTGAAGATAAAACAAAAGAGCAACACGGTAGCTCTGGGCATCGACGCCGGTCGCCAAAGTCAAGCTAAATGCGTCGCCCTCGCCTTCCGCCGCGATGGGGTGGAGACGTCCATGATCGGCCGGTCCACTTGCGGCAGATCCGGCCATGTGTTACGTAATTGCAGCACAGCGCCTCCGCACAGGCAACATCTCTCGGCGTCATTTGTCACCACCGCCATTGGATCGAAGGCGGCGCGGTGGCGCGGCTGAAAATGGTGGGTCGCGGTCATGATCGCGATCTCCGTCCTTCTCTGGCGGAAGCGGCGGCGAGGCGGGCTGCACTGGCGCCTCGGCGGCTGGTTGGTCGCGTGGGCGAATCTGCAGCTGGAGTCCTCCGATGGCGTGTTCGGCGCCACCCCGAGCAGGGTTCGAGCACCTCTTGGTGCGCCTGGAATGCCTTCTTGAGCATAGACGGATAGGTTGCGCCGCAGCGAAGGACTCAACTCCGAGGTCTTGGCTGCCAGTCTCGGCCTCTCGCCTGCTCTTCTCCCTCTCTGCCACGCTTTATGGCGTCGATCGGTCCGCCTCAAGACTGATCCGCCTCCGCGCGTCGCCCTCCTCGCTCGCATGCCAAGAGCTCACCTCTCACCGACACTCGTGGTTTTGGTAGTCTCGGCTCAGGTTCTGGCGGCTTGGACGAGGTGTCGCGAATCGCTCAAGATCGCCGAGCCGTGAAGATCTCGACGTGGCGTGGCGGGGAATGGCGGCGTGGGAGGCTTGGAGCCCGGAGGCGCTGCCTCGGGGTTGGCCTCGGTTCCCCAGCAATGGCCGTGCCGGCTGGCGCTTCCTCGCTTCTTCGGTGGGTCTTTGGGGCGCCATTAGCGACTGGAGGCCGCCCTGGCGGCACCCTCAAGCGAACGCCCGTCGCCGAAGGCCGACCACCATGGTGAATGGTGGCACAGGGTCCCACAATGGAGGTGTTGGCGCCCATGACGCGGCCTTGGGGAGCCGGGAGATAATACGAGCCGGGCGCCGCGGAGGCGGTGGCACCAGAGGCGAAGTCGAGGCGGGCGGTTTGCATTGCCGCCTCGGCGAAGACGCCGCCGCAGCAGGCCGGGCGGCGGAGAAGTTTGTTCCGCGGGTCTGCCTCTTAGGGTCCGGAGCCCGTGACATCCGGCAATCGTCGCTTGCATGGCGTCTTGCCGCCGCCGCAGTACGCCCTCGATCACCGCCGCGCTGCGGCGTGTTCATGGCCGCCCTGTGGAGTCCATTTATGGAGCCGCCGACGTGTTCAGGCGCTCAACAGACGGCAGATCGGCCGCGCCGAGCAGCGCGAGAACGATGAATCGCCCACGGATAGCGGCATCAAGACGGAGAGCCATCGACGATGACTATATCCTCCGTGTTTCCCACGCCGCGAAGGCAAAGGAAATTGGCCGGTTGGTAGGGAGCCAGTGAAAGAACATGTGCGCAGAAAAAAACTAAGAAAGAATGAAGACTTACGCCGCCACGCGTCGCGATATATCATCGCCACCCGAGTAATCATGGCGTTGGCGGCGGCGCAAGCAAAGGGTCGATTCTCCAGATGCGAAGTCTCGTGCCACCATCGCTCCGGAGATCCGCGACCCGCATCTGTTGATGCGGGCCGCCATGGCAAGATTTCCGCCGTCTCTCGACCCGCGACCTCCGCTGGAAGGCGGCGCCATGCCCCTGGCACCCCCAAGGCGTCGACCCATTGTCAGTCATTAACGACAAGGCCGGCCGCGCCATGTCTTCCAATTGGATTTGGGTTGGAAGGCGATGTAGTGGGAGGCCATCCCGTCTCGAAGACGAAAGTAGCAACTCCCCACTACCTCATTGTCGGTGGAGGTGTGACAAAGGAAGAAGTAGCGGAAGAGAGGAAGGTTCGGCATCACCCCCATGAACATTTCACAGAGGTATGCGAAGATGGCAAGGAGGATGATAGAGTTGGGGGTGAGATGAAGATGGTGGATTTCATAGAAATGGAGTATGGTGAGGAAAAATCGAGAAAAGGGCGGACCAAACCCGCCATCGCGCCATAAAGTGTGTATGACGATCTCGCTTGAAAGGCACTGGCGTATGTCCCCGCCCGAAGCGAAGGTGCCCTCGGCGCTATGATGGCTATTCTCTTCACCGCGAGAGTATCCGCGGTCGGCGAGAATGGCCGCGCCATGGAATCAAAGAAGACGAGGGGCTCTGGGAAAAAGAGGTGAAGGAACAAGAAGGCAAAGTGTGCAAAAGGGCAGAAGGCGTGAACCGCTTGATATAGATGCATCTATATATGCGTCCCCCACGCCGACGGTTCGCGAAGAGACAGAGTTATGCGCCGTTTCGGGTCCCGAGGGAAAACCGCAGGATACGCGCAGAACCGGCGGTCAGATCCTCATGAGTGGTGGCCTGCCCAAGAGCGCGCTAAGCATTAAGTGCATTAAATGAAGGTTCTAAAAGGAGTCTTAGGCTCGCGCTTAGGGCAGGCCCGGCTATCACAACAGATATACGCTAGGGTACCCTCTCCACCAAGATAAAGTGCAGTCCACGGGCGGCCGGGCAATCGGCGGCGATCACGCTCACGGCCAGCGGTCGGTCCACGTGGCGCCCGGCGAGCAGGTGGGCGAAGCACGCCCGCCGCCGGCCACCCATCGTGGCGGTCGGGCACCTGACGGGCGATCACGACCCAATGCCGTCGGCGTCCACGTGCGCGCCGGCAGCGGTGGGCGAGCACGCCCTACTCGCGGGGCGCCCGATCCACGTGGCGGGTGGCGAGCAAGGCGAGGACGCCCGCCGCCCGCCGCAAGGCAAAAAGGTGGGCGACGGTGGTTTCGCCAAGGCTCCTTCCGCCGCATCACCGGTCGAATGGCGTTCACCCACAAGAGTTTATCGCTGCAAGGGTTTTTGCAACCAGCCCATTCTCCGACGCCTCACCTACATCCACGAAGGGTCCCATCCGCTGGACCGCAAAGGCACGCGTAGGCATTTAATGAGGCCGAGGAACGGACAACACGGAAGGAGCATTAAATGCTAGATCAGCATGATGACCCTCCTTGTACCTACCCCGTTAGCTTGGTCTATATAAGGGCCCTCGGTGCATGGGGAAGGGGGATCATCGATCGGATCCTGGATCAATCGACCAAGCAATACTAGAAAAGGCTAGCAGAAGGGCTTGTAACTCAAGAACTCAGACCGCTCAATATACCCCATAAGAAATTTAGCAGGACGTAAGGTTATTACCCTTCGCACAAGGGGGCCTGAACCTGGGTAAAACTCTCTTGTTCTTCCTAGTTCATAGGCGCCGAAACCCTCCGCGTGGGAGTTCTCTAGGGTTTTCGCCCTCTCGATTAGCCAGCCGCGAAGACGCCCTCCTACCGAACAAAACCCGGTCTGTAGATCACGGGCCTGTCAGGTGGAATACGCCGACAGGTACAAATCTTAACTTCAGCACAGCATACCATCCACAAACAAACGGCCAGACCGAAAGGGTAAATCAGATTTTAGAAGATATGCTCAGATCCTGCGCTTTGACAAACAAGACAAGTTGGGATAAGAGTTTGCCATATGCAGAGTTTTCATATAACAATGGGTATCACTCAAGTATTCAGATGTCACCTTTCGAGGCATTATATGGACGCAAGTGTCGAACACCACTTTATTGGAAGGAAATTGGAGAAGGAAAAGTGTTTGGACCAGATGTACTCAAGGAGGCAGAAGAACAAGTGAGGTGGATCCAACAAAAATTAAAAGCTGCTCAAAGCCGACAGAAAAGCTACGCTGATAACCGACGTCGGAACCTGAAATTTGCCGAGGGTGACTTTGGGTATCTGAAAGTTTCACCAATGAAAGTAATCAAACGATTTCGGGTTAGTGGAAAGCTTGCACCTAGATATATTGGACCGTTCAAAGTTTTGGCCAGAAGAGGCGAGGTGGCGTATCAATTAGAATTACCACCACAGCTAGCTGACGTGCACGACGTATTTCACGTGTCTCAGTTGAAGAAGTGTCTCGTAATTACGTAAGAACAGATGTCTTTTGAGAAATTAGATTTAAAAGAAGACCCGTCAGATCCGTAATATCCAACAAAATCTTGGATGAAGCGGACGTCGAACCGTGGCCAAGTAATCAAGTTTTGCAAGGTGCAATGGAGCAACCATACCGAGAAGGAAGCAACTCGGGAGCGAGAAGAGGATCTCAGAGCAGAGTTTCCCGATCTTTTTCCTTCTCCGTCCGAATCTCGGGGTCGAGATTCTCTCTAAGGGGGTAGGTTTGTAACATCCCCAATTTTGGTCTTTCGCCTAAATTTAATATAAAATTAATTAATTTTAAAGTTTGGTTTTTCCTCGGTGTTCTAATTAACCTGGCATCCATATCCTCCTAAAAATTAAAGTTCAATCCTTTATCATCCGCAAAGTCAGAATTCCCAATTTTGGTCCTTAATTAAAATTTCATCCAAGTTCGAAAACACTCTAAAAATCTCAAAATTCATGGGATTAGGTTCCAAATATTCTAAAATGATTTTGGGAATTTTTCCAAGATTTATAGAATCCCTCTGGTATTTTATCTCTCGCGCCATTTCATCAAATTCATTTTATTAGTCCCAGAATTATCTAAATTCCAAAATTCATCCAAAATCTATGAAACCAATTTTATAGGGTTCCATTTATTCCCTAGTAGCTTTAGGAATTTTTCTGCGATTTTTAGACACTTTTTGTTATTTTATCTTGCGCCATTGAATCTATACTATTCAAATCCTAACTAATGGGAGAATGCCACGTGTCGAATACTATTCATCTTCCTCATGCAAACTTCAGTACAGAGAACTGTTCTCCCGTGCTTGGCTTTTAAACTTCCAACTATCATAACTTCTTCATTAGTGCACCAAATCAAGTGATTCCGGTTGCGTTTGGAAGGTGTGATCGCAAGGAATTCATTCCCGGCCTTCTCCCTTCCCGAAACGTCTCAGAACTGCCGCAATAAGCATTCAAATCAAAATTATTGTTTCTTTGATTGCGCGGCCGTTTCTCCGTCTTTTCGAGTGCCACCACCTCCTATAAGAGCGTCCTAGCATCCTCTACCCGGTGCTCATTTCCTCTCTCAGTATCTCCACTTCAATCTTTCGGGAGCTCGAAGAAAACCGATGTCGGGCGTCCTCCGTTGACATCGCCACGGCAACTTTTGATCCAGTGAGGCGATTGCAATTCCGTTCGCGTCACGGTGTGCACATCGTCGCCACAATTAAAAGCCCTGAACCAAACTCACATTTCGTTGCAGGACGGCGGCGAATTTCGCGGTCAAAGTTTCCGATTGGAGCTCCGTTCGTCGACGATTTCTCTCACTCCGGTGATCTCCTACGAAATCCGGCATCACTGTTAGGTTCGTGTTGTTGCGTTCTACGTGATGCTCACTTCCTCTTTGCTATTACATGTTCCGAAATTTTTTTTATTCGTTTGGCCACCGTGCGCGTCTCATTTCCGACCATAACTCTGGCGAGCATTTTCTGGCGATCCGCTGGTCCGATCATTAGACAAAATGAACCCCAGAATCCTCTCATCATTACCCACACAACCCAATTGGAATTTCTCCAATCCAACATACGGATCTTATGATAGAAGTCGTTCTTTCCGAAATCTGGTGAACTTTCGGCGAGCTCTCCCGGCTACTCCCGACCTCCGCTCGGCCTCAAATTTTTACTGGAGTTTCCTCTAAATGTCCCTTACATTCAGTAAAATCAGATTTTTAATTTGATTGGCGAAGCTCCGCTGGTAACCGTTTCTTCGCCAAGTCCGGCGGGAGGTTCAAAAGGCTCATCCTCTTCCGTCGTTACCCCGAATCAAGTGATTCAAAGTTCTAAATTCATCTAAATTCATCCTCTATCTGCCAGTATTTTTATTATAATTTTTAGTTTCTGTTTATTTTATTTTATTCATTTCGGTACCGCTTTTGCCAGAGTCAAGAAATCACGGAGCTGCCGAGTACTTGTCGCTGAACCTCAGGACTTTGATATCCTCGCTGACCAAGGCAAGTTCCTAGCAAATTTTTGCAAGTTCCCAGCAAATTTTTGCAAGTTTCCTTGAAGCATGTTGATCCATGTTTTGAAATACTTTGTAGATTTATAAACTTGCATGCTATGTTGATTAAAAACAAATGTATATATTATCATAGATTGTAGTTAAATACCTTGTTAATATGTATGCTTGTTACATATTAATCCATCTATCCTTTGGATGCCCTAGAATGATTAATTATAATAAAATGGCTTGATACTTTGTATAGTATAATAGTAGTGCTTAGTTATGTGAATACTATTTGTATGTTCAATTGAAGGCTTGTTACTTGAAATTCTAAATGATTGAGTGGAAATATTATTTAAAAAGGAAGTGTTGGTGCTGCCAGTTTAGTAAAATAAAAGAAAAGATTTGGTATTTAAAAACTTGAATAGGGTGGAAGGTTGCATGGGCATAGTAATGCACGAGACTCGGGTTTGAGTATGTACCACCTAGTCACCCTAAGGACCGATCCCTTGTGATTGTCAAACAATGTACAAATAAGGCGGTCATGGTTCCGAATGGGACGGGCCTGGCCGAGTAGCTAGTGAAAACTTAATTAAGACATGCCAGACGGTGGAGTAGGTGTGGTTGTAGCCACAGGAGTCCTACAGGCGCAAGAGGGGGCTTCTATTATGGTTGTAACCATTTGGCGGTGAAACCTCAGCGGGCGTGACTTAGTTAAGATGTAGCTAGAGAAATGGCCTTGTGATTTTCACTTGGGGTTATATGTCAAAGGAAGTGTATGACCAAAAAGAGTGAAATATCTCTCGCGGGTAAAGCGTGCAAACTCTGTAGAGTAAACAAACTATTCGAATAGCCGTACCCACGATCAAGGGTGGACAAAGAGCGTTGTCACATGGTAGATTTTTCCCTACTTAGTTTCAAAATAAGATATTTATAAAAAGAAAAGCACGGTTGGAGCCGTGAATGTTTTGATTTGATGAAAGTCCGGTTGAAGCCACGAGGAAAAGATTTCAAAAGAAACCACGGTTGGTCTGTGGAAAAGGATTCTAAAATAAAACCATGGCCGATGTCGTGAGTTAGTTTATGTTTTGTTTTTCCACTGTTGGAGCCGTGTCCTAAAAAGTTTAAAACTCTTATTTCTTAAAAGAAAATACCTTTGAAAACTGCTCTTCAAAATTCTAGTATAAAATTTTAAAATTGGCTTTTGACAAATTAACCAATTCCTTCCTTGAATTCAACTACATATCGCATTTCTTTCTCGACTTGTTGAGTATGTTGCATACTCACTCGCTTTTCATTCTTGGGTCATTATTCCATAAAGCGATCAGAGATCGAGATAGCTATCCAAGAGCCCTCGATTCCCCATTCGACATCTGCGATGAAGGCTTTGAAGAGGAGGATCATCCGAACGCCTAGGATCGCGTTTTTCCATCTATGCTGTGTGGTGTTTTGGACTTCGCTTCACAAGTTTATTTGCCGGTTTAATGTTTCATTCAGTATGACCCATGGGTCCAACTCTTGTAATAATGGGCCATGTCGGCCAAGACTCGAATTAAATTTTTATTTATCGCATGGTTATGGTCCATATTGTTATGATCTGTGTGTACTAGCTATTGATCCGAGGACTAGTACAGTAAACACAACTGGGCCAGATCCTTTTATGGGTTCGATAGTACATCAGCATCGAAGAAGACTCCAAGGCATACCGTCTCTATGATCCACACCGCGGTAAGCTCCATGTAAGTAGAGACGTAAAGTTTGAAGAAAACATCAAGTGGAATTGGGATGCAGGTGATGATTCCATAGGTAGGGGTGAAAACGGGTCGGATACGGTTGGGTAGTAGGTTATCCCGTATCCTACCCTAATTATTTTTTTCGGATACGGATACGGATACGGGTAGTGGAAAATCGGGTAGGATATGGATACGGATACCGGGTATTTACGAACGGGTAGAAAACGGATACGGATATTATACGGACGGATACAATACGGATAATGGGTACTTAGTCGGATAGTACGCAAACTACCTAGAATCAAAGCACATATATAAAACTGCATATATTTATATAATATATATGAAGCAAAATGAAGCATCTGTTTATATATCAATGATGATGATTTTATAGGAAAAACTGAGACTTAATAGCATACCTTGATCTGCTTCACAAAAGGAACAGGGATGATAAATTCACCTACATCCTAATCACCAATTGATCTTGATAGGCATAAACCATATAATCCGTGCACGTATTCAAATTCAAGCACCGAGAACTACTGATTCAAATTCAAGCCACCATGTTGAAAACAGACGTCGACATCAGTTAATTCAGAAAGTTTGGGCCTTTGATGCATGCACACACGTTCATCCCAAAAACATATGATGCTTTGACTTAGAAGCACTGAAGTAGCTACAATACACATTTTTTGGGTGATGATTAAACAGCTAAATTAACTCTGATCGACCAACTGATGGTCTGATTTGGCCATATCAAATTAAGTTGTTTTTACTATAGTACAACTGATGCCCTCTGCCCCTGCCCTACTCGTCTGAAAAAGAAAACGCAGCCGTCATGAGGAAGGCCTTAATCGTGATTGGTTCAAGTGAAGGGGTAGTCAGATCAGAGCCATTAGGCAGAACGTAAGGTACTACTGCTAATGATGATCATTATCAAATGATAAATTCCCTTGAGCTTATGATCATTTGTCTTTAGCTAAGTATGATGAGCACATGCGCATGATGAGCATAGGCCAGATCACTAGATCAGTGGGCTCTGGGCTGGCGACATTGCTCGTGTCGTGGGCTGCTCTGGTATGGCCTGTGGGCTTCTGATATCAGCCTAGCCCGGGTACCCGAACCCCGGGTACCCGTATCCGACCCGAGACCCTCGGGTATTTGCCGGGTAGTACTCGCTCCGAATCCGACCCGAATCCGACGCTCAGCTATCTGGGTACTATCCGTATCCGACACGAGAAAAAATTACCCGTATCCGTATCCGAAAAAACGGGTAAAAACACTACCCGTATCCGATACCCGACGGGTAATACCCGACCCGTTTTCACCCCTATCCATAGGTGGATCTGAGTACGTCGTCGAGGACACTGTCTTCATCGAGCTCAAGTTGTCCTGTAACAGATCGGAGTCAGGCAAGTTGCCACCAATGCCATCAAGCCCGCCTACACCTGCACCGACTTAGCATCAAGGCAGATTGCCTATGCCTGCGCTACCCAAGCCTGTTACCAAGGCACGCGCGTGCAAGAGCTGGCCATGGCACTCCTGCAGCAGGTGTTGGCCACAAAAATTCCCTACAACCAAAGCCGATTGTGGGTGCTCCAGATGCAAGTCGTGGTCTCAGCAACCCCGCACTAGGCACTGTAACGACTACTGAGACTCTTCGTTTAGCACAAGATACTACAGAAGTTTCCCCACTTACTAGTCCAGATGGAGCCCTGGTCAAGTATAGCAGTATCCGTGAAATTATGTAAAGGACGCAGCGGGTTGAGCTGGTTGACGAAAATCTTGAAGAGGACCTACTCCTAGCCGAGTTTGATGAGCCCTCAAGCTACAAGGAAGCCGTAGGTCAGGAGCCATGGGAGATGGCAATGCAGAAGGATATAGCGTCCATAGAGAGAAACTCTATGTGGATCCTCACGCACCTGCTGGCTGGACAATGACCCATTGGCCTGAAGTGGATCTACAAGCTGAAGAAAGACTCAGAAGGCAATGTGGTGAAGCACAAAGCAAGATTGGTGGCCAAAGGGTTTGTGCAACGCCTTGGAATTGATTTTGATGAAGTATTCACACCGTTAGCAAGATTTGATATAGTGTGATTCATCCTAGCTATAGCTGCAAATAGATATTGGAAGGTGCAACACCTTGATGTCAAATCAGTGTTCCTACATGGTGATCGCGAGGAGGAAGTATATGTATCCCAACCAGAGGGTTTCGTCGTTAAATGGAAGGAGCACTACGTGTATAAACTGAGCAAGGCATTGTATGGGCTATGGCAAGCACCTCGGGCATGGAATACCAAGCTAGATAGGAGTTTGAGGCAGCTTGGCTTTACTAGATGTGCACAGGAGCAAGTTGTGTACTAAAGAGGTCATGGTTCTTCCTACATCATTGTTGGAGTATTTGTTGATGATCGTCTAGTCATAGGAGGAGATTTAAAAGAAATCAACAAATTTAAGAATCAGATGATGAAGGAGTTTGAGATGAGTGACCTTGGATTGCTCACCTACTACCTCGGCATTGAGGTGGATCAGGGTGATCAATATGTGACTTTGAAGCAAACAGCATATGCTGGTAAGGTACTTGCACAGTTTGGTATGGCGGAGTGCAACTCTACAAAGCTACCGATGGAGCACAAGACACCTCTCCACAAGGACGCAGGGGGAGAACCTGTAGACAGCATGAAGTATCATCGTATCATTAGATGTCTAAGGTATTTGCTGCATACTAGACCTGACCTCTCGTACTCAGTTGGGGTTGCAACACTACTACAGAACTGGCATTTAGTACCGGTTGACAACGGCCTTTAGTACCGGTTTTTGAACCGGTACAAGCCATCCGGGACTGATGCTCAAAGACATCAATCCCGGTTCCCTCACCCGGTACTGATAGAGTATCAGTACCGGTTCGATATCACACGTGGCAACGCATTGTGAGCCCCTAGAGCCCTTCTCAGTACCGGTTTGAGAAACAAACCGGTACTAATGAGGCCCTAATCAGTACTGGTTAGTGTCTCCAACCGGTACTGATGTGCTGTATATATAATATATATATTATATATATGTGTGTGTCCAGTGGCTATTATATATGTGTGTGTTAAATCACAACTAATTAAAACACATATAATCAATCATGCACTTTGCTTGATAATTGAATCGATCACTGAACATTCATTAACAAATTTAATTACATCTAATGTATTAAAATATGTACACATATTTGTTCTTCTGCTCGTCTAATGTATTACAATATATATGTACACAACTTTAGTATTTCTTTTCCTTCTGTTCATCGGGATCTTTTACGCACATCGCTCTTGCTAGCCGTAGATGTCGACATTTCACCGGTCCTTATCGAAGGGCCCCACCTGTTTGTATATGGTTCGTGAAACTCGCCTTTTGAATTTACGACCTCATCGCAAATAAAACCGACGAGTTGTTCTTGGAGAGACCTACTACTTTGCGTATGAAGGCGGTAAAGCAAATTTTGCGGTTTCTAAAGGGCACCCTGCACCACAGTCTGAGTATTACGAAAGGAGGCGGAGAGAAGAAAATCACTGGATTCACAGATAGTGATCTAGCTGGTGATATGGATGATTGCAAAAGCACGGGCGGCATGGCTTTCTACGTGAATGAAAGCCTTGTGTCATGGAATTCTCAGAAGCAGAAGACAGTGGCACTTTTATCGTGTGAGGCCGAGTTTATGGCAGCAATAGCCGCAGCATGTCAAGCCTTGTGGCTTAAGAGGTTTATTAGGAGAATTATACTGGTCAGGATCTAAAACTAGTTATTTGTTCACAACAGATCAGCTTTGGCCTTGATGAAGAATCCAGTGTTCGACGGGTGGAGCAAAGACATTGATATGAAGTTTCATTTCATCCATAAATGTGTTGAGGACGGCCAGATCAAAGTTCAATTCGTGAGTACTGAAGAACAGCGTGCTGATGTACTGACAAATGAAACATTTACTCGGTGTGCGTGATCATGAGCAATACCAAGATTAAGGGGGAGTCTGTTAGAGTTAATCTTGTTATTTGCTATCTATGGAATTATGTGTCACGGGTTTCAAGTTATTTATCTATAGTAGGTCAAGATATCTATCTATAGTATACTGATTTATCTTTAGTATGGTTATTGAAGGGATTTGTTTCCAACGGCGGTTGTGCTGGCCGGCTAGTCGGGTATAAGTAGCAGGGTGTGTAGGATCGAGCGTACCAAGAGGGGGGTGAATTGGTACAAACTAACACCTAAAACTAATTTTTTCGTGTTTTTATTAATTCTAGAAATTAACAAAATAATGACTAAATTGAGCAAATCAATCTAAAATAATTGATCTAATACTATGGAAGAGAAACTAGATTAAACATTCATACTAGAAAGCAATTATATGTAAACATGAATTATTAGATCAGAATCTATACTCACTGATTTTCATTAAAAAACACATATATAGATCTCGTTACATGAAAGCACCAACCTCAAATAATCTCTGAAGTTTTTCTCTAAATTTTCTTCTCCTTTTCTTCAATTTCTTCTGCCTTTTCTTTCCCTGTTATCTTGCGCTTGCACGATCACCGCTGCTCTGTAGCCTCGCAGATCCAACGCAACGCCGCGAGTGACTACAGCACCAATATTTACTGTAGCACAGCTTGTTACTGTAGCACCAAATTTTCTTATGCCTGGACGTCCGCCGTCTCGAAGTCTTTTCCTTTTTTTCTTTTGCGGCTGCTCTCTGTTTCTTCTTTTCTATCCCCTCACCAGGAGGTCTCGTCTCTATATCTTTTATACTCCTTCAATCCTAAATTACATATATACATGCAAATACACTAGGCCTAATAACACATGGCCTAATACATACACACACCAAAACTCACACATATGCACGCGTACGGCCTACCTACCGCACTCGCGTAATTAACTCGCTTACACGACCCGCTGACCGTCACATTCACGCCATCCGCTCACAGAGACCTCACGGATCCCGACTCGAGCACCACCCGAGACTTTCGCGTGCTTCGCCTCGCACTGCGCGATTTGGCGTGCCACACTGCACCTCAGAACCTCGCTGCGCTGCGCCTACACCTCTGCAACCTTCACGTGTACTTCTCAGACTACGGCACACCTGCGAGTATTCTCTCCAACCTCACAGTACATCCGCGCCCGTCGCATTTACGCTGCAACGTGCATCTCGCGTCTCAAGCAGCACTTCACTTGCTCTGCACAGATCTCTCTGTCACAAATAAAACAAAACTTTGCAGTATTTTGTTTCATAACAAATATTGTTGTCACATAAATTATCTCACTTATATTAAATTGTTGTCAAATTGATCATCACAATATAAATTTCGCAAATAGAATTAACAATCTCCCCTTGATGAGTGAGTTGACAACGCACAAATAATCCATAATTTTTATCAACAATCTTCCCCTTGATTTTCATTCAATAACTCCCCCTTAATAATCTCAGTTTTTCTCCCCCTTTGGGAAAACACACATCAAGGATTAATGAACAATGCTATTGGAGTAATAGAAAATTGAAATAAATCCATACATTCAGAATATATCATGAGCAATCGAGTTAAATAAAAAATACAAAAATCCATTTAACATCTACTCTCATAGTAAGTAGTAGAAAGAAACATTTAAACATCTTGAAACCTTCCACTAGAACATACCTCGTTTCAACTCACAAATCAAAGTAATCATTTCATTCATACATAAGCAAATGTCAGGACTATATAATAATTTTTTGTGTAGCATAAGCAAGAACCTTTCTTCAAGATTTTAGAAGGCTATACATAATCATTTTACTCCACCCAGTCACTCACACCACAGGTATTTGTCTAGTATGCTCATAACATTTGTTCATTTTGTACCACTTTGAGGTACATTTTTTCGCATCCACTTTGAGGAAGCTTTTTTCCTTTTTTTTTGAATATGACTACCCTGTATTAAAAAGTAATGGAAGTAACTTACATTTAGCATAACCCACTAAATCTTGAGTACTAGAGAACACTCATGATATCATTAAATGTGATTTTAGCAAGTCTTCAATACTGCTCAATAAAGAATAAAAATGCCCAACATTGAATAAGTAAGGAACTTGATCATAAACCAATGGGGACTAGACAATCTAAAGTAACTTTCTACATACCACTATCAAGAACAGGTGTCGACAGATATTTACATATAAATAGATTTTTAAAAGATATTTCTCACAATATTTCTAAATAAATGTATCTATTTCAACACAAGTGAATATGCTCCCCCTCAATTGTTGCATATACATCGCATTATTTGAATGAATGATACACAATTCTCCTTATAATCTTGTAAGCTCAAAAAAATGCCAAAGGTTTAGTGAAGGTGTCTTTTTTTTATAAACAATTGCAATATAACTTTTCTTCACATGATCTTGAATCAAATGATATCATATATCAAATTTATCACAAACAAAATCAGCATAAGAATAACTAATAAGTTGTAAATGAGAGTCATGTGAGTATCATAGGCCAAAAGCACGTGTACCTTATTGAATTCATGATTCTCCATTCACATTTGAATCAAGTTCAAAATTTGTTGTTTGTGTAGGCTCATCATCTCTTTTTGTCATCTACAAACCTGCACTTTGCAAAACAGTTCTAGCATAGGGACTAGACTCATCAAAAGCAATATCATATGATCCCTCGAGTCAGTTAGTCTCAACATTAAACATATTATCACCATCTTTCACAATTTCTAGACTTGGAAACAATTTTTAATCTTGGGTCATGTGTCATGAACAATCCAAATCAATTAACCACCAGTTTCCAAGTCATTTATCTTTATTCTAAAATGGGAGAAAATGTTTAGGTACCCACACTTTTGATACCTTGCTGTTTTTTATTATTATTTTTTGAATCCATGTTGATTTTGCACTAAATGACTCAACTGGGCTTCTTGTTCGATAGGCACTATATAAATCTGTGACATCCAAAGTTACTTGCTGTTTTTGAGGAGTTTTCAGATCAAAATAAACATTTTTCTTTGCTGGAAATTAATTTTATTAGCCTCAAAACAATGTGTAGGATGCGCAAAACAATTTCTAGCAATATGACCATTCCTACCACAACTGTAGCACTTCACATTATGAAAATTGTTCCAAAATTTTAGACCTAAATTAGCATAGCAATTGATCTTAATATGTCCAAGTTTTCCACAATTAATACATTTTTTCACAATTTTATTTTGAATCTTTTTCATACAAATGCCACTTTGAAAGTCATGCGTTTTTGGAATAACCTTTGACGTGTTTGGTTGTGAGATAGAATTTTTATCGAAGCCTAACCCTTCGTTCTTAAATAAACATTTTGATGTATCAAGAATTAAGTTCAAATTTTTCTCACCATTTGTCATTTTTTCCAAAGTCATTTTCAAGTAACTATTTTCTTTAGCAAGATCAGGACTTCTATTGCATAAAAATGTGTAAGGGCGCTTTTCAAGTTTAATTAATTTTCTCCTAATTCCAGCAAGTTCCTCACAAGAAAATTCTTTTGCTAACTTATTTACATCATTTTCTAAATTTGAGCAATTTTTTACCAAAGAATTTTTTAAGGAATCTACCTCTTTTTGCAAAATAGGACAATTGTCACATGTTGAAGAACTAGATTTCAGCAATGCATTCTCACTTCTATAAAATTCACATGACTCACAAGAAGCATTCTCAAGATCAAAAATCTTATTTTTCAAAATTTCACATGATTTACAAGGAATATCAATTTTCTTTTTCAATTCTACACAAGAGTCACAATTATCATCTTTTTTACTAGCGGAAGAAAGAAGCACATCATATTCCAATTTTAATGCTTTATACTTCTTGATCAATGCTTTTGAAATTCCTTCTTGTGCACAAAAAGCTTCAAAAATTTCAGACTTTGTTACCTCACTGTCGTTGTCAATATCCTCATCATCGTCGTCCTCATCCTCATCGTCCATGTTCCTCCCCATGAGGCATAGATCAGCAATATCATTATCATCCTTTCCAAGACAAGCCAATGGATCATCCTCATCACTATCACTTGAGAGATCAAGCTCCTCCGCCATCTTCAATAATGTCTTATGAAGTATATGCTTCATCTTCTTACCTGAAAGTTTACTTTTGCGAAAAGAGCTAGTCTTCTTGTTAGCAAGCTTGGGATAATCACTTTTATAATGACCAAATTCATCACACTCAAATCATTGTATTGCACTAAGATCACTTCTTCCTTTTCAAAAACTTTTTTCATTATTCTTTGAAAATTTTGTTCTTAAGGTTTTGTTTACTCTTTTAGACAGAAGTGAGAGCTCATCAAAATCCATATCATCAATGTCTTTTTCTTTTTCAACAGTAGCTAAAGCAATGGAAGAATCATTAGACAGAACATTATTAAATTGACCCATACTCATCTCATATGTCATCAATGAACCAATTAAAGAATCTAGTTTCAATGCGCTCAATTCGTTAGACTCATTTATTGCAGTCACTTTAACATGCCAAATTTTTTGATCTAGAGACCTAAACAATTTTCTACATTGATCTTCTTGTAAGAGCACTTTTCCTAGGGCAGAAAGTTTATTAACAAGTTCATTAAAGCGAGTACAAAAATCTTTAATCGTCTCCCCAGGGTTCATCTTGAATAACTCATACTCACGTGTGTACAATTCAATTTTAGCATTTTTAACTTCATTAGTACCTTCATGAATAATCTCTAAAGAATGCCAAATTTCATGAGCAGTTGTCAAAGTAGAAATTCTATTAAACTCATCTCTAGACAATGCACCATAAAAATAACTCATAGCTTTTTGATTCAAAGTGTAAAGCTCTTTTTCTTTCTTAGTGATAATATTTTCAGGTTTTACATATTTTGTAGCTACAATTTCCCACAATTCATACCCTTGAGATTTTAAAAATGACTCCATGCGAACTTTCTAATAAGGGTAATCATCGCCACTAAAAACAGGAGATTTAGACAAAGAAAAAGATGCAACCTGCGCCATACTTTTTAATTGTTAAATTAAATCTAAAGCAAACCCCGCTCTGATACTAATTGTAGGATCGAGGTGCACCAAGAAAGGGGTGAATTAGTGCAAACTAACATCTAAAACTAATTTGTTCATGTTTTTATTAATTCTGAAAATTAACAAAATAATGACTAAACTGAGCAAATCAATCTAAAATAATTGATCTAATACTATGAAAAAGAAACTAGATTAAACATTCATACTAAAAAGCAATTATACGTAAACATGAATTATTAGATCGGAATCTATACTCGCTGATTTTCATCAAAGAACACATATATAGATCTCTTTATATGAAAGCATCAACCTCAAATAATCTCTGAAGTTTCTCTCTAAATTTTCTTCTGCTTTTTGTTCAATTTCTTCTGCCTTTTCTTTCTCTGTTATCTTGCGCTTGCACGATCACCGCTGCTGCTCTGTAGCCTCGCAGATCCAACGCAACGCCGCGAGCGACTGTAGCACCAATATGTACTGTAGCGACGAAGTTTCTCGCTATGCCTGGACGTCCGGCGTCTCGAAGTCTTTTCCTTTTTTCTTTTGCGGCTGCTCTCCGTTTCTTCTTTTCTATCCCCTCACCAGGAGGTCTCGTCCCTATATCTTTTATACTCCTTCAACTCCAAATTACATATATGCATATAAATACACCAGGTCCAATAACACATGGCCCATTACATGCACACACACACCAAAACTCACACATATGCACGCGTACGACCCACCTGCCGCACTCGTGTAACTAACTCGCTTGCATGACCTGCTGGCCATCACTCGCCGTCTGCCTCACAGAGACTCTCACGATCCCAACTCAAGAGCACCACCATGACTTTCACAGATCGCCTCTTGCACTTGCAATTTCGCGTGCCACCTCCACCTCTGCGACCTCGCTGCTGCGCCTGCACCTCTGCGACCTTCACGTGCTTCTCTCGGGCTACACACCACTTGCTCGTATTCTCTCCAACCTACAGTGTACGTCCACCTGCACCATTTACGCTGACGCGTGCATCAAGGCCTCAGCGTTGCATTTCCTGTTGCCTGCATTGTATCTCCTGTCACAAATAAAACAAAACTTCGCAGTATTTTGTTTCATAACAAATATTGTTGTCACATAAATCATCTCACTTTTTTTTTTGATAAAGGAAGCATTTTATTAATCTCAAGAAACTTACATCGAGACAATACAAGTCCTTGAATTACTTCCTCCTCTCGCTAACAAGCACACGTACCAAAAAAGAACTGAAATAAAAGAAAGGAAAAAACAACGCACACACTAGTGACTAGCAATCCGAAGACTAGACCGCCACCCATGTGCCCGGGAATAGAAGTCCATAGCCACCCGAACTAGACGATGAGTAGCCGCCACCAAAGTAGATCGCGTCTCCACCTTGTGCAATACAGCCCACGTACGGAGCCAAGGGTAATAGAAAAATAACCGCAATGGAGAAGAAATATTTCTTTTGAAATACTTTATCATTCCTCGCTAACCATAAAGACCAACACGTGAGCAAAGAACGCCAAGAAGAGCGAGGTTTCTACCGTTACTATCGAAAACCTCAAGCCACCTTCCAAACATGTTTACTACACCCGTCGGACGAGATATTCCAAAAGCCAAATATATGAAGCACCAAACTTTTTGCGCAAATCGACAATCAAAAAACAGGTGCTTAATTGTCTCAGGTTCGTTACAAAAGCAACATGTTGTGTTTCCTTGCCAATTTCGCTTTACTAAATTATCTTTGGTGAGAATCACACCGCTCCTAAGATACCACAAAAACACCTTGATTTTTAAAGGAACTCGAAGTTTCCATAGTCGTTTATTCAAATTTGGGACGTGACGTTTAATCAAAGCTTGATAATGGGATTTCACCGAGAATTGGCCATTTTGACTCAGATTCCAGCGGAATTCATCATCAATCTGTGTGAGATGAATGTTAGCAATACGTGAAGATAACTCCGTCTATGCTGCTAACTTAGGTCCAATCAACGACCTTCTCCAAGCAATGTTTGGCTGTGATGTTTCTAAGACCTCAGCAATGGTCGTACCTTTCCTTCGAACGATGCTATACAATCCTGGATATTGTTCTTTAAGGGAACGATTTCCAAGCCAAATATCTTCCCAGAACCTCACATGCGATCCATTATTAATCTTGAAGGTACCAAAGCAAAGGAATGCCTGCTTCACCTTCATTAAACTGGACCAAAAATGTGAATCTCCTGGTTTCCACTCAACTTGCCCGATTGGTTTGGAACCTAAGTATTTGTTCCGAAGCAGCTGTTGCCAGGTACCCTTTGTTGTTAAGAGTTTAAACAGCCATTTACTTAAGAGAGCAATATTCTTGATATTCAAATCATGCATCCCCAGACCTCCTTGATCCTTAGGTTGACATAAGGTGGTCCACCGAGCAAGGCGATATTTTCTCATGTGCTCATCCCCTTGCCAGTAAAACCGGGATCGAAAAAAATCTAGTTTCTTGAGAACACCTTTCGAATCGCTAAAAGGACAACATATACATTGGCAAAGCTACTTAGAACTGAATTAATCAAAGTCACCTACCTCCCACCGACAGATTTTTGCCTTTCCACTACTTAACCTCTTTTCAAAACGTTCTTCTACCGCCTAACTGATTCACAGAACTTTCTATAGTGAATAGGAATACCAAGATACTTCAGAGGTAAATTCCCGTGCTTACAACCAAACAGTTCCTTATACTGTTCTATGGAATCTTGGGCTTCGCCAAAACAAAATAACTCACTTTTGTGGAAGTTAATTTTGAGTCCTGAAATTTGCTCAAAAGCACACAGCAATAACTTCATATTACGCGCTTGTTCCAGGTCATCTTCCATAAAAAGAATTGTATCATCTGCATATTGAAGGATAGACAGACCATCCTCAACCAAATGGGGTATTACCCCACCCACTTGCCCCTGTTCTTTAGCTCTGTTGATTAAGATCGACAACATATCCGCCACAATGTTAAATAAGATGGGCGACATAGGATCCCCCTGACGGAGTCCCTTTCTTGTTTGAAAGTAATTTCCAATTTCCCCATTAACATTCACCGCCACACTACCTCCCGATATAAAAGACTGAACCCAAGATATCCACTTAGGGGAGAAGCCCTTCATACGTAAGGTTTGAAACAAGAATGGCCACTTGACTTTATCATAAGCTTTCTCGAATCGATCTTGAAAATAACTCCACCGAAGTTTTTTCGATGTAATTCATGCAACGCTTTCATGCAAAATGACGACTCCTCAAGGATATTACGCCCTCGCATGAAAGCTGTTTGAGTAGGGCTGACAACTTTATCCGCCACCAAATTAAGTCTATTTGTGGCAACTTTCGTGAATATTTTAAAACTCACATTCAGAAGGCAAATAGGCCTGAATTGCTGAATGATATTAGCCTCTTGAATTTTTGGCAAAATAGTGATCACACCAAAGTTAAGACTGAATAGAGGTATATCCCCAGCATGAAGATCATTAAACATTGACATAAGATCCCCTTTGATCCTCCCAGAACCTTTGATAAAATTCAGCCGGGAAGCCATCTGGACCAGGTGCCTTGTTATGTTCCATCTGGAAAATGGCATCCTTAACTTCACTTTCCATGAACTGTGTGATTAAAAGATCGTTTTCCATCTGCGAAACTCTCATAATGTCATTGTGTTCTTCCTCATCGAGGTTCAACAAACTCTCCTCAGGCTCACCAAAGAGATCTTTGTAGTAATTGGTTATAAAATTTTTGAGATTAGCCTGTCCTTCGATTTTCCCATTATCATGATCAAGGGAATAAATCATTTTCTTCCTGTGTTTGCCATTGGCAATTAACTGAAAATATCTAGTATTATTATCCCCCAAGAGAACATTTTTCACTTTAGCTCGCTGATAATATTTGATTTCTTCTTCCCTAAGAAGACAGTGCAAGATTATCCCGAGCCCGAGCTGTGAATCTCGCCGATCTCGGCCAAATCCTAACCTCCGCAGCTAAATCCAACGCATTGATAATCGACAAGAGATCTTTTTTCTTGTTTTTGTAAACTCCATTAGTATGAGATGCCCATCCACGAAGAAACCTACGCAAAGCACCTAATTTGCGGTTCCATCGATGAACAGAATTATTTCCTCGCAACGGTTTATTCCAGATTTCAACCACCTTCTCAAAGAAATCCGGTCGCTCAAACCAACTCAACTCAAACCGGAATGGTCTCGAGCGGCCCGAAATAGCTGGTGTACCGGTATCTAACAATAACGGAGCATGATCCGATATACCCCTATCCAAAGCTTGAACAGAGACCATCGGAAACTTTAACTCCCAATCGGTAGACATAATGACCCTATCTAGCTTCTCATACGTAGGGTTGGGTAAAGAGTTCGCCCATGTGAATTGACGACCAGATAGATCTATCTCCCTTAAATCAAAGTTATCAATCACAGCATTAAATAAGAAAGGCCAACGTTCATTGAATCTATCATTATTCTTCTCTTTGCTATTTCTCAAAATGTTAAAATCTCCCCCAATCAGAGTTGGAAGATAATTTTGTTGACAAGTTCTTACAAGTTCCGCCAGAAATGCTGGTTTGAAGTCATCCTGAGCAGGACCGTAAACTGCCATAAGGATCTATTTAAATTTATCCGACCTATTGGTTAAATGGAATTTGATAAAAAATTCCCCTTCAACCACTATAGATAAATCAAATGATGCTGCATTGATACCTAAAAGAATACCACCTGACCTCCCTCTAGGTGGTAAACAATGCCAAACGAAATCCTCACCTCCCGATAGTCGTGATAAATTCGATTTTGACATGTCTTGTTTACCAGTCTCCATTATAGCTACAAAATCTAGTTTGTTATCTCTTACAGCTTCCGAAATATATCTAAACTTAGCCAAGTCTGAAAGACCTCTGCTATTCCAAAAAAAACCTTTCATAATGCAACTATTGATTATTTTGATTTTTTGCTACCTTTCTTGCTCCTACATGACTTGCGAGAGGAGACCAAAAAGTCACAAATGCGCATATCTAGATCCTCCACTGCACAGTCAACTTCGGAAACATCTTTGATCAAAAGGTCAAGTAAATCACTATTTGCATCCTCGGCTTCAACATCACCGGACTGAACTTGATTTAACTCATTATCGTCCGCTACTACTTTTCCTGACTCCCTTCGGATCTGGTTATTCATCTTAACTCTATCACTTTCTACCCTTTTGAGGGCTTGTATTGATAGGTTTTGACCTGTACTACTCGTTGTCATTCTAAATCCTAAATTGGATAGGTTTTTAGCACAACGATCATCAGACATGGCTGTAATTGATAAGGAATTAACAGCAGAATACATACCAGGTTGGGCTGATAAAGAAGACAAAGACGAAAGTGATGCTTCCTTGGAGGAGCCACCGTCCTGGTGCCCATTATCGAGTCCAGGTTCCGAGCTGCGGTACGACGCATAGCCTTGCTCATAATAGTACTATCTGTCAAAGAGGTGCCATCCACAGCAAAAGCATTAGTTCTTAAGCTGCGGCGAAGACCAACATCAGAATTAGAATGAGCTAGAGACATACCACCCGCAGTAACCGAGCATTCCTTTTCACATGTCAGTGCAATATTCATTTCCTCAAAAGCCAGAAGTTCATTCCCTGCCGACCCAACCGCCCTGTCAGCCCCATCCGCACTGTCAACCGAGCATAACTTGTCACAGACCAAAGCAGCCTCCACAACATCAGGCGCCAGCACATTCCCAGCCTTCCCACCAACATCCAAAGCAGAATTTGAATTATCTAAGGTCATACCACCAGACAAGTAAACCTTTTCACCAGAATTTGCTGGAATCACATTCCCAGGCGACCCACACGCAGCAATAACCGAACCTGACCTATCACAGACAAGTGCAGACTTCTCCTCCTCATACGGCTGAAGCTCCCCATCCGACCCACAAACATCCATAACCAGGCCTGAGTCTTCAGAAGCCAGTGCAGGCATCCCAACCTGATGAGCCGGCAGCACCTCCTCCATTGGACCATTCAGAGTAGGAACAATCCTCTGCCCACTCCCCATAATCAAAGACTTGGACTGTGGGTCAGGTAACTCCTCAGCCGAAATCAAAGCATCTGCATTAAGTTGGATATTGCCCTCAGAAGATTTCCTCACATCAATTGGCGGCATTCCTTCCTCGCAAGACAGCTGACTGACCGACAAAAATGGCTTCCCACAATCAGCAACATCATCCCTCTCACAATGAAACTGACTGCCCGACAAAAGAGACTCCCCACGACCAGCAACAGCATCCAACACAATTGGCTTACCACAACCTGCAGCAGCATCCTCATGCAATATTTTGCCAGAAGATGCACTACCGTAATCTTTATTAAACTGCCCAGATTTTCTATCTGCACTAGGTGAACATGTCACCCAAATAGAACCAGAAGGCTTAACACTATCCAAAAAACAGGATTTAGCCATTCTGATAACTGGCTTGTTTCCCATGGGAGTCACTGCAATAACATCTGTCCCGGAAGAGTTATTTCGATTCTTAATCTCCCCACTATCAACCTGCATAGGTCCTGACTCACAACTCTCACCAGAACCCTTGGCCTTGACTTCCTCTGCCCCATTTTTGAATTTCTTACTTAATTGATCAGTCTCCCTCTCTTTAGATGCATCATCATCTTTATTTTCGCCATCCTCACTAACCAGAATAGGTTTAAGAAGTAAAGCAGGTTCAAAATCCGAATCCTCACGAGTGAAAGTGATATCGTATCCCACTTTGTGAAATACAATATCCGTTGTCAATGGAAATTTTTCTGGATCCAGTACACCAACTAAAATGCGAATGACACCTTTCTTCCTGTATGTTAACATATCAACCTCAAGAGTGGTACCCACCATAGATCCAATTGCCCAGAAACCCAAATAGTGATGCCAAGCGTGCGGAACCCCAGTGACATGCACCCAAATCTCATTCAAGTAATAAGATGGCGTCGCATCACCATTCAATTCCCATTGACCAATTTTGAGTGTAATTCCACTCTTCAGCTTATATTCTATATCAGCCATACGAAGTAGCTCCTCTTCCGAAGGAAAAGCCACAATATAGGCATCTACTCCATGATGCAAAGCCTCCCAATTCCATTCTACTCTCGACAACTTAGCCAATTCTATCTGGACAGAGACTGCATCTAAAGTTCCGCCAATGACAGTAATCAAAGCTGTGGGAGCAGGATCAGGAACCTCTAACTTGAAATCAAATTCCGGAATTTGAAAAAAACACAATTCATTTTGTGCACATCCAGACATGGACACTACAGGCTTCGGCATCTTAAATAATGGACATTTTACAGCAAGGTGAGAATTACGCTTATTACAGACATAACAATCCAGGTCCTCTTTGCAATTCTCTTGAACATGACCAACACCCTTACAGCGAAAACAAAATGGCGGTCGAGGCTTCTTTACCTTGACAGGATCAGAATCCCTGACTGGAGCCACACCCTCGATGCCACCCAGATTCTGCTCCCTCCCACCCGGAATTTGCTCCCGGTTGATCGGAGCACCATTCTGATTGTTGTGACGCTGAATTGCAAGCCGATAAACAGCAGCATCCACCTGATCACGCCCACGGCCAGAATTCATACCACGCCCAGGAACGAAGTTTCCCCAGCCCGTGCGATCACCGCGCCCACGACCTTCACCAAAAGCTCCGCGGCCAGCATGAGTCTGGCCACGAAAGAAACGGGGGGTGAAATCTCTACCCCTTCTCGCCCCCATAGCCTCCCCACGCGCTTGAAAAGGCGCAGGTCGCCGTTGTGCTCCCACCGGTGGCCGAGCAGCCATGTCTGCGTAGGAGGAAATTCTGGCGGCGCAAGGAAGAGACAGCACCGTTTTGACCCTAGGGAGCGGGCGTCTAAGCAAAGTTCTTTTCAGGCCATAACCTTTGGCCCGTTGGACCAAAGTCAAACTATCAGAGACTAGCCTAGTAAAATTTGAATCTCTATTCTCCCGAAAATTCTCCTTGATGGACACAGGTTCTGACCTGGCCGCATGCATTGCCACCGACAAAAGCGGGAAATCCCATTGCAACATCAATGCCGATTGCCGGTGATCAAGAGCCACAGCAATGGCCGCACCCTCCTTATGGTGATCAACCGCCAAGACCGAGGGCACCTCGGACGACTGATTGTCAGGAAGCAACGACGAAGGACAAAACTCGGCCAGCGTGACAGCTTGTGGACATCTGGGAGGAGGCAGAGGACCTTTCCACGGTTTAATCTGCACCCTCCTGTTTTTTGGTTTAGAAATTGCCGATTGAGGTCCTGCGAGTGATCTTGTACTTAGATCCGCAGACACTCCCAGGCATGAACCCAATTCATTCCCAATCCGATTTGACCTGCCAGCAACCCCAGATACCGGCAAAAAATTGCCTCTCAAATGTTTGACGCAACATACCTGAACTTCGCCATCAGAAGAAGAAGCAGAAGGATCAGCGGATGAACCGATCCCCTCCGCCACCGCAGGCGAGACCACGGCGACGGCAGGCGGGACTGCCGAGACAACCCCCTCCGCCACCGCAGGCGAGACCACGGCAACGGCGGGCGGGACCGCCGAGACAACCCCCATCGTTCATAACACTCGGCCTCCCCCTTTACCTCTCCAAAAAAAAAAATGGTGTTCCTATCCTGTTATTTTGCAAAAGAGCTGCCAATGATTTGTTGCAGCCAGGAGCCAGGATTCCCTGCTGCATCGGACGATTTAGTGGCGTCACTTATATTAAATTGTTGTCAAATTAATCATCACAATATAAATTTCGCAAATAGAATTAACACGGTGCTATAGCTTGTAACGTTAAGGTGTGCTGAATAAAATTTCAGTTTAGTTCTGCATGACCACTTCTTTTTCCAATCTATTCCGTGTCGCTACCGATTGTTTTCCTTTTGATGATCGGTGACGGCATAACCAGATGATCCTGGTTTGATCTTACAATCGCTGGGAAGAGCTCGTACATCAGGACGAGCGCCGCCGCTGGTAGCATCTGCCCCGATGCTGTAGTTGCGCACATTCTGATCGTGGCCAAGGAGATCGCAAGCTGGGTGGACGCCAAATCGATCTACTGCTCCTGCACCTCCATGTATCCAACAAAGCAACGATGAAAATGCGGGCAACCTCATCATATCCTTGAAGCCATATGAGGAATACTGTTTTGATGGCAGCTCCTGAAACATAGCGATGCAAAGATAAGAGCAAGAGAATCATAATGCGTACAAAACATGACCTCCTATGAGAAAAGCCATGGCGACAGCAGAGTGGACGGCGTGTCGCCGGCTGGCCGTGAAGCCTTAGGTGCAGTCTTGCGCTCAGGCTCAGCCCAAGACTGCAGAACAAGCCAAAACTCTCTAATTTTCTCCTGATCTCTCCATTGCCGAAAACCTTGAGCTCAAAAAATCATCAAATTTAGATGGTAGTTAACTCCTTTTTCAATTCTTTAGAGCCATAGCATCTATGACCTTTATTGACCAAAAGTCTTCAAAAACTTTTGAGTTTCCTCGTCCAGAAACTCAAAATCGCTATTGTACTTATTCTCGAAGGTGGCAAACAGTGGCAGTTCGACTCAATGCTTCTCCAACCGAATTAACCAGAAAAATGGGTTGCTCTTGTTAGATATAATCTTGTCATTAGTGCATATCCATGTTTACTTTTAATCTGCATGTAGCAAATAAGTGTAGTCCTTGCATAGTGGCAGTACAGAGGCCGGTAGATCAGGGAAGAGCTCGGCATGTGAAATGTGCGAGCTGCTAACTTGAACTGGACGATGCTCGGCGAGAAGTCAGGTCGTGTGAAACGGCAGAGTGCATGTGTACGAGATTACTGCAAAGTGCTTAGGATGAGCTCAAGACTAGAAGCACGTTGATTAGCTGAGCCATGCATGGTGTGAGCTGTTGAGTCTCCTGGTTAGTGGCGCAAGTTTAGGATCAAGACGTTAATTAGTGGACGTAGTTAGCTGTTGCATGCTGCTCCTAGTCTCCAGGAGAAGCCGAGAGAATCGGTCTGGCGTAGTGCACGCGTGCGTCGTGTGAGTTATGGCCGGCAACGGCTTGTATCTTTTGCGTATAAATTATGTATTGCATCAAGAAGTGAAACTGAAGAATAGAGAAAAAGCAGCGCTTGGCTGCACCAAAGCTATCAGTGTTCTTCTCGTGTGTTTGTGATAAATACAGCTAGAGTGTGTGAAACACCTTGAGAAAGAAGAGCTGAGTGATTCAGTTCTAACAACTCTAGGCCCATTAATGCTCGATCAAGCACGCAATTGAATTCATTTGGCCTGCTCGTGCTGAACTTCATCCGACCGAGCTTACAGCCACTAGTTGCTAATGGAAGACCTCTGCAGCCCACCTTCTCCGTCACCGAAGCCTCCCTCAGCTCCCCCTCGACTGCCTCATGCTCCTCTGCACATCGGCCGGCCAACTCCGCCACAACCTCATTGCCGACGGCAAGCCAAGCCCAGTCTCCTTTGCTTTCGGTCACTGCTTTTTGGGACCAGCAGGTCAGCCGCTCGGAACCGATTGAGGTAAGTCAAAAATGAAAGAGTACTCTTTCATAAATAGAACACGTATTTCAAAATTATACTTCAATTTCCAATCAAACCCAATCATAACATTAATATATTTCGCATTTTATGTCCAAATCCAGTGAGGAAATTTTCTTAATTCATATAAAATCCTGTATTTTCATAATATATAAAAATATTTAATTTTTTCAATGCAGAATAAATTTTGGAATTAAAATTTATTAAGAACCTTATTATGGTTTTTATATAAAAGCTATACTTCACAAACCTTAAATTAATATATAAAAGCTATACTCCACAAACCTTAAATTAATAAAATAAATTGTTTATATGATTTTGGGACCATGAGAAACTCAAATATGCAAAAACTAAAATTTTGAACTAAGTTTAAATTATTTGCATTGCAAACATCAGTAAGACCTAATATGGCCATTAATAAAATTAAGTATACCATAAATCATAAATTAATAAAATATTTTCTATAAGCTCCTAGAATCAGTAGAAGCCCATTTATATAAAAAATATCTAGAAATTAGACTTAGTTTACATTCTTTTCGATATAAGGAAATGCAAATAACTAAAATAAATATATATAATCTATCGCAACAGAAAGGAAAATAATGAAAAACTAGATTTAAAATGCTTCTAGGGTTATACCCTACTAATGCCAAAAAGTAGTTGCATTATCATCTATACCGTAGTCGCAAACATAAAACGAAATTTGTTTTCTTACAACGTCAACTTTATGGCCATTTATGCTATTTCAGTAGCAAATAAAATGTCTCATCTAAATAGTAAAAATTATAATATTAGCTTACAAATGTTCTATAAAGTAAATACTACCATATTCTGAAGAAAGACTCTTCGGGGACGAGCGTAACTATCGTACGGAGGTGGTTGACTTCGAAGTCGCCGACTTCGACCTCCCGTACAACGCCCTGCTTGGCCGACTGGCGTTGGTCAAGTTCATGGCGGCCACCCACTATGCCTATATGGTGGTGAAGATGCCAGGCCCTGGGGGCCCGATCATCGTCCGGGTGGACAGGCCGGAATCCTTGCGCTGCCACAAGCAGGCAATGGACCTATCCAGCGCCACTTGTGGGAGGGCGGCTGATGCCGCCTACTCGGAAGCCCCTCCGGAAAAGACCCGTGCCTTGCCTGTCAAGGTGAGCAAGGGCGAACCCGAGAAGACTGTCAGTACCACTCCACCCGGGCCCATGAGAGAACACTGGCAGTGGGCGACCTGGTCTTGCGCAGCATTTAAATCGCATGCCGGTCACAGCAAACTGTCTCCCCGGTGGGAGGGCCCCTTTAAGGTGGTCTAAGCTCTCGGCCTGGGGTGGTCAGGTTGGTCACTGAGGACGGCCAAGAGTTAGCGAACTCCCACAACTTGAAGTTGTTGCGGAGGTCCTGCCCATGAGGGTCTTTGAGTGCATGGCCGCTCGTCTTGGTTAACTGAGCTAACCGGCGATGGCCTGTAACCAGGATAAGTTGTTTACGTTGTAAATAATCAGTCTACCTTCCCTACTTGCACCCTGTTGGGTTATGTTATGCGTGGTTGTCATGGGTGCCGATGCCTCAACGGCTCCTTGTTGATAAAGAGAAAAACGTAGCATCAGCATCGTGTGAGGACGGGTGACTGGGAGGCGAGTCCGGCACGGTGCTTAAATGCGGCTGGTACACCTCGGGCTTCATCGCTGACACCGCAGGCCTATAACCACTCTTGGGAACCCGCTGCCTTACCACGCAATGTTATGGTCTGGTTCCGAGAGATCACAAGGATATAAGTTCTGAGTAGGCACGACCCAATGACAACCTCGCGAAGGGACTCAAACTATGTATGTCTATCTCCTGCATGTTTGCGTAACTGCTAATTGCATTTCCAGCGACTGCATGTGATTGCCAAAGACAGCGCCAAAGTGTTAACCTAACCCAAGTGTTCAGGTTCACGCCATGGCAAGGCTATAGGGGCTGGTCACCCGGCAATTGAGACAACCCAGCGCAATCAAGCAGACACGCAAAAGCTAAGGTAACAGATGATAATTTTGCTAACTCAGCTATGGAATTTATACAAGTTTTAGGAAAACAAAAGAAACAAAAAAGACAAAAAGATAGGCGGCCCGAGCCATCAGTCGTCATCGCCATATTCGATCTCCACCGCCAAGTCCAGGTCCGGGTCCTCTACCTCCATCAACCTGGCCACGTGTTTCGCCTCCAAGACGCTGCGCGCTTACGCCGAAGCTCGCCGCCGATCCCACCATGGCGCTATGGGATCAAAGGAGGCATCGCGGTCGGGCGCAAGAAAGCGAGACATACTCCGTCGTGGTGGTGGCGACTTGTCAACCTTCGCGGGCGGAGCGGGCGAACAAGGCGGCAGGAAGACCGGCGAGCACCTCGGTGACTCGGGTGATGTAGTGGGCGTACTGCATCGCCGATGGCTCCACCGGCTCGCGCAACTCCACCCCTAGTGGCTGAAGGCTTCTGGCCATCCACTGATAGGCTGGGCTGAGCATCACGCCGAAGTTGGTCAGCGATCTGCGCTGAACCTCTTCGGACCGCCGATGCGCCGCCTCGGCCTCCTACTCCCGGGCAAGCAGGGCCGCTCCATTCTCCTATTCCTGCGCCAGCTCCCTACGCAGTGCCACCATCTGCTGGCTCATTTGAGCTTCGCGCTGGGTGGTTGCGGCAAGGAGGGCGCCTGAAGACTCGAGCACTCTATCGAGTTCGGCAAGCAGCGCTGCGAGTCGGGACGGGGAGGTGACGGAGCTGCTGGTGCTGGCGACGTCTGTGCGGGCCGTGTCGGTGGTGCTGGGACTTGGGAGGCTTCTCCATGGCTGTGGTGGTCGGAGCGGCGTCTGTCTTCTGGCGCTGAAGGGTCCATTCTGGGAGGCCGCCGGAAGCTGAAGGAGGCCACCGGGAGTTCAAGCCTGCCCTGCTGCGTGGCGGTAGAAACTCCCGGTTCTGGTGGTGGTGGCGTTGGTGCAATAGCAGGAGCCGATGGCGTTGGTGCGGCAGTCGGAGCCGGTGTCGGTGGCATTGGCGCTAGTGCCGGCGTAGCAGAAGCTGGTGCTGGTGGAGTTGGCACCGGTGCAGCAGGAGCCGGAGCTGGTGCGGCAGTGGTTGGCGTCGGTGTGGTGGCCGTCGCCGGCACCAGTGCAGGGGCAGTAGGCAATGCCGAGGCGGGACCAGACGATGTTCCCGCGCCCGACGATGACCTCGCCACTTCGGCTGTGCTTGGAGGCACGGCAGAACCGGATGGAGCCGGAGCCCGGTCCTCGGAGCGGACCCTCTTAGGGTCTGCACCTGGGGCGTCCGAGGTGGACACCCGCTTGACCTTGCCTAGGTCGTTCGCCACGGGCAAGTCTCGGATTACCAGGGGCCCGCGGGCTAGCACAACCACGTGCCCTGTCGAGTCCGTCGCCGGCAGTGCCCTTACGATCTGGATGCGCTCCGAAGGCTCCAGATCGCAAAGGGGCCTGGCCTCGGCTGGGAGGTCGGGCCAATTTGGTATGGGCGGGAGCAGCAGGGCCAGCCACTTTGAAACGGCAGAGGCCTCCAAGTTCCCTACGCCTTGTAAGGAATAAAGACAAAGCTGCGAATTGATGGCGTCCATCAGGAGAAAAGAAGGAAAAAAGAAAAAAATGAAGAATAGAAGCTTACGGCCTGGATGGGTGCGGGTCGCATCATTTTCGCCCGTGTATTGCCATGCTAGCTGGGCACGACAACGTAGCGGATTGATCCTTCGGGCCACGAAATCTCGGACCACGTGGGCCCCGATTAGTCCCGCGTCCCGCAATTGGGCGATGCGGGCCACCATTAACAGGAGCTCCACCGTCTCTTCGACGGGCGAGGTCCAGTTATTGTTGGCCACCGCTAGCTCGGTAGGCACCTTCAAGACATCAATGCCGCTGTTGTCGCCTGCATACATCCACTCGCTGCGCCACGCCTTCTAATTGGTCTTCCTGTGGAAGGGGATGTAGTGGGCGGATGCTCCGTCACGCAGGCAAAAATGGCAGTTGCATGCGACCCGACTATCTATGGGGCCGTGGAGGAGATAAAAATGGCGAAAGAGAGGGAGATTTGGAATTACCCCCACAAAATTTTGCAGAGGTAGGCGAATGTGGAGAGCATGAGGATGGAGTTGGGGGTAAGGTGAAGATTGTGGATTTCGTAGAAGTGGAGGAGGGTGAGGAAGAACTCGGAGAATGGCGGCACCAGGCCCGCCAACAACGCCCAGAAGAAGATGACAATCTCCCCAGCCTCAGCCCGTGGCACGAGGGTTCCAGCACACAGGCAGAGGGAACCCTTGGCGGCGGTCTTGGCAAGCTGGGCCACCTTCACATTGTCGACCGAAGAAGGTGGGAGAGATTGCGCCATTGGAGGAAGAGGAAGCTTTTCAAGCAAGGAAGTTGAAGAGGCAAGAAGACAAGAGCGCAACAGGTGAAAAAAAAGCGTGAACTGTTGGTCCTGAGTGTGCATATATATAGACACTTTGCACCGATGGTTCGCGAAAGGGCAACAGTGTGCGAAGTTTAGAGTTTCGAGAGAAGACGGCGGAAGCGGAGAGGGCTAGAAGCGGCTGCTTGAGCAGAAGTGGTGGACCCCTCGAGGAGCGCACCAGCATTAAATAAAGTTTGAAAATTCTGGCGCGCGCTCTAGGACAAGTCCGAGGGCTACTGTCAGTGTATTCTACGCCTGGGTACCCTCTCCGCCACTGTAAGAAGGGGCCACAAGAGCTGTGTGGTGACCCTGGCGAGCTGGCGGGCGATCAGGCCCCACCACCGGGTGGGTGCCCCACGTGGCAACACGGCGATTAGGCGGGCGACCAGGCCCCAACGCCAGGTGGGTGCCCCGCATGGCTCCCTGGCGAGCTAGGGAGCAGGCGGGCGATCAGGCCCCTCTGCTGGGTGAGTGGTCCACGTGGCACCCTGCGCGAGCTAGCGGGTGATCAGGAACCACCGCCGGGCTAGTGCCCCACATGGCAACCCGGCGATCAGGCGGGCGACCAAGTCCCAACGCCAAGTGGGTGCCCTGCGTGGCACCCTGGCGAGCTGGCAGGCGATCAGGACCCACCGCTGGGCAAGTGGCCCGCGTGGCACCCTGGCATGCTGGCGGGTAATCGGGCCCCACCGCCGAGCGGGTGGCTCGCGTGGCACCCTAGCGAGCTGGCAGGCGATCAGGCCCCACCGCCGCATGGGTGTCCCACATGGCAACCCGGCGATCAGGCGGGTGACCAGGCCCCAACGCCGGGCGACCAGCCTACGTGGCAGCAAGGTGTACAGGTGTGGCCAGGCATGGAGGCATACACCAAGTGGGCAAGAGTGCTTCGCCACGAAGTCTTCCCCCCTGGCACACCTTGTCAGAGTCATTCAATGTGTCTGACTCTGCTGACGATGTGATAGCCCATTCCTCTGACATCCCTCACCAAACCCGTCGCAAGCACGTCGCTTCCCGGACGGACCGGGCGAGGCCATGCTGTGGCGTTGATAATGAGGCATTAGGAATGTGGCTACAATGATGGGTGTAATAAATGAGATGTAATCATAGTGATGTCATGTACTCCCTATCGCCCGATTCGGCCTGGCCTTTATAAGGGCGCTCTGGTGCATGGTGAAGGGGGACGAAACTAGAAACTGGGAATTGGGACGAATGTTGAATAGAGGAGAACTTGGTCTTAGACTCCAATTCCGGAGATATAGACCAAAAAAATAGCAAGAAACACCACTAGAAAGGGAAAGCCCGCCGAGTGCTGAGATCTAGCCGAAAGTGTAATCCCTCTCATTCACTCTAACGTGAATCAGATCAGGACGTAGGGCTATTACCCATCCTGGGGGCCTAAACCTGTAAAAATCTATGTGTTTGTGATCCCTTGTGATATGACTTTGGGTCCCGATCTTTCGATGAGAGGAGGGTAACTATCGATTTGGTAGGAACTGATTTTGACGATCCGACTACAACGCATTTACTGACGATCGCGCTAGCAATCGCTAAACCAACTCCAGAGGGTTATTGATCTTGCCGTTGGCACGATCAACCTGAACACGAAGTTCAATTCCTGCAAGCAACCGAAAAAAAAACAAGAACAATGGTAAAAGCAATCTGAATTGCGAATATGAATTGAAGTGTTCAATTTGAAAAATAAAGATAGGTGGGTTTCCGAAGATCAAGTAGACGGGCGGCCTAGTCGGCACACGCGATTACAAGAGGAAGTAGCAATGCTAACTTTCAATCTAACAAAACCCAAGTTCTAGATGAGGGTTTGGGGGTTATTTATACTAGAGGAGCAGGAGGGGGGTCGTCCATAGCATAGGAGATCCAATACAACTCAAATCCAAAGCACCAAGTCTACTTTGACTAGAGTTTGACCCGGATTAGAAAAGCAACATATGGTTTTTAGCAGTTTCCAGACGCATCTGAAGGATTTTTGAGGTGAGGCTAGATCCTTTGGAAAGTAGACTCTGAGAGCTTTCAAACGTGTACTCATGGGCCTCCAGAAACCTCAGGAATCAAAAGTTATAGCATTTTGAAGTCTGAGGCCGAACTGACTCGAACTCGGACTGAAAAAGCAGCTTGTGGTTTTGGCAGTTTCCGGTCGCATCTGAAGGAGTTTTGAGGTGAGGCTAGATCCTTTGGAAAGTAGACTCTGAGATCTTTTAAACTTGTACTCATGGGCCTCTAGAAACCTCCGGAATCAAAAGTTATGGCCTTTTAAAGTTAGCGCTATTGCTGAGGCCGAACTGGACTCGGACTTGTTCTCTTCCTAATCCGACTTGAACTTGATCTTTGGCCCAACTTTGATCCACGAGAGTCCTTCTCCATGGTTCCTAAGTACAATCAAATCATCACAAGTATTAAATAGCATTCTATTCATATTATCACTAATGGGAAGGCTTTGGAACGCATTCACCTGATGATTAAACTGTCGTCTTGCGAGCTCGAGTAACCGGTCCTTGTATAATAGCAGCGGTTCAAATTGATGTGTAGATGTGGCTATATCCATGGAAGTGATGTTCTCATCATTCTCCCCTTCTTTCATTTGAGTCGTCCTCGACTCAAACTCACCCTTTAGCACGTCTTCAGCACAAAACATTCTCATATAGGATCTGCATTCATTTAAGTAAAATAGTAGCTCCGCCTCTCGATATATTTTAAATACAAGAAAAACATTGAGAGGATTCACCTGATAATTATCGATATAGCTCAAGACTTCTTTCCAGCATATAATGGCTTGATGAGCGGTAACACTCTTCGATGCTTCCTCCCCTCCTCGAAGGAGAACCATTCTCGGTTTTGGGAAAGCTAGAAAAGAAACAACTAACAAAAAGAAGAGTGTGTACACAACATATATGTATATATCCCATATTTCATTGTTCTTTTGGATTTGCGGCAAGCTATTTTCATAACAACAAAAGAAGAAATCAAATTTAAGCAAATAACCTTTCCTCACACTTCTGCAAGTCGATTCGTGGTTATAAGTAAAGCATATAACGTCAAAATTAACATGATTTAGTTTGCAACTTGATTTGCAAATATAAGTAAAGCACATATCTATCCCTGACTTTTCATAAAGAAAACTCTTGTTTTGTGAGCTGTGTTCAATAACATGTTTTGTGGGCAATACTACAAGTTCTGGCATCAAGCATGGATCATTCATATCATCAAATTGTAAATAAGCAATATCAAACCATTCTAATAATGGTGACACAATTTTAATGGGCTTCCACACATCAACCACAACATGCTGATTTGTAATACAAGTTAATGTACCAAAATTCGAACAATGGGGCAAGAAGCTATGGGTATCACACATTTCAGGAAAATTTGATGGTGCCTCAAATGAAACAAGTTGTTGCATACAACTAGAATTGTCCAAAATAGCAAGCTTCAATTCAGCAAGTTTATCACAAGTTATGCATATTCTGTAAACAAAAAACTTGCCATCTATGCCATAATCACCAACTAAATTGAATTTAAAACAATAGGCATAGGTGCTAGACAAAGACTTAAGAGATGAAATTTCAGAAATCTTGTCCATAGCACAAGTCAAACTAACAGGCTCATTCATCATGATGTAGCACAAAATAGTGGCATGGGATATTCTAGCTATCACCTCCTTTTGCGTAATCAGCACCACATGATCAAAATTATAAGCATGCAATTCATCATATGGTTCTACAATTGTTGCACAAGGTGGTAGTTTACAAGAATTACGTATAGCAGGAATATACTCACAAATTTGTTCCCTTTCTTGCTGTAAAATCAGATCTATACCATGGTCATTTGTCTCCTTCTCAAAAGTAGGAACATCAAAACCTTCACTTGATAACACTAGTTTTTCAAATGTAGCCTCTTCTTCTAATGTAACCTGAATATCACATGGAACAAAGAACAATGTATAATGTAGTAGATTGGATTATGTTAGTAGAATCATCCTCACGTGTGCTATCCTCTACTTCACTCGAGCTTTCTGGTGTTTCTTTCACATGCTCAGGGTGTATGCCCTCATTCAGGTTTGGTGCAGTGCATGTAACAGGAGTAACATTTAACTCTGTTGGATCTTGAATTGTGTTTGATTGTCTTCTCTATATCTTTCTTTCCGCTTCACGTGACAGATTGAGTAAGCATGACAAAGAATTTAATTCTTCACAAGATATCATGATCTGAATATCAAAATCTAGACCAAAATTGTCGACGATCGGGATCGCCAACCGCAAGAAAATGATAGGGGTCTCGTGAGGTATGGGACCCGAGCTGTGCTTCACTCAAACGAGGGAACGGAATCGATGTGCCGATGGTCGGGGCAAGACGTCAACGAGCTTAAGACAAAGGTTTATACTGGTTCGAGCCCCTGTGAAGGTAATAGCTGTACTCCAGTCGCCTTGCGGTGATGATTCTTATTATATTGGTGTGCAGGGAAGTGGTTACAACTCAAGTTAGCAATGGCGATTTCTAGCTCGAGCTGTAATGTGTGTTGTCCTTCTTCTCTGGGTGCATCTCCAAATTTTATATACTCCTTCTCGCAGAATCAGCGGAGAAATCTTCAGATCGTGGCCCTTAATACGCATTGAGAGCCGTTTGCAACCGTTCCGGGCTGACCGCGCACTCATGCGCCACTCCACGACACCACGTCTTGGTAACTGCCCAGTAAATGCATGTGCCGGGATCCAAGGAAACAACGACCCGAGCAAAGGCCGGCCCGCACTCGAGGTCGTGCGGGGCTCGAGCTCGAGGTCGTGCGTGCTTGAGGACACAGGACGCCCAGCCGAGCAAGGGCGTGCTCGGGGGGGGGGGGCCCGAGCTAGGGGCGCGTTGACTGTGTGTTGACCGGCCAAAGGGTTGTCCAGCCCCCGACAGCTAGCCCCCGAGGCTCAAGGTCGTAGAGGTGCACTCGGGACGACCTCGAGCCTCATCCAGAAGTCGCCGGGGACAAACCTTCGTAGGTCTTGAAATTTTGGTCAAGGTCGGGCGGAGACCGCAAGGCAGATCCTCAGCCCCCGACGCCTGGTGACCTTTGAATTCTTCGCAGGGGGTACGGATAAGAACGGCGGACACTGTGGCGCCGAGTCCGAACCCCAAATTTTAATCGCTTATCCAATCACGGCGCGCGCGCTTTTTGAGGTGCCAAGACGGCGTTTTAACGTAGGCGAAGAAGAAATCGCCGAGCCCACAAAGAATCGTAAAAAAGGACCCCGATCTTCGCGCTTCTTTGTCTCCAAAGCTTTTGCGCCCAAGCAACACCTTCTCCTTCCTCCCTCGACCAAGCATACTACACCGCCACGACCAAGCTTGGAAGGAGCACCTTGTCGTCCATGAGATGAAAGAACTCGAGACCGGGATAGTGGACGGTGACTGGCGGTTGCCGGCGGCGAGACCAAACCACGCCCAGGATTTATGAGATCGCTCGCACCGAGCACTATACGCCTCACCGCGAACTCCGGAGAGCGAATCGTGGCGACGCCCTCTCCAATCGCGAAATAGAGCTCATCAACTCGCACCGAATTCCATCCTTACGCCGCCATCTTCTCCCATCTGTGTGGAGGGATTCTCGAATCCTTCCCACACCTCGCCGTTGTTTTTCACTACTACTCCCTCTTCCGCCCGGGAAGAACCCCGTGGTCGGGTGCTCAGATTCCGACTTCGGACCGGGCTCAAGTGGTCCTTCCTGCAAGCGCCGCCGGATTCTCTTGGTCCCTGGCCCGAGCGGTGGTTCTACCTGAAGAAAGGGGAGCACGGGGCTCTGACGTACGAGGGCTCCCTAGCCACGGCAAGTCGCCAGGAGGAAAAGAAGCCTCACATCGAGTGGAGCGACCGTGCCATGGTAAGGATCGGCTCTCGAGCCCCCGAGCCTGCGTCTGCGTTTCCTCGACGCTGACATGCCTTTCCTTTGTAGTAAAGAATGAGGCCACTTGTTGCCGCCAGCCTTCTAGCCCCCACCATTTCGAGGCATCCAGACTTCGGACCCCAGAGCAGCCAAGGTGAAGGTGCGACTCAGCTGGGTTCCAAGTTCCTCGGTCGGGGGAACATGGAAGCGGAGTGCCCCCTCGAGCTCTGGACAGCAAGATCCACGACGCCCCCCCGCGCGGCGGAGGCTGACTTCCCAGGTAAGCCTTTGGATTTCTGGACTCGCTCTGCCCATCCTCGCGTTTTCCAACTTAGCTTGTCCTTGCCCGCAGGCCTCTAGCGCCCGAGCTCAAAACTTGCCCAATCTGACAATGGATGTTGTCCAGGGCGAGTCCGAGTCCGAGGAGGAGAAAGATGCCTACATGCTGGCCCGGCGCCGACCCTCAGGTCAAAGGAGCATGTCGACTGGGGCCGCGAGCTGGGCCCTTATCAGCTCGTACGACCAGGGGCTCGACGATCCGGTCGATGAAGGTCTCCAGTCCGCGTCCAGCGAGGATCACGACACTGGCGAAGTTGACACCCTCACTATTGTCGATCCCCCGGAGATGGCGTGGAGGAAAGCATCCAAGGCACCTTGGTCGTGGCAACGGATCCGCCCCGGGACCCCCCGACCTCGATCGTCCCAGACGCCAAGGTCATGGCAGCACCAAGAATCAAAAATAGTCATGCGGAGCGCTGCTTGCCGGCCACCGAGGCCGCGTCTAGTGCCGAGGTCGCAGCGCCCCGGGCTGCTGGTTCAGACAACGCTGTGGAAGGCCACGCGGTGGGTCTGGCCGATAATTCCCCAGCCCCGGAGGTGGATGGAGCCCCGATCATGGAGGTTGGGCTCGAAGTTGTTGACGCGGCAACTCCTGCCGGGAAGCCGGACGGGGTACCAGCCGTAGGGGTCAAGCCCGAAGGTGCCGCCACGCCACCCTCAGCTGAAGAGTCGGACCCTCCAACCGAGGCGGTAGGACTCCAGGCCACCGCCAGCTTGAGGACCGGAAGCCTCGATCATGACGCACCGGCAGAGGTCGAGGTCGTCCCAAGCCCTGGAGCACTGGGTGAAGAGGTCGAGATTGACCACGCCCGAATCGATGAGATGAATGAAGAGTTTACCCGTGCACGCCTCGAGGACCGTCTCCACGAGGTAAAGGATCCCCTCACATGCCCTGCAATTTGCCAAGTTGAGTTTTCTCGTACACTTCTCACCTGGGCCACTTCTCTTGTTTTCTATGGTGATTGGTAGCGTCACTCGAGGGCTGCAAGGTCTCCTTGAGCATGCTGACGTGCTCAGGGGACTCTTGGACGTGGTGGAGACGCGGGAAGCCGCGCGCGCCAAGCTCTGTACAATGTACAACCATCGAGGTCGACCAGACAGAGCTCGAGCGGGTGAACAAGGAGCTCAACGATCTTCGCCAGACGATGGTAGCGCAAGAGGTGGCCCATGCGGCCGAGCTCGAGCAAAGCAAGTCTTCCAAGCGCGATCACGGCTTCAAAGCCGTAGAGCAAGAACGAGCTCGGACGACCAAGGCTCTCGAGGCGCTCGAGATCGAGCGCACCAAGGTGGAGTTGCTGGAGAAGGCCGCCGCGGAACGAGCCACCGCCTCGACCCAAGCGCTCGCCGATGAACGCGCCAGGGTTGAGGCATTGGAGAAGGCATCCACCGAGCAAACATCATCCTTGCCAGAGCGTCCCCCGAGCCGAAGCCAAAATAACGGAGTTGGAGGAGAAGCTAGGCGTGCAAAGAAGGCGCGAAAAGCGCCTCGCCCAACTCCAAGATGAGCGCCGCCAGCCGTGGACACCGCTAATGAGCTCTCAACCTTGCGGGCTAAGGTCGCCGAGCTCGAGCAAGAGAAGCTTACCCGAGATGGTGGACTGTGTAATTTTACCCTACTATCTGCCTCAGAAAACGTTTTGAAATTTCATGATGAAAATATATTACTTTTGGGTGCCAACGGTCTACCCCGCTTTGAAGTTCGTAGTTGTGGGTGTTTGGAATTCGCCTTTCTTGCTTTTGCTCGTGCCCTGTAGGTTGCTTGCTGGTAGTATGCCACTGTCCAGCCCCCGTTGGGTCCAAGGGCGAGCAACGCCGACCTTAGGCACAAGATTTAGACGCGAGCAGACGACCATGACCTGCATAGTTGAGAAAAAGGGCCGCGAAAAAAGGCATGTCGAGCGAACCTTAAAGCGAGTTAGTCACATTTGGCCTACCGTTCGAGCTCAACCGGAAGCGCGAGTGCTGCCGAATGACCAGAGTTGCGAGGCCTTTGGGTCGAGCCCAGGCGCAGTGATGAGCTGGATTGCGAAGAGTTTCGGCTTACATTTAGCTCGACCACTGGGGGTGACCGCAAAGCTCGCGATGCTCAGACCAAAGGCGGGTACACTGTGCACGAAGGTCGTGTGCGAGGAAAGGTTGCAGCCAATGACAACTTTTGCATTTATAGTAAAAAGACAAGAATGGCGAGAATCGAAGAACAGCTTTATTGAAATTTAAAGGAATAGAAGTTACACATAAAACATCCGAAGCTGATCTATATTCCACGAGCTAGAGAGCTCTCTGCCATCGGGCATCACTAGCCGGTAAGCCCTCGTGGCAACTGCTGAAACGACTCTATAGGGCCCTCCCATCGGGATAACTTGTTGGTGTTGGACGAGCTCGATTCGCCTTAGAGCTAGGTCCCCAACAAGGAGCTTCCTAGGTCGTGACTGACCGAGACGCATGTTTGCGAAGAGCTTGGTGTAATGCATTGATCGTAGCGAAGGCACAACATCTTACTTCTTCCGCGAGGGTAAGGTCGAGAGACCGCTCTTGCTCGGTTGACATGGTCGCACTGTCGACCCTAGCAGAGCCAGCCCAACCGAGGACTCAGGGCGGATTTCAGACTAAACACGAGTTGGAAGGTGTGGACCCCGTTGTTCTACCGACCGTGGGTAATAATGGACCATAAGACGGTGGGAAGTTCGTCCACCTGTGTCTTGTTGCATGCTTCGAGCTCATCTGCGACTAAGCTTCTTGACGCTCGACAATCTGTCATTGGCTGTTCTCTGACTCCGTTGTTCGAGGGTGAGCCACCGAGGCAAAGCACACTTTGGTACCAAGGTCTTCGCAAAATTCCTGGAATAGCTCACTGGTAAACCGTGTACCATTGTCAGTGATAATTTTGCATGGAACCCGCACTGGTGACCACGAACAAGCGGAAAAAAGCGAATACCGCCGAGCAAAGGATGGTCGAGACCGGTTCAGCTTCGATCTACTTGGTGAAGGTGTCGATGGCCACGAACAGGAACTTCTTTCCTCCGACCCCCTGAGGGAAAGGGCCGAGGATATCCAGCCCCCAGGTCAAGAAAGGCCAAGCAAGCGGGATAGTCTGAAGGGCATACGCCGGTTGGTGCGACTTTCTGGCGTGGAATTGGCATGCGCGGCAGGTGCGGACGATATCGCGAGCATCTTGAAGTGCCGTCGGCCAATAATACCCCATGCGGAAGGCCTTGCCAACCATCGTCCTGTACGAAGAATGTGCCCCACACAGGCCTGAATGGATGTCATTTAGTAGGTACTTACCCTCCTCCATGGAGATACACCGCGTCAAGATGCCGAAAACATTTCTCCTATAGAGCTTCCCTTCGACGAGCGTGTATAGACTTGCCCGGCGCTTGATCTGGCTCCTCTCGGCAGGGTCGGGTGGTAGGTCGCCCCGTGCAAGGAAACTGTGAATGGCCTCGGCCCAGGAGGGAGTACCTTCGACCACAGCGAGCATGACCTCTTGGTCGGAGATCGACGGGGCCGGCAGCTGCCTGTGATGACGTCGGGTGGGATGTCGCTGCGTCGGAGCCGAGCTTGGAGAGGAAGTCCGCACCGAGTTGTCCTCTTGGGGATGTGCTCGAGCTCCAAATTCGAACCACTTCTCCATTTTGCGCACCTCGTGAGGCACTTTGCCATTGAGTCTCCCGAGCACGGTAGTCTTTGTTGAACTGTTGATGACGAGCCGAGTCTCCTTCACGACTCCGGTCGGCATGACGCCCAAAGCCTTATAAGCTCGTGAAGCCCGCCAGAGGGCTTGCAGATACTGCTACATTGTTGGTCGCTGGAACCCGGCGAAACCACGCACCTCAATTGGTCGCCTCGGTAAGGATAAGGATCCCACTTCGAAAGCATCGAAGGACCTTGAGCCGCCAAAGAACATGACCCAGTGGTTTCTCCTCGACCTGAAGTTCGGGAGCGGGCTACGACGTCTGCTCGACCACGAAGTCAGCGAGCACTTGTGACTTTATGGCCGTGTGAGCCACGACCTGAACGTCGAACGCCGCCAGCTCCATGGCCCATTTGGCGATTCGTCCGCCACCCTGGTTCTCAGATGTCTCCGAGCGGAAGTTGCTCGACGACCACGGAGTGCGCTCGAAATAGTGCCGAGCTTGCGCTGGCCATGAGGAGAGTATACAATAGCTTCAGACTAAGGGTAGCGCTCCTTCGGCCGTGCAAGACCTCACGACATAATAAATTGAGTCTTCTTTGAGACCCTGCTCCACTACTAGGACGCCATCGACAACTGCGGTGGTCGCGAGGTAGAGCAAAGAACTCTCACCGTGTTATGGCGCTGTAAGGAGGGGCGGGACGACAGTATACCTTCAGTCGTCGAAGGACCGCCGCACCTCTGAGTCCACTCAAAGCCCCGTGCTTGGCGCAGGTTCAAAGAATGGGAGCCCACGCGCCGAGCCTCGAAATGAACTCGCTGAGGGCGCCATGCGGCCGTGAGGCTCAGACCGCTTGATCGAGGTCGGGCGCCATCTTCTCGATCGCCTCGATCTTCTCCGGGTTCGACCAACCCCCAAGCCCCTGATCATGTAGCCGAGCACCTTTCCCGACGCCGCGCCGAGCACGCACTTCTCAGGGTTGAGCTTGATCTTGTGCCTGTTCAGGTTGGCAAAGGTTTCCTCGAGGTCACGAACGTGGTTGCCTTCAGAGAGACTTTTGACGATGATATCGTCCACGTAGACCTCAAGGTTCCGCCCGATCTGCGACTCGAACGTCCTGGTCATCAGGCGCTGGAACGTGGCCCCCGCATTGCGCAGACCAAACGACATGGTTGTGTAGCAATAGGTGCCGAATGGCGTGATGAAGGCCGTCTTGTTTCTCTGCCGACCGCCAAATTTTGATCTCGTGGTATCCCGGTAAGCATCCAAAAAGCTCAACATCTTGGCATTTGCGGTGGAATCGACGATCTGGTCGATGTGCGGAAGCGGGAAGTTGTCCTTCGGGCAAGCCAAGTTCAACCCCGTATGGTCGACGCACATTCTCCACTTTTCGCCTTTCTTCTGAACGATGACCGGGTTGGCCAGCCACTCGGAGTAATCAATCTCACGGATGAAGCCGGCCTTCAAGAGCTTGTCAAGGTTCTCCTTGATGACTGAGACCTTCTCCGGGGAGAAGCGACGCAGCTTTTGGCGCACAGGTCGAGAGCCGGGTCTCACCTGTACCTTGTGCTCGACCACCTCCCTTGGAACGCCGCATGTCCGGGTTCCTGCTTAATATACCTTTGTTGGCGCGAAGGAAGGTGACGAGCTCGAGTTCCTATTTGGAACTCAGCCGGGCCGAGACATGAATGCACTTGGTTGGGTCACTCTCCTTGAGCGGTACGGCCTTTGTCACCCCACTGGGCTGGATCGCTGCCTTCTGGCGAGCATTCTTCTCCATCGTCTCCGGACCGCGCTGGGGTAACATGCCAGTGAGAGCCAAGGCCTTGGTCTCGCAGCCATGTGCCGCCTGTAGGTCGCCTCGCATGGTGATGACACCGTTGGGGCCAGGCAGCTTCATGCATCGATGGCCATAATGGTTGGCTGCCATGAACTTGACCAAAGCAGGCCTCCCGAGGATGGCGTTATCACGGAGGTCACCTCGACCACCTCGAAGGTGATCACTTCGGTCGCGGAAGTTGTCCGAGCCAATCAAGGTGACGGCAAGACAACCTGCCCCAAGGGGGTGGCCGAGCTCCCGGGAACTATCCCGAAGAAGGGTATGGTGATGCTCTTGACCTTCGACCTGGGAATCTGCATCCGGTCGAGCGCTCCTGCCTGCAGCAAGTTAAGAGAGTCCGCCGCCGACCATGACGCGCCGTGCGGTATTGCCGATGGTCGGGTCACGACTAAGGCGGTCTTTAGGTCTCGAGCCATACCGGAAGAGCGTCCTCTGGAGAGAAGGTGATGGTGGCCCCAGCCCACTTGGGTGGTCGCTGATGGGTTTCACCGCGACCGGTAGATGGCTCGCGTGGCGGCCTTGTCTCGCCTCGATCGGTAAGTCGACGAGCCACCGAAGATGACGTCAATCTGGCGATCGCCTTGTTGGAACTCGAGATCGATGTCATCATGCTCTGAGCCAGCGTTCACTCTGTCGGGTTGGTCATCAACTTTTGGAAGCTCGGGCATCTCGCCCGCCGTCGAGAAAGCTTCCGCTTGTTCTCGCCAGCCCTCGCAGAGTTCGCAGTCGTGGCCATTGTCTTGTGAAACAAATGAACTTTCGCCATCGTCCGGCGCCCTCGCTCCCCTACGGCCGAAGGCCGCCGGCCGGCCTGCATCGCCGCCTTCGGCTTCTGGGCCCTCGGCTTATCGAGACTGAGGCCGACATTGACGAGATCGGGACCCATCCCGAGCCTGATCTCGGACCTCGAGGACTTCTCGCTAGCCATCTGCCGATACAACTACTCACGGCAGGCCTCCGCCGGTCCTACGGTCGCGCTTTTGCTTCCTGACGGTGGCACCTTGGTCGGTGCCCTTGGAATTGGATGGACCTGCCTCTGTGGAATTCAGACCAAGCTTACCTTGGTCGTAGTTGCGCTTCCAATGACGGCGTCGTCGCATCTCGCAGCACTGCTCCGCCATGCGAATGCACCTTGTTGACGGTGAGGCCGACATGATCTCCGTGTCCTCAGAAGGCGCCGGTCGCGAACACCGAACTTAAAGGCCTTGATGATAGCCTCGTCGGAGATGCTCGGAATCAGGTTCCGTGTGCGGATAAACCGCCGCACAAAATCACGAAGTGGTTCGCCTTTGCCCTGGATAACGCGATCCGTGTCTTTCTCCTCCCCGCCGTTCAGAACAACTCGAAGTTTGAGCGAGGGCGCCTGATTTGCCACCACGACCAAGAGCCAAGCTTCGGTTGAAAAGCCAAGTCATGGCGCCGCCCAAGACGGTCGGAGGTAGGCTATGACGAGTTCATCGCCCCGCCGCTAGGATGGCGGTCGAGTAGATAGACAGAACTCGTCGGGTTTTTGGTTCGTCGGCGCTCGATCAACGCAGTTTGAACCGAAGCCGCTAACGACGCGACGGCGTCGGCGAGTACGCCACGCAACCGTGAAGCGACGGTGCACGCCGAAAGTGTGTCGCCGCCGACAAGGTCTCGCCGCCAGACGACTTGAAGTCGAGGTTGCCCGGCGTCGATCTTCGGCGAGATCGCCATGGCGCCGCACGTGAGTCGCCCAGAAGATAAGCGCAGCGATCTCCTTGGCGGGCGACGCTCGGCGGAACGTCGGGGAGAGATCCCGATCCCTACGCTTGGTCGACGCAGAACTTGTGTGGTTTCGCCGCGCTCGCCTGCTAGGGACGGAGCTCGTGGGGCGGTGCATGCGTGGCGTCAGAGTCACATCCCGAGGACGCCACGAGACGAAGGTGCTCATATTTGGTCGTCTGACGGAGGTGCGTCGGCGATGTCGTGGACGAGTCGCTAGTGCTCCTCGGGAGGGGTCCTCTGACGGTGGCCGGTGCTGCGGAGGAATGCCCTCGGTCGTGGCACTGTCGAAGTTCTTGCCGTGGCTCGGCCAAGAGTTCGACCGCTTTGTCGGGTCAGCCACGACCCGGGCAATCGGGCGGAGGCGTTCCCCTGAGAGAGGGAGTTCTGGCGCCCGAAGACGCTACGGTCTTCTCTGGGCTTCCACGGCGGGCGGTTATGGCCTGGTTGATGGCGACATGCACCATCCTACGAGCGTCTTCAGGAGTCTGCGGATCACGGCCATCCGCGTCTCCCTCCGCGCTAGGACCATCCACCGCCAGGATGTGTTGCTTGGGTGGTGGCGGTGAAGGCGAAAATAGGGATGCGGAATCGGAGTCCGCGCCCGAATCCACGCCTGATGAATGTCCATGAGCGAAGTGCGCCATGCTCCCGAGATCCTGGAGTTTTTCCTGTGAGTGAGCGCAGCAAACGGGTCCCACGGTGGGCGCCAGCTGTTGACGATCGGGATCGCCAACCGCAAGAAAATGATAGGGGTCTCGTGAGGTATGGGACCCGAGCTGTGCTTCACTCAAACGAGGGAACGGAATCGATGTGCCGATGGTCGGGGCAAGACGTCAACGAGCTTAAGACAAAGGTTTATACTGGTTCGAGCCCCTGTGAAGGTAATAGCTCTACTCCAGTCGCCTTGCGGCGGTGATTCTTATTATATTGGTGTGCAGGGAAGTGGTTACAACTCAAGTTAGCAATGGCGATTTCTAGCTCGAGCTGTAATGTGTGTTGTCCTTCTTCTGCGTCGTGCATCTGCGTATTGAGAGCCGGGAGAAATCTTCGGATCGTGGCCCTTAATGCGCATTGAGAGCCATTTGCAACCGTTCCGGGCTGACCGCGCACTCGTGCGCCACTCCACGACACCACGTCTTGGTAACTGCCCAGTAAATGCACGTGCCGGGATCCAAGGAAACAACGACCCGAGCAAAGGCCGGCCCGCACCCGAGGTCGTGCGGGGCTCGAGCTCGAGGTCGTGTGTGCTTGAGGACACAGGACGCCCAGCCGAGCAAGGGCATGCTCGGGGGGGGGGGGGCGAGCTAGGGGCGCGTTGACTGTGTGTTGACCGGCCAAAGGGTTGTCCAGCCCCCGACAAAAATAAAAGTTATTCATCTGAGTTTTTTCGGTCTCCTCTAATCCGGAACGCAAAGATCTATGTTGAAACTCTTGGTAGTACTCATCCACTGTTTTACTACCTTTTTTAGACATTGCAATTCAGTTCAGAATTGACAAAAAACATATGAAGGAACAACTGCTCTCGAATTTTCTTTAATTTTATCCACGTGCTAGGAATGTCCTGATTTTTACTCATATAATCGTTCCACCAAAGAGCTGCAAAATCAGTAAATCCACTAGTAACAATCCTAACCTTATCTTGCTCAGGAATTTCATGTTTACCAAATGATTGTTCTATAGCTAATTCCCAAGTAAGATAACCTTTAGGATCATATTTACCACTAAAAAAAGGTACGGTAAACTTATTTTTCTTATGTGTGCTATGCCGTTGTACCTCCCGTGGTGTTGAAATTTTGCTCGTACACTCTTTGTATCTTGGAGTGGGATCTATCTCTTCTCCTATGATGTTGTTGGACCAAGCACCATGACGTTGACAACCTGCCATTGTTAGTGAAGACAAGAAACAAAATCTCAAGTATAATGTTCCTACCACTACATAGGATGAGGTGAAAAGTGGCTCATCTCTCAAACTTTAACCAAAGCTCTTACAAGTTCTTACCGTGCAGCAGGGGTTGTCGGCCATTTGCGGTGTCAAAAGTTCACCCAAGCTTGGATAAAGCGATTGCCAAGGGACCGAACAAACGTACGAGGTAGAATATGTGGAGTTTGGTAGGATATGTTAATTTCCTATGCAATCTGATAATTCTAGTTATTGTAATGATAAGTAATGATCCAAACTAGAATTCACAAGCCCTAGTTGCCGATCTCAAAGATATAAGTGAATTTCAAGGCAACACACGCAAAGATAATGAAACTTAATGCAACCAATGGAATGAGCTAAATAAGAATACTTTCAGCACCAAAACTCGCGTTGCATAAGTTATGGAGAGACGCTAGCTAATTGCTTCAGAAAAGGTAAAAGGGCACAAGATTGCTCACTACTTTAATACAATTGCACAATCTGAAAATAACGAACACAAATTAGGGTTTTGATCAATGTAGTGCTGCCGGCCACTATTCTATTTTCTTTTCTCTCTCTGTTTTTTTGGCCTTTCGATTCTTTCTTTCTCTTTTTTTTGGTGACTTTCGGCCAACACTAGTATGAGCAAAGTTTTGGAATCCCTAACTTGATTCCACAAGATATATGATGGTGCAACGTATCAAGAGGAGCAGCCCCAAGCAATTTCAAATAGCTAGTCTCAATTGGGAACAAAGTATTCGCAAAGGATGAGTTGGTTTCCAAAGGTATGTGCACTGATATTTTGGAATTTTATAGTTGTGGATGCTCTAGACTCAACCAACTAAAAGGAATGAAGCTAGAACACAAATTGAAGCAAGAAATCCCAAATTCGACCAAAACTGTGCAGCAAGGTTGTCGCTGCAATTAATGCTTGAAAATGTCCGAATCAAGCTTGCTCACAATGTAACAAATTGATGGTACTGTTCTAGGCTTTAAAACAAGTATTCGAACACACAATTTTGAGCTTGTATGCAAAAGTTAAGGATAAAACAAAGAACTGGACAGATTGGAATAAAAGCTACGCGAAGGAAAACGATCAGCAACTAAATCAAGGACTCTAATGGACCAAAACCTAACAAAACACATTAAAATACCAGATTGAATCTAAAAGTTGAATTTTTATGGAGGATTTTCAATTTTGGACAGAAAACAAAAACTAATCTAGGGTATTGAATCTCTCACCGAACAACTTGGCGCTCTGATACCACTTGATATGACTTTGGGTCCCGATCTTTCGATGAGAGGAGGGTAACTATCGATTTGGTAGGAACTGATTTTGACGATCCGACTACAACGTACGACGACGATGCGCCTTAGCAATCGCTAAACCAACTCCAAAGGGTTATTGATCTTGCCGTTGGCACGATCAACCTGAACACGAAGTTCAATTCCTGCAAGCAATCGAAAAACAAGCAAGAACAATGGTAAAAGCAATCTGAATTGCGAATATGAATTGAAGTGTTCAATCTAAAAAATAAAGATAGGTGGGGTTCCGAAGATCAAGTAGACGGGCGGCCTAGTCGGCACGCGCGATTACAAGAGGAAGTAGCAATGCTAACTTTCAATCAAACAAAATGTGAGACCCCGTTCTGACGAACAGGAACCTCCATGTGATTACTGTGCTATTCCCTGGATCAGTAGCTAGCACTCACATGTTTACAACAATTGGAAATCACAACCATACAAAATAATAATTAAGCGGAAACGATTATACAAATAAGTTTTACAACTCAGAGAATAAATGGCAGCAAAGGAAGCAATAACTTGCAGTTTGCCCATCCAATCCCACGAACAACCCGACTGGCATAACTCCTTAGAAAAGATCGATTCAAAAGAATCCCAAGAACTCATGCGATTTAAAAGAGACTCAAACTCGCTAACTCAACCACCTACAATATAATTAGGCAAGGGTGAGTATTTTACATACTCAAAAAGACTTGAGCAAATCCTACAATACATGCGAGGTCATTTCAAAGGAGGCTACTACGGTTAATTTGCATAAAGCGAATTTGAATTTGTAAATCAAGTTATTTGCAAACGGAATTTAAAAGAGCAAGATTAATTGATAGCAAATAAGTAAAGCATAAATAACACTCACCGTCCTCCATGACGTGAGCGATTTAGTCAAACCTTGCCATCGCATGGCATATATCCAGATTTTTGTCCACACAGGCACAACAAATTGATTCAATACTTGCCCACACAGGTATAGTATTGGGTCATCTGTCAGGGGTAAGCTAACTTGTAAAATAAACCCTTTTGAAAATCAAAGCTAACATTGGAATGACTTCACCGAGTGCTCATGATCATGAAAGCGCTAATTAATTAGATTTAAACTCTGCAGAGGTGTACAACTTTACCCACAAGGAATGATCAACTTTTGCCCGACACACTTCCTTAGGTGTGACGTCAAGAAGACCATACATAGTCATTACATTACCTAGACATGGTTTTGACCAGCCCGGGACGTTAATCCCCTGCCGTAGAACTAGAAACACACACCCAAGCCGTGGATCCACATTCGCACACCCAACACAACGTTTCTAAACACGGCGAGTATGCATCGCTGCATTAGCAAGTAGAAACCCGTCGAGTAGACCTGACCGAATACTGGCATGCTCCCGCCTACCAATGTACAAAGCCATGTCTAATTAACATAATAGCTATGGCTAACCCATCCTCACCCTTGTGGTTGCACGAAATCTCGGATCAATAGCGCCCCATTGCTCGGTCCTTAATCCGACACGAGCGACACTTCACCCTACACTACGTGCAATTCCATTCGCACATCCGGCTATTGCCAATAATCGCCTCGCATCAAAGCATAGTTTTCTTTTTGGGTTTTTACTCAAAGTACCAAGAACCAACAAAGGACATTTTCAATGTTTTGAAACAAATATTGATTTGATCATGTACATTCTTGATTCTAAAGCATGGCTAAGGTGTTAAATATGTTCAAGATATACCCAAAATGACATTAGCAATGTCTATCCTCAATCTATGGTTATCAAGGTTCACATGTACATAATCATCAAAGGAGATTCACGAGACAACAGGTATAACTACCAAATCCACAAAATAGCAATTTACATAAAGTAAACGCATGCATAAAACAGATTTGATGCACAAAAGGAATATAAAATACTGGGCTCAATATGGTCAAAGGATGCTTGCCTTGCTTAATTATTGCTTACGGTGAAGAGCGAGGATTGCGGATGACGACTTTAAGCTAGAGACGTCGGGTCTACTCGTCGAACAACTAAACAACGCAAAGCAATAAACTTCAATAAGAGCGAAAAGAAATAGATAACAAGAATAAATAAAACTCTGCACAAGAAACAGGGATTGCTCTTTATGAATTTATTAATCTTAGTTTATGAATTCAAGACGCAAAAATAGGTTAAGATTAATAGAATTAATCATTAGTTGCAAGCTTTCATTGTTTTACTATTCACAATATGAGTTTCTGCCAATTCTTAATACTTACAGGTTTTGCTCTAATAGGATTCAGAGTCAAAGCAAGATGAAATAAGAATATTTTCTTAGATTACAGTAGATTATATCATAAATATCAATTCTAGGTTATTCTTTACTAAATTCGTATTTGGATGAATTGCTTTGCGAGTTATTGAATAGGCTTAAATGATCATGTTAGAGTGTGAATGATTAGCTCTTTATCTTTAAATGATTTCTCTTAGCATTAGCTTTATGCGAGTTAGATTTACTGATTTGGGCTACTAATATCATTTCCATGAGGTTTGAGAAGGTTCTGGTGATACAAATAACTAATATACAGATTCTTTCATTATTACTTAATATTTATTCATTAGCATTAACGCCTAAGGTAATGTGATTACTTAGGTTATTCAAATTATTAAGATTAATATGCAAAACATGATGAAGTATGGTTATTTCTTCATACTAAGATGATTTATACTTTGCATAACAATCCTAAGCTGATTCCATAAATTTTAGGCTTTGGCTGATACATTATATTCATTGTTGAAAAGGCTTAAGTGGTATTGTTAAGTTGACGTTATTCGGAATCGGTCAAAAGTGAAATAAAAAGGTTATCGCTTAAGGGTTTTGATCTGATGAGATTAATAGGCAAACCTTAATGGAATATGATTCTTTTTATAGAACATGATAGTATGAACTTTGTACAACGTTACTAAACTGATTTTACTAATTTTTGTATTTGGATGAGTTATTTTATCTATCATTGAAATAGCCTAAACGATCATATTGGCAACAACAAATCGGCCAAGATTCAAATTTGATTTCCAACTATTTCATACATGATTCTTGATTGATTTTTGAGGTATTAGCAGAATACCATCCTAGAAGTGTTCTAAGGTTAGTTTGGCATTATTTCAGCTTTAATTGCAATAGATTATTGTCGGGAGCCGGGCAACCCTTGGTCGGTCAAGAACGGTCAACCGGCCCCTAGCTCGGAAGGCCTCGATCAAAGACCTGGATCAGCTCGAAGCCACTTGACCAAGAGTGCATCAGACCAAACTCGAGGCCGCTCGACCTAGGGCGCGGTAACTCCGAGTTCGGGGTCCCCGCGAGCTGGAGCTCGGGTCGATCCAAGGTCGATAGCGTTCCCTTGGATCCCGGACACGTCATCACTTGGCAGTTACGGAAACGTGGGATCATGGAGTAATGCAGGCACGCACGGCGGGATCAGAACGGTTACCACCGGCTATCAATGTGCATGAAGGCCATGATCCGAGAATTACTCCCGAACGCTGCAAGAAGAATGTGTATAGGATCGAGCTTTGTAAACACTTAGGACAACAGAACAACCCAAATGACACACACTCGAAGTTCAAGCCTAGACTTAGTATCGCAAGCTTGAGTCAGAATCCTCTTGTATTCACAAATAGCGGAATCACCACCGCAAGGTGACCGGAGTATTCACAAATGGCCATAACCGCTCCGACGGGAGGACCAGAGAGGCTCCTCCTCGGGAGCGCCTTGCATATCGCCCGGATCATGGTCGATCCCGATAGGAACAAAATCGAGCTCTTCGCCGGCCTTGGCGAAGAACTCGATCGTCTTTAATCGAGGTCATTCCTTCGCAGCACCAAAGTCACCGCCAGGACCCTTCCCGAGAAGCGGCGATAACTCATCACGCCGCCGCAGCGCACCGTCGGCTGCCGCCGAGGCGTGAAGCGCCTTCTCGGCAACACCCTCGGGCGAGACCCGACGCCACCGCATCGCCGTCTCCGCGGCTACTAACCCGGTAGGGTTGGGCCGAGGTGAGCCACACGAGCTCCACGCCAATCGACAAAGAAGTCGCGGGACTTTCCCGACATTCCGCCCAGCGCTGTCGCGACAGACCGCCGCAATACCTCCCAGCGACTCCGTGCTCGCACCACGACCGATCTCGCCGAAGATCGGGTCGTCAAGAAAACCCGAGCTCGGAGTCGCATAACGATGAAGATCTCGTTGGACGCTCGCTCGGCGTGCACCGCCCCGCCTACGGTTGTGTGGCGACTCGACGACCTTCGTCGCAGACGCCGCTCGCTTCGCTTCAAGCCGCTTTGGATCGAAGCGCCGACGGACCAAGAATCCCGACGAAGTTCTGTCCATCTACTCGACCGCCATTTTGGCGGGAGGTGACGAGCTGGTCATGGCCAACTATCTCCCGACCGTTCGGGCGGCGCCGCTCGAACTCGCTCTTCAACGAAGCCGGTTCCTTCGTGTCGTGGCGCCAAATCGAGCGCCCTCGCTCCAACTTCCGTGAGTCATTATGAGCGGCGAGGAGGGAGAAAGACCTAGATCGCATCATCCAGGGCAAGAGCGAGCCTCTTCGTGATTTCGTGCGGCGGTTTATCCGCACAAGGAACCTGATTCCGAGCATCTCTGATGAAGCAGTCATCAAGGCCTTCAAGTTTGGCGTTCACGACCGGCGCCTTCCCGAAGACCTCGAGATCACGACAAGGCTCAGCGTCAACAAACTGTTCCGCATGGCGGAACGGTACGCGGACGCGACGACGCCGTCGGCTGAAGCGCGACACGACTCAAGGTAAGCTTGGTCTGAACCACTCGAGGCCGCCCGCCCAATTCCAAGGGCGCCACCAAGACGCCTGTGCCAAGAAGCGGAAGCGTGACCGCAGGATCGGCGGAGGTCTCCGCTGGGTCATCGCTCTCGGCGACAGCCAGCGTGAGGTCCTCGAGGTTCGGATCGACTGGGGCGGACCCGACCTCGCCAAGGTCGGCCTCGATCTCGCCAGCGCAGGCCAGCCCGTAAAGAAGGTCGGCGGCCTGGACCTCGGAGGACCAATGCTCAGCTGCAGGGAGCCGAAGGGCGGTCAGGGTACGACGAGGCAAAATTCTGCCTGTTTCACAGGGCAGCCGCCACTTCCGCGGTCCGCAGGGCTTGGCAAGGAAAGCTTGAAGCCTTCTATGACGGGCGTGGTGAGATGCCCGTGCTCCCGAAGGATGACGACCAGCCCGAAAGGGTGAATGCCGGGTCGAGCACGGCGACCTCGACTGAATTCCAACAGGCGAAGCGCGGATTGACGCCATCTTCGACGGCTCGGCGACCTACCACCAGCGCGAGATCAAGGTCACGCCGGACCATCTATCGAAGTTGCGCAGAAAGCCCATCGAGCAAAGATTGCAAGTGGGCCGGGCCACCATCACCTTTTCTCCGGAGGATGCCTTACAAGGTATGGCCCGAGACTTAAAGACCACCTTGGTCGTGACCCGACCATTAGCAACACAGCTGGTCGGGCGGTCATGGTCAACGGAGGCGCTTCTTAATTTGTCAGCAGGCGGAAGCACTTGACCGGATGCGATTCCCGGCCAAAGATCAAAAGCATCGCCATCCCTTCTTCGAATCGTTCCTCGAGTTCGACCACTCCCTTAGGCGTGGTCTTGCCCGTCACCTTCGGCAAATCGGACAACTTCCGCGACCGAAATGATCACCTTTTGAGGTGGTTGAGGGCTACCTCCGCATAACGCTATTCTCGGAGACCTGCCCTCATCAAGTTTATGGCGACCAATCATTACGGCCATCGGTGCATGAAGCTCCCAGCCCCAACGGCATCCTTACTGCGACGAGGCGACTGCAGCAGCGGCACATGGTCTGCGAGACTAAAACTCAAGGCCACGCATGCTGCCCAACGAGGCCCAGAGGTGACGGAGAAGAACGCCTACAGAGGGCGGCGATCCAGCCCAAGGGGCGACAAAGGCCGTGCCGCCGAGGAAGGCGACACGACCGTGTGTCCACGCCTCGACCGAGCCGAGTCCCAAATAGGAACTCGAGCTCATCACCTTCCTTCGCGCCAACAAAGGTATATTCGCTGGGAGCTGCAGATATGCCCGGCGTTCGAGGAGGTGATCGAGCACAAGTTGCTGTGTCGAACCGATTCTAGACTCAGGCGCTAAATCGTCCGCTTCTCCCGGAGAAGGTTGCGGTCATCAAGGAAAACATTGATAAACTCTCAAGGCGGCTTCATCCGCGAGATCGACCACTCTGAGTGGCCGCCACCCGTCCATCATGCGTAAGAAGGGTGGCAAGTGGAGAATGTGCGCCGAGCATACGGGTTGAACTCGCCCGCCAAGGACAACTTCCTTCCGCGCGATCGACGGATCGCCGACTCCACCGCCAACGCCAAGATGCTAAGCTTGATGCTTACTCGGGCTACCACCAGATCAAGTCGGGCGGTCGACGACGAGAGCAAGATCGCCGTCACCCTTGTTCGCACTTATTGCTACACGACCATGTCATTTGGTTCAAGTAATGCGGGGCAACATTCCAACGTTCGATTTCCGTGACCTTTGAGCAGCAGATTGGGCGAAACCTCGAGGTTTACGTAGATGACATCATTGTCAAAAGCCCTCCGGAGCGACCACGCCCGTGACCTTGAAGAAACATTTGCAAACCTGAACAGGTACAAAATCAAGCTCAACCCCGAGAAGTGTGTTCGGCGCGGCATCAGGGAAGGTCCTTGGCTACATGATCGGGGGCTCGGGGGTTGGTCCGAACCCGGAGAAGATCGAGGCCATCGAGAAGATGGAGCCCCGACTCGATCAAGCAAGTGCAAAGCCTCACCGGCCGCATGGCCGCCTCAGCAGATTCATTTCGAGGCTTGGCGGCGAGGTCTCCCATTCTTTAAGACCTGCAAGCACGGGGCTTTGAATGGACTCGAAGCCAGCGTCTTCGACGAGTCAAGGTATATCTGCTATCCCCACCCTCCTTATAACTCCGCAGCCTGGCGAGAGGTTGTCGCTTACCTGCAGCCACCGCCTAAGCCGCTCTTTGTCCTAGTTGCGAACGGGGCACAAAGAAGATCCGATTTACTATGTCAACGAGGTCTTACACGCCCAAAGGAGCGCTACCCACAAGTGCGTAAACTAGCCAGACGCTTTTTCATGGCTCTCGCAAGCTTCGACACTACTTCGGCGCATTCCGTGGTCGCCCCGAGCAACTTTCCGCCGTGACATCTGCGCGAATCGAGTATAGGCGGGCGGATAGCCAAATGGGCCATGGAGCCGGGCGGCGTTTGACATCCGTGTCGTGGCTTAACAGCTATCAAGTCGCAAGTGCTCGCCGACTTCGGGTCGAACAGACGCCGCAGCCTCGCTCCCGAGCTCGAGGCCGAGGAAGAGAAGCCTGGATCATGTTCTTCGACGGCCGAGGTCCTTCAAACGCCTCGGGGCTGATACTTATCCTCCCCCAGGCGCACTCGCTTGAGGTATGTGGTTCGTTTTGGGTTTCTGCGACCAATAACGTGGCGTATCTGGCTCTCTTGAGGGCTTATGAGCCCGCAAGTCCTTAGGCGTCTGACGGTTGGTCGTGAAGGAGACTCCCACTCGCCATCAACCAAGACAACAAGGACTATCAATGCTCGGGGATGTGATGGCAAAGTATCTCGCGAGGTCCGCAAGATGGAGAAGTGGTTCCGTAACTTAGAGCTCAGGCATGTCCCTAGGAAGGACAACTCCAATACGACTTTCTCTCCAAGCTCGGCTCTTAGGACGAGGAGATACCCCGATGTCATCCTCGAGACGCCGATGGTCTGTCTATCTCCCACTGTGAGGTTGTGCTTGTCGTGGTGGAAGGTATTCCGCATGGGCCGAGCCCATACACTTCCTCGGCACGGGCGACTGCCCGACCCCGCCAATGTAGCGGTGATTAAGCGTCGAGCAAGCTTGTACAAGCTCGTGGATGGCAAACTCTCTGAAGGAATGTCTCCAGCATCCCGACACGGTGCATCTCCACGGAGGAGGTAAGTACCTACTCAACGACATCCACTCGTGTCTTCTGGGGCGACTCTTCAGACAGACGATGGTCGGCAAGGCCTTCCGTATGGGGTATTATCGTCGACGGCATTACAGATGCTCGGGATATTGTCCGAACTCGCCGAGCATGTCGGTTCACGCCAGAAAACGCACCACCGTTTCCACGCCTTCGACCATCCCGCTTGCTCGCCTTTCTCGACTTGGGGCCGGATATCTCGCCCTTTTCCCAGGCGGAAAAAATTCTCGTTAGTGGTCATCGACACCTTCACCAAGTGGGTTGAGGCTGAACCGGTCTCGACCATCACTGCTCGAGCTGCCGTTCGCTTTTTTCGCTTGTTCGTGGTAACCAGGTATGGGGTCCTATGCAGAATTATCACTGATAATGGTACTCGGTTTACCAAAGGAATTATTCCAGAATTTTATGGCGCATGGGCACCAAAGTGTGCTTCGCTTGGTGGCTCATCCTCGTGAGCAACGGAGCGGCAGAGCGCCAACGCATGATCGCCCAAGGCATCAAAAGGCGAAGTTGCGAGATGAGCTCAAACGCTACGGCAAGACTGGGTGGACGAACTTCCCACCGCCTTATGGTCTATTCAGCATTACAATACCGAGCAACGGGGTCCACACCCTTTCACTCGTGTTTGGTCTCGGCAAATCCGCCCCGCCTAGAGGTAACGCCTGGGCTCCGCCAGGTCGCCTTTGGTCGACCACGCCGACTTCGAGCAAGAACGGTCTCTTGACCTTGCCCTCGCGGAAGAAGTAAGATGCCGCAATCGCTACGATCAACAAGCATTACGCAAGCTCTTCAGAGACATGCGTCTCGGTGGATGCGACCTAGGAAGCTCCTTGTTGGGGACTTAGCCTCGAGACGGATTCTGTATCGCCCAACACCAACAAGTTATCCTCATGGGGAGGGCCCCTATAGAGTCGTTTCAACAGATCGCACGGGCTTACGGCTAGCGATGACCGATGGCGAGAGCTTTCTGGCTCGTGGAACATAGATTAACTTCGCAAGTTTTATGTGTAATCTCTATACCTTTAAAACTTCAATAAAAGGATATTCTCCGATTTCTACCATTCATGTCTTTTTCTTTATTATGGGCATCTCTGTAAATTCTTCTTGAGCACGACCTTCATTATTCGCCTTAGTCCGGGTATCACGAGCTTCACGCTCACCCCCAAAGGGTCGAGCTCAACGTGGCGAAAACTCTTACGCAATCACTCACCCTGCATCCGGGTTTGAACTACAAGCCCCACAGCTCTGGCTATTGAGTGCGCGAATGGTCGTGGTCGGGGAGTTGGTGATTTATTCACTGGGTTCGCTTGTTGCGTTTCTTTCCGTGAGCACTCTATCTCGATTCTGCAGGTCATGGTCATTTGCTCGTCTTAGACTTGTGTCCAAGGTCGGCGTTGCTCGACCTTGGACCCAACGGGGGCTGGGCCAGGGCGTAATATCTACAAACGACCTATGGATCTCGATCGCGAACAAGAAAGGCACACTTCAAAAAAGGTAACCCAAACCTATTGATAACATCAAATGTTTTTACAGGATCGAGGATGTTTGAGCTACAGATCCTCCATCTCGCGCGCGAGCTTCTCTTGCTCGAGCTCGGCGACTCTGGCCCGCAGTGTCGAGGCTTCGGTTTGCTGCAGGAGGGCCTCCTTGGTTGCGTCCGTGGCTCGGCGACGCTCGTCGTTGAGTTGGGCCAGGGCGGTCTTCGCCGCCCTGCTGGCACGCCCAAGCTTCTCCTCCAGCCCCGCGACTTTGGCCTCTAGCTCGGGAGACGCCTTGGTTGAGGATGATAGCTCGGCAACAGCCCTCTCCAACGCCTCGACCTTGGCACGCTCGTCGGCAAGTGCCTTGGCCGTGGTGGCGGTCTGCTCCTTGGCGGCCTCGAGTACCACGACAGCGGCGCGCGTCGTGGCGCTGGCTCTGGCGGCAGCTTGTTCTCACCGCCTTCTCGAGGGCCTCGACCTGGCGCGAGGGTCTCGAAGCGCCGAAGTCTGAAGAAGTTCGCCCATGGCGGCCTTCTCCAAGCAGCTCGACCTTGGCGCGCGCATTAAGGGCCTCGAAGCTTTGGTCGCTCGAAGCGCTCGTGCTTTTGCGCGCTTGAACCCATGCTCACGCCGAGGATCTGGTCCTCTCGAGCTCGGCGGCATAGGACACCTCCAGCGCCACCATCGCTCGACGCAGACGTTGAGCTCCGGTTGATCCGCCGAAGTTCTGGCGTCGACCTCGATGGTCGCTGAGCAGAGGCCTTCGGCGCTCCCTCTCTTCCATGGCGTTCAAGATCTGGCGAGCACGCCGGCGTGCTTCGTTGAGACCTTGAAGCCCTCGGTCACGCCGCCAATCGCTTTGAAAACAAGGAAAGTGATCTGGTAAGAAGTTGTCAAGAACACACAACTTAACATATTACAGGACATATAAGGAAAGGCGGTCTGCTCGGGTGAGAAGGCTTGGGAGGAAGGCGCAGAGATTTTCAAGCTGATGATCAAGAGCTCGGGGTCTTCCACGGTGCTTTTGGGATATAAACCTCCTACAGCGCCTCAAAAGGCGCGCCTGGCATGATTAGACGGGCGCAATTAAGGCCTGGGCGGCGGACTCGAAGCGCTGCAGGTGTCCGCCGGCTGTTGGCATCCGTACCACTTCGGGGATATTAAAGGTCGCCAGATGTCCCGCCTAGGGTTCACTTTGCGATCTCCGCTCGACCTCGAACAAGGTTCCAAGACCTTGCAAGGGTTGCTGCCAGCGACCTGTTGGGTGAGGCTCGAGGCCGTCCTTGGTACCCCTTTTACGACCTTGAGCCTCGGGGGCTAGCTGTCGGGAGCCGGGCAACCCTTGGCCGATCAGCAAACGGTCAACCGGCCCCCTAGCTCGGAAGGCCTCGATCAAAGACCTGGATCACTCGAAGCCACTTGACCAAGAGTGCATCGGACCAAACTCGAGGCCACTCGACCTAGGGCGCGGTAACTCCGAGTTCAGGGTCCCCGCGAGCCGGAGCTCGGTCGATCCAAGGTCGATAGCGTTCCCTTGGATCCCGGACACGTCATCACTTGGCAGTTACGGAAACGTGGGATCATGGAGTAATGCGCGCGCACGGCGGATCGGAACAGTTACCACCGGCTATCAATGTGCATGAAGGCCACGATCCGAGAATTACTCCCGAACGCTGCAAGAAGAATGTGTATAAGATCGAGCTTTGTAAACACTTAGGGACAACAGAACAACCCGGCAAGACACACACTCGAAGTTCAAGCCTAGACTTAGTATCGTCAAGCTTGAGTCAGTAATCCTCTCTTGTATTCACAAATAGCGAGAATCACCACCGCAAGGTGACTGGAGTAGAGCTATTACCTTCTCGTGGGCTCGAACCAAGATAATCCTTGGTTTAAATCCGTTGTCTCCTAGCTCCGACCATAGACCTTCCTCGACCTCATTCCTCTGCTCGAGCAAAGCGCAGCTTGTGGTCCCATTTCTCCTTGAGCCCTACCTCATTTTCTGCGGTTGGCATCCCGATCGTCGACAATTATCTATTTACTTATTGTTTTAGTTTACATTTCCTTTTATCAAGAGAATGGAATTTGAGCTTGATCCTAAGTAGGTATGCATACATGGGTTCTTCAGTGTCCAGGAACCTATTCAAGGTGTTATTACTATTTTATGAGCTATCATGCTACTATTCTTACTAATGTTCATACTAAGGTTTGTTAATGGTCACAATGCAATACATAAACTTAGTTCCCAATATTTAATATCTCTGCATGATTAGGCTTATTAAGATCCTAGAAGCACATAATCATTTATTTTATGATTTTATAAGTTATATTTTCACATAAGCAATATTGACCATACTAGTGTGTTCATCGCATTCTAGATTCCAATGATTGTTCTGTTATTTAGGAATTGAATATTTTTGTATATTTGAGTACATTCTTATCCTAAAGTCTCATGAATGTTGATTTCATCATTTCATTACTTGTTATGCACAAATTCTCATTTGAAACCATATTAGCACCATAATCAAGGTTTAAATTAAATAATTATACAGACAGTTCAAAAATTAAATATTTTTACACATTCAGATTCTTTCTCATTTTATATGAATATACAAATTTATTTCACTGGAATTGAAACTATATTTAAAAGATATTCATGACTGAATACTACTCGGATTGAAATAAATGAAACTTGAAAATCGCTTTCTACATTGGGAAGGCGCCTTTTACCCCTTGATCGAAGATGCTGCGCCCTTCGGGCCGAGAGGGCCCGATCGGTGAGGAGAAACGAGGATGGCCTAGGGCTTTAACGGCGCTTCTCGGTGAACTTCCGGCGAAGGCGAGCACGTAGGAGGCTGAAGCTCGGCAAACCGCACCTGGGGGTGGTGTTGCTTCGGTCGGAGGAGCAGCAGGCAAGGGTGCAGCCGAAGAGGGGCGGAGGCCATGGCGGTGATTCGGTGGAGAAGATGAACAGGAGCATTAGAGCTGGAATCGGTGGCACTGTGAGCATCAGGGGGTAGTAGGGGTTTCATTTTTGAGTTCCTTCTGAAGAGAGTACAGAGCTGAGCTCCACCGTGACCATTCATGGAGGAAGAGGGCAACAAGCAATTTGGTTTCAGATGAGGGAGGATGAAGATTTTTGGGGGCTTTTGATCAATGGGGCGTAGTGATGCTATGAGCTGAAGGAATTTGGAAATGGTTCACTGGCTTGGCTGATTTGATTCTGGCTTTGAGCTCTGAAATCTCGGTTCTTGGCGGAATTTGGGAGGAAGCTTCCTGCGTTGGTTGAGGAGGAGGGAGAAGGAGTGGAGGAGGAAGTAGTGCGCTGCGCCTGGTGGTCTCTGAGATGCAGAGTATGGCTCAGTAGTGGGCTGTACTTCAGGCTTCGGGAGAGTTCTCAGTGGAGCGAACAGAGGTTGCAGGCGATGAGTTCGGCAGAGGTGACTCTGGGACCACTGTCAGTGACTGGGAATTCTCAAATGTGCCAACGGAACGGAAAAGGAACGAATGGCCCACGCGTCGGTGACTGATCGAAGTTTATTTTCGGATTTTCATTTTCCTTCGAGATCAATTGAAGTATATTAGTTTTCAAACTTTGTTTTTCAAAAGTATTTGATCTCAGAATGTTTTCATAAAGTTTTCAAATCAAAATATGGTTCCAACATTTTATGTAAATTCCGACAATACATTATTTTGATTTAAATGTTGTCTTTCCATTTTCTCTCTTCATTATTCTACGCATAATATTTCAACTGCTGGCTAAACTGATTTAATTGAATGATCAGGGTTCTCATGGCGATTTTTCTAAATTTTTACTTTTTACATTTTTACCTTTTTCTATTTTTCCTTCTTTATTTTCCATTTATTGAATTTCTCATGCAATGCAAAACTCCAAAGGAATCCAAATAAAATTCAATAATGCCAAGAAACTTCGAAAATAAATATTTTCAAATTTAAAATATTCATTTTCACTTTATTGAATTTTCAGATGTTCTGATCTACCCCTTACGTAAATCTCGATCCCTAGATTTGGCGAATCTAAGGAAAGTATTTCTAAAAGAAGTTAGGAAGCTCCTCGTTGAGTCGGTCTTCTCGTTTCCCAAATTGCTTCTTCTTCAAAATGATTGCTCCGGTGAATCTTGATCGTCTTGTAGAATTTATTACGAGAGCGATGTTCATCTTCTTTTAAGATCTTAGTCGGATGCTTCTAATAAGTTAAACTAGGTTGTAGATAAGTTTTACCTAGCTGGGTGAGCTTAGAAGGAATATGAAGGAATTGCCTTAATTAAGTTACCTAGAAGATACGATGAATACTAGAGCTAGGATGACAACTCTAACATATATGCCCATTTCTTTTCTTTTCTTTTTCATCTTCAACGATGCGATATGGCCTAATATATCGCGGCGCCAGGTTATCTCAGATGTGGAAACGGTGAATACCATGAACATTACAATTCTCGAGGACGAGATAGATTGGGGAATTATTGTCGGAGGTGACTTATCGTTCTGTTGATCCATCGCCTTCATTGCAATTGCTTTACTGGACCTTCGTCTTGCGATTCCAAGCTGACGTGCGAAGAAATAGAGAAGAAATCTATTTGGGCTTTAGGTAAGCAGATGAGAGATACTAATACTTTCTACACATCCCTTTTTGATTGAATAACTAGTATTGTTAATAAGGATAATTCAATTTAGAGAATGGTATATAGTATATTTAGAATCCTTGAGGCAAAAGAAAGATTGCATTGTCATTATATTTATTCGGGAAAACCTGAATGCTTAATGCCATGAAGGATATTTGAATACAATGGCTGATTTGAATAATTCAACCTCAGTCGACGAAATGAGCCGAGCATAAATGTCATTTCGGATTGACTTTTAGATTGAAAACAAGATAGTGATAATCCAAGGATTGGATTGAGGTAAAAGAATTATAAGATGATCCTGATGGTTTGATTCATTTGATCACCTTAGCGGACAAAGGGTTTTCATTTTCTTTGGTTCCAGCAATTATGAAGGAATGAAAGGCCGAGAATTCAAAAGATTGTTGGCAAGAATTGAATATACAAGGAACGTACTCAATATCACAACAGGTGCTAGATACAATCACATGAACAGGATGTCTTACGCTCAAAGCCTGATGTTGAAGCAAGGGTTGACATCAGGGGTTGACATGAGCACTTAACGTTTTCTAGGTCTTTTGAGACAGCCTAAAAGTTACTAACGTCTTTCTTTACGAGGTAAATTAAAACTTTTCTTGGGTAGATATTGGCGAAGTATCTAAGTTCTTCTCAATTGATACAAGTGACATTATCCGTTTTATTCGAAACAACAGAAAGTTTGTTTGTTGATGTTGCGAAATAGATAATCAGGAAGCGACTAGAATCAAGGAGTTGACCATAGAGTTAAACTTGAATTCTAGCGAGGTTCGGATACATGTATGTATCGTATCTAATACTACGCCCGATGAAGTCATAAGCTTATTTCGCGAATCAACGTGAAGGTAACGTCATGAATGATGGAGCAGATATGTTTTGGGTTGGATTAATATACATCTAAGGAATTGTTAGTTTGCGATCTGGGTCATGTGGGTTATGGGCCTACAATGCTTCATTGCGCCACTCTGATTTAGGTAATTGTCTTGAATGATTTGGATTAACATTTTGTGTCGATTGAATGCGTGTCCGAGAGCTTGTTGATTTTCTTTTCCTTGGGCAAGTACAGTGTAACGTCCATGTTTACCACAAGAGAAACAAATGGAATGGGCTTTTCGGTTTTGCATATCAGATAACTGTCCATTGGTGTTGTTGGAGGGATGAACAGATGGTGATTGAGATGGAGAATGAAGTTAAGCAAAATTCTTTTAGGGACAAGTATCTTTGTTCACACCTCTTCTTTAATCGATTCTTGAGCATTCCGCTTCAAATTTTGTTTCTTCTACTCTTGGAGTTATAATACGGCTGATGAAATTTCTCGTATGGTTATGGTTGTAGAACATATTTGTCCAACCTACGGACATTGTTTAGCAACACTGTTCTTTTGTGATAGTTGAATCATTCACACTCTTCTCACGATGTTCTGTTAGATACACTGGTATGCTTAATATTATTTTGTGAACTTCAATTTGTTACTTTCTAGAACATCTTTTAGTCTAATAATTTCCTTTATCAGATCAGAAACATGGCGTTGGCAATTGCTATTTACTACTTTCCAAATGAAGGTAGCTAGGGTCAAGTGTTGTTTCTTTAATTCTTTAAGTGATATTTCCTATGCGGCATGACGAGTTTGAAAGGAATTATTACTCGAAGATGACAAGCTGTTTTCAAAGGAAAAGCAGACTAGGACATCAACTAGTTTCAAGTTCACGACACTAGTTTGTTTCACATCTTGATTCGTGAAGGAGGATTTTTGCAAGGATGCAAAACAAAGAAAGCACTAGAATGTTTGTGATAGCAGGATGTCTACCAGATTTTGAATTGCATGAGGAAGGATTGGTACAAATAGCCAAAAGGCATTTACGGAAGCAATCAGCCTAGGGTTGCATCTTGAAGCAGAAAAGGAAAATACAAATCCTAGGCTCGACTAAAGAAAGACCAGATCCTATATATGGCAAGAATCATGGATAATCGCCATTGTCTAACAGTTTGAGATCAAAGCAAAGGCGATAGTTGGTGAGTGAGATCTTCGCCAACACCGGAAGTTTGTGTGCGTTTATTTTCACCGGTTTCACATATGTGATGCTTGGTTAGGAGGGTACTGACGAATGACTCTAGAATCTCTCTGGATATAATCAACGAACCATTACCTTGGTGACGATTATGGCTACAAAAGACGGTTGCTCTTCCTAGGATATTCTTTAAGCGATATTTTCGAGCGGCTAGTCTTCTCTTTTTTCGATTGCCAAACCTTTAGCAACCGAGGCTCAAAATTTCTCTTGCTAACGTTGATTTGCATTAGCAACCGTTGTATCTAGGGGGCATTGAGTTGGGCACCGATATTTACAAGAGATAAGGATGGGGCACTAGTGTATAAATGGGTGACGGTTTGTGGTGCTGCAGAGAAGAAAGCGGGGCAAATTGAGAAAACTCGGACAGGTATTTAAAAGAGAATGAGGATGTTCCCACAAAATATGAACTGGTGTGAGTAAAAGCGACTAAGTTGCAGCAGTGCAGGGCAACAAGTAGCGGTTTCACTGTTTGATTAACCTAAGCATGGGGAAAGCTTAATGGCTGAGTGTATATCGGACGGGCAACAATTTCGATCGTCGCCGCAAAGTAACTAATGGTGTCACTTATAGAACATTTTTCCAGAGAACAGGTTTCCTTTATTCTCGAGCGATTGATTGCACTCTCAACAACAAAGATGCCTTATTTCCCTCTAGCAAGTGCAAGCATGATCTTAGATCAATTGGGTTAATCAACACTTCAAAGAATAATGCGTAGGTTTCGAATAAGGTATAGAAGTAGGTTTTTAGTCTAAACCATTTCCTTTCCGATAGTAACTGCACCCGTATTAGAATTATTTTGTGCGAGTTATTAGAACAGTAGGATGCGCATTTGGTGATTGGTTCAATTATGGAGAGTATTTACGCTATGGTTACATTCTTGATAATCATTTTTCTTGGTTTGGGGTTTTTGCGAACCTTGAAAAAGTGGAGAGTTACAAGGTTTGCTAAGTTGACAAGGAAGTGCTTTAGCTAAATACAGAAGATTCGGTCGGGCTTGGATAGGATTACCATTTCTTGGCGATTGATTGTCTTGCGGGGTTTCACGAAGTAGATGAGAAGCGTTAGCAATTTATACCGAGAATCATCAGCAAGAATAAATTAATTTAAGGAGAGATACAGAGTATGTTAAAATTCTTAGAGTGAATGAAAGGATGCATTTCAATTATTTGGGGAGAGCCGAAGGTTGATTCCAAGGGGAGTATTCAAATACAATTGCTATTTGAATAACTCAATGAATATTAATGAGATTAGTGGCAATTAAATCCCATTCAAGGCTGACCTTGTAAAACATAAATATGAAGTGAAAGTTTACATTGAGCAAGGCAGCAACAATTCAAAGAATGAGCTGAAGGTCAGTCATAAAGCTAAAGATTTTCAGTACTCATTACTTTTAGTAGATGTATTAATGAATTGTGTCACAGGCTTCCTGCAACAATATTTATTAGAGTAAAGCTATTTAGTCAGAATTCTATTGGATTAGAGGCATTTTGCAACCACGCTTGACAAGATGTTGGAATCGGAGAAAGATGGTTAGATAAGAGCTATCTATATCATGAAGTAACATTTGATTCTTTCCAATTAATTCTAGTTGCGGTTTCTATGCAGATTATGTAATATTCAGTTTGGTTTATAAGGCAACGTTTCATTCTTTAAAATCTTTTTAATTAAGAATTCTTATTAAACAGGGTTAACGCATCGTAAATTTCAACCTAGTGGTTTAACATTCACGAGAGTAACCCGAAAGCAATAGAAAAGATTTACAACAAAACTTTAACAACACAGAAATACTATATATATATTTAACTTAGTACATAGGAAGGGTATCTAAGGTTTTCCTTTTACGGGCCATACGTATTTATGTATAAAGGTTTTACTATATAGCTAGAATAATGGGTAGCTCGTATAATACTATCTTTTATCGTAGTATATTCGGCGACGAGTTCCTTTTAATCTTCGCACTACGTGCTGTGTTAGTCTTCCGAGGCTTCGATGAAGTTGGAGAGGTTGTGCTGCTCGTTATTTCCATCTTCTTGAAGTTGTTGATGCAAACATCATGACGTTGCTGACTTGTTACCAGAATTATTTTCAAAAAGATTTGTTGGTAGTTTTCATGTTGCAAAAAGATAGTGAGAGAGATATTGCTAGAAAAAATAACTTAGGAGTAGAGAAGAAAATTCTACAGAGAAATGAATACACAGACGAGGAGATTAAATTCTATAGATGGGAAGAACGTATGTGGATAACCAATACTATCCCTTTTAGCTTTCTTTTTAGAAAAATAGGATTTCTGATTTTCTTTCCAGTTTTAATTTTTTTTTCAACCATTCTAAAGTTTCTATTCAGAAGTATATAACATTCTTGGTTCTAGTTCTGTTTCATAGTGCATAATTGCGACAAGGCAATGGGGTAAGTTTTGAAACATGATCAAGAGTTATTGGTGATAAAGATTATGTTTTAATTAACCTAAAGCACTTAATTTTGTTTGGGGTTTACCAATATGGTAACATCTTGAACTTGGTTTATATATGCATGGTGTGATCTCAAGCAAAGCTAAGAGTAATAATAGAGACTATATTACTAATCTTGATGAAATTAAATTCTAAGAAGGTTAATGACTATAATGGTTACATAAGTGAGAATTTCTACAAGGAGAAGACAAGTCTGTAGAAAATTTTATAAAAAGAAGAGATAAACTATTTTTTGATTTCGTATTCATCCTATGGTTTAAGATTTCTCATATTCCTACATGAGGACAATTTATTATGAAACTTTAACCTTAAGGTTAAGTTCGCACATAAATCGGTCCTGACAAACAGAAATAAAAACCAACTTCAAGTAGCGAGACATAACTACAACATGAATTGTTCTATACAACTAGAGCGGAATAATACGCTATGCGCAAAGGGTTCTTATCTTAGGGTAGATCCTAATATATTCTAACCTTCTGCTTCTTACTATTGGGTAACGCCATTTCTTCATGAAGTAAGACTTTCATACTCCTACTTCGACGAAGGTAGTGAAGCGTTGTCTGCTCACTTGAGATTACTGGCGTAGACGTTGTAGTCTTCTTTGGTAGGCATGACGAACGGCAGCTACAAATCTCGCGCATCTTCAGGAGCAATACTAAAGGTGAACCATGAGTAGAGATTTGTTTTTGAGATAAGGGGAGTTTGTTTACAAAACAAAATGAAAATAAAGACGAGTAGATTCTTAAGAATGAGGAAAGAATAGCAAAGTCTACATTTTGCAAATATACTAGCTTCGGGAAATATGATTTTGAATTTTCATATTCCAATGCTAACGACCATTCTATCTAAGGTTTATCCTACGGTCAAGATAGCTCGATACCAACTTCAGGAGACCCGTTCGATGAACAGGAACCTCCATGTGATTCTTGTGCTATTCCACGGATCAAGAGCTAGCACTCACATGTTTACAACAATTGGAAATCACAACCATACAAAATAATAATTAAGCGGAAACGATTATACAAATAAGTATTACAACTCAGAGAATAAATGGCAGCAAAGGAAGCAATAACTTGCAGTTTGCCCATCCAATCCCACAGGCAACTGACCAGGCATAACTCCTTAGAAAAGATCGATTCAAAAGAATCCCGCAACCTGCGACGAAAAGAGACTCGAAACTCGCTAACTCAACCAACTACAATATAATTAGGCAAGGGTGAGTATTTTACATACTCAGCAAGACTTGAGCAAATCCTACAATACATGCAGGTCATTTCAAAGGAGGCTACTACAGTTAATTTGCATAAAGCGAATTTGAATTTGTAAATCAAGTTATTTGCAAACGGAATTTAAAAGAGCAAGATTAATTGATAGCAAATAAGTAAAGCATAAATAACACTCACCGTCCTCCATGACGTGAGCGACGAGTCAAACCTTGCCATCGCATGGCATATATCCAGTTCTTTGTCCACACAGGGCACAACAGCTGATTCCAATACTTGCCCACACAGGGTATAGTATTGGGTCATCTGTGGGGTAAGCTAACTTGTAAAATAAACCCTTTTTGAAAATCAAAGCTAACATTGGAATGACTTCACCGAGTGCTCATGACCATGGCCTGCTAATTAATTAGATTTAAACTCTGCAGAGGTGTACAACTTTACCCACAAGGAATGATCAACTTTTGCCCGACACACTTCCTTAGGTGTGACGTCAAGAAGACCATACATAGTCATTACATTACCTAGACATGGTTTTGACCAGCCCGGGACGTTAATCCCCTGCCGTAGAACTAGAAACACACACCCAAGCCGTGGATCCACATTCGCACACCCAACACAACGTTTCTAAACACGGCAGGGCGTACATCGTTGCATTAGCAAGTAGAAACCCCGTCAGGTAGACCTGACTGGAATACCTGTGCATGCTCCCGCCTACCAATGTACAAAGCCATGTCTAATTAACATAATAGCTATGGCTAACCCATCCTCACCCTTGTGGTTGCACGGAAATCTCGGATCAATAGCGTCCCATTGCTCGGTCCTTAATCCGACACGAGCGACACTTCACCCTACACTACGTGCAATTCCATTCGCACATCCGGCTATTGCCAATAATCGCCCGCATCAAAGCATAGTTTTCTTTTGGGTTTTTACTCAAAGTACCCGCAACCAACAGTGACATTTTCAATGTTTTCAGGAAACAAATATTGATTTGATCATGTACATTGCTGATTCTAAAGCATGGCTAAGCAGGTTAAATATGTTCGCATATACCCAAAATGACATTAGCAATGTCTATCCTCAATCTATGGTTATCAAGGTTCACATGTACATAATCATCAAAGGAGATTCACGAGACAACAGGTATAACTACCAAATCCACAAAATAGCAATTTACATAAAGTAAACGCATGCATAAAACAGATTTGATGCACAAAAGGAATATAAAATACTGGGCTCAATATGGTCAAAGGATGCTTGCCTTGCTTAATTATTGCTTACGGTGAAGACGAGGATCGCGGATGACGACGACGACGACGAAGCTAGAGACGTCGGGTCTACTCGTCGAACAACGGAAACAACGCAAAGCAATAAACTTCAATAAGAGCGAAAGAAATAGATAACAAGAACAAATAAAACTCTGCACAAGAAACAGGGATTGCTCTTTATGAATTTATTAATCTTAGTTTATGAATTCAAGACGCAAAAATAGGTTAAGATTAATAGAATTAATCATTAGTTGCAAGCTTTCATTGTTTTACTATTCACAATATGAGTTTCTGCCAATTCTTAATACTTACAGGTTTTGCTCTAATAGGATTCAGAGTCAAAGCAAGATGAAATAAGAATATTTTCTTAGATTACAGTAGATTATATCATAAATATCAATTCTAGGTTATTCTTTACTAAATTCGGATTTGGATGAATTGCTTTGCGAGTTATTGAATAGGCTTAAATGATCATGTTAGAGTGTGAATGATTAGCTCTTTATCTTTAAATGATTTCGCTTAGCATTAGCTTTATGCGAGTTAGATTTACTGATTTGGGCTACTAATATCATTTCCATGAGGTTTGAGAAGGTTCTGGTGATACAAATAACTAATATACAGATTCTTTCATTATTACTTAATGTTTATTCATTCGCATTAACGCCTAAGGTAATGTGATTACTTAGGGTTATTCAGCTATTAAGATTAATATGCAAAACATGATGAAGTATGGTTATTTCTTCATACTAAGATGATTTATACTTTGTATAACAATCCTAAGCTGATTCCATAAATTTTAGGCTTTGGCTGATACATTATATTCATTGTTGAAAAGGCTTAAGTGGTATTGTTAAGTTGACGTTATTCGGAATCGGTCAAAAGTGAAATAAAAAGGTTATCGCTTAAGGGTTTTGATCTGATGAGATTAATAGGAAAACCTTAATGGAATATGATTCTTTTTATAGAATATGATAGTATGAACTTTGTACAATGTTACTAAACTGATTTTACTGATTTTAGTATTTGGATGAGTTATTTTATCTATCATTGAAATAACCTAAACGATCATATTGGCAACAACAAATCGGCCAAGATTCAAATTTGATTTCCAACTATTTCATACATGATTCTTGATTGATTTTTGAGGTATTAGCAGAATACCATCCTAGAAGTGTTCTAAGGTTAGTTTGGCATCATTTCAGCTTTAATTGCAATAGATTATTGTCGGGAGCCGAGCAACCCTTGGCCGGTCAGCAAACGGTCAACCGGCCCCCTAGCTCGGAAGGCCTCGATCAAAGACCTGGATCAGCTCGAAGCCACTTGACCAAGAGTGCATCAGATCAAACTCGAGGCCGCTCGACCTAGGGCGCGGTAACTCCGAGTTCGGGGTCCCCGCGAGCTGGAGCTCGGGTCGATCCAAGGTCGATAGCGTTCCCTTGGATCCCGGACACGTCATCACTTGGCAGTTACGGAAACGTGGGATCATGGAGTAATGCAGGCGCGCACGGCGGGATCGGAACGGTTACCACCGGCTATCAATGTGCATGAAGGCCACGATCCGAGAATTACTCCCGAACGTTGCAAGAAGAATGTGTATAAGACTGGAGCTTTGTAAACACTTAGGGACAACAGAACAACCCAGCGCACACACACTCGAGTTCAAGCCTAGACTTAGTATCGTCAAGCTTGAGCTGTAATCCTCTCTTGTATTCACAAATAGCAGGAATCACCACCGCAAGGTGACTGGAGTAGAGCTATTACCTTCTCAGGGGCTCGAACCAGTATAATCCTCGGTTTCGTCCGTTGTCTCCTAGCTCCGACCATAGACCTTCCTCGACCTCATTCCTCTGTTCGAGCAAAGCGCAGTTGTGGTCCCATTTCTCACTGAGCCCTACCTCATTTTCTGCGGTTGGCGATCCCGATCGTCGACAATTATCTATTTACTTATTGTTTTAGTTTACATTTCCTTTTATCAAGAGAATGGAATTTGAGCTTGATCCTAAGTAGGTATGCATACATGGGTTCTTCAGTTTCCAGGAACCTATTCAAGGTGTTATTACTATTTTATGAGCTATCATGCTACTATTCTTACTAATGTTCATACTAAGGTTTGTTAATGGTCACAATGCAATACATAAACTTAGTTCCAAATATTTAATATCTCTGCATGATTAGGCTTATTAAGATCCTAGAAGCACATAATCATTTATTTTATGATTTTATAAGTTATATTTTTCACATAAGCAATATTGACCATACTAGTGTGTTCATCGCATTCTAGATTCCAATGATTGTTCTGTTATTTAGGAATTGAATATTTTTGTATATTTGAGTACATTCTTATCCTAAAGTCTCATGAATGTTGATTTCATCATTTCATTACTTGTTATGCACAAATTCTCATTTGAAACCATATTAGCACCATAATCAAGGTTTAAATTAAATAATTATACAACAGTTCAAAAATTAAATATTTTTACACATTCAGATTCTTTCTCATTTTATATGAATATACAAATTTATTTCATTGGAATTGAAACTATATTTAAAAAGATATTCATGACTGAATACTACTCGGTTTGGAAATAAACTGAAACTTGAAAATAAGCTTTCTACATTGGGAAGGCGTCTTTTACCCCTGACTGAAGATGCCTGCGCCACTGGCCGGAGGGGCCCGATCGGCAGTGAGGGAAAACAGGGGATGGCCTAGGGCTTCAACGCCGGCGCTACTCCGGTGAACTTCCGGCGAAGGCGAGCACGCAGGAGGCTGAAGCTCGGCAAACCGCACCTAGGGGTGGTGTTGCTTCGGTCGGAGGAGCAGCAGGCAAGGGCGCAGCCGAAGAGGGGCGGAGGCCATGGCGGTGATTCGGTGGAGAAGATGAACAGGAGCATTAGAGCTGGAATCGGTGGCACTATGAGCATCAGGGGGTAGTAGGGGTTTCATTTTCGAGTTCCTTCGGTTGAGAGAGTACCCAAGCTGAGCTCCCACCGGCGGCCATTCATGGAGGAAGAGGGGCAGCGGCGGCAGCTTGGTTTCGCATGAGGGAGGATGAAGATTTTTGGGGGCTTTTGATCAATGGGGCGTAGTGATGCTATGAGCTGAAGGAATTTGGAAATGGTTCACTGGCTTGGCTGATTTGATTCCGGCTTTGAGCTCTGAAATCTCGGTTCTTAGCGAATTTGGGAGGAAGCTTCTGCTACTTGGTTGAGGAGGAGGGAGAAGGAGTGGAGGAGGAAGTAGTCTTGTACGCTGGTGGTCTCGAGATCTGAGTATGGCTCGGTAGTGGGTCAGACTTGAGGCCGGAGGAGTTCTCGATGGAGCGAACAGAGGTTGCAAAGCGATGAGTTCGGCAGAGGTGACTCTGGGACCACTGTCAGTGACTGGGAATTCTCAAATGTGCCAACGGAACGGAAAAGGAACGAATGGCCCACGCGTCGGTGACTGATCGAAGTTTATTTTCAGATTTTCATTTTCCTTCGAGATCAATTGAAGTATATTAGTTTTCAAACTTTGTTTTTCAAAAGTATTTGGTCTCAGAATGTTTTCATAAAGTTTTCAAATCAAAATATGGTTCCAACATTTTATGTAAATCCCGACAATACATTATTTTGATTTAAATGTTGTCTTTCCATTTTCTCTCTTCATTATTCTACACATAAAATTTCAACTGCTAGCTAAACTGATTTAATTGAATGATCAGGGTCCTCATGGCGATTTTTCTAAATTTTTACTTTTTACATTTTTACCTTTTTCTATTTTTCCTTCTTTATTTTCCATTTATTGAATTTCTCATGCAATGCAAAACTCCAAAGGGAATCCAAATAAAATTCAATAATGCCAAGAAACTCAGAAATAAATATTTTCAAATTTAAAATAATCATTTTCACTTTATTGAATTTTCAGGATGTTACACAAAACCCAAGTCTTAGATGAGGGTTTGGGGGTTATTTATACTAGAGAAGCAGGAGGGGGGTCGTCCATAGCCTAGGAGATCCAATACAACTCAAATCCAAAGCACCAAGTCTACTTTGACTAGAGTTTGACTCGGATTAGAAAAGCAACATATGGTTTTTAGCAGTTTCCGAATGCATCTGAAGGAGTTTTGAGGTGAGGCTAGATCTTTTGGAAAGTAGACTCTGAGAGCTTTCAAACGTGTACTCATGGGCCACCAGAAACCTCAGGAATCAAAAGTTATAGCATTTTGAAGTCTGAGGCCGAACTGGACTCGAACTCGGACTGAAAAAGCAGCTTGTGGTTTTTGGCAGTTTCCGGTCGCATCTGAAAAAGTTTTGAGATGAGACTAGATCCTTTGGAAAGTAGACTCCAAGATCTTTCAAACGTGTACTCATGGGCCTCTAGAAACCTCCAGAATCAAAAGTTATGGCCTTTTAAAGTTAGCACTGTTGCTGAGGCCGAACTGGACTCGGACTTGTTCTCTTCCTAATCCGACTTGAACTTGATCTTTGGCCCAACTTTGATCCACGAGGGTCCTTCTCCATGGTTCCTAAGTACAATCAAATCATCACAAGTATTAAATAGCATTCCATTCATATTATCACTAATGGGAAGGCTTTGGAACGCATTCACCTGATGATTAAACTGTCGTGCGCGAGCTCGAGTAACCGGTCCTTGTATAACAGCAGCGGGTTCAAATTGATGTGTAGATGTGGCTATATCCATGGAAGTGATGTCCTCATCACCTTGTTTGAGCATACCCGGGAAGAGAATTCAGTGGATGTCTGGCCACGCAAACTCCATCTATTGAACCCAGAACTCTGTCCTAGGAGATATATGTCGGGAAAAACGCTGACAAAGCCAAATCACACTCTTGCGAAGTAGATGGCTTATTGATGCTAGATGAATAAAATGAAAATAACTCATTGATCACATTCATAAATTCAACCTTCTCTAACTCAGCCACCTCATGGTGATATATTTTAGACAAGTACAACTCAACCATCTTGTGTTTGTACCTAGGATTAAGAAAGGCTGCCACTGCCAAAGCCATATTACTCATGTCCCAATACTTTTCAAACTTTTCTTTCATAGCTTCAATCAAGTTAGAAATTATGATATCACTATGCTTACACCATCTTCCAATAGAAATCTTGATCTCACAAAATTTCTGATAGAAATGATTTGCAGTAGGGTAAGATGTGCTAGAGAAAAGTAAAGTGACATCATAAAACTTTTTCAAATATCTGCAAATATTTGTTGCATTCAACCAATCATCACTTGAAGGGGTGCATACCTAGCCTTATCTTTAAGAGCTAGACGACGAAAAGCATCCTGTAGTAAATAGCATCTCTTATCATAATATATGTAGAATTCCATCTTCTGGCAACATCCAAGGAAAGAGCCTTTTTAGTATCCAAATCACATTCTTTAGCACAGTTTTCAAATGCTTCCCACTGTTGAGGTGATCTTTTTACCATTGTTATGAACTCTCTAATATTTCCAATAAAATCTTGAATTATTTGTAACCCATCTCTAGCAACAAGATTCAATATATGATTTGCACATCTCACATGAAAGAATGTGCCTCCACATACAAGGAAGTCTCTAGCATGTTCAATAACAACATCAATCGCAACTTTGTTTGAAGAAGCATTGTCCAATGAAAGAGTAGACAATTTCTTATCAAGGTTCCAATTCAATACATTGGAAAAAAATGTGTCACCCAATTTAAGCCCTAAATAACTGCCTTCTACATGGATAAAATTGATAATCCTTTTTGCATGTTCAATTATCATCAACCCAGTGCGCTATGACACACATGTATGCTTTGTTTTGAATTGATATCCACATGTCCATAGTAAAGCTAAAATAACAAGAGAGTGATTTGAAGTGTTCATACAACTTATTCTTTTCCTCTCTGTAGAGATCCATGATTTCTTTACGAATAGTAATGCGAGATTTCACAGGGAAAGTAGGTCGCAAGGACTTGATAAAATCCACAAGATACTCGTGCTGAGAGATATTAAATGGATACTCATGCATAATGATGGCATAATAAAATTTCCTTAAGCTAGCATCTTGATCATACTGATATGTTGCAATGCCATCCACATTCTGATTTATGAGTTGTTGACCTTTCACCACATTGTGCTTAAACTTCAAATGATTACTGAAAGCCTTTGTACCATTTGAGCTTTCAGCCCTAGCTGTATGTGAGTATTTGTTGCATTTACACCATTGCTCCTTAATGATTGAACCATCATCCTTTGTCACCTCCTTCACAAACTTTGTGAAATATTGCCATGCAAAGGAAGTGAGCTTCTTTCCAGGTTTGGGGTTTGCTTCTTCCTTTTCTTCGCTTGGTTCAAGATTTGCACTTGCACTTGCATTAGGGGTTGTAAAGCTACATATACATAAATTTTGTGAATTAAAATTTGAGTTCATAAATGTATGTAAAGATCACATATATTATATATACCTTTGAATGGCTCTGTCGAAGACACCATAGTCTTGCTCGGGACCGGTACTTTAAATGCGGATGCCATAAACTTGCTCGGAGAAGTTCCACATGTCTTGTTGCTATTTGAGGATGTTATGATAGCCTTGCCCTTACCCTTGCCCTTGCCGTTGCAAGTTGTGGCGTCTTTGCTAGAAGTGAATGACTGCATTATTTGAAGATCCTCTAGTCAACGTATCTTCGTAGGACGCCGGTTAACGAAAGCAGTAGCAATATTCTTCACCTTCTTTCCATCCTTGACGACAACATCCTCTGTCTTCTTGCCATGGTCTGTTGCAACCACAACCATAGCATCGGCGTGCACCTCCTCTGCCATTTCTCCACCACTATTGCTGCCTCTTGACCCTCTCATCATTGTTTAAGGTAATCCGGATGAGTAAAACATGAAAAATATCTTGGATCAATCGGAAGAAAAGAATGACCTTTAAAAATACCAGAAGAAAAGAATGACCTTTAAAAAGAATGGTTCATATTAAAATATTCAGATTTTCAGAAAAGTGGACATTTCCACCTGATATGTTCTTGGCAAAACAAGAAGCAATGTTCTCACTTGTGCTTTGGTGTCAGTGACTTGTAGAACCTTAAATATGTCAAAAGGCTCAAATATTAGGAGTAACTACATCTATCAAAGTAGAGGCAATGTACAGATGTACAGCTAACCAAACAGTTGAACAATACAACCAACATGGAACAAGTACTGCATTAGGTTATTAACATATAACCTCAGGATAACATGCTGCAACTAATTTTTCAACAGTACAATAATAGGCAAAACTAATTAAGTAACTTTGTAGCACTACTTCACTTTTGGCCTGATCTTGGTTGAAATCTGGCAATAGAAGTGCATGTAGTAGAGAAAAAGAAAAGCACATGACTTGAATCTTGATCCTATGCTATTTCATTGTTCTTGCCTTCTTGGTTCAAAATTAACTTGAGTGCTTGTGCTTTATAATCTGTTACTCTATAAAGACCAATTCATTCATTCTGAAAACTATACGTGGACCATGGTGATCTTATTTTGCTCTTGATAAGTAGAGCCTTCAATTGCACACAGACCAATCAGTTCATCATGCGTATAAGCAATCGACTGTCCAAAATTCACAGAGCTATTGCCAAATTGAATAGACGACCCAATTATGCATTCCACAAACCCCATATAGAAAACTGAAAAGCCTATATTGACACAAATTACAACATCTTTGCAACAACTACGGCCGCATTTGAGCATTTCTCTACACACATAGTACCATGGACAATGCCTTAAGCTAACCTATAGAACAAAATTGATCCAAATATCAGAACATGAAAGATTGAACATGAGAAGTATTTTTTTTATCCTTTTTTTCACTTTTCTGTTAACATTCTCAATCAAAAGTCACATTTCCAAAGTTACCTCACAAAATTTCCAAACATAAGTTACTCAAGAATTAGCCTCACACACGCATACCGACTAACAAAAATGCGATGATATACATGAAATGCAGCATCAAAACATGGGAAGAAGGAATCATCTTCACACAAAGATGGCTCCTTTCCTTTCCCTTTACTGAATCGATACACATTTTAAGATAGCAAACAAGACAAGCTCCCTATGTCAATCCAGCAGATTTATCGAACAGATCTCTCTCGTCTTATCATATAATGCAATTCAGGTTATCCAGGTTTTAGTCGGATTTTGAGATGGAAACTGAAAATGTGTGTTAGCATGCTGCCATTGTAAATTAAACTGATCCAACACCTACTATATTCAATGCTACCTGAGGTCCAAATTATTTGATGTTTAAGCACCCCAGACTTGGTATTCAAATACTTGCCCCTTTACACTTTGTAGATAACTTGGGGGCGAGGACCGGCGAGGCGACGTGTAATGATCCTGACCAGATTGCGTCAAGAAATCGCTCCACTCGTCAGGATTTTAGATGATCTCGCTCGGAAGAAGGAAGAGAATAACAGAATGGGGAAAGTAAGACTTGGAGAGAAAGGAAGAAGAGATAGGAGAATCAGGCCATTTCTTTTCTGCCTTCTTCCGTCACCGATTACAGAATTTATATCGAGTTCGCTTTCACCTTTTACCGCACTCTCACCGTTTGTCAATTACATTTACTATTACTCTTAAGACAACGACAACAGCCTTGCTAATACAACGTTCGATTACATTTACTCGCTTAAACCTCAGCCGTTCATTCGTCGCTTGTGACTTCCGCCGAATCGTTCACTTTGCCGGCTTCTTCCTCCTGCGCGCGCAATCCTGCTTGTAGCGGAGGCATACTCCTGACAGCACCCCCCTCGGCAAATTCTGCTTGACCCCAAGCACGAGCATGAGGAAAACTCTTTTGGACCACATATGTAACGTCCCAAAATTTGCCGGATTTAAATTTTCTTATGAATTAATAAACCTTTATTTACATTTAATTGAATTTATCTAATTTTTCTGGGATTTATTGGATTTAATTAACATTTATTTGAATATCCTTCTCTGGATTAATTAATATCAGAAAAATTATTCATCAAAAATAAATGAAAATATTTTATTTAGGCTCAAAATGCTCTGAAATATTTTCTGGAATTTTTCTAGAATTTTTCGGGTATTTTTAGTGCCCTAATTAATTACTTTGAATTATTGGATTTATTTTTATTGAGAAAAGCCGAGTAATTCGCCAGCTACAGTGTCGGGCCGAGCCCAACACTGTGCTGATGCCGAAACCCTAATCGCCGCCCACTCTCCACCGTCGGATCTGGATCGAACGGCTGCGATTGAATACCGTTTCGCCAAAGCTAAGGATCAATCGTCACCGTTGGATCGCTATCGGACGGTCGATGTGACCGCACAGTCTCGGGACGAGGCGACTGTGCACCGCCGTCTGCCGTTGGGTGCCGGGGATCTTGTCAGGGATTTTGCGCGTGCCTCGAGGCATGTCCGGGCGAGTGAAGTACCCCTCCGTGCTCAGCACTCCACGCTACTCCATTTGCCACTTCTCTCGAGCTCTGCCGTCCCCCGTAGCTCTCCCACTTGCTCGCCGTAGTTGCCATCTCTTCCCTCTCGGTTCTTCACCGTCTTCCACCGTGCTCCGTCGCTTCCTGTCGCACCTGAGACCCCCGACGAGTTCGTCGTGACACGCCGCGCCCAACCAGCTACCTCTTCCGACCGGAGACGCTCGGAAACGCCGTCGCCACTGCATCTTCTTCAAGTCCGGCGACCAGCTCCACCACTTCTTCCTCGAAGCCTCGCGAGCTTCAGCAGCCGTCAGATCTTCATCGGACGCTCGAGGTGAGGCCACGTAATCGTCTTTTTGAATCAGGGCTGAAACGGTAGGATTAGATCTTGTCCGTTGGATTGGGATCGTAAGGACCTCGTTAGTCCACGTAGGTGCGATGAGCAGTAAACTGTAGGAGTAACCGCAACCGTAGGATCTTCATCCGACGGTAGGCGTGCGTCCACGTAGGCTTGGGAATAGTAAACCGTGTGGGTACCCATCGCCGTTGGATCGCCATTCGACCGCGCTGGTGCATCCACGTCGGTGCGGTGAATAGTGAACCGTAGCGGTAACCGTAGCCGTTGGATGTCAATCCAACCATCTCGCGCGCGCGTGTAAGCCGACGCGTGTGGGCCGAAAGCATTCTCACCGAGCCCATCGTCGACCAGTGACCCCCAGGTTTTGTCGTCGGCATGACGTCACCCGAGGGCCCACTTATTAGTGACTGAGGCGACGTGGAGGTCCCTGGTGCTGACACGTGTCGCCGGTGGAAATTAATCCGGATTTCCAGTAGAAAAATAATTCATTTAATTCGGTTATTTCGTTAATTGAATTTCAGCAAACTTAAAAATGCTATAACTTTCGCATTTTAACTCGGATTTGGGTGATTCCAGTGCCCAAAAATTTGTAAAAATGTGAACTATTTCTTGGTGATTTTTATTTTATTTTTAGAATTTATCTTGCTGTATGTATAGTATATTTATTGCGTGCTTGCTTGTACCGACTAGACTCCGAGTTGCCGGAAGTCGCCGAGGGAGAATTTGAAGACCGTTGCAGAACTTCGACCAGAACCAACTGCTGTTTGAAGGCAAGTCATTCTTTGACCATGTTGCCCCTAGTTTTCTAAATGTATTTTGATTCAATTATTGCATGCTATGTTAAGTAAAAATGATGTTGCTTATGTGGGAATGGTAGCTAAAATACCTATCTTGTTATGCCACCTTGTTAATATTCAATGTATGCCCTAAAATCCTTGTTAACCTAAGAAGTTAAATGAAGTTGGATGCTATTACAAGCCAACACGGGAGGCTAGACCGTGATTAGTCGCTTAGTCTGCTTATATGCGTTGAATGAATTTCAAATAGCAAATGAATGTTGACTAAACAATTATGGAATGCATTTTTGAAAAGTGCGATTATGTCATGAGATGGGATTGGGATAGTAACCTGTGTGGTGCTATTCATGAAATGATGTGGGAAATGGCATGTGTTGCTTAAATACAAAGTGGGGTGGGACATGATTTGGACCGGGGCAAGTGGCGAGGAGGCTTCGTGCCAGGTGGGCCTGTGTGGCATCGGGATGTATTGAGTTTGTGAAGGCTATGTGCCAAGTTGTGTAAATCGGAAGTCTTGCCCGGGACAATTAAGGACTTAACCTTGCGAGCCTTTGAACTGAGTTCCGTGTACAACCACTTGTCCGGTATGGGACGGACCTAGTTTAGTAGGTTTCTAACCTCTTTCCTTTGAAACCTCTGGGTGACAGTGCACACATGTGCAACTGTAGGGGAAGCGTACCTGTGCTGCGGCTTGGTACCCATTCAACGGTACTTGCCCTGTCTAAACTTCGGCTCTGAGTGAGGGAAGTGTTAGAAGGGAAGTATCGGAGGGGTTCATCGGTTAAATGTTAGTCTCTGAAAGACTTTGTTGCAATCAATCGCCTGTGTGGTGAACGACTGTATCCTGTGGGTAAAGTGTACAGCCTCTGCAGAGTGTGTGTGTGAAACTATTCGAATAGCCGTGTCCGCGGTATTGGACATTGCTCGGTGATTACAGTCAAGGGTTAGATTTTGAAAATAAAAGATGTGGATTGGGTGGCTGTGTGCCAAAAGCTGGTAATAAAAGTAGGGCTGTGTGCCAAACCCTTGGAAAAGAATTGAGAAATTAATTATTATTAATATTGGTTTTTACTGCTTTTAATCTAATATGATTACCTGTTTAAAAGAATTGCTGCTTTGAGCAAAATAACCAATTAAGCCTTCCCTTGGATAAGCCCTGCATATAGTAATAGACCTGCATTGTGCATGACTTGTTGAGTATGTTGTATACTCACCCTTGCATCGACAAAAACCTCAGAAGAAGAAGAAGCCGTGCCAGCTTGGAATGAAGAGTTCATCGAAGGCCAGGAGGATTAGGGGGTTGAGCCGCACTCAGTAGCCTATGGCTATGAAGGGTTCATCGTTTTACTTTTGCTTCCGCTGATAAACTTGTGCTACTCTGATATTTATCGCCCTGCGTGGCGAAGTATTGTAAGGTGACCATAAGGTCATGTAACTCGATTATATTATGCTTGAAGTACTTTATTACTTATTTCCGCTGTGTATGATTGTGGTACTTCAACCTGTTTATCCTGTGTGTACTAGCGTGATCCTGGACTAGTATAGAATGCACAGAGTGTCTGAATCCATGAAATTCGGGGCACGACAACATATAAGTCTTCCCAAGTGGCCTTTTCAGCCGGAATGTTGGTCCAGTTAATCAAAGCTTGAGGAATAGCTGAGTTTCCCTTCTTAACCAACCAATGATCCAGAATTTCTTCAGGCTCCGCGGAGTCCATATTCAGATCAGCAATACCAGGAGGATCATGATAGATGGGAGTGAAATCTGGCACAAAAGCCTTGAGCTGTGAAACATGGAAAACCGGGTGGATCTGACTACCAGGCGGTAACTCCAGTTTGTATGCAGCAGCACCAATCTTGGCAATGACCCGATAAGGTCCAAAATATTTAAAGGCTAGCTTCAGAAAAGGACGATTCACCACCGAAGACTGAGCGTAAGGTTGCAATCTCAAGTAAACTTGTTCTCCTACATGAAATTGGTGATCAGAATGTTTCTTATCCGCCTGAATCTTCATTCGGTTCTGGGCCTCTTCAAGATGCCATTTCAGCAGCGATGTGAAAGCTTGTCGCTCTGCCAACAAGACTTTCACCGATTGATTACTAATCATGCCAGCATCAAGCATTGCGCCATAACTCGGTTCTGTGCCATATAATGCTTTAAAAGGAGAACAACCCAAGGAAGTGTGGTAGGATGTATTATACCAGAATTTGGCCATAGGAAGCCATTTACGCCATTTCGCTGCTGAAGAATGAACAGCACATCTCAAATACATTTCCAAGCACTGGTTGACATGCTCCGTCTGCCCGTCAGTTTGCGGATGATAAGCCGAACTGAACTTCAATTTGACATCCATAGCACGAAATAGTTCTTTCCAAAAAAGGCTTGTAAAGATTCTATCACGGTCGAAAATGACTGCCTGAGGCATACCATGAAGTTTGATAACTTGGTCGAGGAATAATCTGGCAACCAGCGGAGCTGTAAATGGATGCTTCAAAGCCACAAAATGAGCATACATAGAAAACTGGTCAACGATAACCATGATAGTATTGCACCCTTCCGAGGATGGCAACCCCTCGATGAAGTCCAACGTGACCTCGCAATAAGCACCTTCTGGTATCGGCAAAGGCTGAAGTAAGCCTGACGGCCGCGAGTGCTCATGCTTGGCTTGTTGGCAAACATTACATTGTTTAATCACATTGACAACATCTCGTTTTAAGCTTGGCCAGACAAACAGTTTCTTGACGCGTTGATGTGTGGCTGAAATACCAGAGTGACCACCCACTGCACTAGGATGAAAGGCATTAATGATCTTAGTCTGCAAGGCCGAGTTCTCTCCCACCCAAATGCGACCCGATTGCTTGATCAACCCGTGATGCAATTCAAAACCATGTTCATCCGGACTATGAATGGCTAAGGCCGCCAACCTCTGCTGAGCTTTAACATCAGTGACATAAGAATTAAGGACTTCTTGTATCCAAAGTGGTTAGCCAGCTGAAACTGTTTGGAGCGCCATGAGATGGCCTACTCGCGAAAGTGCGTGGAGGAGCAGTGGCGGCTTGGAGCCGAGGGCCTAGGCAGAGCGATGGGCCGACGGCATGGCGGAGATGCGACACCTGGGTGACGGTGTGGTGGAGATGCACGACGTGGAGGAGCGGCGGCGATGGCGTGGCCGAGATGCGACTTGGGGGCGACTGCATGGAGGAGCAGCGGCAGCTCGACGGCCTGGCCACGGTGTGGAGGGGCGGCGCTGTGGAGGTCACGGTCTCACCGAATGAGGAATTGCGATTCAAGGGCTAGGGCAGGAGGACTGAGAGTCTAAGGCTCTGCGCCGTGGACTAGTGGAGACGAGTGGATTCGGGCTGCACTTGCGCCGCAGCGGCCCAGAAAGGAAAAGGCCTAGTAATGCTGGCTTGACATTTCACCGGGTACCCACTTCAAATTACCTAGTTTGTACCCGTATCCGACCTGTTTTCGTTGGGTATTTTCTATCCTATATCCGACCCGAATCCGAACAAAAATTATCCGGGTAGTACCCGAACCCGTTGTTGGGGAACGCGGTATGCTACGCTAGCACAAATTAAAATTTCTACCGCATAACCAGAAAAGCTACTCGCAAGAAAGGGATCACAGATTGGATTACCACTAGACGCGATTCTTGAAATCCTTCGCGTTGGTGTAGTGGATCGTCCTCGCCGTGGATCGTCCTCACGCGGATCGTCCTCGCCGCGGATCGTCCTCGCCGTGGATCGTCCTCACGCGGATCGTCCTCGCCGCGAATAGTCCTCGCCACGCCGCAATAGTAGCGCAGCGTCACCACAATGCGATCCACACGTCCGGGATGGAACGCCGCGCGTCGTCGCGCAAGCACCGCGTCGCTTCGGCAAGGGCAATGAGAGGTGGAGGTTAGGGTTACGGGCGTGAGCAATCACCGCACGCCCACCCTTCTCCTCTCCTTATATAGCCACGCCGACGAAACCCTAAGCCAGGCCCATCGGTAGCGTTAAGCCCACGAGGTCCATTAATTACGGATCCAATCCGAATTAATGCGTCCCACCCGCTAAGTGTGTGACCACAGAGGTTCATGTACATTTGGACATAGATTCGGAAAACCCTTTTTCCAATCCAATAGTAGCGGCGGTTCCTTGCGAGCATGCCAACTCCCAAACGCATATGATCAAATCGGATAGAACCTTTCAAAAGTACTCATGTAATAATCCTTTGCCAAACTATATGAAGATCGAACTCAAGGCGAGAAGTATGTCATCCTTTGATAGTTCAATCCATCTCTCGTATCCGTGATATATTAATAAGTTGTGATTGACTTCTCAATCACGGCATGGCCATGCACTTCCTTAATCATATCACACACAGTGGCCTAGACATATATCTCCGTTACCTTTGGGTGGCAAATTCCATCTTGATTTGCCCACTTCCCTCTGCACATTTCATAGCAAACATGAAAGCTACCTTTATAACTATCCGGTTAGGGAATAGCGTTTGGTGGCCCCAAGGTAAACTATTACACATGTAGGAATGTGACAATCTCAGTCTAAGGATCATACATCCACTATGTATGAGATACATCGATGACACATAAGAATGTAACATTCTCGCAGTGTCCCATTTCGGTCTATCTAACCCATGTTCTTCATCATGAGTTCACATGTATTGATGACATCTCCATATCCTATGATCTATGAAACATAATCATCGATCAATATATGTGCTGATCTATTCATCGTTGTCCTATACGATGATACCCGATCAGAGATACTTACAAAATTATATCAATAAGTAGAGAGTTTCATAAGCAAGTCACATACTTGCTGATCAATATAATGATATACATTCATTGGACCAATAATCATATTATTATTCATAAGCATAGTCATGTTACAATCATCTATATGATCGCCTCAAGGGCATAACACCAACAATCTCCCACTTGCACTTGAGTCACCAATTAAGCATCTAATACCAATAGACCTTGTGTGCGCCTCATGCTTAGGGTCAGGAAGAGGCTTTGTCAACGGATCAGCCACATTAGCATCCGTATGTACTTTGCATATCTTCCGTCACCTCTATTCACAATCTCGCGAATAAGGTGAAAGCGTCGGAGTATGTGTTTGGACTTCGATGTGATCGAGGCTCTTTAACAGTGCAATGGCACCACTATTATCACAATAGAGGTCCATTGGATTAGAAGCACTAGCGACCACACCAAGTTACGAGATGAACTTCTTTATCCACAGCTTCCTTTGCGGCCTCTAAAGCCGCAATGTACTCCGTTTCATTGTAGAGTCGGCCACTTGTGTTTTGTTTGGAACTCTTCCACTTACCGCTCCTCCATTTAGTGTAAATCTGAACCCGGATTGCGATCGAAATCATCTTTGTCGGTTTGGAAGCTTGCGTCGGTGTAACCCTTTACAACCAGTTCTTCCTCACCTCCAAAAACTAGGAACATATCCTTAGTTCTTCTCAAGTACTTCAGATGTTTTTCACGGTGTCAATGACTATCACCGGATCCGCTTGGTATCTACTCGTGACACTTAGAGCATATGAGACATCCGGGCGCGTCTGAGATCATGGCATACATAATAGACCCAATAGCGAAGCATATGGTATCTTGCTCATCTGTCTCGCTCATCGGTTGTCGAAGGACACCGATTCTTGCTTAGACTTATACCATGTGACATTGGCATGAATCCTCTCTTGGATTCATGCATATTGAACTTCTTCAATACCTTGTCAATGTCGTTTCTTGGCTTAATCCAATCAACCTTTTGATCTATCCTCAGAGATCTTTATGCCCAAGATATAACATGCTTCTCCCAAGTCCTTCATTGAGAAACTCCTTTTCAATGAAGTCTTAACGCCTTCAAGCATAGGAATATTATTCCCGATCAATAATATGTCATCCACATATAAGATCGTAAATACAAGTGCGCTCCCACCGCCTTTTGTAAACACAAGGCTCTTCTTCATTTTTATGAAGTCAAATCCTTTGACTACTTCATCAAAACGAATGTTCCAACTCCGAGATGCTTGCTTCAACCCATAAATGGATCTTTGAAGCTTGCATACCTTATTAGCATATTTAGGATCAACAAAACCTTCAGGTTGTATCATGTATACATCCTCAGATAGATTCCCATTAAGGAAAGCTGTTTTGACATCCATCCGCCATATTTCATAATCGAAATATGCAAGAATAGCTAAAATGATCGAGACAGACTTAAGCATGGCTACCGGTGAGAAAGTTTCATCATAGTCAACTCCTTGAACTTGTTTGAAACCCTTTGCCACCAACCGTGCCTTGTATATCTGAACATTTCCATCCATGTCTATTTTCTTCTTGAAAATCCATTTGCACTCAATGGTTTTTACACCATGAGGAGGATCAACCAAGTTCCAAACTTGATTGTCATGCATGGACTGAATTTCGGATCTCATGGCTCCAAGCCATTTTTCGGAGTTTGGGTCCATCATCGCTTCTTTATAAGTCGTAGGCTCATCATTATCCAATAATAATATGTCATGTCCATATCTCATGGGTTCATGACGCGGCCTCCCCGACCTACGTGGGGCTGGTGTCTCTTCCACAGGCTGTACAACATCTTGTACATCAAGTGAAGGTTCAATGGGAGTTGAAACAATTTCTGATGGTTCTCGAATTTCTTCAAGTCGCACCTTGCTCCCACTAACTCCTTTTGAAAGAAACTCTTTCTCTAGAAAGACACCGTTTCGAGCAACAAACACTTTGTTTTCATCCCTTTTGTAAAAGTAATATCCTTTTGTTTCTTTAGGATACCCCACAAAGAAGCATTTTTCTAATTTAGGTGCGAGTTTATCTGATTGCAAACGTTTTACATAAGCCTCACATCCCCATATCTTGAGAAATGACAATGAGGGACGTTTCCCAGTCCATATCTCATATGAAGTTTTCTCAATGGCTTTTGATGGAACCCTGTTTAAAGTGAACGCAGCTGTTTCTAGAGCATACCCCCAGAAGGACAATGGCAGATCTGTTTGTCTTATCATTGACCGAACCATGTCTAACAAAGTTCGGTTCCGTCGTTCGGATCGCCATTCCATCGAGCGTTCTGGCGGAGTAAGTTATGAACGATTCCACATTGCTTTAAATGATCACCAAACTCTTGGCTCTAGTATTCGCCACCACGATCGATCGTAAGTGTTTTATTGATTTGCCAAGTTGATTTTGTACTTCGTTCAAACTCTTTGAACTTTTCAAATGTTTCAGATTTATGTTTCATCAAGTAGATATATCCATATCTACTAAAATCATCGATAAAAGTGCAAAATCTTTGAAACCCACCTCGGCACTAGAGCTCATTGGTCCACATACATCCGTATGTACTAGGGCCAACAACTCATTTGCCCTTTCACCAAAACTTGTGAAAGGGGCTTTTGTCATCTTGCCAAGTAAACAAGACTCACATGTTTCAAATGATTCAAAATCAAATGAGGTTAGAAGTCCATCAGCATGGAGCTTCTTCATGCGCTTCTCATTTATGTGGCCTAAGCGACAATGCCATAAAAAGGTAGGATTCACATCATTAGGCGAAGCCTTTTCACATTAATGTTGTAGACAGGTTTTTCTTGAGTTCAAGCACGCATAACCCATCTACCATGGGGCATCGGCCATAATACATATCATTCAAAAATATCGAACAAACAAAGTTCTTTATTCTGAAATCATAACCTTCATGTTCCAAACAAGAAGATGAAATAATGTTTCTACTCAAAGATGGAACAAAATAACAATTATTGAGTTCTAAAATTAATCCAGAAGGCAAATGCAATGGGTAGGTGCCAATGGCAACAGCCGCAACTCTTGCTTTATTCCCCACGCGAAGATCCACTTCTCCTTTTGCCAAGTCTCTACTCTTTATCAGCCCCTGCATCGAATTGCAAATGTGAGCAACCGATCTGGTATCATATACCCAAGAGGCAAGATTAGAAGTAGCCAGATTAATTTCTACAACATGAATACCTGAAGTGGAAGTCACACTTCCATTCTTCTTATCTGCCAGGTACTTCGCACAGTTTCGTTTCCAATGTCCTAACTTCTTGCAATAGAAGCACTGAGCATCAGGTTTAGGGCCAATCTTAAGCTTCTCAAGCTTAGATTTGAGACTTGCGATCTCAACTTGGCCCTTGCCCTTGCCCTTTCCTTTGTTCCCAGCCTTAGCCTTCTTCTTCTTGAAGGCAGTAGTTTTCTGAACCATCATCACATGATTAGGTTTTTTCTTTATGCTCTCCTCAGCAGACTTGAGCATCCCATGTAGTTCGGTCAGGCTCTTCTCCATGCTATTCATATGAAAATTCATAATGAACGGCTCAAAGCTCTGAGGCAAAGACTGGAGAATCACATCCGTAGCCAAACCAAGGCTAAGGGGAAAATCGAGCTTTTCCAATCTCCCAATGTAACCAATCATTTTGATTACATGAGGGCTGACCAGACTTCCCTCAGCCAGCTTGCAAGCAAACAAAAGCTTAGAGATACCATACCTCTCAGCTCTTGCTTGGTTCCCAAACATGTCCTTTAAGCCCACAATCATATTGTAAGCATCCTGATCCTCATATTGCTTTTGAAGCTCAGAGTCCATGGTGACAAGCATGAGACAGCTGACCTCTACAGAGGCATTAACATATTTTTCATACTCAGCCTTATCATTGCGAGAAGCATTTTCTGCTGGTTCATCAGGAATTGGACTCTCTAGAACATAGTCTTTCTTTTCATGCTTGAGAACAATTCTCAGGATGCGATACCAATCCACAAAATTTATCCCATTAAGTTTTTCCTTTTCCAAAACTGATCTCAAAGCAAAACCAGGTCCAACAGAAGGAGTAGTAGGTGCCATTGAACTACAACAAAAACATGCAAAGTTTCTAAACACTATGTTTATGTAAATTTTCATTAAACATTTTAATAAAAGACACTCCTATCATATGCCCCCTTTATAGACACATAGTGAGTATTCAAGATCCATATTCATCAAACACTAGTGAGCTTTGGCATCACTGCTAGAGATTTAATGACATAGGTAAGCAACTTCTTTGCTAATTACATCTTATGTAACTCTTGTTGGTTGAGCATGAAAACAAGTAATGAATGACTCATCAACTCGACTCATGGCCAGGTCAACCTGCCCCTAGGGCTCACATGAGGGAGGGAGCACTTCCCGATTTCGGGTGCCAATTAAGAAACCTAGCCTCATGTGTGTTTTCCTAGACACCAATTGTCTTGTATTTGTTCCTTCATTACTGAAATCAAAACTCAACCACTTATGTCCTCAAGCCCAAAACCGTTTTGATAGCTTGATTAAATCTACCAATGTTATGCGTGATGTGTCCAACACATCCCTATCATCTATTAAGATAGTCATATCAATGATGATCTAAATTCTTGATAGGTGCAACAATAGGGTGGACATATTTGATTTAAAATTTGTTTAACTATGGGGATGAACAATATCTACTATGAACATGGCATCACATGCAATGAGCATAAAGAAAATAGCAAAGATTAACCACACATCCACATAAAATCAAGATTAAGCTATGAAATAGTATGGCCTTTAGCATTAGGATCTTCATCATCATGCTTGTTGGTTCACTTGGCCATCTTGCTTGATTGTTCACCTAGCCATCATGCTTGATTGCCATCATCTTCATCATTGTAGATGCAACTCCTTCTGACTTTGATAATGAAATTTACATGAAGGTTTCAAACATCACAAGTCGACCACGCAGTCGTTATACAACTTTGATAATGAAATAGCCTTATGGCTTGACACGGCACGCGAGCCATATAAACGTTACATGCATCACATACACATAGGCCACACTATTTCACATATAACATCCCGCAAAAGAGTTAAATAAAGCGATTCTACGGTGTCGGGGTTCCAGGCAACGCTTCAAGCGGGTCGAGGCAGCGCCAAGGCTGAATCTAGGGGCGGCCCCACTGGCCGGCCTGGCGGTCGTGGCGGGTCGAGGGCGCCCCTTGAAATTTTTGGATGCATGTCTTCGCCAAAGGAAAACGTCCTCAAAATTTCCATGGATCAATCAAATTGACCTAATCTGATTCAATCTGATTGGCTTGGTCCCATATGGTCGCGATGCGTAGACCCTGATGGCGGTAACCCGACCGGTAAGGGCAACGTCGTACCATGAACGGACTCACCAAATCAAGCTTGAATCGGATTGCACTTCCTCTCGATTCAATCTAATTGGCTTGGTCCCATATGGTCGCGATCGTACACCACGATGGTGGTAACCCGACCGTAAGAACAGCGTCGTACCATGAACGGACTCACCCAAATCAAGATTGAATCGGATTGCACTTCCCACAAACCCTAAACCGATCGATCTCATCGATAGTTGCCTCCACCAATTCATCACATGAATCGGCGAACATGTAATAGATCTAATCTACTATCCCCACATATCACATATGTAACATCCGGATCACAAATCTCGCGAGATGGCTCGATACCATTTGTTGGGGAACGCGGTATGCTACGCTAGCACAAATTAAAATTTCTACCGCATAACCGTAAAAGCTACTGCAAGAAAGGGATCACGATTGGATTACCACTAGGCGCGATTCTTGGGAATCGCCAGCGTTGGTGTAGTGGATCGTCCTCGCCGTGGATCGTCCTCACGCGGATCGTCCTCGCTGCGGATCGTCCTCGCCGTGGATCGTCCTCACGCGGATCGTCCTCGCTGCGGATCGTCCTCGCCACGCCGCAGTAGTAGCAGCGTCACCACAGCAGTCCACACGTCCCGGGATGGAACGCCGTGCGTCGGCGTGCAAGCACCGCGTCGCTCGGCAAGGGCAATGAGAGGTGGAGGCTAGGGTTCTGGACGTGAGCAATCACCTGCACGCCCACCCTTCTCCTCTCCTTATATAGCCACGCGCGAAACCCTAAGCCAGGCCCATCGGTAGCGTTAAGCCCACGAGGTCCATTAATTACGGATCCAATCCGAATTAATGCGTCCCACCGTTAAGTGTGTGACCACAGAGGTTCATGTACATTTGGACATAGATTCGAAAACCCTTTTTCCAATCCAATAGTCGCAGCGGTTCCTTGCGAGCATGCCAACTCCCAAACGCATATGATCAAATCGGATAGAACCTTTCAAAAGTACTCATGTAATAATCCTTTGCCAAACTATATGAAGATCGAACTCAAGGCGAAGTATGTCATCCTTTGATAGTTCAATCCATCTCTCGTATCCGTGATATATTAATAAGTTGTGATTGACTTCTCAATCACGGCATGGCCATGCACTTCCTTAATCATATCACACGAGTGGCCTAGACATATATCTCCGTTACACTTTGGAGTGGCAAATTCCATCTTGACTGCCCACTTCCCTCTGCACATTTCATAGCAAACATGAAAGCTACCTTTATAACTATCCGGTTAGGGAATAGCGTTTGGTGGCCCCAAGGTAAACTATTACACATGTAGGGAATGTGACAATCTCAGGTCTAAGGATCATACATCCACTATGTATGAGATACTCGATGACACATAAGAATGTAACATTCTCGATGTCCCATTTCGGTCTATCTAACCCATGTTCTTCATCATGAGTTCACATGTATTGATGACATCTCCATATCCTATGATCTATGAAACATAATCATCGATCAATACATGTGCTGATCTATTCATCGTTGTCCTATACGATGATACCCGATCAGAGATACTTACAGAATTATATCAATAAGTAGAGAGTTTCATAAGCAAGTCACATACTTGCCGATCAATATAATGATATACATTCATTGGACCAATAATCATATTATTATTCATAAGCATAGTCATGTTACAATCATCTATATGACTGCCTCAAGGGCATAACACCAACACCCGTATCCGCAAATTCGGATAAATTTATCTTGGATACGGATACGTGTCCAGTATTACCCGACCCGTTTTCACCCCTAGCGGCAGCATGGTTTGACAGCCATTCTTCACTGTGGCAGCATCTGGGTGAGTATGGGCAGCTTCGGTTGAGTGGGAGATAATTGGTGCTGAGTCTGAAGCCTGCCGTGGCAGCGGTATGGGTCATTTTCTTGCGCTGCGACAAGGAGTGGGCAGAGGAAAAGAGTACAGGCAATGGAATGGCTTGGAGTCTATATGCAGTTTGATATTTAGTTTTAAGTCAGCAAACAATTGGTTAGTTGATTCCGACAGTAAACTCTAGAAATCGGAGCTAGGAGGCTGGAAAAAAAATCTACTATGTTCTATCCGATTAACAATCCTGGAATGCATCACTCCATTTTGCCGAATCGGTCTTGGGCAGCGAACCGTGACCATGATTACATTCCAATGTCACGTTCTTCTTTAGATTATTTCTTTTCCAAACGCGAGTTCAGTTTTTGTAGTTTTTTGTAACTCCAGTAGTCAAGATCGATCCATTCTTATGCTCCCCAAAAGAATACTTACTATATGTTTCAAAGGAAAAAGAGATGGTATGTCCTTTCGAGAGATACGCTACAGTTCTCAAGTTTGTTAGCGATACAATTCAGATAGCTTGTCGATTCCATTCTGGTTTGTTGGAAGGTCATCCGGATCATGTAATCCAGTAAAAAATACAGAATAAATCCAGGAAAGGCGTGGTGCTGATTTCACGTCACAAATCCCTTGTTTGTTGAATACTATGCTGTTGTCATATTTGCTCTAATGCTCTGTTGGAGTTTTTGGTTCCGGTTCACGACAAATCACAGAGTCTCAGTTTTCACGGTTGATACTGAATTTGCATTTGGTTTCGTTTTGCCAGATAAGAAATAGTAGCTTACCCGGCTGAAACACTAATGAGTTATGTTTGAGTCCGTCAGGTATTAGTAATCCGGCCGATTACAAGTTGTAAGTGTATTCAGTTCTGGTTGTAGTTTCTGGGCGGAGCCTGAACACTCAGCGACCAGGTTCAGACTTGAAACCAATCAAGCAGAGAATCAAGAGAAGTACCAGACGCAATTTGAAGCTGGGAGACACAAAATGGCTCATAGTATTGGCAATTCAGTACATAGTACCCTTTTGTCATAGTTACTTCTTCTGCAGTTCTTCTATTATTATGATCAACGACATACAACTGAGTTTGTTCCGCAGGCTGCAGCGCATGGCTTAGCCGGGAGTGTTGAAAAGTAATTTTGTGCATCGATGATGGAAGTTCAGAGCTGGCCGAGAGCTTCAGTTCAATTGTTTTCTTGAGTTTTTGGTATCTATTTAAGCACATGAGTGTGGGAAATAATCTTGTTAAAAGTTTACTTCTTTGCATTTGCATGTGATTACTGAGGTGGTGTGTGCGTGTATTGGTGCTGGTCATGCAGCCGAAAGAACAACTAGATGTTGGCTGGGTACGTGGAGATTGTTGCTTTGCATATTGAATGGCAGGTTTTGGTCATGGGTTGAATTGGCTCAAAAGTGGTATTAGCCATTTCAAAATTTTATAGAAATATTTGTGTAGGAATATCAGGGTATGTAGTTTCCATTTTTCTTGGTTTCACTCAATTCCTTGCTGTTGTTTGTGAACAGTAATTCTTCTAATTTGACTGGCTTTCAGTCAATTTTTTAATTTTAATGCCATTTAATAATGTGCAAAAATTCTGGAAAAATTATATTTATTCCTCCCTTGTGTTCTAGTATTTTACAAAATTATTTCATATTGTATGTTATTTGGGGTTTTCATGAGTTTCTTTAATGTGCTTGGTTTGACCTTTAAAAGACATTATTCTAATAATGAAATTTGGGAATAAAGACAAAAATTCCAAAAATAAACCCAAATGAGAATTCCAATATGCAATAGGGATCATAACATGCCACATTATTTACTCGATCGGTTTTGGGATGTTACATCTTTCTTTCAAAATTTTCGGGATGTTACATTTTTCTTGTGTTATTCTTGCCTTCTTGCTTACAAAACTTAGGACTGCCTCTAAATTTATACCCAAACTACAGTCTAAAAAACGGAATATTATTTGTTGTAGCAAAGCCTGCAAGATTGAAAATACCTGAACCTCTGTTGGTGCTGCTGATCTTCTATTGTCGCTGAACTTCTGTTGTCGTAGTTGTTGCCGAAAGTCTATTGTCGCTGCTTAACATGGGAACATATCCTGTGCAACCAGAGAGTTGGTGAAACCACGGTATAACCCAACTAGAAAAAGTTTCAAAAAATTCTGAAACAAATCATGTATGTACATCTCAGCTTACCCCATCTACATATAAAATTTCATGATCAAATTCGTCCTGTGCTAGAGTAATAAAAATACAAAGTTGATCATCAGAACAGTTTGAAACTTTTCTAGTTGGGTTATACCGTTAGTTTCACCAGCCTGTCTGATTACACAGGATATTTTTCCGCTTAACATATCAGAACCAGCCCAGTAGAAAACAATGAACAGATTGATATTCAGAGAGACATAGAAACAGAGAGTTTTGGTGCTGCAAATTACTGCAGCTTTTCTGTTTTTGTATTGCACATATATAAAGACTACGGTTCACAAATTACCGACTGGATTACAGACTCCAAACTGACTTGGATTCAGACTCTGAAGATTAACTCGGACGTGTACACTGTTGTTCTTACGAAAACGCAGCTCTCTGCTCTCTTCCGGAAAAAATACAGAGCTCTACTCAAACCAAACTCTGAAACTTACCTCTTCAGATTCCAATTCAGACTCCGGCACAAACTAGGAACTCCGACGCAAACTAGCTTAGCTTACATTATTCTACTTCCATGTCCTAATTGAATCAGACACAAGATTGACTCTAACAATTTGGACTACTTGTGGACTGTGAAGACTGTCTGCAGCACCGCGCAGGCAAAGAATATGACGGCGACGACGAATGCGGCAATGTAATAAAAGTTGCGGCAGTGCCTCTGCCGGAACCACCCAAAGAAGTTGTGCATGGGGCTCCTGCAGCGACTCTCCAGCTTATGCCACATGGGCTGGAGGTAGTTTCTACTGGGATCGTCGAGTTCCAGGGCTACCCCGTCGCAGAGTTTGGCGAAGCCCTTCGCGGCCTCGGCGTCGCTTTCGAGTAAGTGCTCCACGACCCCCGCGTTGCACAGCAGCTCGACGTCCTCCGCCGTGCACGCGAGCTCCGACATGAATAAGCAGTAGGCCGTCACGCGCGGATTCTCCGAGTGCCGCGGCAGCTGCTCCAGCGCCATCAGGTTGCGTAGGATCGTCCACGTGTTGTTGTCGACGTACAGGCGGGGCATCCGCAGCTTGCCAGAAACAAATTCTGCGGAGGAGGTATGCAAATTTAATCATGTGCATCCCCACTTCTACAGATGCCATGTGGCCATCTAGCTAAATCTCAATCCCACCTCACCAATAATGTCATTAATTGGAGGAGTGAGAAATCAAGGGTAGGGTGGAGTGAGAAATTAAATGAATGATTGAGATTGACAAGATGCACACGTGGCATCCATCGAAGTGAGGATGCATAGAGTTAAGTTTGCATACCTCCCAGCTTGCCGCTGTCAAGTTTCACGTCGAGGACGGACCACCTGCTGTTGTTGGAGAAGACCGGGCATTCGAACCTCACGTTGGCGCGGCTGCAATACTCCGTCGCCCGGCGCCACCGCCCCGTGCCGTCATTCGTATTCGTCGACCGGGTATTTGTGCCGTGATTCGCTTGCGTCGGCTGGGTATTTGTGCCGTGATTCGCTTGCGTCGGCTGGCTATTAGCGAGCGTGAAGTACTGATGCACGAGATGCAGAAGGTGGTCCGGATGGACCGGATCGGTCGTCGCGATGTTACCCTGCGGCAAGTTGGTGTAGAGCCGCTCCCGCAGGAGATTCTGGACGAAATCCCTGAGGATGCGTAGGACGTTGCTCTTGTCTTTGCCGTAGACTCTCACGTAGATTCTCTCAAGGACAAAGAACGGTATCTGGTTCTCGAGGAGGAAGAAGCTGTCGCGCACCCTGCTTTCCATCGTACCAGGCGCCAGTGCTGCGTCGGCTAGGTCCCTTTCGACGAAGCACACCAGCAAGTAGCACCCGTCGAACAGCAGCATCTGCACAAACTCGTCTCCGACCATTTTGCCGACCCGGTCGTCGACGTCGTAGCACGCCCTCACGCCCGCCTCCATCTCATTCACTTCAGCCAGTAGGCCTCTGAGATTAGCCACTTTCGTCTGTACGCCCATTATAATTCTCAGCTTCTCCACGTCCGCCCTCTGTTGGGACGGGAGACTGTCGCGGTGGTAAGGGCCAATCGGCACGTAGTGCGGAGTGTACTCGTCCTCCCCGACGGCGCGGTGGTCGACCTTGTAGATGGTGATGTCGTACTCATTTGCTGATATCTTCCGCTGTTTTAGTATGGCTTGATCTATGTTCTTGACCAGGGTATCTATGTTCAATGCAGCATGCCCTTTTCCACAAAAAACTTAAATGTAAAACACTAGATATTGTCTTCAAGAGGCATCCAATTTGACTATTAGACTATGTGGAAACATGTTTGTAGAGGCCATGACATCACCATACTACATACGGGAAAGTTTATTTGATTGGCAAAATTGGCCACGGGACAGTACTGATATTCGTAGCGTTTGTCCTAGGACATTACCATTTTGTGTCTTTGATAAGGGACACTATACTTTAATGGCTATTTGCCAAAACACACTCCGAACAATATAATATCATTTCCAGTTTAAAGAGAAGAGCAAAGATTAGTTAAAAGTACATTTTAGTCTTCCGATCAAGCTTGGCTCAGACCGACCATGTTTTGCTTGAAGTGGCCAAATTAACCAGATCGCTTAACACCTGATCCTCCTGCAAAGGCAGTCTTTGCACATCCAATAGGGTTAAATGGCTATTTCATTAACATTCTCTCTTCTCTTCAGATCTGAAATGTTGTTATGTTGCTCGAAGTGTGTTTCAGCAAATAGGCACCAAAGTGTAGTATCCTCTGGCAAAAGCACCAAATTTCAATGTCTTTGAGTAAACCCCACGAATTTGCAGTGTCTTGTAGCCAATTTTACCTAGTTCATTTGTTATGCAGCCTTCGTGTCAAAAATCTAAATACTAAAAAATATATATCCAGCCTATGGCTATATACGGTGACAGCAATTTGTGGTGACTTGTGGGTGAGAAACCGTGCTTTGTTCAAGCTCGTGATACCATGAGACCAAAAATAAAAACCGGCTGGAAAAGAAGTGAAACCAACGGCCGGCAATACTTTTGGACTTTGGAAAAGGTGAAAAAGTTTAAATCGCTAGCAATTATGGATTACCAATTTAGCATACATGAGTTAGGACTTTGGACAATATTTTTTAAAGAGAAAAATGTATGTCAATGTAAATCGTATTTTAATTATCCCACCATATTTTCATTGTAAATATCAATTAGTCATTCGTAGTCAGATCATCGAAGCCCTGTTGTGCCACACTCCTGGGATAATTTTTCATGATAGATATGTAACTTGCATCTGTGTTCTTAATCTTAATTATTCTACGCTTAAGCTATGATTATCTGAAGAAATGATGGTAAAGCAAACGCTATACATAGCATATAAGAAAAGCATTCGAAGATTACCCTAAATGTTCTAGCTTAGCCTAATTGCGCTTGTGAATTCATAAAAAAAAAATGAAAGGGGTTTGATTATAAAGAAAAATGTAAATCATATATAGGATCTCGAATGCGAGGAAATAAGCTAATTTAAGACATACTGGTTCAATTAAAAAAAACAACTAAAAAGAGAGAGAAAATAACAAAGCTGTTGAGACAAGTTGAGGGCTTGAGGTATATATGCATGTTGTAAAATTGAGGGAGAGCATACGCACCGGTGCTGGAGCTAGGCATGTTTCCGGTGGGGGTGCGTCGCCGGCCGTACGCGCGCGTATGGCCGAAACAAATCAGAACGTCGAAGGCTGGGTGTTTGTTAGTATGTAGCCTGGCCACTTCATCCTCAATGGTGCACTACCCCTTTTTATAGAAAAGTTTGCACAAGTCCGCAAAGTTCACCCCTTAGCGAGTGATTAACAGTTAGGTCTCTAACCCTGAAAAGTATAGCTTGGCCTGTCCCTTAACTGTAGTAGGAGTACATTTAGGTTGTTTTGAACTTTTGGATTATTCTTAGATTTTTTAGTTAGCAGTTGACATTTTAGTAACCCAAGAGTGCTAACATGGCAGTTGGATGGAGGTGTGAAAAACTGAAGTTGTCGTTTAAACTAGTTTATTCCCATTACAGTTTGTATGGCTAGATACTGTAATGCATATATTTATATTTAAAATGAGAGTTGTATTTGTTAGATAAATCTAATGTGCGATTGAGAATATAATTGTTATAGCCCTAATAAATGTTTATGTTAGAGATATGCCCTAGCGGCCAATCATAGATATGATTGATAGATGTTTATATTCAATATTCCTCCAATAAATACCATGTTATAAATTATCAAGCATATGACTTTACAGTGAGGTTATGTAACACGTTTGTTGTAACATCCCAAGAAAATGCAAAAATATATAAAATGAAAAAAAATTAAATTAGAATTATGATTTCAATCTGAATTTCCATTTTTTCTATGGTTTTTTTGGATATGTGGTTTTTGAGAAATGCTTTTAATGCCAAAACTATTACTTCCAAAATTTGAAATTCAAAATCATAAGAAATAAAATATAAAAGTCAAGTAGGAATTTTGAATTTATTCTGAATTTCTACCGTTTTCTATGTTTTCTTGAATTTTGGTCTTTAAGAAAATCTTTTTCGCGGATTGAATCTCTATTTTTCCAATCTTTGAAATTTAAAATCATATAAGGATAAAATCCAGATAAAATGTATTTAAATCCAAAGATAACTTCAGAACCTTCCCAAAATAATTTTAGAAATATTTGAAAACATTAATTGACTTAATAAAATCACTTATATTATTGAATTCCTATCTTCCAAAATGTAAAGGCCAAAAACATAAAAAGAGAAAACCCAAAGAAAATTTATTTAAACCCTAATTAATCTGTAGAGTGATCCCAAAATGTTTAAAAGATGTATGAATAAATTTATTGCAGATATAAAATCAAAAATTGCATGTAAAGACTAAGAATAATAACATTGTCATAATTAATTAAAACAGATGCGAACAAGATTATATTCTGAAATTTTATGACATCACCAAAAGGCCAAAAGTATAATACATAAAATGTTTCAAAAATGAATAATCTTATCTATTGAATTTACAAAATCAAAAACAAAAATTTTAAATAAACTACAAAAGAATTGTCAGAATTTTATAAAATTTGACATGATCGACTATCCTCTAAAAAATTTATTGTAGCACCTTTATGTCCCAAGGATAACATATAAAAATTTTCAAGTAAAATAGATCTCATTTCTTACCTGAGAAAAATAAAAATTGGAAAATAGATAATTGTAACAGCAGTATTGTCAGAATTTTATAAAATTGCACAGATAAGATTTTCAACTGAATTTTTATATATTGATAAGATTTACCTCAGGATTACACACAAAACTTTTCAAAAACATTAGAGCATATGAATGAAAGCTCAATTAAAGCAGAGAACTTGGCCTATCCAGAAAGGAGAAATCTAGGGTTTTCTCCTGCTTTCACTGCCATGTGGGGTCCTTTGCTATTTTGGCTCACTTGGCAGTGCCTAGCACCTTCTGCTTGCTAAAATATCTCTCGACTGAGCACAACTTCACCCTTGCCTGGCTGCCTGAATGCTGCCGTGGCAACAGAATGCTAGCTGTATTAATTGTTGCCACAAGAGTCTGAAGTACATCTTTACCCAAGCAGACCTCAACCTGTGACAAAGAAGATGGTTGTAGTTAATTAAAGATTATGATGTAGGCATACATTACCATCCTGGCAAGGCTAATGTGGTTGTCGATGCCCTAAGCCAAAAGAGCTACTGCAATAATTTGATGATTCAAGAAGGACAACATGCTCTTCACAAGGAATTTCAGCGTTTTAATTTGGGGTTAGTGGAGGAAGGATCTGTTGCTGCCTTAGAGATTCAACCAACCTTGGTGGACCAAATCAAAAAGATGCAAAAGTCAGGTAAGGAAGCTGCTAAGATCAAGGAAAGAATAAATAAAGGTAAAGCCCCAAGTTTTTCAGAAGATGAAGAAGGAAAAGTGTGTGGCTTGGAAAAAGTATCTATGTGCCAAATTAGAAAGAGATCAAGCAGTTGATATTAAAGGAGACGCATGAGTCAGCATACTCAATTCATCCAGGCAATACCAAGATGTATCATGACCTTCGAGGTGTATATTGGTGGCCAAGAATGAGGAAGGAAATTGCAGAGTACATAGCTATGTGTGATGTGTGCCGGCAAGTTAAAGCTGAACATCAGAGGCCAACAGGATTGTTGCAACCATTAAAAGTGCCCAAATGGAAGTGGGAAGAAATTGGAATGGACTTCATTACAGGACTTCCGAGGATTAGGTCAGGTTTTGACTCGATATGGGTTGTCATGGATCGACTGACGAAAGTTGCACATTTCATTCCTGTGAGAACAACCTATCCAGGAGATAAGTTTGCAGAGTTGTATATGTCAAGGATTGTGTGCTTGCATGGTGTGCCCAAGCGGATTGTATCAGATCGAGGAACACAATTCACATCAAGATTCTGGCAAAAGTTGCAAAAAGCGTTGTGTACCAATCTGAATTTCAAGATCTGACCTATCACCCTCGGTGATGGATGACCGGCGAGTAAATCAGATCCTCGAGGATATGTTAAGGGCTTGTGCATTGTCCAATGTGACAAGTTGGGATCAAAGTTTGCCCTATGCAGAATTCTCATATAACAACAGTTATCAAGCAAGTCTGCAGATGTCGCCGTTTGAAGCCCTGTATGGAAGAAAGTGCGGAACACCTCTCTGCTGGAATGAAACAGGAGATCGCCAAGTCTTCGGTCCGGATATTCTGCAAAAGGCTGAGGAGCAAGTGAAAATGATTCAAGAAAGATTAAGAACAGCGCAATCAAGGCAAAAGAGTTATGCTGATAACCGTCGAAGAGAACTGACTTTTGCTCCTGTTGATTATGTGTATCTGAAAATCTCCGCGCTCAAAGGAATGCGTCGATTCCGAGTTCGTGGCATGTTGGCACCAAGATTCATTGGACCGTTCCCAATTCTAGCCAGAAGTGGAGAAGTGGTGTATCAGCTGGAGTTGCCACCGCAGTTGTCAAATGTGCACAATGTGTTCCATGTGTCACAGTTGAGAAAGTGCCTCAGAGCACCAGAAAAGTAGATGCAGGTTGAAGATGTTGAGCTGCTTGAAGATCTTACCTACCCATAGTATCCGATCAGAATCCTGGATGAAGCTGAGCAAAGAACAAGGAACAAGACGATCAAATTTTGCAAGGTTCAATGGAGCAACCATCCAAAAGAGAAAGCCACCTAGGAGCACGAAGAGGATCTTCTAGCGAAGTAACCCAGCCTTTTTCCCTGGTTAGTCCAAATCTCGGGGTCGAGATTTTCTGTTAGGGGGAGGTTTGTAACATTCCAAATTTGAGCTTCTTATGCTTGAATTTCAAAAGTTGAACCAGTTGCATTTTATTCGATTTAATTCCAGCTTAATTTGAATTTTCAAAAGCAAAAAGGATTTAATTTGATTAATCTATACTTCAAACTAAATATTTCTAGTTTTTGTTGGGTTCCTTGTGCTTCATGGATTTTTCCTGTATTTTTGGAGTTTTTTTCGAATTTATTTGCTATTTATTTGGATTTATTGGAGTTTATTCAAATTTCTGGCATTTTCTTAATTTGAAAATCTTTTTCTTTTCCTCTCTCCTCCGCACGGGCCGGCCCGCTCCTTTTCCCCGCTCGGCCCGTTCCTATTCCTTGCCCGGCCCGCTCCAATTCTCCTCCGTTAGGCCTGCTTCTGTTCCTGACACCCGGCCCAATGCTTCGGCCCAGCCTGCCACGCCAAAACCCTAGCACCGTCAGATCCAACGGTCATTGCTCGCCTGTGTGTCCAAGCTCGCGCGTACCGTCCGATCGCTGCGTCACGGACGGCCTCGATTGTTCCACGTTGTTCCACGAATCGCCGCCGCCAGCGCCGTAACCCTAGCCCGAGCTGCTCTCAACCGTCGGATCTAATCGTGTGGCTGTCTCTCGCCCATGTGGCCATGCGCATCTGAACCGCCAGATCATCGCCACACGGACGACTCCGATGCGTCCACGTCCCATGCACTGCCACCGCCAGCCCGCAGCCCTAACCCTAGCCGCCGCCCTTGGCTTCCATTCCTTTTCCCGCCTCCCGAGGGTATAAAAGCCGCCGCCTACCCTAGCCCGAGGTTCGCCTCCTTGCGCCGCCCACTTTGCCCCACTTCTCGCTGGCTGGGATGCCGCCGTTACGTCCCACGCCCTCGCCGAAGTTCCACTGTGGTCCCGAGACCTTCCGCCACCGCTTTCTCCCTCTCCGGCGCGTCTCCGCTGCAGCCGTGCACCTCCTCAGGTCGCCCGTGTTCTCCTCTCTCGGATACACGCCGAATCATGCCCGGTTCGCCGCTCCTCTGCCGCATCCCACATCGTCTTCTCCGAGTCCGGTAAGTAGCGCCGCTCCCCTTGCCATTGACCTTCTTCACCGGTTCCTAACCGTCCGATCTGTGGTGGTCAGTCCAGATCGCTCCATGTCTCCAGCGCCCGCTTCATCCCGTGACCGTGCGATTCCCCTCGACGGCTCGGATCGCCCGCGTCATCGCCGTTGCATCCTCGCTTCACCGCCGTTCGATCTGCGTCGAGCCGACGGATTTCTGCCGCGTGTCCGTGCCGGTAAGCCGCCCCGCGTCTGCCCCGTCACCGCCACTTCAGCCCTAACCCTCCGCGGGGCCAACCTCGTCAGCGACGCCTCGTCGCTGTGCCCGCGCCCTGTCAGCAGCCTCGTCATCCACCGCGTGGCCGCCGCGTGGCGCCACGTGCTAGCCACGTCAGCGCCACGTCACCTCCACCTCAGCCGGTCCGCTTGGTCACCCAAATCTCACTTCGGTAAACCCGGTTCACCATGAACCGAGCCATTGACGGGTGGTCCCCACACGTCAGTGGGATTTTATTTCCGTTTCTTTTCTGATTTAATCCGAAAATAAAAAATTCCAGCCAATCGCAAGCTGACACTTGTCACCCTAATATTTTCCCGATTTTCTTTCCCGAGAAAATTCCAAAGGCCCGTTCTCCTCCGTCCGAACTCCGATTCAAGTGATTCAAATTTCTAAATTCGTCTAAATTCATGCTCTAGCTGCATGTGCCATTTGTTTTATTTTTGGATTTTATTTGTATTTGTTTTATTTATTTTGTTCTCGTTTTACGTATCACAAAATTCACGCTCTAAATTCACACAGTTGAAGCGCAAGCGAATCATCCGGCGGAGGTAGAGTCAGCGGGAGGCATTGAAGGCAAGTCTTCCTTGACCATGTTGATCCCATGTTTATGAAAATCTTATTTTGTTTTAAATTATGCATGCTTATTACATTGCGTATTGTACTTTACATGCTGCTTTGATGCTTAGCTAAATTCCAACTTGGTTATGCCCTCATTGACATTAATCATGACAACCTTTGACACCCAAGGAAAAATTAATTACTGTATTTAATGATAATCAATATGGTAATATGGGACGGTAGAATTGCTTAGTCTTGCTTAAACGTTTCGGTATCTTGCCATTATGGAAAATCTTTCAAACTTTGTTCAACATTAATTTTGAAATTATGGCAATTGGTATTGCTGTTATTATTTGATTAAAATAAAGTGGAAAATGGTTTAGACCAGGGCGGATCGTTGTTTGGTGGGTGTGGGATGCACGAGACCTTGTACAGTGTTTGTTTCGCCCTAGTCAGTTAAGGACCGAAGCGTGTGTTACCATGGACCGAGCTCTAACGTACAACCACAAGTCTATATGGGTACGACCTGGCTAAGTAATTTGTGCGTATCATTATTGGCTTCGCCATTGGGTTGAATGTGGGTGTCGGGTAGACACTTGCAAGGCGCAAGAGGGGGCTTCTATACTAGGTGGATTTAACCCTAACAGCGGTGAAACCTTAGCGGGCGGAGTTGGTAGCGGTGTCGTACATTGTAAAGGCCTTGTCATGATCTCTCTGCCGACACACCAAAGGAGGTGTGTTAATAGCTTGGCATTAAGGAAGATCATGTCTTGTGGGTAAAGTGTACACACTCTGCAGAGTTAAAACTACTTAAGTAGCCGTGCCCACGGTCAAGGGCTAGCGAGGTACACTAGCACATTGTAGATTTTATGGTTTTGGTTTTAAATGAAAAATGATGGTTTTGGTTTAAATGAAAATGTGGTTTGGGAATTCGTGAGTGGCTGGAACTCCTGGATTATGGTTTGGCGGTTGGAGCCAATCAGGTGGTTGGAACCTGTGTCATTGTTATACTCCAAATTCAATTATTTATTTATTTACATTTTGTCAAATATTGCTTTATGAAATTACTATTGCTATTTAAAGTTAAATTCTGCTTTATGCAAATGAACCATATTATGCCTTCAATTGTTCAAGCCTTGCATATAGTTGTCATTCATTATGTTTCCAAGACTTGCGGAGTACGGTGTGTACTCACCCTTGCAACATTCCAATTTTCCCCAGAGGAGTATCCTGAAGCTGAAGGTGATTATGAGTTCTTCGCATGTGCATTCGATGAAGGCGATCCGGACTTCTAGGGTGCGTTCCCCAGTCGATTGCCTGTGGGCATATGGATTGGCCCTTTTTGTTGCTACTGTTTAATTTTCGCTGCTACTTGTCCACTTAAGCCATAAGGCTTGTTACTTGTAATAATGTGGTTATAAAGTTAACTTTTTTTGGCTTTATTGTTGTTATTTGCTTCGTGATATGACTGTGTTATCATCACTATTTCCACTGTGTCTGCTAGCTTTTCCTGGACTAGCACGGGTAAACACAGAGGGTTCGGATTTGGAAATCCGGTCCATATATGCATGTAGATAGGGGAGATTACCGTTCGGGTCAGATTAATAACCGAATGTAGTGTTGTATGATCCAAGAATATCTGTGCAATCACAAGTGCTGTTATGGGTCAATTTTAATCTATTAAGTTACTTAGATTTAGCTTTGCACATTGGAAGAATAGAGTAGTGCAAGCAATCTGGGTAAGTTTGCTCGAAGGGGTGCCCTCACCGAGGTGTTAGGAATAATGCCTACCAACACAACAGTGTATGCGTTGCTATGGTGAGAAATGGTTATGGCAGTGATGGATTGCCTTCGCTACACTGTGAATGACAAGGATGGACTATCATATCTTAGGTGTGTTTTGTTTCTGTCACTAGAGCAAGGGTTTGACATCACTGGGCTAGTACAATGTTAGGTCTATGTAATGCAATGGTTTTTGTCATAACTCTCTACGGTACACCAAAGGAAGTGTGCTAATAACGTTACAAAAAGAGTCAGTCGTGTCTTGTGGGTAAAGCTGTACACCTCTACAGAGCTTAAATCTTTTCAAAATGCCATGCCCATGGCCATGGGACACTTTGTGAACTAGCACTAGTTAGATGTTTTGGTATTTTCAAAAAGAATTGAATTGAGAATATTGTTGGAAAGCTTTTATTTTAGATTTTTCACTAGTGATTAGGAAAGGAATGTTGATATTATATGCCACGGATTGGCAATGAGATGATACATTACTCACAATCATGGAGGACTATGAGTTGTTATTGTATGCTTCTATAACTATTATTTGCATATTAGTCAAACTTGCTTTTACAAATTCTATTTGCAAATTACTACTTAATATTCTTGTTCAAGTTTGCATTATGCAAAATAACCTACATATCCTTTTCTTTCACATGGCCTGGATTCTCTTATATCTTTGCGATACACTACAAATCTTGCTAAGTTTTGCTTTATTTATTGGTTTAGTAGGTGAAGAAATAGAAATGCTAGAAGATACATACACTGATGCAGGTTACAGGGATTATATTGATGAGCTTTTCTAGGGTTTATACCTTGTTCATTGCCTGAGGGTTTGTGTGGGCATACCACAAGGCTTTCAAATTTTTTTGCAACAATATTTTCTATCTTGTAAGACTTTATTGTATAAACATCTTCCACTATTATATGTAAAATATTGTGTATGGATGTGTTACCAATGTTAAGAATGTGCATACTAGACACTAATCATGGGACTAGTACTGTATGCATATGAGACCTTCTTTTTAAAAAGGAGGGTCATCACATTTGTGGTATTATTGTAGATTATCGCTTGTCGTTTAGTTGGGTGGAACATCAATTGTTGTCTTTTCAGAGACAAGCATATGACTGTGTGATGATCATGTTTTGCTGAGCACGGATATGTGTATAAATACAATTATATGGATAACATGTTGTTGGATGGACCCATTATGAAACACTGCATTGAACATGAGGATGATAAAGTAGTACATAATATGTTTGTGATTGATCATCTGACTTAAGATATATGGATCCCAACATGAGGATCGCATTCTTTGATGCTACTAATCGTTATCTGCAACAAGATAATTATATTAGTTATACATAGGAATCTATTGAAACTATAGATGGATGTGTATGGTTAATGTAGAGTTTTCCCATCCTCGTTTGAAAGACCATGTGGTACTTGTATGTGATGAGTATTTGACTAAATTTGAGCTTGGTTTACTTTGGAATTGAGTTTTATTTGAATTGGATTTTTAATTTAAAGCAATTTGAGTTTTTGGTTGCCTTTCCCGGTGCTTCCGGCCGGGCGGTAGCACCTGTCCAACTGGCCGTTGTGAGAGTTCCAAAGAGAGTGTTTTTCGCGCTACCACCGGACCTTCTGAGTTAGTTTGATATGATTAATGATTTTGTGATGATTTACTACATATCTTTTTGGACTTTGCTATGAGAGGTGTTTTCCTTGTCTTAGATGGTTGCAGGACGACGGTGCTCAATCATGGTGAGGCGATGGATGATCGGGGATTGCCAGAAGATGATTGGAGATAGAGTTCATGCAAGCCAAAAGACAAGGAAAGGAGATGGCGCTATCTAAATGCTACGTCGATCATGGAGGACTGTCAAATCGCAGTATAGTTAATAGGTTAGCAGGTCTAGGTAGTATACTTTGAAAACCATGCAAGAAAACCCCTTGTATTGTGGGTTTTGGGTTAGCACTTACATGGCTGGTTGAGTGGTTAATCCTAACCCTTGATGAGTGTTCTAGGGTTGAGGGCTCATCCAAGGATGGTAGGTGGCCCAAGAGTAGTATAAATAGGGGTGAATGGGTAGCCTTCTGCCCTTGAAGTTTGTAGAGGTTTTTGTGCTCCATTGAGCTTTACCTACTTTAATGTGAGGCTTTGTAAACCTCCTCTTCCTCAAATGTAAATCATTTTCATTCATATTTGAATTTACATTACGCATTTACTTTATGTCTTAAATTCAACATTTAAATTCCTGTAATTTACTTTCTCACAATTTGGATTTTCCTTCCCTCCTTGTAAATGCTGCGATATAGGATGTCTTGAGTGTGCTCATATGGTTCACTACTACTGAATCGGCATTCATGCAGTTTTTGAACCTACAAGCCATCCGGATCGATGCTCAAGGACATCGATCCGGTTCCTACCCTAGATCTTGATAGAATAATAGTACCGGTTGGATATCACACGTGGCAGCGCATTGTGAGCCCTTGGGGCCCTTATCAGTACCGGTTGGAGACACCAACCGTCTGTGAGGAACCTAATCGAGACAGTTAGTGTCTCCAACCAAGATCGATGTCTTTAGATATATAATATATATATTATATATATGTGTGTGTGTCCACTAGCTATTATATATATTTGTGTGTGTTAAATCACAACTAATTAAAGCACATATAATCAATCATGCACATCTGTCTGATAATTAAATCACCGAACATTCATTAACAAATGTAATTACAACTAATGTATTATAATATGTACACATATTAGTTCTTTTGTTCATCGATCGAGATCACACAATATGCATTAACAACTTTAATTACAACTTTAGTATTTCTTTTCCTTCATTCATCGGGATCTTTTACGCGCATCGCTCTTGCTAGCCGTAGATGTCACCACTGACGATTCACCGTCCTTATCGAAGGGCCCCACCTATTTAAATTTGGTTCGTGAAACTCACCTTTTGGATTCTGACCTCATCATAAATAAAGCCGACGAGTTGTTCTTGGATTGCTCTCACTGCGTCTTGCGTGAGAGTTCCAAACCTTGTTCCGCCAAATATTGAGGCACACATCGTTAAGTCATTAACTAATCAATACTTGAATTTGTACAAGATATAAGGAGTACCTATACATCATTAAAGCTAGTAATTATATTTACTCACCCCCTTGTTTTCTTTTAGCATGCGGTCGGCGGCTCCGGTTTGGGTGTGCATAAACTCACATACAAAGTAGCCACATAAATTGTTGCCCGGCAGCTGACTCAAGATCTACAGTGGAAAAAGTTGAAAGCGTGAAATGGATGCAAGGAAATTAAGTTAACTAACTAAAAAGCTAGCATTATGATATACGTACATGAGAGGCAATTGTAATGTCAAATTTCTCCTTGAATTCGCCCATGTTTTTAACACGGAACCGTGCGAATGCACTACACATGTGATTACGAATTGTACATGATTAGAATTTGTTTCAAATTGAAGGAAATAGAACTAGTACGATAATGAAAGGAACAAGAATTAATACCGGTTGAGCATGTCGATAAAGTTTTGATTCATTTTAACTGGTCTCCTTCGCGAGTCCATAATTGAAATCGAGCTACGATCTAGCTCGATCATAAGAAGAATCCAGTGAAAATAATACATAGATATGTCAACGTAGATAACTAATTAGTTCTAACATCGTGTTATGAAAAAGGAGTAGAACAAGGTGGTACGAAAACACGTACCAAATGCGTAGGCTAGATATATCTTTGACCCATTAGCGCATTGAATACGTTAGTCTCTGTATTGCTTGGGTGGTCTCTAACGGTTGTCTCGTTGATAACTACTGGGTCCATGAAGCCTATGTCAAAAATACGTTCCCTTCGGCATCTTTGTATCTCCATGCTACATAAGAAATTAGTTAGGCTTGCAAGTTAGTATAGTACAAGGGAGTGCACGATAGTTTTTTGTAAATAATTAAGACACTTACAGAGTCCAACAACCCAGCAAGGCCACGGCGTGGGCGTCTGTCTGGTATAGATCATATATGACGTCCCATATACCTATACAATTTGACATTTCACATATACTTACACATTTCACATGATACATATACAATTGACAATTCACATATACTTATATATTTCACATATACTTACACATGATACTTATACATTAGAAAAATTCACATGATACATACACTACAGGATGACATGTCTTCGCAAGCGGTACAACCACTTGGAATTCGAGTATTCCAAGCAGTAGGGCCGCTTGGAATTCTAATATCTACTGCTTTCTATACGGCTGCTTGTAAAAGTATTCCAAGCGGTATATACATTAAAAGCGGTACTACCGCTTGTAAAACCTTTTAAAAGCAGAGTACCGCTTGGAATACTCAATTCCAAGCGGTCCTCTCGCCGGATACTCAATTCAAGCGGTACTACCGCTCGAATTGAGTATTCAACGAGAGTACCGCTTGAATTTGAGTATTCCAAGCGTACTACTGCTTTTAAAACGGTTTTACAAGCGAGTACCGCTTTTAATGTATATACCGCTTGAAATACTTTTACAAGCAACCAGATTTGGAAAAACAATTGCATTAGTTTAATACATATCCACTTAATAAATGTTCGCCAAATTTATAATAATATCAAGCACACATAACATACAATCCAAACACCATAACATATAATTCCTCGAAAGCAACATAACAAAGTTTTATTATCACAAATCATCCACAGTACAACATGTGAACATCACCAAAATATATAAAGAGCGTATACAAAGATTCTCCAAAATGCTTATTTTATCATCCTCTTCTAGCTACCAATTTCTAAACCAATCTAATATAAGTTGATATCTAATATATGAACTGATCATTTCAAGTCCTTCCGATTCTCCCGATGACCCGCAGTTGAGCTCCTCCCTTTCACCACCGAGAGAAGAACAAGGCCAATGTTCTACTGGATGATTACCATACCGGTTTACAATTTTAGATGCGAAGACCATACCAAGAGTGGCTTCCTCAATCATGTCAATTGGCTTGCGATATATAACATGGAAAACAATCGTGAAGAGTCAAGTAACACTTGTATTGACATTACAGCTCCCAGAGAAGGAAATACCGGAGACATATCCCTAATCCATTTCGAACACCACAACTACATAAAGATTAAAAGAACATATACCAAAAATTCTCGTGAAAATTTTAAGAACCATCGCATCTAAGTTGTAGACTTATTCATTCACCACGTGAATCCAATACCTATGCTTCAAACATTCAAGCACTCATAAACATATCTGATCTATCCTTTAAAACAACTGTATCCATCTGAAATTTCACTATTGGCAATCTCTGAATGTACAAGCCGGTAAACCAAGAAAACCTACATTCTTGCTACATCAATGGAGCTACAAGCTATATATTATGACACCAAAACGAAAACCACCACCAAAAGAATGAATGGATATAACAGGTCGACTAACCTAGCTACTTCAACAGAAAATGGCGACTTTACAAAGGAGCAGGAAGCAACACTAGCATTATATATAGGGCAGGATCTTTATTGCTTGGTGCAAAATTAGTGTCCTAGAACGAAATTAACAGACTCCATAAGTTCGGACAATAAGCGGCAAATTGCTCAAATCATAAATTGCTCAAATAAATTTCAGAAATTTGTAAGCAAGATGTCTTTGTTCATTGCTCAAATAAATTGTAAGCAAGATGTCTTTGTTCGGACAACATAGTCAAGAGATGATTCATAAAGGATGTAGCCCTATTAACCTCGCAAATTGCTCAAATCATAAATGCAAGTTTGATATATGCATCATCTCTAGTATGAAAATACCAAAAAATGAAGAAAAGGAACTGACCTCCTCTAAACCTAGATCTTTGTTAAATTTTAGGAAATTTGTCAAGTCGTTGCATCATTGCCAAACATTTGAAGTCTTGCCGATTTGCATGCTTCCGATTATTTATGCTTAATAGAGTAGAATGAACAACACTAGCATCTTCGGGGTTTTCTATGAGATCACTTGTCGGAGCAAATGTGTCACATTATATAACTGCTCCAAAAACAATGGGTGGGTGCATCCAACACGTTTCCCCACTGAAAGTGACATCAAATTGTAATTGTCATTTTAACGTAAAAAATATACAAAATATCTAGCAAGATTTCCTTTTGCCACAATGTATTGTTTTCAATTTCGTGTTGCGTAATTGTACAATTGAAAAAATACAGAAACCGGAAGAATAGCTTCTTGCCATGACAAGTACCTCATGACCCATTGGCACGTGCTTTGATAAACCACATTCCTCAAGTGTCTTGAACAAATTGGATAGAGCTGTTTTTCTTGATTCTTTTCCCATGCTTCAATAGGACCAAAATCACCAGACCGCAAATCCTCTCAATAGCAGCCCAAAAGAACTTCAATCTGTCCTTGAGTTCACTTTCATCTTGTTGGTGGTTCATATCATGCACAACAATTTGCGCATATTCTGTCAACAAAATAATTTGAACCAAACTCACAATCACACACGAAAAGGAAAAA